>JAPPVO010000016.1:154040033-154640033 GCA_030407325.1 Camellia japonica
TTGATTGGAGTCTCACCAGTAGTTATTTGTGTATCTAAACTAATTATGCTATCAAACCCTATGTATTTGACAATCTTTAAGATATCGTTGCCTCCATTCACATGGATAAGAAATTGCTTATATTTGTTGGGATTATCACTTTCTCTAATTTTCAATTCTAGCGTCAAACAAAGCGATTTATTCTTTTTTCTAAAACCACTTTGGAATTGGGTACATGCACATCATTGGTGACAATAGTTTCGCAGGTTTTACGCATATATTAACACTTTTGGATACCTTAATTTATTGTTGTAGCTCTGTTCTCCCGTCAAAGCGATTTATTCTTTTTTCTAAAACCACTTTGGAATTGGGTACATGCACATCATTGGTGACAATAGTTTCGCAGGTTTTACGCATATATTAACACTTTTGGATACCTTAATTTATTGTTGTAGCTCTGTTCTCCCGTCATTCTTTTGAAGGTATGAAGTTTATAAATGCTGCCTTATGTTAAAGCTTAGGAGATTTTGTAATTTATTTGTAACAATGATGCGATTGGTGCCCAACTACTAACAAAACTTTGAGCAGTGTTCCAGATTAAATCATGTTCTAATGAGATCATTATGCTTGAGACAAACCTTCTTGTGGCCTGCAAACTGGTGAATTTGCCTTGCCTTAAATTAAATTATCATCATTATCCTTACCTTTCTCATAACAAAGGTGATTCTGTGCAGGCTAGCATAGATATTGTTAATAGAGTTGGGCTGTTGCTAGCATTATTTTGTTGTTTCCCGAGTCAGAAGGATCTGTTTGGAGAATTTTACCTGAAATACTCTGGCAGCAACAAAAAAATCTTGCACTTGCCCTTCTCTGTATATATCATCTGGTATTAGAATTAAGCTTTTTCCACTGATTTGTTTTTGCTTCTGCCCGGTTCAAGTAGCATTGAGCCGGGTCATGTATTTACTGAATCCTTTTTGTGCAGATTATTTACACTTGCCAAGTTTCACATCCATTTTTATAAAATTACAAGATCTGTATTTGGAAGGTACAATCATGAATATGTACAAATTGGTATCTGAACAGCTGAATATTTTTGATGCAAAGTTATGGATGAGGAAGCATTGTGGTGAGGATATAATGGCTTTATTGAGATCTGCAATTTGTTAATGATGTAGATGTACCTTTCAATGCTTTGATATTGCTCTTTGGTTGTTAAATTATTGTACATGCTACCGTACACAATTATGCTTTTTTACGCATAAATGCATCTTTGTATATTTTATATTCACCTCCAAGTCAGCAATGCATGCAGCATTAGTGTTATCACATCAAATTATTTATTTATTTTTGATGGTTTCTCTTGGTTTATAGTGTTGAAAGATAGTCTAGTATGTAATGAGTCTTAAGATTGAGCTATGATTGTTTTTCTATTTCATTGTCTTCCTGTGGTTTGTTCTGTGATATTTATTATCTGTTGTGTGACCCAGACGAACTATGTGTCTAGTAGTGACTCCAAATCAGCAGAGCTTCAGCTATAATTGCATGTGTGACTACTTTCATTCTGTTTTATGTTGTAAATAGTTGATCTGTTAATGTAGATTACCTCCTCCCTCTTAAGACATCCAAATATGTGAGAGATTGTTAATGCACCATGATTAGATTTTGTCCAAATATGCGTCAAACTTAACTATATCCATTTGTTGATGTATGTCAACAGCTTGAGATCCATGGTTCACGTGGTTAGTCATCTTAGGTATCTTAGAGAATGGAACACTTTGTGAAGAGATTTGAAAGCTTTTTTTATGCTAAGAGGTCAACATTTTGTCTTCCTCAGACAGTGGTATGGAAATACTTTAGTCACTTTTTTTTTCAAAAAAAAAGTGCTAAGATCTTGTGGCATATGTAACACTTGTATAAGCATTTTTTTTGAGTTATTAGAGAAAAACATGCAGTGGATCTTAAATGACACTAGCAATAGATCTTTGTAGTTATGGTTTCTTTTTCTTTTTGAATTTTCCCCCTTGACATATATTAGCCCCGTTTGGTAGAGCTGTGGGAAAGTGATTATAGCTTATAACTTAACAGCTTATAGCTTATAACTGTGAACATAAGCTGATTTTTGACTTATAAATTAAGCTTCTCCTCCCCCACTTAAAGAATAAGTTGATTTTTGACTTACAAAAAGTTATAAGCTGTATTGTTAAGCTGAACCAAACACATCAAAATAGCTTAAATTAAGCTAAAAGCTGAAATAAGCTAGAAATAAGGCATACCAAACAGGGCCATTGGCAGTAACATGGTAGTTTATTGGTGCATCATGGTTGGCTATTCATTGACCTGACAATCTGTAAATCTATATAGTTTGTCATTGTAGTCTCTTTGTTGTTGCAGTCTGTATGCTTTAATTTTTTCCAATACAAATTTGGATTCATAATAAATAAATAAAAAAGTTTTCTGGTTGCTTGAAGACCTACCTATGTATTGATTTGGTTGATCAACTGATTTTAGCTTGAGTTATTGATTGTCACTGGTAATGGTGCAAATGTTGATTTGCCTGCATTGGGAGCTTTGATTTTAATTAGGTTCTTATTCTTGACTGTTTAATTTGGCTTTTTGATTGCATGTGGGAATGCCATCTCATCTTTATTTCAGCTTTAAAGCAGGGTGGCAGTTAAGTCTGAGCAGCTGGTGCATAAGAATACCTTGTTCATATGGTATGCTAGGGGACATATCTGAGCATTCAAGAGGCCTCTGTAGAAATACCTGCAATTAACATTGATGTGTCCTTATTGTTGGGGGCTCATTAGAACTATTGTTTTCATGTTTATTATCTCAGTAACACATATAAATTGCTGTACTGTTTTGTTTAAAAATTCCATATTAATTTGACTATCAATATCATTCTGGCTGAGATCTTTCCCTGATTAGTGGTTAATTATACCCATTATGACATGGATGAGTTTTGTAAATTGGTGCTAACATTTACCCACAAACTGGGCATGTATCTTTACTTGGTGTGATGTTTCCTTTACATCTTTAGTCATGTTATGTTTCACTAGGATTGTGTTATGCATGGATTTTTGAATGGTGAAGTCTCAGCACTTTCTCTTTCATGTCTTTTATTCTTTTTCCCAGGCCGATATTTATTGCATTTTTCCTTTCCTTTCCTTGGTGTATGTTTTCATTTGACTCTGTTGTTTTGGGCCTTAAGCAAAAGAACCCAAAGTTCGCAAGGCAATGATTAGACATTCTTCTGATTATCTACCTTCCATGCATTTAGATCTTTCTTGTTGGATGCATGAAATTTTTGCTCTTTGTTAGGAACATTGGCAATTAAGGTTTTGTTATTCTAGCTGAATCTTTGACTTGTTAAGTGTTATGGGTTCTCTAAGAGACATCGACCATCACATTTTAACTGTGTCTACAAGCTATGTTACTATTGTGTCCTTGAAATTTTGAACAACAGAGGTTCTGTACCAGCCCTTTTCTTCTTCTTCTTCTTCTTCTTCTTCTTCTTCTTCTTCTTCTTCTTCTTTTTTTCCTTTTTAAATACTGAATTAAGTCAGTCGTGCTTACCAGTTCCATTTACTAATTGGCATTGTCAAATAGCATGGTTCATATATTGTCACACGGCATACCCATAAGAATCGTCATATGGAAAGAAGAGCATTGTGAATAACACCGATTTTATTTTTCCTTTTTTCTTTTTTTTCCAACAGAAATAATGCTAATTTGATTTCTTTTGAGTGGATGACCTAATGTGTTCGCATGTTAACTTCCCTAATCCCTCCTATGCTGGGTCCCCTGGATTTCTAGCTTTTGGTGTAGCTTTCCTCAAACTTGTGGAATCCAACTAATCTTGCCTGTGTGAGGCAAACTAGGTTGCTAAGTCTGCTGTATTTGGCATGTCAGTATTTTCACAAGCAAGCCAAACTAGCAGCATGTACTTCTCAGCACAGTCAGGACGATCATTTTTAAGTGGCATCTCATATTATGCATTTGGCTAATTAGAGGCACATGGAGTCAGTAACATGTCCAACGGTTTTTAAGGTTTAACCCTCAATTGGTGAATGGGTTGTGTCAGGTATAGGGTGACCATTAAATGGTTGCAATAATTAGTTACTTTTGGAACATGAGTAACTAGTACTCTTTGTTGTAAAAAGTTTTGGAAGTAATTAAGGGAATAATTTCTAGTGTATATTGTGACTCTCTCTCTCTCCTCTTTGGAACATGAGAAACTAGAACTCTTTTTTTTTATGGAATCATGAGCATAATCTAGTGGTTTTCATTCCTACAATAAGGTTCTAGAAAATTACCTCTTGATGAATCATGTTTTTGTTGAGTTGGAAAAAAATAATAATGCATGGATGAACTTTGGAATTGTTTTATTTTTCCAACTATATTGTCAGGATCTTATCAGTTCGTATATGCATTGGATGATTGGCTGAATATTGTTACTAAAGCCATTAGACTGAGTTTTTTCTTTCTGCAGTTAAGGAATCTTCTATGGGCGACCTCAAAACATGATGTGTACCTTATCCAAAACTATTCAGTAATGCACTGGTCCTCACTTCTGAGGAGGAGCAAAGAAGTGCTAAATGTTGCTAAACCGATTGTGCCCACACTAGTAAGAAACATCTTGTCTGAGTTTCTTTGTTTGCCAGTATATTCTGATAATTTGAAGCATAGAACAATTAACTTGGGATGCTTTTGCAGAAATACCCTGGTTCCTTGGCTCAGACACTCCACAGGGTCCAAATAAGCACTATGGCTGTTAAAGACAATCTACTGGTGGCAGGTGGTTTTAAGGGGAGCTGATCTGTAAGGTATAATGTACAACCATTGAAGAACTAAAAGTTACTATTTTTTTTGGTCTTTTTCTGTAATTTTTAATGTTTTTTGAGAATTCTTCTATTGCATGCAACCACATAATTTTCTCACTTGTTCTTTTACTTGTTCAGTATTTAAACCAGTCTGGGGTTGCCTTCAGCACAAAAATAACCACAGATGAAAATGCTATAACTAATGCAGTGGACATATGCTACAATCCCAAGTTCGTTCAAATCTTAACTACATGCAATTGTAAGAATTATTAAAGGATGGCCTATGCATTGATGTAGCATTGTTAATATGTTGGTTGTATTGCAGTGGCTCGGTGAGGATCATGACTGCAAATAATGATGCTCAGGTCAGGGTTTTTGATGCTGGGAACTTCAAGTGCATCAGCCATTTATGCTTCCCTTGGTCCGTAAATGTGAGTAGACCGGAAACTGCTGTCTGATACAAATCTCGACCTTCTGATATATTTCTCGAATTTCTAACCTGTATATTTTTACTGGTTTTGTTTGCAGAACACTTCCGTCAGTCCTGATGGTAAATTACTGGCAGTCCTAGGGGACAGTGCGGAGTGCTTAATCACAGATGCTCAGTCCGGGAAGGTTGGCTGCTACTCTATTTTCCACTATTTCATTTCTTCAGGGTTTTCCTCGTTTGGGTCTTTACTTAAACAACTCTTTGGCAGGTTCTTCAAAACCTCAAGGGACACTTGGACTATTCATTTTCTTCAGCTTGGCACCCAGATGGCCGAATTTTCGCAACAGGGAACCAGGATACTACATGTAGATTGTGGGATATTAGAAAACTGTCGGAGTCTGTGTCAGTACTCAAGGGAAGGATGGGTGCAATCAGAGCCATAAGGTTCTCATCAGATGGCCGGTTCATGGCGATGGCTGAGCCGGCAGACTTTGTTCATGTTTTTGATGCACAATGTGACTATGCCAAGGCACAGGAGATTGATCTGTTCGGGGAGATTGCTGGAATTTCCTTCAGCCCTGACACGGAAGCTCTTTTTGTTGGGGTTGCAGATCGAATGTACGGTAGCTTATTAGAGTTCAACAGGAGGGATTATAACCATTATCTGGACTCCATGTTTTAAGAGGGGTGCACCTCTAGAAGTTGGTTTGCATTTGTTGATGAATGTGTATATTACAATTAAGGAGTCAAGTGTGTTTTTGAACAGTGGCCGTGGGATGCATTTGCCTAATGGGGTTCAGTTCTTAGATTTAAGATATCAACATTGAGTTCATCCTCTTGGAATCAGCCAGCAACAGGTCCCAAGTAGTTGTGGCTGCTAAGAGATTTTTTATTTTTATTTTTTAAATCTGAAATAGGCAAAAATTTTGTTTGTATTAATGGTGTTCGGTGTTTTTGTATATATATATATATATATTAAGTTTTTGTACATTTGATAGTATTAATGTGTTATTCACACTAGTATATCAATTAGTGTTACGTCATTGTTACTCGCTCCACCTATTATATATATTGTAAATATCTAAAATTTTTAAAATTATATCACATTATCTGTTAATATACTTGGTAGTATATTAATTAGTACATTTTGCATTATTTTTTTTTAATCTTTTGGTCACGGGAGTGGAAGAGTCTTCTCTTTGGTAGGGCGATGCTATTATTGAGGGTGACAAAAAGGTGGGTGGGTTGGTTGGTAACTGTCTAATACATTGGAATTTATGATGATAGATGGATTCCAGATGCTGGTGCCCCCTATTTGTTACTTTTCTCAATTCTCTCTTTTACAAGCACATCACTTGCACAATCTGAGAGAGATGGTAAGCGTGTGGACCCAATGCCTTTGCGTCGTGGACTTGTATTTCATGTACTCACTCTCTCATAGTGTGTTGCAAAGTATCTTCCACGAGTTTTTTTTTTCCCACTTTTAATTGTAAAAATATTAATTAAACTTTCATAATCTAAGATTAGGCCATTTTTTAATTTGAGGAGTAACACTGGGAATATCAAATTTTTTACTAAATAAATGATTAAATGTCTTACATGAGTGTGAGATTCTATGTGAAACATTTGATCATTCATTTAATAAAAATTTTAAATTTATAACATTTTCCTAACTTGAGCCTAATAAAGCCTAGTATTAAGGCCAACCTTTTTTTTTTGACTCCCTAAATTTTAACAAAATTTTTGTGGCTTTGAGCACCGGCTCGCCCATGCTTAAGATGGGCTTTAAAAATCATAAAATATTGATGTGACGATGATATAATAATTATGATTTTAATTTTCAATAAATGGAGATAAATAGGCAAATCATTCTCTATGATTTTAATTTTCAAATTCTTTTTTATTCCACTTTCTATTCTAATACGCTGCCATGCAAGTGATCAAATCCTAACATCACATAAATTGGAAAATATACATAGAGGTCGTTTAGCATTGGTTAATATAGTTAATTTTTTTGTATTGAGACTTTTTTAATCTAATTTTTTTAGTCTTATTTGATTTTTGTTTTGAAACTTTTTACTTTTGTGAGAGAAAAAGTATAATGATTATGAATAAAAAGTAACATTTTGTCTTATTAACTTTTATAGTCTTTTTATGATTATTTAGTTCTAAAATAAATGCCAAATCGGAGCATAGTTTCTACTCATTTGTAATATATATATATATATATATATATTTTCATTTTTGTTAGCTTGCATTGCGGCTATAATTTGTCTCCCAACCGTGCTAGGGAGCTCGAAAGGGCTCCCCCTAAATTCCCCCCGAATCGAAAACGACGCCGTTTTCGGCTTTTTCAATTTTTTTTTTTTTTTTTTTTTTTTTTTTTTTTTTTTTTTTTCAGAATCAGAGGAGGAAGACGAAGAAACAGAGGGAGGAAGGAGGAGGGAGGAGGGAGGAGGGGGAGGGGAGGGAGGAGGGGAGGAGGAAGGAGGGACTGGAGGGGGCCATACCAGTGGGAGGAGGCCGAGGTGGGGCCGGAGGCAACGGCGGTGGTGCTGCGACGGTAGGGCTGGGCTACGTCGACCGGGCGACGGCGGCGAGGGGCTGGGCGATCGGCGCGACGGGCTGGCGACGATCTCTTCTCTCTTCCCCTTCTTCTCTCTCTCTCTCTCTCTCTCTCTCTCTCTCTCTCTCTCTCTCCCTCCGAGCTGTTGCAGGTTGAAAATGGAGGAAGAAAAAAGGAAAAAAAAAAAAAAAAACGAAAGCCAAAACGACGTCGTTTTAGACTTTCGGAAGATTCGGGGGTAGAAAATTCGCGCTACCCAACTTTATTCTTTGTCTCCTCATTCCTGGTATTAATGTCACTCAACACCAGCTTTGGTAAATGACATAACAATCCTTACTATTAATTTGAATACCTCAAAAGTCAAGATATCATGTCAATGGCCTATAAGATTTATTACAATGTTAGAAAATATATATATACAATACAATGTCAGAGAAAAAGAAAAAAAAAAAAAAAAGAAGAGGAAGAAGAAGGAAGTTCCTAGTCCGATTTCTGTTGTATTGGATAGGTACATGGCATAAACAGCTCTCTATCAAAGAAGATTCGAGAGCTCGTTTGGTATGTGAATTGACTTTTTGATTATTTTAATTTAGAGTTAAAAATTTTTGTTTGTGATAAGTTTTTTTTATTTTTTTAATTTTTGTAAGAAAAAATAAAATGATTATAAATTAGATATGACATTTTATCTTATTTAATTAAAATTACTTATTTTATCTTATATGACTATTTTAACCTCCATAAGACATCCCAAACCAGCACTCAACGGTATGAAAAATCAAATCAGAGAAGAGGTATCAATCTAAAAAGATCAACAAAATTGAATATTAAATATAAAAAATCAGAAGTAATGAACGGCGTGCAAGAGGTGAAATAAGATTGTTTTGACCGAGTTGAATGAGTATCATCAATAATATGATATAGCCCATACAATACAAGGCCTTAGAATTGTGTTGAAAATACAGATTTGAGGACCCCAGCTGCCGATATTCTTAAAATTCATGCAATGAATCTGAAGCTAAAGAAAATCTTGGTAGTAGATAAGTTCAATCCGCGTGGGAGTGGAACTCAGACCTTACTGCTAGTGGTGTTTGTGGGGTTCAGTTTGAGTTAGTTTTGACCACACAAAAATAATAATAATAATAATAATTAAACCATTTTTGACAGACTCAGAATATTTTAATCTGTCACCAGCGCATCCATCTTAAGAATCGGTGGGTTAATTGAAAATTTTAGCGGTTTCAAACCAACAGTTGGAGTGGGTTGGATGGATTAGAAATACAAAATGATAGAGATTACAGGTTTCGAAAGGTGATTGTGGTTGTCGGGCGTAAATATTGTAACATAATGGTTATGGTAATTGGAATTATGATTTTTTTAAGTTTCGCACAATTTGAAAAAAACTCACAGATACGAATATTTTTTTTTTTTCAGAGTCACATTTATTAGGGTTTAAAATTAATTTTGATCAATTTTTGTTAGTTTTTAATTATGATTCAATATATTTCATATTTTTAAATCATTATAAAAGGAATTTTTTATATTTTATTTCGATAGTTAATGATTTTAAGAATAATTGATTTTCAATGTATAAATATCTAAATTAATTGAATAAAAAATATTCACAATTATTAAATGAAATGATTATAAAAATAAAAATTGTACTATAAATAAAAATTATTTTTAGGCATTTGTTTAGACAACACTTTACAACTAATAAATAAAATTATTTACAATTAAATATTAAATGAAATGATTGTAAAAATAAAAATAGTGCCATAAACAAAAATAAAAAATCGAGTTACTGATTTTATTTATTTATTAAAGATATTTTTTAGACAACATATTACCGTAACAAAATAAAAAATATTTACAATCAAATATTAAATAAAATGATTATAAAAATAAATATAACTACTGTTTATATATTTTTTATTTTACATGCTAATGTAATGGAAAAAAAAAATTTAAAAAATTATAAAGAAAAAAAATCATATAAGATTTTTTCTTTGAGCTAGGATCACTTGAATATTTGTTCTTTTTTTTTATAAACTTTTGTTTTTTTTGGTTTTTGGAAAGGAACCTATGTAAAAGTATATAACGGTGTATAACGGACCGTTATGTAACACCGAAATAATCGTTACACATGTGAATTTTCATCACACCGCTATAGCAACCGTAACAAGTGACAGTAACCATCACAATCATTACGTAACAACATTATATAATGGTCACGATTGTTTTTTAAAATCTTAATTACAAGTGAGCATAAAACCCTTTTTTTTATTTATTTATAAAATTTCAAATAAAGAATTATTATTTATTCTAAATCTTGACACAAAACTCACCATTAATCGAACACACAATATTATTCAAAATCATATTTCACAAATTAATATGAAAAAAAAAATTAAATACGATAAAATATATGCAACAAAAATGAGGGAGGGGTGTCATTAGATTAATTATATTAGAGTAGGGAAAAGATTGTGTGTGGGCAACAGTGCAAGGTAATTGCCCATATACATATATGTAGGTTGGGTCAATTTAATTTGTTAGCGAGTTAACAAACTTTAATTCTTATGCCAATTAATCCGTCAAATTTTATCAACTAATTAACTCATCCAACCCAACCCAATCTGCTCACCTTCTAAAATCACACAAGTTAATTTGAATCTAATTAAGGTTTACAGTTTAGTTATTTAACCGCTTTTCTCTCCTTTTTTATTGGTGACTCTTCAATAGAAATGGGTAAATTTGTAAAAATTGTTAGAGAACTATTTCCTATAACAATTTCATGAATTTTTTGTAAAAACAACTCGCTTATTTTTAGTTGTTTTCCCACAAAAATTAGTGAGTGCTTTCAGCATTCTTTTTTTGGTTGAAAAACACGAAAAACAGAAATAAAAACTGATAAAACAAAAGTTATACATATGCTAAAACAAGCTTTTAATAAAATTAAAGACCAAGCATCAGAGTCATATATATATAGCCATTGATCTTCATCATGCAAATTACCCATTAATTAAAGTCCATTATAGACCAAATGGAGGAAGAATTATGGCAGAAAACCCCATTCCCCCACTCAAGCTGTATTTGTTTGGAAGGTAGGAGAAAATAATGAGTGTTGTGTCGTGTAAATAATATGGGAGTCATCATGTGCAAATGTCTGTGTAATAGTAGCAAACTATCTGATATCTTCAACCCAAACCAATTTCTAACGACAACGACCCTATACAAAATAATAATAATAATAAAATGACATGAAAACTGGTTGTGAAATGAAAGTGACAAATTAAAGAATGAGATATTGTCATGAAATGAGCTGCTTGCTTCCACACCTTTCAATCTATATACTCCCTCTGTCTCAAAATAATGGTCCATTTTGGAAAATTCAACTTTTTTTGGTAGTACAATTATTGCATTTGAAAAAAATTAATTTTCCAAAATTATCCTTTTGATAGTACATTTTTTAAGAATATCAATGTCATAATTGTACTTTTTATATTGTTTATTAATTTAAAAGAAGGGCAAAATAGAAAATTTATATTATTTTTGTACTTGATTTTTTAAGAGGGACTAATATTTTGGGACAATAAAAAATAGAATAAGGAGCTAATATTTTGGGACGGATGGAGTAATGATTTTCAAACTTGAAAACATCAATACCACTACAAAATTAATCATTTTTATAATTTTTTTTTGATGTATCATGTAATAATAAATTTTAAAATGTAAAATATAACTCATTTAACAATATTATGGGTGCACTTTAATGAATAAAATACAATTTATTTTTTTTTATTTTGTATAATATTACTCCTCTTTTATTTTTGGTACTGTTAATTTTCAATTGGACAAATGTAATGTAAACTGTTGTGTGTCTATTTGTATCTAAAAATTATAGGGTAAATTACACTGACATTCTTGAGATTTTTGTTTAATACAGATCTCTCTCTCATATTTGGTGTCAGATTAAAATGACATATTTGTCTATTAGCCTTTATATATATAAAATAATACAGATATTTTGTTTATGTCATTTCAAGGAAAATAACAATTATCTTCTTTAGTTTAACTCACACAAAAAAATTGAGTTTTATATTTTTAGTATTTTTTTATTTTTACTGAATTTTTTTAATATTTTAAGCAATTTTTTTATTTTTTAAATGCACCTAATCTAGATATACTTAAAAAAGTATAATATTTTTTGTGTTTTTTTAAAATTCACCAAATACAAAAAATACAAAAATTTAATACATTATCTTATTTTGTTATATTCAATTTTTTTTAAAAAAATGTATAAATTTTATACTTTGAAAATATATCTAAATTAAATTGATCTAATCTAGATATAATGGTAAAAATAAAAAAAAAAAAAAAAATTATATTCATATATAAAAATTTATACAAAAAAAAATATCATAAAAATGTTGTGATAGTGATATTGTTGTAAATATAAATCATGTTTATGAGTGTTTTGCTTTGAAGTGAAATGTCACCATTAAATTATATCATTGTGTTTGAAAATTTTATATTTGTATATCATCACTCAATAAGAATATGTTTATGTAGAATTTAATGATAGAACGTTGTAGAATGTAGTCATAATAATAAGTAGAAGAAATGGTAGAAAAAATGACAAGATAGTCATTCAGAAAATTTTAACACATGACATTAGCAATCCATAAGTAATTTGTAATGAAATTACAAATCTCAGGAGATGTAATTTTTCAAATGTAAAGGGGATTTATATTAAACAAAAATCTCAAGGGGTGTCAGTGTAAACAAAAGGGGGTTTCTAACTTTGAGGGCTCTAAGAGCTCCAATGTTTCAAACTAAAATTACAAATTTTTTGATTTTAAATAATTAAAAAAAATCTTCTATTGGTTAGCTCTCATTCAAACAATAACAATAAATAAATAAATAATATCCATTGATTTATAACTTTCAAATAAAAAGTATGCTAATCCATTTTAAAATGTAAATTTCAGAGTCACTAAATATGAAAACTAATCTATTAATTTAAATTTAAAATTAATACAATATAAATTCAAAATTATAATGATCTATCCTATGATTTATAAGTTTTAAATACAAATTTAAAATTTTCATAATTAACTCATAACTTTTTGTATTAAGGAGTGATAAGAGTGACATTAAAATTAACTATATATCTATATATTTACAAAAGTAAGCTTTTAAGCAGGGATGTTACGAGAGTTTCAAAATCTCATACAAAATTATTTTTAAAATCAAATCCTCAATTGACTAACTTATTTAAGTATTAAATTTATAATTATCACAATACAAATTTAAATTTGTCATAATTTAAATTTAAATTTGTCATAATTTAAATTTCTAACTTAATTTAATGGTTTTTATTTTGATTATAGTAATACTTTGTTAATGCAAGTTTATATCACAAATGGAGATCATGTTGATGGTGATGATAAGTTATGAGAATTAGTTGTCATATGAACAAGAACACACAGTTAAAGTATGGAATGAAGTAGCATGTTAACTTTATATATATTTAAAGTGTTTATATTTTTTGCCAAAAAAAAGTTATTGATTGATTGATGGCAAAGTTATATATATTGTGTTTTTTATTTATAATTGTCAATTGTGAGAAATAGCAAAATTGACCATATTCATATAAATGATAGATAAATCGACCTTTATGACGAAAAATCAAATGCATACTATTTTTTGTTACTATCCGTGTGTTTTTGGTAAAGAAATAAATTTCATTAAAAAAATGTTTGAATTTAACCTGGAGAAAGGATTATATATAAATATTTTCCTTATTTTTATTTTATTATTTAAAAATAATATTTTATAAATAAACGGAATGTATCAAAATCCTCTCCAAAGCTCATTCCATTAAAATAATACAAAAAAAGTTAAAATTATACCAAACAAACAACTTTTTATATCTTAACTATTTTGTATTCTTTTAGTCAATAAAATAAATAGGTTTAAAATCTAATTTAATCCCAATAAAATAATTATTCTTAAAATAATTAAAAAAAATTAGAAATGTACCAAACAAACTATCTTTTATATTTTAAGTATTTTATATGCCTATTTTTAGTCAATAAATGAAATTTTTAGCTAACTTCCAATGAAAATTGTAAAGTTCCATCATTCAATTATTTTGTAACTAATAGCAGCTAATTGTAAAGAATTACTTATTACTTACTTTTAAAATTAATTTATATCCAACCAAACAAAAATGTCTAAATATTCTTAATTTTAATTTAATAATAAAAAATAATTTTATATTTTTTATATTTCAAATAACTTAAGTTACAAAATAATTAAATGTAAGATGCACAATAATTGTTGAGTCATTTATACATAAATGAATTAGATTAAATTAAATAAAATGAACTAATTAAATTAAAAAAACTTATGTCCAAATTATTTTATTTTTATTTTTATTTTGATATTTTATTTTATGAACTTCTGTACATCACACGGGTATTACGCTAGTATTCATATACGCCAATTATGAAAATAAAATGTTGGGTCGAGCTGGGTGGCTGGGTGGGTGGAGTGGTTGGGGCTATGGTGGTCACTGCTGATCACAATCCCTATCTCAAAGGTAAGTCCATTCTTTTTTTCTTTTTCTTTTTTTTTTCTTTTTTTTTTTTGGCAATCCTCACTGCTCAAACTTTTTCAATTTTTGTTGTTACATTCCAACATGAACAAAAATGGGCCTGGCTTTGGTCTAGTCCTTAATCAGACTGGACGGTGCTGTTAGGCCTGTGGGAGCCCACTACGGGTTCCGTTTTGAAAATCTGAACCGTTCAATGTGTAGAACTCGTCGAGTACTATATGCTTGTGAAAAATCACGTTGATCGGATATCGATAGCTATGTGATCAAATCAGTTTTGTATTAAAAAAAATGGACGGTGAATAAATTAACGGTTGATAAAAAACTGATTTGATCACATAGCTTTCGATATCCGATCAATGTGATTTTTCACAGGCATATAGTACTCGACGAGCTCTACACATTGAACGGTTCAGATTTTCAAAAAGGGCCCCGTGGTGGGTCTCCACGGGCCCAACAGCACCGTCCAGTCCGATTAAGGACTGGACCAAAGCCAGAGCCAACAAGAATATACTATTTTTTAATGTGTATACGGTAAAAAATGTCTTTAATTTAAAAAAATAAATAAATTATGTCATCGTTTATTAGTCTCAGGTTTGAAAACCATCTAGTGACAACAAAGAAAAACAAAATGAGTTGAGAAATATATCTACCAAATTTTGGTGTCCCTAGAACGCAAATCCCAATTAATTATAGTGTGGTATGCTTCTCCTATCAATGTGGGACTAGGCTTGCTACCATATTTCTATCATTTTCAAAAAATTTAATAGTTCAAAATTATTTTTTTCCAACAGGACTGAACACATTGAAATTTTTTGGTAAATTTGTAGACAAAAAATTTGAATATGTTACTGTTAGTGAAATTACACAAGTGATACTTGGACAAAAAAAAACTTCATTAAATTGCAATTATTTTGCCTAAGTAATATGTTTTGTAATTCCCCTTAAAATATAACATTTTGGGTTGGTGGGTGATAAGCATGAACTATCATGCAAAGTGATATTGTTTTTTTTAATTTAATGTAATTTATTATTGTTTTTTTAGTTTTGGTTGGTCTGTTAATAAATAAATAGTTTTGGTCTAGTAAAGTTGGTAACTAACGGATAAGTTATTTGGTAGTCTTGTGTACGGTGACAGGGTATTTTAAGTGTATTGTAATTGATAAAATAAGTAAAAATTTTAATTTTGTGTTAAGTGATTAATAAATTTAAGAAAACATAATAAATTGTAATTGATTAAAGACATGGTCACGTGGTGACATGTACTAATAAATAATTTTCCTAACAGCACAAGAATTCGTTGGTCTAAAGGTAAAATCATGTAGTGTTCCACGTGTATTCTGATTAATGAAAGAGATGAAATTCAAAATTATATATTGAGGACTTGTTTGGCATATAATATTTTTAATTTAAAAGTTAAAAAGTTATTTAAAAAATTAAAAAATTTATAATCTATATTCAAAAGGTCAAAGATTTTATTTTTTCTTATTTTTTACATATCTTTTTATAAAAAATTAAAAAATTATTTTAAATATATTAATATTTTTTTACATCATATTTTAACTAAAAAATTAAAAATTACCAAAATAATACGTTCCTAGACTTGAGTAAATGAAAAATATAAAAAGGCGTGCAAATTTGTGATTGACCAAGCAAAGCATGTCCAGGTGCCCTGACCAACCAATAATTTTAAAAATATTAGAGATTTTAAAAAAAATTATTAAATTTTTTATTAAATATCTCACAACACACCCATATAAAATATCTGATAAAAAATTTAATAAAACTTTTAACATCTCCAATATTACTCCACTAATTTTTCACAATAGATGGGAGTATCCAAAATAAAAGAACATGTGGCAGCTTTTTAGTCGTTACCTTACTGGCCTGCCGCGTACAGAACAGGACACTGTCAAAACGCGTGAAAAAAAGGTCATCGTAAAGCTCTTAGGCGTCCAGAATCGAATAGTTAAAGAAGTGTGTTAAAATATGTGTTATATGATAAAAAGTGATAAAAGTGAGACCTAAAAATATATGTTAAAGTGTATTAAAAGTTTATTAATTTTAAAGAATAAGTGGTGATGCGATAGATGTGTTATGGAGTGTGTTAAGATGTATGTTACATATATATATATATATGTATACATAATAAATAAAATAAAAAAATAATTTAGTTTAATCAAAATTTCAAGTCCAAAAAAAAATCCTAACAAGTTAAAAAAAAAAAATTGCCGTTGACCGATCAACCGGCCGGTCAACCCGTAAGAACACAAACACACTCCCCTCCGCTAGCTAAAACTATCGCTGTAGATAACAAAGGTTTTAACACACATCATTAACACACACCACTAACACACCTACTAACAGTTCCATTGTGAGACCAAAAATAGAAAATGACTTGCTAAAAATTAGCAACCGACACTAACACAGTGTTTAGCTACTCCATTGCTGATGCTCTTAACTCTTTCTGTTCTCGACCAAAACATTTTCCAATAAATTTTTTAAATTTCTTTATACACCTTGTGTTTTATTAGGGTTTTGCCTTGTCTTTTTTTTTTTTTATTTTTTTTTATTTTTACTATTTTAGGAGTTGTTTGGGATAAACTAAATAAGTGCACTTTTTAATTTTTTATGAAATATGGGTTGGGTATTAGTTGGGTTTGAAATGATGTGGTAGAGAGATGATGTGACTTAAATAGGATAGTGACTTTTTGACTTTTTAACTTTTTTTTATTATGCCAAACCAAGCCGTAGTTATAAAAAGATAAAATAGACTTTTTAATTTAATAAGACAAAATATTACATTCAATTCATAATTATTTTATTTTTTCTCATAAAAGTCAAAAAAATCAAAAAGTCTATCCCAAACTAGACTTTTAATCCCAGACTAAGGCCAAGTTTGGGTAGTATGAAAAAAGCCAAAAAGTTAAAAAGTTACTCAAAAAGTTAAAAAGTTAACACTATTCACCAAAAGTCAACAATTATGGCTGCACAACTCCCAATCTTAATTTTCCCCTACAAATCAATTTTTACAATTTTTTATTACACATTTTTCCATAAAAAGTCAAAAAATTAACCCAAATATCCATATTTTTTTCCTCAATTTTTTAGTCCAAAAAGGCAAAAAGTACACTTATTTAGGACACCCCAAACAACCCCTAAAATAATTAAAAAGACAACCCACATCCCAAACTAACCCTTTGTTTGAGAAATTGACTATTTTAATTTGGTTAAAAAAATTACATTTAGAAAGTTAGTTATTTTGTTTTATAGTTGATTTAGGGGTGGTTTGGGATGATCTAAATATGTACACTTTTTAACTTTTTATGAAATATGGATTGGGTTTGAAGTAATATGATAGAGAGGTGATGTGACTTAAATAGGATAGTGACTTTTTGACTTTTTTAAAAGATGTCAAACAAGGCCTTAATGGTTGTTAGAGAACCTATTTTAGGAAGTAGGTTAATAGTTAGCTTTTTAATTTTTTTATTTTTTAAAAATGTGTGAAAAAATAAAGAAATGATGTGACTTAAAAAAATCAAAAAATTAAAAAGTTGGCTTTTACTAATTTGCCAAAATAGGTCAAAAAGTAAAATAATTATAAGTCTCTGTTTGGGAAGTGGGTTGGCTTTTTGACTTTTTGACTTTTTAGCTATTTTAGCTTAAGCTAAAAAGCTTAGTTTGGAAATGACTTTTTGACTTTTTTTATGAGAGAAAAGTGTAATGATTATGGGTTGAATGTGATGTTTTATTTGTTGTGACTAAAATAATCTATTTTGTCTTTTGTGGCTAAAATAGCCCCAAACCTCCTTGCCAAATATAGTCTTTTTAGGCTTTTTAGCAAAATAGGCTTTTTAGCCCAATAAGACAAAATATCGCATCAAACCTATAATTATTACATTCTTTCTCTCACAAAAAAATTTAAAAAAAGTCAAAAAAACCAAAAGTTCTTCCCAAATAAGGCTTTTTAGCCTCAGGTTAAAATAGCTAAAAAAGTCAAAAAGTCAAAAAGTTTACCCACTTTTCCAAACGAAGCCTAAGTTAGATATGATATTTTGTCTTATTAATTATTTTAATATATTTTTTCTTTTAATAAATTATTTTAATTCAACCATCTTCTCAAACAAAGATAATAGTGACATGATTGATTATTTAGAGCATCTCCAACGGTGTACCTTATTTTTCATCAAATCTGAGTAAAAAATAACCCATTTCATCAAATCTCAAATCACCCACTCCAACGGTGCATCAAATTTGCATCAAATTTAGTGGGGCGACCGGTTGGTCGACCTGTATGTGCAAAATACTATATTTTTTATTTGACTCTTTTGAACTGTTTGCATCCCAGCTGTCTGAACCGGGGAAGAGGGCGACCGGTTGGTCGACCGGCGGGTCGACCGGTCACCAAATTTTTTTTTTTTTTTTTCCCCTCCATTTCATTCCCGAATTGTTTTTCCCATTTTTTTTTCCCTCCATTACATATATATCTGTCAAATGGATTGTGCTCTCATATTAACCTAGTATCCATACACCAGACAAATACGATCATAACTTAAAGAAAATAGAGCACCATGAATACCTTGAAATCCATGATAGTTACTTCATTTTCATCCTCCTCTTCTTCCTCTTCCTCTGATGAATCTGATGATGAATATATCGTCACACTTTTAGGAGCTTATGAGCAGAATAATAGTAGTATGCTTCAGATTCTTAAGTCAAGTGATAGGTCAAAGAAGATAGGTGGTTCTGTTGTAGGTCATAGATATATATACAGAGATAGAAGGCAGGGTCATGACAGATTATTTACAGATTATTTTGCTACAAATCCAGTGTATTCACCTACAATATTTCGGAGACGTTTTCGAATGCGTCGTCCTTTATATCTACGCATTTTGAATGCAATTCAAGCACACAATTCATATTTTGTGCAAAAACAAGATGCAGCTTATGTACTTGGATTATCTCCCCTACAAAAAATGACTGCAGCGATGAGAATATTATCATATGGTGTCACAGCAGATGCAGTTGATGATTACATTCGTATTGGGGAAAGCACTGCAATTCAAAGTTTGCAACAATTTTGTAATTCTGTGATTGAAATATTCGGAGAAGAATATCTGAGATCCCCTACGCCAACTGACATTGACAGATTACTTGCTATTGGGGAGGTTCGGGGGTTTCCTGGCATGTTGGGAAGTTTAGATTGCATGCATTGGGAGTGGAAAAATTGTCCAAAGGCATGGCAAGGTCAATATGTAGGTCATCAAAAAAAGCCAACCATTATTCTTGAAGCAGTAGCATCTTATGACTTATGGATTTGGCATGCATTTTTTGGAATGCCTGGCTCACACAATGACTTGAATGTGTTGGACCGATCGCCTTTATTTTCTGATCTTGCGCAAGGTAAAGCTCCCCCTGTCCATTTTACAATTAATGGACATAGTTACGATATGGGTTATTACCTTGCTGATGGTATATACCCTCAATGGGCAACATTGGTTCAAACAATTTCTTCTCCCCAAGGAGCAAAGAGACAACATTTTGCAATGATGCAAGAGGCTGCCAGGAAAGATGTAGAGCGGGCATTCGGAGTTCTTCAATCTCGTTTCGCAATTATACGTGGTGTTGTACGTTATTGGGATTCGAAAATGCTTGGCAACATAATGAAGACTTGCATCATATTACATAATATGATTGTCGAAGATGAGAGGGAGGAGCACCTTGATTTCAATTATGATATTGCATCAACCAACACACCAGTGCAACTTTCCTCTACTCCTACCAATGACTTCCAATCATTTCTGTCTCGTCATTTAGGTATTAGAGATAAGGATGCGTATCATGCCCTCCGTAATGATTTAGTAGAACATATGTGGTATCTTCGTGGTGAGCACTAAATTAACCACATCAATACATGTAATTTTGGTTTATACTTTTGGAATGGAAGGTTCTGTTGTTTGTAATCTTTATTTTGATGCAGTATATGAACTAAGTAATTCACAAGTTATGTGATGATGTCCTGTTCTCATATTCAATCTTTAATATTCAGCATTGTGCAGTGTATGAACTAAGTATATGAACTAAGTAAAATAAAAATGATTTTCCTAAATTCTGTGTTGATGTCACACAAATGATAATACCACGTCCATTTATACACATTTCATAACCATGACTTAACTGGTACGTTAATAATAACATATTAAATTACTGATGGAAATGTGCATAATCATAATGTCTTCAATTATTCATATTGACTTGCATAATCATAATGTCTTCGTTTACTGATGTTCATCTGCATAATCATAGTTTATTAATAATGTCTCATATATGTATTCTTCATTCAATGTCAATTCTTAAATTACTGCATTGTTGTATACAAATTTATTGATCTTCATCAGTAAAAGAAGATATTGATCAATTATGTATCTTCATAATAATATATTGATCTTAAATTACTGCATAATTTACACTGAAATCATATTCTCTCCTCGAATTGAATCCCAAGAGTTACAAGGCATGTGGAGTGCAAAAATTGGCACAGATGACAACCAAACCAAACAGGTCACTTGCACATTATTTAACTTTGAATCAAAGTCACATTAGTTCAGATAGATTGGTGTGGTGCCTTCACACAAAAATGGTGAAATCAATGGAGGAAGGCTTAGGAGAACTTGAGTTCAGGTGATAAGAAAGGACATGACTATCTTAAACTAAACTGAAGATATGACTGCAAATAAAACCAACTACAGGAAACAGAACCAATTGGGACAAAGGCTTGTTTAGTTTAGTGGAGTGGGAATGTGTTGAGATATTGCTATATGGGGAAATTATTATTCAGTGTAAATGCAGAAAAAAAATTACACATCAATGATAAATTTGTCAAATAAATAATTAAAATTCTAAACTTTTTCATGTATTTGTAAATAATTTTTTAGGACACCACTGAATTGTAATTACCCCTTGCTATATTCTAGATACAAGCTAGTGATATGCCATGGCCTTCTTTAACTCTTTTCTTAACAAATATCTTCTTACATCTGAATTCCTTTTCCCTATCTTTATTCTCTAAATAAGAAAGCTAATGGAATAACAAAAATTTAGTGCTTATGAAAAATTTATTGTTCTGAAATTAAAGTGTACCATATTTTTGAAAGGTCTGTTCCAAAATGGAAATTGCTTTGGTACCCTCATTTCCTGAAAAAATATTTTTCAACATTTTTAAAATCAATGGAGGAAGGCTTGCCACCATTTATGTGGATCAAATGGAGGAAGGCTTGCCACCATTTATGTGGATTTTACCACCATTTATGTGGATCAAATCACCTGAATGTAATTGCCAAAGTATGATTTTTATATCGACCATGTGAATCCACCATTCAATTTACAGACACCACCTATCAATGACACCTACCATTCAATTTATAGACACCACCTACCATTCATTGAATGCATGCCATCTACCATGCCTCATTTTTCATACGGCTTATGGTAGTTGAGTTGTAATATCCTCACCACCTACCTCAAGAATGGAGGCTCTATATCAGCTCAAAAAAACTTGGCCAAACCTGCCATCAAAATATGAACAACCTTCAATGAATACTATTGCTTCTCTGTCCACAGATTGCCTCTAACACCATAGTCACTGTATTCCTCCATCCACTATCTTCAAATTCGGCTGCAATCCAAAATATAATCCCAAACTCTGCATATTGAGTGTACTATAAGTGTGATTCCACACACTGACCAAGGGAAACACCTGAATCAGGAAAGGCAGGACCAGAACAAGAAGGCAGGGCAGCATCCAAAGGGCAGCATCACAGAGGTATAGGCACGGGGCGACCGGTTGGTCAACCGGCCCGGCTTATTTTTTTTTTTTTCTCATTCTTTCATTCTGTGTATGCTCTATATTTGAACTATATTTCAACTGTGTAAGTTGTATTTGTTTCATTTTATGTTGAATTTGTTCAAGTTTTACTTGGTCAAGAGCATGAACTTCATGTTTGAATCAAACTTCATGTTTAATATTTTAAAACATAAACCGGTTCAACTAGGTAAATCTTCATGTTTAATCTTGTAACTGAAGTTGTAAAAGGGAAACATGGATAAAATTGTATTGAGGAAAATGTCTGTCAACTACTAGCAGTTTTACACTGCTCTAAGTTATATTTAAAATCAATTTTGGTGTATGTGGGATTGATATTGGCCCAAGTTCTGAATTTCAGTATCCCTTCTGGTATTTTTTTTTAATTTCATTAACTCCTACTGATTTCTCTCAACCAGGACTGATTTCTGAATTTGAGTCGCACTTTTTCACTGCTCCAAGTTACATTCATTTTATTCAGCTTTTTCCCATGATGTTACATTTCTGATTATATGCATATTGGCATATGATGTTTTTTGGATTAGTATGCATACTGAAATATGGTAACATTTTTTCATTTTAATATGCATTGTAATATTACAGATATATTCATTTCAAATTCAACAGATTTTGATATCATGCGTAGAACTAAAAGAGCGAGACCAGAAGTTGGTCAAAGTTCCAACCCTTCACGACGCCAAGAACAACAGGCTCAAATATTGTCATATCCTACTGATGATTTTCTCACTGAAAGTCATGCACTAGCTTTTCCAAACTTCTCTGCCCGACCGATTGTAACAGGGAGAAGGGTAAATCTTCCATCTCAATATGATGCACTATTAATTAGTAAACTTGAAGCAATGGGCTGGCAAAACTTAATTAATTTGCCCCAAAAGGTATATCCACGGCTGGTATCTCTATTTTATGTTCACCTAAGAGCTACTCAGGAAGAAGATGGAAATTTTACTCTTTTGTCATATGTGAAAGGAAAAGGTATACAGTTTGATATTCCTACTTTGGCAGGCATTGTTGGAGTTGAGTTAGGTGATGAAAATATTCATTTTCAGACTGAGGATGAGTTAGCTAATATCGTTGGTAATGCTACTGATGTGTTTACTACTATTTGTCGGAACAGATTTACTGGGACTAGTTTACAAGCAAGACATTTAAAACCTTATCTTCGGATTCTCCACCGGTGGATTGTCGAAAATGTCACTCCAAAAAAAGGACACCATGATGCTGTCCCATATTTTAATGCATATTTGTTATACTGTTTTGAAGTTGGGCAGAAGTTAGATTTGTGTTACATAATTATGAAAGAAATGGTACTAGCAAATCAAGGTCAATTCAAGGTCGGTCATTACTGTTTGGGGCACTATTAACAAAAATTTTCAAACATTTTAAGGTTAACTTTGCAGATGAAATGGATATCAAGATCCGTTCACCAATTAATCAGTATACAGTGAGCCGTGCTGGTGCAGCCTCCAATTTAATGGGAAGTGATAATGCTTCAGAAGATTCAGAAAATGAAGTCCCAGAAGATGATGCTCCACAAGATCCTCCTCATGCCAATGTGATGCCATCAACTGAACAACCTCAATATTGGACTGACTTTTTGGCCATGGAAGAGCAACGTTATAATCAACACGTTCAATGGGAACATCAAATGGCTAATCAGGTCAATTCGTTGGGTACTCAGTTTGATACATTTGCCACTGCACAGAACTCATTAATTCAACAATTTGGTGATTTCCGTGTGGACATTGAGCATCAAGTAGATACGATTGAGCATCGCGTAAATGATATATACCAGCACTACTACCCTTCTCCACCACCACCACCACCAGATAATGACTGTTGATGTGATTCACATTATGTATGGGTGTTGGTTTGTATTTTGTTATTTTCAAAACCTTTTGTTGGGTGAACTTGTTATGACATTGGCCTATGCAGTTGTTATTTTGGTTTATATTGTAGTTTTTCATTTTAATGCCTAGTTGACAAAAGACATGATTATGTACATCCTGAAAATGCGACAACAAGGTCATTATCCAGTTATTATTCGTCTTCTACAAATCATGTTATAGTAGTGAACGACTTCACTTTAAATATCATTTTATAGAAGAGGAGGTTAATAAAAAAAAAAAACACATTGAATTACAGGCCAAACATCTGCCTATACAAAAACCATGGCAAGAATTAGGTATTCAACTTGAAATATGGCAACAATACGTATTCAATTTGAAATATGGCAAAAATACGTATCAGGGTTAATTCATAAAACCAAAAAAACTAACCAATACACGTTAAACGTAACATTTTTAAATAATAAAACCAATACATAAAACCCACAAATACGGAACCTTTCAAGGCAATCTATTAGTTGTTCGAAATAAAATCTGTCGTTGAAGATCTTCGTAGTACGCCTTTTGCATAGGATTTAAATTTGTCATGTCCATTGACATAATTTTATGATCTTCATTTCGTTGTTCTCTTTCATTCATCATAGATAGGAGTTTTAGTTGTTCTTCCCTATCTTCGGCCCTTTTTCGACGCTCTGCAGCCTTCTGCGCACGGTCAATCGCCTTTTGTTCATCTCGCTGAAAAGTTCTAGCAGAGATAGTTGATAACACTTCAACAATTTTGGATTGGTTAGCAGCCATTTCATCAAATCTACTATCATGCGTTGTTTTATTCTTCAACTTCTCTTTCGCGGCCTTAGTACCAATTGGTCGTGTTGATGTATTAGATGGTTGTTCGTGCACCGCATTATTGTGGTTGGATTGAGAAGCCTCATATTCACTTGGTCGATTCAAACATGGATCAGTATGTTGCGTGCTTCTTTTTGATCGAAATTCATCCCACTTACAACTTTGGCGCAAAATCTCCCAACATGTATCAAATGTAAAGTGTTTTTTCTGTATTGCATGATACATCCGCTTCGCTTCAGTGACCTTAAAAAAAAAAAGTTACAAAGATTTCAATAACAAGTATACATTTAAAAAATAAATTTGATATTTAATGACACAAATAAAATTTACCATATCTGCCTCGGTTGTTCCACTTTGTTGCCTCAGTTGAATTTGTTCAAGAAAACCACAAAATTTATTAATTGCCTTCTGTATGGCTGACCAACGGTGATTCAAAGAAATACGATTTCGATTGGATTCACCGCTCAATTGTGAATTAAAATTAACAAGTACTCGTTCCCAAAATATAGCCATACTCTGACTATTACCAGTAATAGGATCTTGAGAGACTGCTAACCAAGATCTACATAAAGTTTCATCTTCTATAATTGTGAAGGCTTTACCACGAGAAACACGAGAAGGTTCTGAAATAATATTATTATCACTGTTCTGCGTGTTCTGTTCTCGTGAAGATTCCGACATAAAATTAATATGAGTGTTGTGCTCAAACATTTGTGATTCCTTAAACATTTCGAAATCCTCCATAGTTTAAAAAAATATAATACACTTACTGAAAAAGATTGTAATGATATGAAGCTCAAACTCAGAAGCTCAAACTCAGCAGCTCAAACTCAGAAGCAGATAGTATGAACTAAAATTGGAAGGAAAACAAATATCTAATCACTGAAAAGAAAAAAAATTCATAACATATAAATGCTATTCCGAAAATGAAACACTATGTTAGCTTGATATAGAAATCAGACTTGATTTTATAGAGTACATCATTAACGGTAAATTTTCAAAATACTCTTTTTAAAATAACTCTAATACTCTTTTGAAAATACTCTGTCGATCTAACGGTAAATTATTATAACGGCTAGTTATGAAATATGCATGTCAAATATATAAAAAATGTAAATTTATGACCCTTCAAATTATTGGTAATCACAAATGAACATATGTCCAAAAAAAAATCAGCTTAAACAAGTGTTCTTGCAAACCTGTTCGTCCAAGCTGTGCACTGTAGTGGAGTTGGCCCACCCGGTCGACCGGGTGGTCAACCGGCCGGTCAACCGGGTGGTTAACCGGTTGCTCTTGCACGTTTCAAACCAACTAGCTCAGGGTTCAGCTCAGGGTTCAAACGAGTTAGTGGCTGAAATGGTACACCAGTCGACCGGTTGGTCACCCGGCCGGGCAACCGGTTGGTCGACCGGGTCCCCCACCAACGGTCCGTAACAGTGTTTTGATGAATTCAGTATTTCGTCCTCAATCTGATGAAATATTTGATGAAATCTCAATCTGATATCACTTTTGGTGAACCGTTGGAGGTGTGAACAGTAAGCTTTTCATCAAAATTTAAATTTGATATCACTTTTGGTGAACCATTGGAGATGGTCTTATAGGTTTGGTGTAAGATTGTCTATCCAGTTATATTAGTGAAATAAATAATTTTAGCTTATCGAAATTTATTTTGTAATAGATATTGAAATGTATAATTTTTAATTATATGTTTATTTTACATTATTAGTTATATGATTACAAAATTCATTAATTTTGTTAGATAGAATATTCATTAAAATCTAATACAAATAATAAAAAATTATAATCAAATAATAGAATACGAATCCTATGAATTAATAACCTCAATGTTATATTATAATATGCAAATAAATAAGAATTTTGTTAATGACTGTCCTTAACCACTTGGTAAAGCTTGAAATACTTGCACATGATGTATAGAAGTGCGTACAATATAATGCACAATCAATTTAACATTGTTAATATCATTGGAATACACGTTAGCCAAACCCATCAAACAGAGATAGATGTTAAGAGTTTAAGGCCCCGTTTGTTTTGGGAGATAGAATGGAGGGGATTGATAGTGAGGGGATTAATAATGAGGGGATTGTTAGTGAGGGGATTAATAATGAGGAATTGTTAAATTATTTTTATATAAAATAATAAAATAAATAAAAAAATATAAAAAATTAAACATTATATTTAAAAAAAAATTCCCAATATGTAAAAAATAAAAAAATTTCTAATCCCCTCACTATTTTCTAATACCATCTCTACCTCCTCCTTACCAATCCCCCTTCCAAGGGTATTAGTAATACCAAGGGACTGATAGTCCTAAGGCTATCTCTCCCAACAAACAAGGGCATTAGTAATACCTTGGTATTACTAGTCTCAATACCCTTCCTATAACCCAAACAAACGGGGCCTAAAAGTATTGTACACTTTGCATGGAAGTAAGCGTATAAACAAAATATTTACTTTCAAATCTTCGATGGTGTTTGGGAAGTAAATTTTTTTGTGATTTTTATGTGATTTGATTATTTTAGAAGGATTTTTAGTTTGTGTGTTTGGGAAGATGGGATTGATTTTTTAAGAATTATTGTATTGAAAAATGTATTGAAATGATTGTGGAATGTGAATTGACCAAATTACCCCTACTAATATTTAATTGCAAATTTTCAAGGAATGTCCACGTGGCCACCATGGGTGTGACCGGTTACACACAAATCCCGAAGAATTTATTCACGAAGTCCGACTTCTTTGATTGGGGTCAATTGTTTGCAATAAATATTTCGATAAATCAATTAATTTTCTTTTTTGCTGTTACTTTGTCATATTTAAAATAATTAAAATTTTTATTTAATTATTTTAAGATTTATACATATTTCTCCAAATAATTAAAAACATTTGTTTGGAAACATTTATTTTCATTTTCACATATAAAAATTAATTACAATTTAAGGTTTGATTTAGTGAATTTGCGAAAAAAAAAAAAATTAATCACTTTTTATGTGAGACACATCTGGTCAAATGAAATTAAATTTATTTACTGAACTCCTGTACGCACAAATTACTTGGAAAATATACAACCAAAAAAACCAATTAAATTTTGTAACTCTTTCCCCATAATTAATTTTCATAATTTATCTCTCAAAACATTACCAATCAAGTCCTAAGTTTTTATTCGAATTAATTTTTTGGTGAACAAAAAATTTGTTTGGTGTTTAACATTTATGAGAAAAAAACTACGAACTTTCTGATAAGATTTATCTTTTAAAAAAATTAGTAGTACGAAATATACACTGACCACAAAATAATTAGTGCTCCCACTAATGATGTGGCAGTAGGCCCTGCCATGAATGATTTGATGTTTTGGCCTTGGTGTTGTATTTTTTTTTCTTTTTTTATTGAGTGTCATGTCATTAGTGGTCTTTTTAGAGCTCCAAAATTAGTGGTCTCTATCATTGTTGAATAAAATTTTATGTGAAAATGACAATTCACTAAGGGGAAATGGTGAATTTCAAATTAATAGTACTTCAACTAAATTTAAATTTGCAACACACTTACATTGTCCGTACACGAATTACAAATATAAGTAATTTGTTACAGTCACATTGCAATGCGGAAATACAAATTACAAATTAGACAAACACATACATTAAATAACAAGCATTTCACAATAGTCCTTGACTCCGTATGTGAAACAAATGGTCACGGATGCGCACGCGAACTCTTGCCATATCTACATCCGTATCCCCCACCATGAGGCCATCATCCATATTTTCTCCTCCTTCTGCGGTGGACATGTCATCCGGAACAGAGCAACATCTGACATGTTCGTTGTTTGCATTAGCAGCTATCTTGTGCCTACGGATGAAATTGTGTAAGGCCATTGACGCACCAACCAATGGCACCTGCACCGTCGCAAAATCATAGTCAGGCATGTTGTGCAGGAACTTCCAGCGCGATTTCCACGCTCCAAATGTTTTTTCCACCACGCTCCTCAATGATGCGTGCGCCTCGTTAAACAATTCTCTTGGGTTATCGGGTTGTCTATGATCCCGGAACTGTGTCTGGTGATATCAGGATTTTTTGTATGGCAGTCGTGATAGAGGCCTCGAATTTGGCTCGAATGAGTTTTTTTTTTTTTTTTTCTGGTTCAATCAGAAATGAAGAAGATGAAGAAGGAAGAAGGAAGAAGGAGAAGGGAGGAGGAAGGAGGAGGACTGGAGGGGCCCTAATTACAGGGGAGGAGGAGGCGGAGGCGAGGCAGAGGCGGGGGCTGCCGGAGACGACGATCGAGCAGAGGCGGGGCTGCCGGAGACGACGATCGGGCGAGGCGACGCCGGGTGACGCTACGACGAGCTGCTGCGAGGACGCCGGGCGACGATCGGGCGGCGACTGCGAGCCTTCTTCCCCTCTCTTCTCTCTCTCTCTCTCTCAAAATAGCACAGCTTTGAAAAAAAAAAAAAAAAAAAAAGATTTCGAGGCAAATTCGAGCCTCAAATTCGAGGCCTGAATCATTAATCTTTTGTATGGTGCCAAATACCCTTTCTTGTTTGCATATCCCGCATCCACAAGGTAATATTTACCTACATTTAGTCAATCAATTTAATATTTTCAACAACATTAATAATTTCTCAGTCACTTAATTTCAAATGTGTTACCTTCTTGGGGGTGCGGGAACGGTGCATGTGCGTTCTCAGTTATTTCATTGAAGATGCGACTATCATGCATGCTTCCTTCCCAACCACAAGATATAAAAATGAAGCACATGTTGAAGTCGCATATTGCTAGTATGTTTTGTGTTGGATATCCTTTGCGACCGTAGTATGTGCCGGCATCACGGGCAGGCAACACGGCTTCTACATGAGTACCGTCCAACGCTCCAATACAATGCTGCACCAATAACGTACATCACATAAGGTTTAAATACATCACATCAAATTAAAATTAACAGCTAACGACAACTAATATTCTAACCTTGAAAGGCATGTATTTTCCTCTGGATCGCAAATATGGATGCCTATTATTTTAATCTCGGGTGGGCTTACAATGAATTTCTGTGAACAACTTCATCGCTTCCAACACTGCATGGAAATGTCGTGACACAGTTTCTCCCGAGTGTTGGAATCGTTCCTGAAGTTTTCGGTTACTACAGCCGTCCAACGTATGGATGAACATCGCAACACTTTCTTCAATATGTAATCCATGGGGTCTTGTAGGTACCCGTAAACCGAAGTCGTTTCGCAATGTGTCACACAACGCTTGAAACACATACAACAGCATATGCAAATTTTGTTTGCGTCTGCCTACGTGCCCATCAAACAATTCTTGAATCCAGGCACGACCAGTCAGAATAGAAGTTCGGTATGGGATCTTCTCCATGTACTTCAGGTAATATTCCATTGCATGCTGCGCAGCGTCACTGATTATGCTTTTTTGTATGTCTTTTTCTTCCTCAGCGAGTTCGATGATTACATCATCGTAATTTCTATAGTTGCTACTTTGACCTTTCCACATTATTCGTCGATGACTCCTACAATGCACACAACGCACCAATCAATTATCCAGTTATAAGGTAAGCACATTTGGACCATTAAATTTCAACCATTAAATTGGAACACATGAACTAGTGAGTGACATTACATTAAACCATCAAACTGAACTATGCCTAAAAAGTAGAGGTTTGTCATGACTCAAACCCGCCCCCATGGGTTTAGCACCGTAACTAGCTAGTAATCCGTGATTACCAGGGGATGGACTCCAGTAGCATCACTCTTATGTGTGCTTAGTGTTTAATAGAAATATTTCTATTTATTGTGAATATGATACATCACTAAAATGTGTATCAGTTGGGAAGTATGGAAGTGAATTGATTATGAATGATACAATACCACTATGTGTATTTGTTATGATTAGGTCTAACTTGAATTGTTATTCCTGTTGTATTGGAAGTAATGGTAATAAAAGATGAAACCCTGTTGGGTTATTTGGCCAGGTTCTGAGCCATAAGTGGAAAGTAAAATGTGCCATAGACAATGTGTCATAGGCAGTGTAGACATTCGTGTCATGAATATTGTAACTTGATTATAGTGTGTTAACCATGTATCAGATGCTAATGCTTTAGTTATCGCTTATGCTTGGTTTAGTATTTCTTTACTGGGCTGTGGCTCACCCTATATGGGAACTTTATTTTTCAGGTTCAGGTGGTTCACTCCCTCCAAGGACTTAGCTTGTGAGGAATTGAATTTGAAGACTTGTTTTATCTGTTATTTGTTTTATTTGAACATTGTAATTCTTCAAGCCTAGGGCTTTATCTGTTTTGAGTTAGAACTCAGTAAATTGTATCCAAGTGTTGGCTTGGCAAGATGTAAGCCCGTAGGGCATTTATTATGGTATTTTATTTCGTAAGACTCTGATGATTGATGTAATAAATAATGTCTTCCTTTAATAATGCATGTTTTGTTTTATATTCTTTGGGTTGAATTTTGAGGGCGTTACAACTTGGTATCAGAGCCAGGTTTGAATACTTTGGGTACGTGGGAAGTGATTAGTATCACAATGGGTTCGTCTCGTTTGATAGAGACTTAGTGTAATGATTGCATGCTTATATGATAACATGTTTATGTGATTATGTGGGTATGGAATGTAGTTTCTAGATATTGATTGGATCCTTGAGTTTCTAGTAGTCTTGTTGGAAAGGCACTTGATCAATGCTGCTTCCAACCGGAACTATAGTAACCCTTTTGGGACTATCATTATCCAGGAATGAAATTCGTAGGTGCTTATGTGATTATGTGCTTACGTGGTGTGCCTTATTGTTGTCCAACGCATTAGGACGTGAGTGTTTAGCTTTGGTACATTTATTAATGTGCTAACGTCTTTGTTTCCTTAATAGGATGTCAGGACGAGGACGAGGTCGCGGTAGGCGCGGTAGACAGGCTAGGCAGGAAGTGCCTATACCGGAGGAGATTCCGGCAGTTCAGGAGGGTGTTGGCCAGGCCAATGTGGCCGAGCCAGTAGGACAGCCGTTTTTGGGCGCTTTGGCCCAAGAGATAGCAGGGGCATTTCAGGCATCAGTTGACATTCTGAGGGCTGCGAATCCAGCCCAGGTAGTTCCGGCCCCGGTAGTTGCTGCAGATGCAGGGCCTTCTTTTCTGAAGAGGGAGTTCTTCCGGTCTCAACCGGACGTGTTTATAGGTGATCCTAGCGAGCCGCTTAAGGCAGACGAATGGCTCGAACAGACAACGAAAACGTTTGAGATGCTTGGCATCGAAGACGAGGGGTTGAAGGTGACCTTGGCATCTTTCCAGCTAAAAGGGGATGCGGGTCAGTGGTGGAAATTCATTAAGGCTCGTGTTGGAGGTACATGGGAGGCGTTTGTGAATGCTTTTCAGGAGAAGTACCTGTCTCCAGCTGTTCAGGAGACGTTGAGAGATCAGTTCTGCCAGCTGAAGCAGAATAGTTCATCAGTGGCTGAGTTTGAGGCCTTATTTACTAGTTTGTCCAGGTTCGCACCTGAGTTAGTGGCGTCCGAGGAACGTCGGTGTATAGAGTTCGAGAAGAAGTTGAGGCGCGGCCTCAAATTGAGAATGGTGCCGACTATGATTAGGGATTTTGGGCGTTTGGTTGATGCAGCAGCCCATACTGAGATCGCGATGCGGGAGGAGGAAGTAGGGCAGAAAGGCTCCAAGAGGAGTCAGGATGGTCAGGGCGATGGCAGGAGGCAGAGAGGTTTCACTCCTCAGCAGCCTCAGAGTAGCTTCTCTAGGTCTACTTTTCCTGTGCAGAGTGCTAGTTCAGGGAAAGGCAGTCAGGGAGACATCACTTGCTTCAAGTGTGGCCAGCTGGGTCACAAGTCTCCAGTTTGTCCTCAGAGGGGAGGAGTTCAGAGAGCAGCATCTTCTTCGGCTCGATCTCAGAGCCAGAGTCAGGGTAGAGGCCAGCCACTCTCGTGCTATCAGTGTGGTCAGCCAGGGCACATGAAGAGGTATTGCCCGCAGTTGAGTGGCACACCTGGTGCATCTGGTTTGAGGCAGACTCAGGGTCAGCAGCCAGCTCAGTCGGGTCAGGCCTCGAGGGCCAATCAGGGGGCTTCTTCGTCCCAATCTGTGCAGCAGTCTACTGCTCCGAGGGGTGAGCAGGTTGATCAGAGGTCGTCTGGGCGCGTGTATGCTGTTACCGCGCAGGATCTTGTGCCGACTCCGTCTGTTGTGAGAGGTACCTTCTTGTTTTGCAATTCAGTTGCTAGTGTTCTGATTGATACGGGTGCATCTCATTCCTTTGTGTCTGCTGCATTTGCATCTATTTTGGAGTTGGAGTTAGCTCAGTTAGCATCTCCTATTTGTGTAGTGTCGCCACTTGGGGGTGAGTTGATTTTGAAACAAGGTGTCAGGGGTTGTGATATAGAGGTCGATGATCATAGAATCCCTTTCTCTTTTGTAGTTATGCCCATGAAGGGCTTTGATGTTATTTTGGGTATGGACTGGTTGTCGTCATACCGGGCAGTTATTGATTGCTACCGTCAGAGGGTCACTTGTTGTACCGTGAACGGGGAGTGTTTTCGTTTTCTGGGGGACCGGGTTGGTAGTGTTTTGCCACCGGGTTATGATCCGCGAGGGCGGAGTGAGCTTAGTGGTCTACTTGCTAGTCTTTCGATTAGTGAGGGTGATGAGACCCAGATTGTGTTGCCGAGGGTGGTCTGTGAGTATTCGGACGTTTTTCCCGAGGATCTTGTTAGTTTGCCACCTCAGCGAGAGATTGAGTTCTCCATTGATTTAGTGCCCGGCACGGCGCCGATTTCTATGGCACCTTACCGTTTTGCCCCAGCCGAGTTAGTTGAGTTGAAGATTCAACTCCAGGAGTTGTTAGATAAGGGCTATATCCGTCCTAGTGTTTCGCCGTGGGGAGCACCGGCCCTCTTTGCTAAGAAGAAAGGTGGTGCTTTGAGACTGTGTATTGATTACAGAAAGTTGAATCGGGCTACAGTTAAGAATAAGTATCCTATGCCCCGTATTGATGATATGTTTGACCAATTGAAGGGTTCCCGTTGTTTCTCTAAGATAGATTTGAGATCGGGTTATCATCAGTTGAGAGTCAGGGAGGAGGATATTCCGAAGACGGCATTCCGTACGCGGTATGGCCATTATGAGTTTCTAGTGATGCCATTCGGGCTCACCAATGCACCGGCAGTGTTTATGGATTTGATGAACCGGATCTTCCGGGAATTCTTGGATCGTTTTGTGGTCGTCTTTGTGGACGACATTTTGATTTATTCACCTTCAGAGGAGGAGCACGAGGCACACTTGAGAGTGGTGCTAGAGTTACTTAGAGCCCATAAACTTTATGCTAAGTTCGGAAAGTGTGAGTTTTGGCTAGAAGAGGTGAAGTTCTTAGGCCATGTAGTTTCTGGGGAAGGGGTGTCTGTTGATACATCCAAGACTGAGGCAGTGCAAGATTGGGCACAGCCTAAGAGTGTGTTTGAGATCCGCAGTTTTCTGGGATTAGCTGGGTATTACCGTCGGTTTGTGAAGGATTTCTCCAGGTTAGCTTCACCGTTGACTAGATTGACTCGGAAGGGAGTCAAATTTGTATGGACTGAGACTTGTGAAAAGTCGTTTCAGGAGTTGAAGGTTAGATTGACCACCGCTCCGGTTTTGATTATTCCGGAGAGAGGGTTGGGTTATGCAGTCTATTGTGATGCCTCACGAGAGGGTCTGGGTTGTGTGTTGATGCAAGAGGGGAAAGTGGTTGCCTATGGCTCACGTCAGTTGAAAATTCATGAGAAGAATTACCCTACGCATGATTTAGAGTTAGCAGCTGTGATATTTGCCTTGAAGATTTGGAGGCATTATCTTTATGGTGAGAGGTTCGAGGTATTCTCGGATCATAAGAGTCTGAAATATCTGTTTACACAGAAAGACTTGAATTTGAGGCAGAGGAGGTGGATGGAGTTCATTGAGGATTATGACTTCGAGTTGCACTATCATCCGGGGAAGGCCAATGTCGTGGCCGATGCCCTTAGTAGGAAATCTGTTGGTGACTTAGCTAGTATAGCCATCCGGGAGTGGGAGATGTTGGGTACAGTTGGGGAGTTTGATTTGCATCTGGGCGAATCCGTAGAGGCTGCGGCCTTGTTTTCTGTTGTTGCACAGCCTACACTTGTGACTCGAGTGTTAGAGGCTCAGAGGGGTGATCTTGAGGTAGAATCTCTTCGAGAGAAGATTTCTAATGGGAAAGTTGAGAAGGGTTTGACGGTGTATCCCGACCTGAGTGTGAGATACCGAGACCGTCTGTTTGTGCCGGAGTCTTGCCGAGAGGAGGTACTCCGAGAGTTTCATCATTCACGCCTTGCGGTGCATCCGGGAGGTACTAAGATGTATCGGGATTTAGGTCGCCAGTTCTGGTGGCGGGGTATGAAGAGAGATGTGGCAGCTTTCGTATCTAGGTGCCTTACTTGTCAGCAAGTGAAGGCCGAGCATCAGAGGCCAGCGGGTTTGTTGCAACCCTTGCCTATTGCCGAGTGGAAGTGGGAGCATATCACTATGGACTTCGTTGTGGGTCTTCCGAGGACTCAGCGGGGTAGTGATGCTATTTGGGTGGTTGTAGACCGGTTGACGAAGTCGGCGCACTTCATTCCGATGCGTGTTAGAGATTCAGTAGATCATCTTGCTGAGTTGTATGTTCGGGACATAGTGAGGTTGCACGGAGTCCCAGTGACGATCGTCTCAGATAGAGATCCTCGTTTCACTGCCAGGTTGTGGCAGAGTTTGCAGAGTGCTTTAGGCACTAAGTTGACCCTTAGCACGGCTTACCATCCTCAGACTGACGGGCAGTCCGAGCGTACTATTCAGATCCTTGAGGATATGCTTCGGGGTTGTGTTCTCGACTTTAGTGGGTCGTGGGAGAGGCACTTACCATTAGTGGAGTTTGCCTACAACAACAGCTTTCAGTCTAGTATCGGTATGGCACCGTTTGAGGCCTTGTACGGCCGACCGTGTAGATCTCCTGTTTGTTGGGCCGAGGTGGGTGATGCACCTTTGTTGGGTCCGGAGTTGGTGAGGGAAACGACGGAGAAAGTTGAGCTTATCCGTAAGAGGCTTGTTACAGCACAGAGTCGTCAGAAATCTTATGCTGACCGTAGGAGGAGACCTTTGGTATTTGAGGTGGGTGATCATGTCTTTTTGAAGATATCACCTAAGCGGGGTTTGATGAGGTTTGGGAAGAGCGGGAAGTTGTCCCCTCGGTTTATTGGGCCTTTTGAGATCCTTGAGAGGATTGGCGAGGCTGCTTATCGTTTAGCTTTGCCACCGCAGTTATCCGGAGTTCATGATGTGTTTCATGTGAGTATGCTTCGGAAGTATGAGCCAGATCCGTCACATGTACTGGATTGGACTGATTTAGTTGTTGATGAGGATGTCTCGTATGAGGAGAGACCGATTCGAGTTTTGGATAGGCGGGATCAAGTCCTGCGTGGCAAGACCATCCCTTTGGTGAAGGTTTTGTGGAAGCATCACGGAGTGGAGGAAGCCACTTGGGAACGTGAGTTGGAAGTCCGTGAGAAATATCCGGACTTGTTTACTGATTTGTAATCTTGTATTTAGATTATGTAATATTGTTGAACTTAAGAGCTTTATATATATATGTCTTAAGTTGGGAAAACATTGAGAATGTTTTGGTTTAATGTTAACATTTTGAAACTTGCCTTTTTACGGAAGTGGAGTATAACATTAATATATTGAATGTGTTAATTATATCATGAGATTGAATATGATATGGAAATTGTTAACATTGAAAAGATTAATGCATAATATTGATGCAAGTTGAATATATGTTGATTTACACATATTATGAGATGCCTCTTGATTAGAGATGAAGTGACCGGTATTGGGTCAAGATGTTGTTTATTGCTTTATGATATCATTGGGAATTGAAAAAAAAAAAAAACTTGTTTTTACAAACTTATGCTAAATTTCGGGGACGAAATTCTTTTAAGGGGGGGAGGTTATAGCGACCCCGGTCTTTTCCCATTTGATTATTGTATCCGGACTTATGTTCCGTAGATTCCATTGTTGTATCATTGTTGTTGTTGTCCTTTAATTCTTTATTTTGAGTTATAGGATTTATTGGGCAGGTTATTTACAGGTTGGTTGGGTTTAGAAACCAAAAGTACATGTCCAGTTTTTGGGTTGGTCGCTCGAGCGAGCTCTTCTTCGCTCGAGCGAGGTCTTTGATTTTGGTCCTTCGCTCGAGCCAGGGTCCCTTCGCTCGAGCGAGCTTTGCGTCCAGTACTTAGACCTGATGGATGTGTTTCTTGGCTCGAGCGAGCTTCCTTCGCTCGAGCGAGTGAGGTGTATGTCTTTGAGTTCTTCGCTCGAGCGAGCTTTCCTTCGCTCGAGCGAGCTTCTGGGTTGCAGACCTGAAGCATCGAGTTTTTGGCTCGAGCGAGCATTTCTTCGCTCGAGCGATGATTTTCTGTGTCTGGTCGCTCGAGCGACCAGGTCTTCGCTCGAGCGAGCCTGTCAGGTATAAATACGCAAAGCGTATTTTAAAACAGTTTTCAGCCTCTTTTTTATTCTAAAACCCTAAAGTCCGACTTCTCTTCTTCTCTAAACACCTTCTCTCCTAGGTTTGATCTAGTTAGGGTGGGTTTTTGCCCTAGTTGCTTTACAAATAAGATAGAGGGGAGTGAGGGCTTCCATTTAATCTGAGAAATTCGTGGTTTGGAGCACTTTGAAGTTTGGGCATCATCTTCTTCTTCTTCTTTCTGAGTTATATATTCGAGGTAGGGATTTCCTACTCCATTTATACGCTTTAATCATAAGTGTTAGTATTTTGGTATGTGGGGGGTAGTTTGGTAATTTTGGTATGTGGGGGTAGTTTGGTAATTTTGGAAGAAACCTTAGGGTTTGGTTTAGATTAATTTGTATAATTAATTTAAAGGAATAATGTGGAATTTGGTTTAATTCATAGAATTGGGAATGTTAAATTTACATTCATTGTTATATTTATTTCTTGTTTAGAAATAACTGTTTTGGGCTATCGGTGGAGGATAGCCATTGATTGTTGTAGACCTGCATGCGGCTTAGGTATAACTGAAATTATGTCACCTATGTTGACTGTTGAATTAATACAGAACATTACTTGTATTGATTATGTGTTGTATATGGCAATTGTGTGTTTCATTGCATATGCATTTTATTTGGAGGAGATAGGGGATGAACTCCACGGTTTAGGGGAAGATAGGGGATGGACCTCTAAACCGGATTTATTGGGAGGAGATAGGGGATGGACTCCAGTAGCATCACTCTTATGTGTGCTTAGTGTTTAATAGAAATATTTCTATTTATTGTGAATATGATACATCACTAAAATGTGTATCAGTTGGGAAGTATGGAAGTGAATTGATTATGAATGATACAATACCACTATGTGTATTTGTTATGATTAGGTCTAACTTGAATTGTTATTTCCTGTTGTATTGGAAGTAATGGTAATAAAAGATGAAACCCTGTTGGGTTATTTGGCCAGGTTCTGAGCCATAAGTGGAAAGTAAAATGTGCCATAGACAATGTGTCATAGGCAGTGTAGACATTCGTGTCATGAATATTGTAACTTGATTATAGTGTGTTAACCATGTATCAGATGCTAATGCTTTAGTTATCGCTTATGCTTGGTTTAGTATTTCTTTACTGGGCTGTGGCTCACCCTATATGGGAACTTTATTTTTCAGGTTCAGGTGGTTCACTCCCTCCAAGGACTTAGCTTGTGAGGAATTGAATTTGAAGACTTGTTTTATCTGTTATTTGTTTTATTTGAACATTGTAATTCTTCAAGCCTAGGGCTTTATCTGTTTTGAGTTAGAACTCAGTAAATTGTATCCAAGTGTTGGCTTGGCAAGATGTAAGCCCGTAGGGCATTTATTATGGTATTTTATTTCGTAAGACTCTGATGATTGATGTAATAAATAATGTCTTCCTTTAATAATGCATGTTTTGTTTTATATTCTTTGGGTTGAATTTTGAGGGCGTTACAACCGAAGGCTTGCTTAACAGTAAAGACAGTAATACAGAGTACAGGGGCTGGCGGAAGCCAAAACAGTAATAAAAGATGTCCAATGAGCTGTGACAGTCTGAATGCAAAAAGATTTTTCTGTACATATTCACATTCAAAACCATAACAGTATATACATACATCATACAGACATTCAGGTTAGGGAACAAATCCCTACCATAACAGTACAGTGCCAGTCTAGACATTTATTACAGAACAGAGGCAAAAAAAGAAAAATCTAAAATACTCCAAAACAGCCTTGACTTAGCAGCACTTGGAATCTCGAAGTGAGGCGCGATGGTTGGCTTGACAAAAAGGGAGCTAACCCAACGCTCCTAGCATCGATCCGGTGCCTGAACACCTACATATAAATATAAACAGCGAGCTAAAGCCCTGTAAATAACAGTTGTGTAAAGAGGTTAAGAATGAATGTCCTTTCAGTCATTAAACAATCATATCAGTCATTTAGAAACCATAGCAGTCATATGTGATACATCCCATAGCAAAACAGTACAGTAGGTCTTAATAGACCGAACAATCAGTTGATGGCCATCATAACAGTAAACAGTAGTGGTTCCAAACATGGGAACCGACAGAGATCTCTGTGACAGTAGCAGTAACAATACAGTAACAGTAAATTGCTATGGATACCATGAATACAGTTTACAAATAGGACAAACATTCATTCATTCAACAATAACATTTCAGTAAACAGAACAGTTGATCATTCAGAAAATATTCATAATTGAACATATCTTTACAACAGTGTTACTCACAAAGCACTGGACTATAAGCGGCTAATGAGCGTCCTCGGATACCAACCCTACACAGTTACAGAATGAACATACACTAAGTTACACACTTGGGAACCAATGACTTAGTCCCTAACTTGACTCGGTGTGATTCTACATCAATAACCTCATTAAGATGCCTTAAGCTAGGCCTAGGAATGCCTCGGATGGAATGAGGATACAAAGATGCACTTTGGAACACTTTTCAAAATTTTCAAAAAACAGGGGTCTCTCTCGAGCGTGGATTTCTACGCTCGAGCGGACATGCAGACAAAGGATCTCCGCTCGAGCGTGACTTCCTTCGCTCGAGCGGACTGTAAACTCAAGCAAAAGTACTAGATGCATGCAATTCACGCTCGATGGGCGCTCGAGCGTGAGACACAAGTCCTCGCTCGAGCGTGCATCCCCTCGCTCGAGCGGACTGTAAACATATGAAAAGTACTGGATACACGCATTTCACACTCGAGTGGACTGCATGAACTCAGAGTGTACGCTCGAGTGTGGAGTTCCCCGCTCGAGCGTGGATCCAAAATTTGAAATTTCCAAATTTGTCTCCAAGCACAAAACTCAATCTTTAAAGCTTCAAATTTGATCCTTTTGGGCCAATTTTCTGGAAAACACCTTAAAACCCATAATATGACATGTTTCAAAGATCAATTTACAAAACCAAAGCCCGAAGGTAGTTCAATGAAACACAATTTCATTTAAAACTTCAAGAACATGATGAACATAAGACATGCAAGTGTTCAATTGAAATCAAAGCTTCCAATACTTGATCAAATGGGTCAATTCACTCAAAAACATGATGAATTCATGGACCATAGCTAGAATATAGACATGCATGTGAGGATTTCTATGAAATCAACCTCAAAACTCAACAATGTAAACATGCATGCATGATTTAGCTCTTAATTCAACATTTTAAACCAATTCTAGACTCAACTCACTACTTTCTCATGGACCAAGCAAAATACAACTTAAATACAAGTTCAAGAAGATGGTTCTCCTACCTTAGGTCCTCAATTTCAAGTCTAGAAGCTCAAATATGCAATCTCTCTTCAATTTCTTCTAGTTCTCCAAGCAATTCTAGGTGAACTCCACTTCTTTCCTCTCACTCTCCTCTCACCCATGGTTTGGTCTTCAAAGATGAGCAAATGGTATGAAACTAGGCTCTAGACAATGTGCAACAAAATGGCCCACTATAATGGTAATTTGGTAATTAACCTTGAGTCAATAATTTAACATTATTTAATCTAATTTAGTCATTCCAAATCACATTTCCATTAAATCTACCATAAAATCACATAAATTCTAACTAGCATAAAACACTAATCAGTTTCGGATTCGGTCGCCGATAAGGCCTTCAATTTGCAGTTTAAAACATAAAACATGAACAGATCATTTAGCAGTCAAACAGATAGATTTGCATTTAAACTAATACACTCAATCAATCAGTTTAGAATTTTAGTCAGATCAATTACTTAACATGCTTAACCACAGTTTAGCAGTAATCAGAGGTATATCAGTAAACAGTGGCGAGGGTTGTCACAAGGTTACACCATGATCCCATATTGCAGTAGACAAAAGTATGTACCGTGCACAAAAATAAAGTAATAGTAAGTACAACGATGTAGTACCACACAAAAAAAAACAAAACAACTATGAAAAGAGACCCATACAAGTAGTCCACAAAAACCACACTACATCAAAACCAAATAGGTCCATTTTTTTCGTGAACGACCAAATACAAGTACTCACAGGCCTTTCGAAACCTGCAATTGTGCAAGCCAACCGACTACATTCTCATCATTTGGCATGCACATCAATATTTCCCGATAATCTACGTTCTCTAACGCCGTGCATGTGAAATGGAACAGATGGGTACTAATGAAGTCCGAGATAGCCATAAGCCGCTGCATACATGGCTCAATGCCATACTTTTGCGATGCACCAGTTCCGTGCCTGATCGTCAGGTGCTTCTGTGCTTCAACCGCCTTAGACAGATGGTTAAAACTATCCGCAAGCACCGATGCTCCACTAGAGACCTTCTTCGATTTTCCACTAGTGCTACCTCATTTTTTCCTCTTTGTCCCCGGTTCTGCTTCTTCAAGGTGGATGGTAGGGGAGTTTTGAGGCGAGTTAACGACCGGTCTGTATGGTTCCGTAAATGGTGCCAATCCAAGAGAGTCCACTGAGTTGGATTCACCTTCGCCAACATCCACAGGCTTCTCCCCCCGGTGTCCAATGGTGTTTGCCAGTCGCAGTTGCACCAGTGAATACTGCGCGCACAAATCTTCATGCTCCAATGGTTTCGTCTTGAATTTGTAAGCGATCTTGTTTGTCTGCAAATGAAAAATCGAAGGACAATTTAAGTTTATGACAAAAGTTTACGACAAATAATGAAAATGAAAAAAGTACAAGTTGCCATTAAACTTAGAAATACAAATTACTTAAAATAAGATATATGTTAGTGCATACCGATTTAAGATTGTCCCACCACTCTTCCGACGCCGTGAACAACCCGGTGTCCCTGTCAAACCCAATGCCAGTCACACCCTTACTGCTATCCATCAACTTATTCCACGCCTGCCATTCCTTTTTCAAACTGTCGTACTTGTTCTTAAGCTGTGTAATGTCATGACGTCTACCCGTGCGCTTAATGAATTTCAGTGCAATTTCATTGTACCCTGTTTTGGTTATCGTTGTACCCACCCGACGGCCCGCTAATATTGCGTCCTAAACACACTGTAGGAATATTTCTATCGTTGCACTGTCCCAGTTCGCCTTATGTGCATGATCTAAGCCATCAACAATGCCTTCGGTACCTGATAGGCCAACCCCTTTATTCGTAGACGGGGTGCGAGGGGACGTATTGTATACATTAGAACGCAGTTGATCAATACATTTCAGACAATAAACTATGAACAATATGTAACAGATAACTTCCACATGCTTTATCAAAAAGTAGTACGATAATTACTAATTGCATAGTTGCTACATACAAACGATAAGAAAGCATTTACTTGTTCAGAAAGGTACTTTTCCAAAATACTAACTACTATGTACAGTCACGAAATGGTTTACAGGGTTGCTACATTCGCAATAATAAGATGATGACCATGATGCATAACACACAAATCACCGTTTTCATTACACGCAAAGTATTGAAAATGTTCACGACATCAGCCCGTAATTGCATTACATCGGTTGACCCAGAGTCATGGTCGGGGATTCGTGTCCCTGATTCGTCACACCAACTAATCCAATTAACACATTGCTGATGAGTAAGACACGTTAAACATTTATTAGATATGGGATTTACAGTGTGCATATAACTAGAGTGACAAATAATCATTTGTTACAACTCACCACGGGGCGGGGGCAAACATAATATGCACGGCCAGGATTTTTGTGAGATCTGGATACCTTCACAAAACAGTGGCCATAGCCACAAGCACACATGCGTTGTGGCCATGTTGACGTGGCAGTGGAAAAAGAGGAAGCCATATTACTACACAGAGACCAAGTACATAACTAAAACAGCACCACAGATTGGGGTTATAATTGCAATGCAAATTTATTCCATGAAATGTAACAGTGAATTTATAACAGCATAACAGATTTCAGGAATTACAATCTACATTTATAACAACAGTTGATTGTTTTCAAACAATAACAGATTGAGTGAATAGGTAATTAAGGTCACTCAGAAAGCTTTGGGAAATCCAATTACTAAAAATACATATCACATTTGTCCATTTCTTAACATTTTGTTTGTGTACATAAATTAAAAACATTTGTTTACTGTGAAAGAGTTGTCTTGGTGATGGCTAAAAGCAAGGATGACTCTTGTAATGCTAAGATAGGATAGATACGTTTGGGAACAAATATGAACAGCATAACAAATTGAACAAATATGAACAAATACTTCATTTTCACTAGCATAACTTCATTCATTTTCCATTAATTCTGAGTAAGATATCAGAAGTAGTCCAATACATCACAAAAATGGTGATGTGTTGTGGCATGGAAATAATGTACAGAGAGTGCATATGTAAACAGAGAGATGCTCTAAACAGAGAGATGCAAATCAGTTAATGTGCAAAGCTAAACCTATTTGAACTGAAAATGAAATTATATGAAAAAAAAAAAAAATTATGATGCCTCATTAAACAACTGCTGTAAACAAGTTCATTAAACCAACTAAGTTTTTTCCCAAATAAAAGCATCGGTTAATTTTTTTTTCTCCTTTACTTTCGGATAATTTCTCAGGCACTTTAAAACAGGTTAACATATTACAAGATTGCCTAAGTTTTTCCCCAAATAAATAAGTGAAACAAATGTAAATTGTTAATTTGATTAATTGTTGATGAAAAGCAAATTTTATATATTTTTTCATAATTTTGAATTTCAGATTTTTATGAAAAATAACAGTATGAAAAATAATTTTCATTTTTGTTATTTTGTCCAATTTTTTGGTAGTTACAGTGAAAATCAAAATAGGGGGGGGGGGAAATCCTAACAAGAATCAGAGCTGGTGTTCAACGCGTGAAATGGATTTTTTAGTTGTTATTTACATGGCACAAACGAAAAAAAAGGTTGATCTAGAAAATCATTTTATAAAACCCCAAATGAAGGAAAATTTGAAAGAGGAAAAATGGTTTGCTTGGTTTAGTTCGAAACACATCAATATGAAAAAATCACTTCCTGGTGAAGCGCACCAGGAAGATCAAGGGAGTTCACGACCGAAGCTAAAGGAAGAAAAGAAATTACAGGGGAGTTCATCATTTTCACAGATCGGTGAAGAAAAAGCTAACAAATGGTGTTTCGCATCCGTACCTTTAAGAATCCTTGACAATCGGCTTGTTGGTGTTCACTGTCAATTCCGCCGGAATGCGTGCGCTGGAGGTAGCTACTTGCCTTTGCTGTGAAACCGTCCAGGTAGAGGGTAGAGAGCATGTGAGATATGAGAGATAAGAGACGTGCGTGTGTCTCTTGCCAGATGAAGCAGGTTCGGAGGGCAAAACTGTCTTTTTACCGTACATAATGCGATACAGCTGGACACTCCCTTCACTCAGCTACAGTGCCAGATTTTTGAAATTTTTTCCGTTGGGGCTAAAATATGCACCAAAATCGGGTTGCCAAACACCACCTATTAGGTGTCCTAACAGCAAAAATTTAAAAAAGTATCTATAGAATTCTCTAAATTATGAGTCCATTTGAAAAATGTTAAACATTTTTTTAAAAATATAAAAAAAAAAAAATTAAACTATACTATATTATCATATCATAATTTATACTCCATCTGTCCCAAAATAATGGTCCCTTTTGAGGAATCTAACTTTTTTTAGTAGTACAATTATTGTACTTTTAAAAACTTGATTTTTCAAAATTACCCTTTTGATAGTACATTTTTTTGGAATATCAATGTCATAATTGTACTTTTTATATTGTTCATTAATTTAAAAGAAGGGCAAAATAGGAAATTTATATTATTTTTGTACTTGGTTTTTGAAAATGGACTAATATTTTGGGACAATGAAAAATGGAATAAGGGACTAATATTTTAGGACAGAGGGAGTATATAGTATTTTGGGCAAAATTCGTTTTACTTCTATGTGATGTGACTTGATAGTATTTTATCCCACTATCTTTTAAAAAAACCATATGCTCCATGTGATTGTAAACTAAAATGCAACCATTAACACTGTTAACTATAGATGGTAGATGTGAAACGACTATAATACTCTCAAACCTTATATTTTTTTGTTATTTTCTTACTCTCATATACATAATTTATAATATTTAGTATTAATTCAATTAAATCACAATTGATTATAAATTCTTAATTATTATTGTAATTCTTAAATTTTTATTCTAATTTTAATTTAATTATATTTTAGATCACAATTAATCTTGATATTTAACTATTTATTGTAATTACTAACTTTTTAATCTAATTTTGATTTAATTATATTTTAGATCACAATTAATCATGAATTCTTAATTATTTATTATTATAATTTCTAATATGTTAATCTAATTTTAATTTAATTACACTTTTATCAATTCTTAATTATTGTTTATTTTACTTTATATTTTATTTAATTATATTTTAAATAAATTCTTATTTATATTTTATATTTTAGATCAATTCTTAATTATATTTTAATTAACATATTAATCTAATTTTAGGTTTGGAGAAAATTAGGGTAAAATTGTCCTTTTGTTGTATTAATTTCATTTTAATTTTTTTAGAAAATAACGTCCACTTAAAAAAAATAGTATGTGTATAATACATCTTCCGTTAGTTTATGAAAAAACTGACGGTAATATTTTAGTCCAAAATCACATGGGGGCTTACTGGTTATATTTGAATCATATGGGATAAAGTGCTCCAGTCTCAAATCACAAATAGGATAAAATGAATCTAACTCTAGTATTTTTGAATAATACATTCAGAAGATTTTAAAATTTACCAGCTGAATATTGTATTTATGATTAGAAAATGTAATTTTTTTTTCTGTCCAATTCAAATATATTATCAAAGGAATTTTATCCTTCTGAATTTCTAACATTATTACAACTAATTTTCGATATTATAGTTTTTAAGTAAATTACAGTTTTCCGTTTTTATTCAAATTTCACTTAGAAGTTTTAATTTATTTATATTAGTTTTTATTCAATTATGATACACAAATGGTTAGGTTTCTTTCAAATTTAGACCTTAAGGAGATAAAAGAGAACTTGAGTGGTTCATAGGCCCCACCACGAATTCTGTTTTGATGATTTAAATAATTCATTTTATACACTACAACAAAAAGCATTTTTGGCGACATTTTTTAGCAACCAAATTGAATTTAGTTGCCAATTGTATGTTTTTGGCGACAATATATGTGTTCGTCGCCAAAAAATACACCATTAGCAACAAATATCTCAATTCGTCGCCAAAAATGGTTGGTGCCAATTTAATTTTTTACGCGGGAGCGCTAAAAAAGTTTTGGCGACGAAATTTATATATGGCGACGAAAATGTTTGTCGCCAATTTGGACTTTTTGGCGACGGCATTAAAATAGTCGCTGAAAGGTAAACGATATTTATGGCAACATAATAATTTTCGTCGCTAATAAATATCTTGTCAAAACGACGTCGTTTTGAATTTGTCTTTTTTTTTCTTTTTTTTTTTAATGACCGAATAAACAAGATTGACCTAAAATCAGTCTTCTTCGTCTTCTCATTCTAGAACCTGAAGCGGCACAACAAAGACAAAGAGGTATGTCTTCTCTCCCTCTTCTTCGTCTCTCTTTCCCTCTCCCTCTCCCTCTCCTTCTCCCTCTCACTCTCACTCTCTCACACTGTCTCATCTTCCTCTCTTTCTTCTTTATCATCAATTTCATTCGGCATTGCAGACACACCACATTCGGCACTGTCTCACCTTATAGATTTTCATTCGGCACTGTCTCACCTTATAGATTTTGATTATTGTGAAATCTGGTTTGAGTTTGGTAGTTTGATCATTTGTTGAACCAATGTTTTGTGCTAGGCATTAAGCTTTGATTTTTGTGAATATTTTGAAATTTTGATGATTTCAGAGACATCAGAGTAATTATAGGTGATCTTGAGTAATTGTTTTTTGGTCTTCTCTCCCTCTTCTTTGTCTCTCTTTCAGGGTTTGTGGTTTTATGTATTTTGGTGTTTGAGAAAGTAATTCTGAAAGGTAGTCAGTGCCTATCCTTCTGTTGAGAGAAGTTAGTAAGTGCCACTTTGGATGTTTAAAGACCAGGATTCAGTTAAAGTTGCTATATTTTGAACCGACCCACATTTTCTTTCTAGTTGTTCTCCCTTGAAAGAGCTTTTGGAATATGGCAACAGCATTCATTTAGTAGCATTTGGAAGTTTTTCGCTTCGCAGTTGCTCTTGAAAACCCTTAGATATCTTACTCAAAGCTGCCAACTGAGTCAATTAGTGAGCAGGTCATTGACAGATAGTTACTATAACCACTTAACTCCATGAAGTCAATTGAGTAATCCTCGTTTCCCAACATATGCATCTTCGCTCCTCTGTTTGTTTGCGCGATTTTTTTTTTCATTTGGTACAATGGAAAACGAAGTCAATGGAATTTTTTTTTTATGGTCATTGGAAAATAAGCTTATTTAGGGGGGAAAATGTTTTACACTTTTGAAAGGTAGGAAGGATTTTCCAAACTAAAGTTTTACCACCACCATCACCACCTCCACCCCACCACCACCACTAGCACTTAACTGTCAAAGTCACAACCAAACATAAGAAAACATTATCAGGAGAAAAAAAAAGTTTTAACTTTTTCTGTTGGAAAATATTTTTGAATAATGTTATATGCACTAATTGGTATACTAACAGATGATGTGGCATTGATTTAAAAGTTTTGGGTATTTGTTGAAATGGCTAATTATTCACATCAAGTGTTCTCTGTGAAAACATTTGTTACTACAAGTTGATGGAACTTTTGATTATCATAGAGCACTCTCATATTTTTTGGGGTTTCAATTTTTACTCTTTTTCATAAAGATTCTTTAGATGATATTATTTTAGATATATAATAGTACATACTCATGATTCTTGAACTTTTTTCTTTTTCTCAGTTTCTTATCTAGTTTTGGATGAAGAATTTCTAAAAATAGAGTTTTGAAAAAACTTGAATTATGAGACCTTTTTATTGAGATGCACTAGATTTATATACAAGAATTACATTTAATCATACATAATTTACTGAAATTTTGTACATATTTAACACGTGATAAATAAGGAGTCAACTACAAGATTCTCATTTATGCAATTCTAGGATTGAGGGATTCATATTTAACACGTGGTAGAGGGGTTCATGCAATTCAAATATTTAAATCTTAATTCCATTTATGCTTTTTTTTTCTTTTTTCTTTTGTCATTCTAACCAAGCAGACTCTATTTGAATTATTGAAGATAAGTGTAAAACAAAATGCCTACATTAAAATTCTTTTAACAATACTTGAAACTCATGTAGGTTTTTTTTTTTTTTGCTTAGGATATTTTGCATCTGATTTAACTTCACCTCTGGCACATTTTCAGTATAATGATTTTGAGAAGCTCTGGGGGTTTGTTGTCAAACATTTATTTTCTTCATAGATTTGAAGTTTGTCTGCCTTATGCACATCAAGTACTGGCTAGGAGACATCATTTTGATTTTCATTCTTCTGATGTCTGTGTAACTTGATCTTCCTATCTTATCTCTCAGCGAATATGCAGTAACATTTCTATGCTGTGAGGATATTATCTTATCCAGTTTGAATGATTTTTGACATAATTGTAAACAATATGTCATCTACTAATTCCTCAATTTAATTCCTGTCATGTTGTTCGACTTCAATGAGGATATCATCTCAATAAAACGTTACTCTTCTATCAAAGGATATATTATCTGGTGCCAGTTTCTGCGTCTTCTACTAATTCCTCAATTTAATTGCTGTCATGTTGTTCGACTTCCATGAGGATATCATCTCAAAAAAACGTTACTCTTCTATCAAAGGATGTATTATCTGGTGCCAGTTTCTATATATTAATTTGTGCAAACTTAAATTTTTTTTTCTGACATTGTTGCATATAAGATATCTGTGTGTTCCAGGAGGTGATATCTTCTCAATTTTGACATTTTGAATACTGTCCTGTGCTGATTTCTGTGCACTTATTTGTACAGGCTCAAAATTTGAATCCCTCAATCCTAAAAGTGCATGAAAAGTAACTACACAAATCCCTCTACCAAAAAAATAAAATAAAAGGAAAAATAGAAAGGAAAAAAAATAGTAGTTAGCGACTACTTCATTTCTCTTTTCCCTTTCCGTTTTTTTATTTTTATTTTTCCCTCCACAAACCCCTACACAAATCCAATAGCCAAACACAGCCTGAGAGAATTAGCATTCTAAGTTTAAGGCTAGCAACAACTAGTTTGGTCAAGTTTACCTATAATGTAATGTACTTCCCTACATTTGTACATTCTCTTAGGTATAAGATGAAAATTCCTCATAGACTAATAACCCACCCACTTGACCTATACGGTAACTAATCCATTGACATTTTTAAGTATACTTGAATCGTCGCAGCACCTATGGTTAGCAGAATGAATTACTTAAAGAGTCATAATTGAGTGTTGCAGCTTGTCTTGTGGAGCCATAAGTAAGGATAAAGAAAATAGATGCATTTAATCACAAGACCAATCCCGTATTCAACAATGATCTCACTCACTCTCTTACCCGGAATAACCTTCCAATCACTTTAATACTGATCCTTATAATCATGAAATCAACAACGACCTCACTCTCTCAGCTTGAACTACTTGAAAAGATAAAATTGCAACAAACCATTAAAACTTGGCATCAATATCACAATCAGAGGATGTGCCAGCATCATGAAAGAAAGGGAGTGGCTATATGAGGACTGAGATCTGACTAACATGCTTTAAAAGCTGAAGTTCAAACAAATGAGAGGAGCATGAATGGTAGTCAAGCCTTCTTAACTAAAAGATTTTGTGAATCTTGACAAAGTGGAACCAAAGTAAATCTATGCACCTAAAGCTATAACAAATGGATATAATTATATAATTAATAATAACAAAATACAAGAATCAAAGCAAGAAATACGAAATCCTGGAGAAACTATAGCTTCCCTTCTTGAAGCTAAAGGATGTCTTCTTAAATAGTAGTTCTTTCAGTACCCTGCCTACCTACATATTACAAGGGTCTCTTGCTTAAAGTTCCAATATCATAGTAATTCAGCTTACCTTTTCTTCACAGGTGTACTCTGTCTGTATTGTGCCTTGACTTTATCATAGCATTAAAAAGAATCTTCTATTTTGGGAAACCCTATTGACAAAACTCTAGTTGAAATGTCCAATCTATCTAGCATTGTGTCTAACTCCGATGGTTCACCATCAGCATTCTTTACACTGCTGCCTCCTCCATGGCCATATACTCTCCTAAGGAGAGAGCCTTTTGCTGTGCTGTGTTTGCTGTGCTGTGATTATTTCTCTTTTCTCTAATCTGTATTGTTGTAATGTGGAAAGCAGAACTGCTCTGAACTGATATAAGGTGGAGTGCTGAAATTAGCTGTGCTGTGTTTGTTGTGCTGAAATTTGTTGTGCTGTGCTGTGCTATGTTTGCTGGAAATCTTGTTTTACTGAGTTGTTAAACTGATTTGAGCTGGAAATTTGTGGGCTGCTGGAAATTTATGGATGAATCTGCTGTGTAAGGTCCATGTATGCAAAGTTTGCCTCCCTCTCTACTGTGTCTGTTATGCTTCTTCTGTTCAGTTTTCTGTTCTATTTTTGGTTCTCTGTCTGTGTTCTATTCTTCTGCTTTTTTTTTTCCCTTTCGGGTTTGGTTCCTCACCAAACTCCTTCCCTTTATTTGATGTAATCTCATATCTTGTATGATTTTCCATCTATAAAGGTTCCTCTTTTTTTGCTGATCAAAATAAATAAATAAATAAAAGAAGAAGACCTTCATATGGTTGTTTATTGACTTGGAAAAGCAAATGATAAGTAAGTTCCATCAATCACCAAATTATAAAATTAGTTTCCACATAAGATTTTCTTAGAATACAACCAAATTTATTTTTTTGCTGTGTAGTCTGAAATTATGTGGCAAAATCTTGATAGATATTTTGTGTATCGGTGACCCTTTTAATAATTTCATCATATAACATTCATTTCATGTCCACTCTCCATTGATTTCATGTATAGTGCGATTTTAATTTAAACTTTGATTTACAATTCAAATGTTATAGGTTATTGGCTAATACAAAGAGATAAAGAAGCTGCAATCATTCGTTAGGGGCAATTACTACATCAAGTAAGCTTTGACTATATTTTAGGGCATTTTTAATTTATTTATCAAGTTAGTCATTTTAGTTTCTACACTTATGATCTTGAAACTATATAACCTTATTAAATTTAATAAGTCTAGTTGTCAAAAAAATGGGACTAGATACGTCATTTAGCAACTTGACTATTCTAGTTGATTTTTTAATTTTTTTATGAAATGAAAAAGAATTATGTTTTGGATGATTTGTGGATTTTTTTTTTTGTAGGTGAATAGATAATTGTAAAAGAAAAAGTTGTTGATTAATGTATAGGACATGACATTTTGTTTTATTAACTATTTTTTTCTATTGACTATTTAGCCAAAATATAAGTCCCAAACAGGCCTAAAAAGAAAAGAGAAATAATCAGTTATCTTTTATTATTTTTTTTTTAATTTCTCAATGTTTACCTAATGTTTTGAGCATTCAAAGGAATTTCACATAACCATGGCTTTGTAGGTGACCAAATATGGACAAGAGTTGGATGTTACTTAAGAATAGGATGAGTTTCCAGTATCGAGATGGGGTGAAGGCTTTTGTTCAATTTGCAATGATGAATGTAGGGCCAAATGATAAGATTCGTTGCCCATGTATGGACTGTTTGAATTGTGAATGACATACTTGTAAAATTGTGGAGTATCATTTAGTTGTGAAAGGGATGTCCCCTTCTTATAAGACTTGGGTGCATCACGGGAAATCTGTTCCCATGAATCAATCTCCTGCATTGAATGATGACAACCACAATGACTTTGGAAGTGTTGGGGATAGAATGGAAGCAGAGACTGGCGAAGATCAGGATGAAATCCTAAATTTGTTGGAAGATTTTTACATGGGGACTACCATAAACGATGATGAAAATGAAGAGGAAGAGGATGAGGAGGACGGTGACAATGACAATGACAATGACGATGATGTGGCTAACAATGTTGAAAAAGAGGGCGTGCCCAACTTTAACAAATTGTTGAATGATGCTCAAAGAGAGTTGTACCCTGGGTGTCGTAAGTTTTCTCTTTTATCATTTGTTGTTAAGATGCTTCATGTGAAGGTGTTGAACAAGTGGAGCAATAAGTCTTTCAACATGTTGTTGGGGATATTAAAGGACCTTCTACCGGTAAGTGATCAAGTGATTCCATGGACCCTTTATGAAGCCAAAAAATTCTTACGTGCCTTAGGCTTAGGATATGTGTCGATTCATGCATGCAAGTATGATTGTGCACTTTTCTGGAAAGAGAATGCAAATTTAGAGAATTGTCCGATTTGTCAAGAGTCTAGATACAAGTCGAATTATGGAAAAGGTAAAAAAATTCCTCACAAGACCTTAAGATACTTCCCGTTGACATCAAGGTTGCAGAGATTATATATGTCGAGAAAAACAGCAATAGATATGAGATGGCATAAAGAGAAACGAGTAGATGATGGGATATTGAGACACCCGGCTGATGGTGAGGCATGGAAAGATTTTGATAGGCAACATCCTTTGTTTTCCCAAGAGAGTCGAAATGTGAGGTTAGGGTTGGCCACTGATGGTTTCAATCCTTTTGGAAACATGAGCAACTCGTACAGTATGTGGCCTGTGATTGTTATGCCTTACAACTTGCCTCCTTGGAAATGTATGAAACAATCATTTAGTATGCTGTCATTGCTTATCCCTGGACCACAAGCACCAGGGAGAGATATCGATGTTTACATGCGACCATTAATTGATGAGTTGAAGGAGTTGTGGGAAGATGATGTGCTTACTTATGATGCCTCAACTGAATTAAGTTTTCAAATGCATGCAGCTGTTATGTGGACAATTAATGACTTTCCTGCATATGGAAACTTGTCAGGATGGAGTACGAAAGGTTATTTGGCTTGTCCCACCTGTAACAAAAATGCTTCCTCATAACGGTTGAGAGGTAAGATAGGGTACACAGGCGCTCGTCGTTACCTGCCTGATGACCACCCTTGGCGGAGGAGTCGACTTTATAATGGTAAGACTGAGTTCCTGTCAAGACCTTTAGAGTTATCAGGGGAACAAATCTTAGAACAATTGGATTCAGGGACATTCAAACCATTTGGAAAGCATCCAACCAATAAGAAAAGAAAAAGGGAAAATCTAGTATTGAACTGGACAAAAAAAAGCATCTTCTTTGAGTTGCCATATTGGAAAACACTTAAACTCCGACACAACCTCGATGTTATGCACATAGAGAAGAATATATGTGATAGTTTGCTTGGAACATTACTGAGTATAGATGGGAAGAACAAAGACACAGAAAAAGCACGCATGGATTTGGAAGATATGAAAATAAGGAAGGAGTTGCACTTAAAAAGGCGTGCCGATGGGTCTTTTGAAAAGCCCCCAGCATTGTACACTTTGTCCTCAGATGAAAGATATGGTTTTTGTGAGTTTTTAAAGTCAATTAAGTATCCTGATGGTTATGCAGCAAACATCTCAAGGTGTGTGAACACAAAAGGTGATAAGTTAACAGGCCTAAAAAGTCATGATTGTCATGTCCTCATACAACGACTTCTTCCCATTGGAATGCGTGGATATCTTCACAATGATATTTGTGTCGCATTATTTGAGTTGGGAAATTTCTTCCAAGAGCTTTGCTCGAAGACATTGAAGATGAAGAATTTGGAAATATTAGAAGATCGCATAATATTCATACTATGCAAGTTAGAAAAAAATTTTCCACCAGCGTTTTTTGATGTAATGGTCCATTTGGCGATTCATTTGCCGCATGAAGCCATTCTTGGTGGGCCTGTGCAATATCGGTGGATGTACCCCATTGAAAGGTACTTACTAACTTATTAAAACACTAGAATACTTAAATTGTAGCACAACCTATATATATATTTATAAAAATGTGAGTGTGTGTGTAATAAGATTATTCTATTGTTTGTTTCATAGGCTACTTGGAACTTTAAAAGGATATGTTGCAAATCAAGCTCGTCCAGAAGGTTCGATCACAGAAGCTTATGTTGTCAAGGAGTGTCTCACATTTTGCTCAATGTATTTGGGTGGGATTGAAACTGTATTTAATCGAGAGGAACGGAATGTTGATGTTAGTGTGCATGAGTCGGGGTTAGAGGTCTTCGCACAAAATGTTCGTCCTTTTGGGCTAATTACAAGAGTTTCTAACGTGTTTCAAAAAGAACGTGAAATGGCTCATTGGTTTGTTTTGAATAATAGCCTCGAGCTTGACCATTATCTAGAGTACATTCTTAATATTGTTTTTTTTTTTGTAGAATTATGTTTTCAATATAATATGTTACTTATGAATCATATGTTTGTAAGTAGGCAACACAAGAATCTTTTAGAAAATGAAGGTGTACGTGACATCACAAATAGACAAAAAGAGGAATTCCCCAAGTGGTTCAAAGAACATGTAAGATATAATCCCAAACTTTATTCAGCTACACTTATATGAATACTAACATAATGATTGAAATTGATGTCGTTATGTAGATGAACCAATTACGAGCTCAAGGATTACCAGAAGCAACTGATGATTTGTGGTCATTAGCAAATGGTCCTAGTGTGAATGTTAATTTGTATTCAGCTTGCATTTCCAATGGTGTTCGATTTCATAGTAGGGATCGTGATAGTAGTCATAAATGCTAAAATAGTGGGTTAGTTGTGGAAGGGGAGCATAAGAGACAAACAATTAACTTTTATGGGTACTTGAATAAAGTGTGGAAGATGCATTACATACTTGGACATCGAGTTGTTTTATTCCAATGCGAATGGTTCAATACCGGTAGTAATAGAACATTACATACCGATACACATTGCACAAGTATTGATGTTAGAAGTCGATGGTATAAAGATGATCCATTTGTCTTACCAAGTCATGTGAAACAAGTTTTCTACGTTGATGATACAAAGTTAGGCGGACATTGGAAAGTCGTAGAAAGACTACAACATCGAGGAATATGGGATGTACCAGAACAAGATAGCTTTGAACCTGATAATGTATTGCAACAAAATGAAACAACTGATGCTGTCCCAGTGAGCGTTGAAGACCCCGTGACAATCTCACTTCATAGGAATGACATTGATCCTCAAATTATCCCAAGTGAGGTGGTTTTACAATCAGTTAGTCGAGCACACAACGATGGTGTTGATGAGGAAGAGGGGTGCGATAATGAAGATGATTACTACGAGCATTGACTATCCGAGAAGATGAGCTACATAATCATTTTGATTGTAATATAGATTTTGACATAGAACTTTAATTGTTGTGTCATTTTTATGTTTTTATGACACTGTTGTTTAAGTGCCTTTGAGTTTGAGTACAATGACAATTCAAAAAGATTTTTTTGTTTTTTTTTGTTTTGTATATGTGTGTTTGTGTGTGTCCCTATCTGTCTTTCTCTTTGTCTATTTTATTTTTTTTGTTTCTTATGTTATGTTATTGTTTAGTTATCACTTATGTTATGATATTGATTCTATTATATAGCCATTGATATTAATGTAATTGCTTATTTTACATATGCTTCACACATGTAATTGTTGAGTTGTTGTGCTAGATGGCAGGCCCTGGTAAAGTTCGACGTGCAGCATCATCCAAAGTTCCTCTACCTTCCCAACAAGCTGCAGCTAAAATTGCTGCCCCTACTCAGCATGCACCACCTATTTTAACCCCATCTACTCAGAGTGTACCATCTACAAATGCTCTAAGTATCCAGCCTGCACCACCGACAAATGCAACTACCACCCAGGTTGCACCATCTACAAATGCAACTACAACCCAGGCTGCACCATCTACAAATGTAGCTACTACTCAGGCTGCACCATCTACAAATGCAACTACTACCCATGATGTACCATCTACCACTAGTTTGCGTACTCGTTCTAGACAAGTCAGGGGTCAGACTCGAGGGAAGAGCATAGCACGTCTCATAGCTAACAATGGTGGTAACAAACTTCCTGTTTGGATCCCTGCAGATGCAAAGGTGCCAGTAGGGCCTTATGCCACACCATTTGCAAATGAACTTGGCTTACAGATAAGGATGGCTGCTCCAATCATTGGTATAAAAAAGTGGGACAAGATTGATGAGATTCATAAAGCCCCAATCATTCAAGCAGTTCGGGTACATGTATTTGCTACTTTCAGATAATTAGATTATCACCATTACTTGCATTTTGATATTAATAAAAGCATTCATTATATTTGTAGGATAAATTTGAGATTGTTGATTATGATGAGGATGAAGAGGTTCGGAAAGGAGTCAATAAAAAGTGTAAAACTCTTTACAGAAGTTGGCGTAACAAGATGAAGACTCATTACTCGAAGTTGGTAGACGCTGGTGTTGACCCTTATAGTAAACCATACAAAGGGGTCGATTCTGAGGCTTGGGTATACATGATCGATCATGTATGGCTTGATGGCGATTATCAGGTAAAATTTCCTAATTTAGAGAATCATGTTGTAATTTCAATTTAATTTTACTAATCAATTAATTTTGCAGAACTTGGCTCAAAAAGCAAGGGATAGTCGAGCGAGGTTACCATATAATCATACAATGGGCTCCAAGTCATTTCAAGCTGCAATGTATAAACAGGTGATGCATTTATTATATCTAACATAATGATTGAAATTAATTATGTATGCTTACTTTTAAATGGAATTAGGGTACCGAGAAGACTGACTTTGTAGACTTCTACAAAGATTCCCATTGGAGCAAGAGAAAGTCGGATTGGGTAGCCCCAATATGTGGTCAATTACATGTAAGTATGCCAATTAATAGAGTTACATATTTATGTAAATGATGGTATTTGTTGAAATTGTTTACAAATTGATAGGAAGCTTTGAAAAAGCGACATGAAGAGTCTTTAGAGCCTGGGGCAATACCTTTAACTCAGGAGCAGCTGTCAATCGAGATTCTTGGAAAGAAATCAGGATACTTAAAAGGCTTTGGAGTTGGTCCAAAACCATCATCATCCAGATCTTCTGTCACTGCACAAGTACATACTGAGGTGGTTTCGAGCCTACAAAAAGAACTAGAGTCATTGAAGAATTTGTCCAAGGTCCAGCAAGAACAAATTGCAGCCCAGAACCTGGTAGCACAAGAGCAAGCTAAAATGATTGAAATGCAAAACAAAAGATTTGAAGAGATTGAGAAGTTTATGAGGATGACCAAGGATCAAGCAGGCATGCAGGTTAATGAAAATGATTATTCATCAGAGGAATCTTATTGACAAACACTTTTGTAAGTATATTTTTCATAATTTACTTTTCAAATCACTATAAGCATTTCATTTAATATGTCTGGTTGTGTTGAACAAATGGGACCTCGATTGGATCTCCGGTTAGAAAATTAGAAGGAAAATTGTAAAACACAAGACTTAAAAGGCCCGTTAGGGGGCCGAAATTGCGAAATGACCACCGAAACCACCGAAACTTGGCACGAACAGCTTGTTTAAGCCTAAATAGACTTGTAGGAAAAAACGGGACCTCTATTGGATCTCCGGTTAGAAAATTAGAAGGAAAATTGTAAAACACAAGACTTAAAAGGCCCGTTCGGGGGCCGAAATTGTGAAATGACCACCGAAACCACCGAAACTTGGCATAGACAGCTTGTTCAAGCCTAAATAGACTTGTAGGAACAAACGGGACCTCGATTGGATCTCCGGTTAGAAAATTAGAAGGAAAATTGTAAAATACAAGACTTAAAAGGCCCGTTTGGGGGCCGAAATTGCGAAATGACCACTGAAACCACCAAAACTTGGCACGGACAGCTTGTTCAAGCCTAAATAGGCTTGTAGGAACAAACGGGACCTCGATTGGATCTCCGGTTAGAAAATTAGAAGGAAAATTGTAAAACACAAGATTTAAAAGGCCCGTTCGGGGGCCGAAATTGCGAAATGACCACCGAAACCACCAAAACTTGGCATGGACGGATTTTTCAAGCCTAAATAGACTTGTAGGAACAAACGGGACCTCGATTGGATTTTCGGTTAAAAAATTAGAAGGAAAAATGTAAAACACAAGACTTAAAAGGCCCGTTCGGGGGCCGAAATTTCGAAATGACTACGAAACCACCGAAATGTGGCACGGATAGCTTGTTCAAGCCTAAGTAGACTTGTAGGAACAAACAGGACCTCAATTGGATCTCTGGTTAGAAAATTAGAAGGAAAATTGTAAAACACAAGACTTAAAAAGCCCGTTCGGGGGCTGAAATTGCGAAATGACCACCGAAACCACCGAAACTTGGCACGGATAGCTTGTTCAAGCCTAAATAAACTTGTAGGAACAAACAGGACCTCGATTGGATTTTCGGTTAAAAAATTAGAAGAAAAAATGTAAAACACAAGACTTAAAAGGCCCGTTCGGGGGCTGAAATTTCGAAATGACTACCGAAACCACCAAAACTTGGCACAGACAGCCTTTTCAAGCCTAAATAGACTTGTAGGAACAAACGGGACCTCTATTGGATCTCCGGTTAGAAAATTAGAAGGGAAATTGTAATACACAAGACTTAAAAGGCTCGTTCAGGAGCCGAAATTGCGAAATGACAACCGAAACCACCAAAACTTGGCACGGACAGCTTGTTCAAACCTAAATAGACTTGTAGGAACAAACGGGACCTTGATTGTATTTCCGGTTAGAAAATTAGAAGAAAAAATGTAAAACACAAGACTTAAAAGGCCCGTTTGGGGCCCAAAATTGCAAAATGACCACTGAGACCACCGAAACTTGGCACGGGTAGCTTGTTCAAGCCTAAATAGAGTTGTATGAGCAAACAGCACCCGATTGGACTTCCCGTTACAAAATTAAAATCAAAATTGTGAAATTCATATCGAGGTTTTTTTTTTTTTTTGTCAATCTAATATTATTTTTTCTTTTTTCATGTGACTGATTGGCAATGGTGGAAAATAGTTTGGGCTGCATCAGAAGATTTGATTTTGTGTTTTTGGAAATATTTTGACATAGGATTTTGGTAAATGATTTATGGATTAAATGTTTAGCATCAAAATATTTAGTTTTGTGTTTTTGCAAATATTTTGACATAGGATTTTAGTAAATGACTTGTTGGTTAGATGTTTAACATTAAAATATTTGGTTGTAATTTTGAAAATATTTTGACATAGGATTTGGTAATGTATTTATGGGTTTGATGTTAGTAGTTTGTAAGTACTTTGATATGCATGTTTTAGATTGTCAGAGAATTGTAATTATGTTTATTGGGATTTTTCATAGCTATTAATTTTGAATTAGTATGAATGTCTTGCACAGGTGTATTATTATTTACATTACATTTGTGTATATATTGTGCACAGGAAAACAAGTGTTTTGGATTATTTTGAACAGGAAAATTATTAAAATCAAAATTTGTGTACTGAATTTTTAGTGACAGGTGGCATTTTGGTCGCTGTTAATATATTTGGCGACAACATATTGTTTTTGTCGCTAAAAGTTAGTGGTTATTCCAAGAACTTTTAGCAACCAAAACTTACTCGTCGCTAAAAATGTGATTTTTAGCGACCAAATTAATTTTGTCGTTAAATAGTACTTTTGGCGACGTATTTATTTGTCGCTGAAACTACATAGCCTATCCAAATTTTAACCTTTTAGCAACAAATTGTAATTTTATAGCGACAAAATATATGATTTTTGGCGACCAATTTTGCTTGTTGCTAAATGTCTACCTACGGTGACAATTTCTGATTTCGTCGCCAATACTTTTAGTGACAGGCCTTTGGCGACGGAATTTGTACTTTTGGCGACAAATTTTTGGGTCGCCAAATGTGTTTTTTGTTGTAGTGATAAGACGTTCAAGGCATATTTATAATTAGTTCGATTTAATAAATGATGTAAATTCCCTTGAGTTAGTCATCTCAACTCACGAGAGCATTAACCAACTAGGCCTAGCCTAGTTAACTATCATACATTTCTTAGGGTTTAGTTCCAAGGAGGTCATAAGTTCAATTTCCCTTAGGAAGTTAAATTAAGGGAATGCAACCACTTAAGTGCTTTGCCAAGGGTAAAGAGATTTTCTCCCATAGGTACTAATCTAACAACTAACAACTAACATTTGTCAATAAAAAAAAAAAAAAAACTCACGAGAGTATTTGAGTTTGGTAAATTGGTTAGCCCATTTTGGAGCCAACTTCAGTAATTCAAATCTTTCATTTTTTAAAACACGATGAGTAAAATATTCATATTAAAAGATTAAGATAATTTGACATATGTAACTATGTGTTTGAGTCATTATTTGTATTATAAAAAATGAATGGTTACTTTTGAAAATATAATTTAAAACAAATGTGATTCAAATATATAATTATTGACGTTCAATATTTTTCTTCATTAATATCCTACCCAACAAGTTTTTCAATAAGCATATCAAATTATCAAGTGTAAATTACACTGACACCCCCTGAGATTTTTATTTAATACAGATTTTTTCTTCACGTTTAAAAAATTACATTCCTCTCCCTGAGGTTTATAATCTCATTACAAATTGTTCCCAGATTGCCGAGGTCATGTCCCAAAAATTTTTAAATGACCATTTTGCTTTTTTCCCTACCATTTCTTCTTCTTATCATCATGACTATATTCTACAACTTTCCGTCATTAAATTCTACCTGAACATATTTTTATTGAGTAATGATATACAAACATAAATTTTATATAAAATTTTCAAACACAATAATATAGTTTAATAGTAACCTTTCACTTTAAAACAAAACACCCATAAACATTATTTATATTTACATCAACATTACTATCACAATATTTTTATGATTTTTTTGTATAAATTTTTGTATATGAATATAATTTTTCATTTTTATTTCCATCATCATTTTTCTTTGTCGTTTATTGACCCACATTTATTACAGTATCGCCAAACACCCTCATTCACATTTATTATAGTATTACTAAATTTTTGCATTTTATATTTTTTTTTTGTATTTGATAAATTTAAAAAAAAAATCACAAAATATTATACTTCTTAGGTGTATCTAAATTAGGTGTATCTAAAAAATAAAAAATAAAAAGTTACTTAAAATACTAAAACAATTCAGTAAAAATAAAAAACACAAAAAATAAAAAAATTAAATTTTTTGTGTAAGTTAAACCAAAGAAGATGATTGTTATTTATCTTGAAATGACATGAACAAAAATATCAGTATTATTTTATATGTATAAAAGTTAAGGGATAAATATGTCATTTTAATTTAACAGGGAAGTACATGTAATTTTTTAAACGTAAAAAGGAGATCTGTATTAAATAAAAATCTTAAAGGGTGTCAGTGTAATTTATCCAATTATTAAAATTAGTCTAAAATAAACCTATCAAACTTAAACGTTCTATCAAATTAGGCTAGGTTTGGCATCTCCTAAAAAAATCAAAAAGTCAAAAAGTCACTATCTTATTTAATTATTTAAATCATATTATCTCTCTATCACATCACTTCAAACCCAACCTATTAGTTTTAATCTCCATTTTTAAAATATTTTTTTAATAACAAATTTATCAAAAAAATAATAATATTAAAATATAAGTTTTTAATAAATAAATTCGATTTACACGTACTCCTCATTATTGTCTCTAATTTATTTTATTTTATTTTTGGTGGGGGGCATTTGAGCTCCGCTCGACATGCTCCAAAAATTCTCGTTCGCCCGATTCGGTCAACTAACTTGAAACTATTTTTTCAAAGTTTTGGAAAATACTCCGGTATGTAGTGCGTGTCATATGTATTTTTATTATAAAATTATGTAAATTTTTATAAATTTATATAGTAAGCGATTTCATAAAAATAAATAATTCAAGCATAAATTTATATAAATTTATAAAAATTTAAAATTTAAAAGAATGTTTATTCAATTTATATATTTCGGATAAATTATAAATATATTTCTGAAATTTGATTGAAATACAAATCACAGAGAAATTACATTCCATCCCATGAAATTTTTAATTTCATAACAAATCGTTTATTTTATTAATTATTATGAAGTCATTTAACAGTTTTTAATGATATTAGCAATATAATTCAATTAATAATTTAAGTAATTTTATTATAGTATAAGAGAATAATTATGAATTTTATTTTCTTAGTTAATTTTGTTAAATAAATTTTTTTAATAATGAAGTATTTGTAATTTTTCTAAATTACAAAAAACAATCTGTACTTTAAGTAATCATAAAAGTGTATTTGTAATTTACCCATATATTTTTATGAGTGGTGTGAAAATTTTAGGTAACGTTTGGTTTGTGTTTAGAATTATGATTTCAGTGTGGAGTTGTATTTTGAATTTGTGAGTTTTGGAATTATGATTTGAAAATAGAAAATTTATTTGATTATAAGTTTTGAAAAAAAAAAAATTTGTTAATTTTAAATAAGTGTCCAAGTAATTTGTCATTTTTGTCTCAAAAAAATATTTTATATATTTAAAATATATTAAAAATAAATATAATTTTTTTTCCTAGATAACAAGTCCAGTCGCTAAAAAAAAAGAAAAAAATTTGTTCCGATCAACCGGCTGGATGTTCGGGAGATGACTAGATAAACTCAAAAATTCAAAAACTATTTAGGCAGATGTTTGGGAGGATGATCGGATAGACTAAAAATTTAAAAACTCTATAATTTACCAAATATATTTTCAAAATAAGTTTTGAAATTGGTTTGAAAACCATAAACAAACAAAGAATTAATAACAATGTGGAGTAATGGTTTGAATTATCAACCAAACACAACCTTAGCTTTGTCAGGAAATTTTTTTCTTAAGTTTTCGTGGAGATCGGTACTTCTAATTCCAAAGCTACGCTTATTGTTGTGCGTGGATCTACTTTCTACTATGATAGGACACGTGGAAGCAGTCTCTGAAATAAAAAGTTGAAATTTTGATGACCCTCGATACTGCGCGGGGGTGTTATTATAGGAATCTCCGAGCATCCACAATGGACACATTAAAACTTGATTTGGGATAATATAAAAAGTTAAAAAGTCATTATTCTATTTAAGTCACATCATCTTATTTAAATCGCATCATTTCTCTAACACATCACATCAAACCTAATCCATATAAACTAATAAATCAAAAAGTACACTTTTTTAGAACATCCCAAACCAACTCTAAGTAATGAGTTAGTGTCAGGTGTTAACTTTTGACTAGTTGAGGGTATTGTTTGGTGTTGCAGTTGATGGGTTAATGTGTGTGTTAGTGGTGTGTGTTAACTTGTTTGTTATCTGTAACGATGGTTTTAACTAGCGAAGGGACGTGTTTTTGGTCTTACCGGTTGACTGGCCGAACGTCCAACCGGTTGACCAGTTAACGGCAATTTTTTTTATTTTTTATTTTTTTCTTGTTGAGATTTTTTTTTGAATTTGAAATTTAATTTTGGACTTGAAATTTTTGATTAAATTAAATTATTTATTTATTTTATTTATTATATACACATATATATATATATATATATTTAACACATCTATTGCACCACTACTCACTTTCTAAAATTAACAAATTCTTAACACATCTTAACAAATATTTTTAGGCCTCACTTCTATTACTTTTTATCATATAGCATACTTTAATACACTTTTTTAGCCATCACATTGTGGATGCCCAAATAGTCCAACCCGGCTCAAGCGGCGCCGCAAATTAAACTGAAACTAAGCTTTTGTCCGATGGCGCACTTTCAGATGTGGTCCCCTCACGTGACCATACGTTCCTCGTGCTATGGCCCACGTGACCACTTGTTTCCCTCACGCTCTCTCGCCGTAACCTCCGCCGAAATCAAACTATAGTTGACCACACTAACCATGGTTAAGTTACTATGTGGAAAATAATATATATATATATGTTAAGTGTTGTTTGGCAAGTTGGTTTGTGACTAAAATAGTCACAAAAGACAAAATAGGCTATTTTAGCCACAACAAACAAAACATCACATCCAACCCATAATCATCACACTTTTCTCTTATAAAAAAAATCAAAAAGTCAACTCATTTTCCAAACGGAGGCTTAAAATCTCTTTAACTGTCTATCCATTTTTTTATTAATTTTGAATAAAAATTCTAGTTGATATTAAGTGTTCCAAATAGAGATTTTTGAAATTTTATTAAAACACCAATCGATCGGGTAGACGACTGGATAGATGTCCAGCCGGTCGACTAGCCAGTGTAAAATTTTCACAAATTTTTGGTTTGAAGTGATCATCTGGACAGACGACCCGGGAGTTGACCAGCCAATGTAATTTTTTCATAAATTTTGCCTTGAGATGGTCATTCATGAAACATTCAGGAAAACATCAGGTGATGAAAATCAAACGATTATGAACAATAATTTGATAAAATACATATTGGTCCTCAATTTGATGAAAGAAAAGTAAAATTTTAGATTTGATACCTATTTGATGAAACTGTTAACGTAGAAAAAGGCACTATTTTTTACCAAATTTAAATTTAATAAAAAGTTTGAGTAACTATTGAAAATAGTCTTGGGCAAAACTACACCTTAATGGTGTGAAAATATATATATATATATATATATGAAGGTGATAAATATTATAAAATTTAATAATTAAAATCATAAATTTTATTATTAATGTGTAATTTTTTTCTCCTAAATCAGCATTGATATGCTATTTCTCCAACTTTTTATAATGGAGAGTTGAATTATACAACTACACTTAGGGGTGTGTGCGGTGCGATTAAGGCAATTTGGGAGTAAAATTATAAATCGAATGACGTGTTGGTGGATTTACAAATTGCGGTCTGGATGGTCTGGGCAGATTGGCGGATTGAAGAATATTTTAACTAATTATTATACATTTACATAATATATAATACTAATTTGTATAATATTTTTTAGATATATAACACAAAGTAATGTTACATAATATGTTTCATATATATAACAACTAATTTGTAATAAATTTCATATCTTAAATCTCTTTCACACTTATTTTTATATTAATATTTCATTGGAGGTTAAAAAATATATATGTATTAACTATAGCGGAGCGGTTCGATTGGCAGATTTATGGGATCTTTTGGAAAAAATGGTAAAAAGCCAGCTTTTTAGCTTTTTAGTTTTTTCAGCCAAAGAAGTCAGTTTTTTTACCCAAAACAACCCAGCTTTTTGCCAAAAAAGTCACAAAAAAAGTCAAAAAGTCAACTTTTTACCAACTTCCCAAAACACCACTATAAATTTTATAGTTTAAACTGCGGTTAGAGATTAAAACGGTACTAATTGATACGGATCGATGCACTTTTAATGAATTATGCGACATTTTGCACCGCCCTAACTACACCCCTAAAAAGGTACACTATATGTAATTTTTTGGATTAGTCCTTCATTTGGAAATAATTTTTTTAGTGTTTTAGGTCTTCGGTTTTTTTTTTTTATATATATATTTTTTTTAAGAAGTTAAAAACTAATTTTTTTTTTACCTTTAACCTCTTTTGAGTAATATTATTTCTCTACTTTTTAAAAAATTTTGAAAAAAAAAAAAATAGTTAAAAAGTTGGCTTTTAACCTATTTTTCAAAATAGTTATTTTAGGTCTCGTTTGGGAACTAAATATTTTAGCCAAAAAGTCACCATAAGTTATCACATCACTTTCTCTATTTTTCTGCACATATTTTCATAAAATGTCAAAAAGTTGTTAAAATAGTTTGTTCTCACAAAATTTCATATGAGATGAACTTTTGTTTTGTTTTGTTTTGTTTTTTTGTTTTTTTTTGTAATTTGTGAGAAATAAAATAAAATAATTATGATTTGAATGTGGTGTTTTATTTTTGACTTTTAAGCCTTTGTAATTTTAATTATGATATTTTATAGTGAGGAAGATTATAATATTTTGTGAATGATAATAAATAAATATATGAAAAGCCAATACGTATTTAAAAAGGCCAATTTTCCCATAAAAACCAAACTTAAGGTTGGTTTGGGAAGTGGATTGGCTTTTTGGCCTTTTGACTTTTTTGGTTATTTTAGCCTAGGCTAAAAAGTTTGGTTTGGGAAGGGCTTTTTGGTTTTTTTGACTTTTTTTGTGAGAGAATAGTGTAATGATTATGAGTTAGATGTGATGTTTTGTTTTTTGTGGCTAAAATAGCCTATTTTGTCTTTTGTGACTAAAATAGCCAAAAAAAACCCCATATTCTTCTTCCCAAATGGTTATGAATGATAGATGGTTTATTTTGTATTTAAAAGTCAAAACTTATCAAGAGAAACCAAATATTTTTAATTTAAAAAGTTATTAAGAAACTTAAAAAGTTATAATATGTTAAATTGCAATATTTTTTAAAAAGTTTTTATTTGTTAATTTTCAAGTTAATAAATTGATTTTAAGATCAAATTGACTTCAAGTTAATAGCTATGGCAACGTTGATATTGGCAAATTTAAATTAGATCATCCTCGTCAAATTAGTTAAATTTTTTATTATACTTTAGTTTAAAAGTTATTTTTTAATATTTTTGATATATATTATTTAATGTCTGACTAGTGCAAACCACTAGGTATATGTGATAGAGATGCTCTTTAAATAATTCTAACCATACTCTTTATTTTTTATTAGTTAAAATATAAAAAATATAATTATTTATTTTGTCCAATTTATTTTTTATTTATGTACTTTAACGCGAATATTTATTTTAACTATTTATACACAAACTATTTAAAGAGCTCTTCAAGTCTTTTCAAATGTAACTAACCTTGAAATATTTTATTAAAGGAACTATTGTAATAGCTCATCCATATAATTTTAATTATAATAATTAACATGTTTTATTTAAAGAGTCTCTTGAAAATGCTTTTACACAAAGTTCTCTAATTTGCTTATATTTGATTTGGGTGGTTGGATTCGACGTTAAAAATGAAAACATTTTTTAAAAATTCAATAAATATGAAAATAAGTTAATTTCTTCTTTTTTTTTTTTTATTTTTTTGACAAATTTTACTTATAAAAATTGGCTTAATTGTTTGAGACTTTTTAAAAATATTTAAAATTTTAAATTTTTTGTAGATCATTTAATAATGACAAGCCTCTTATATATATATATATATATACTAAAAATGAATATAAAATTAACAAAAAATTGTCAAAACCAAAGTATTGTAAGTGAGATGAATTGTGCTATAGATGGATAAATCAAAAGAGTTCGGCTTTTCTCCGGTCCATAATCGGAAAGAGATGTGTTGTCCATTTTTCGATTTTGTTTTAATAATCTGAATTATTAATATTTTAATATTCATTGAATATATCATCTCTGTAAAAAATCAAATAAATCGTATAATGGCAATTACGTATTCACATCAGTTTTGTATGAACCGTTTATTTTCTTACGATGTATTCTTTTCATAGAAAACTGATATGAATACGTAGTTGCCGTTATTCGATCGTCTTGATTTTTTGCAAAGATGATGTGCTCAAATAATCCTAAGATATGAACAATTCATATCATCAAAATGAGACCCAAATTTGGGCCCACTGAGCTGAATAACATCTCTTCAATTTGATTATGAACCGGAAAGAAGCCAAATCAAAATGCAATATATGAAACAAGAATCATAACTATTCTTAATTATAGCTAGTCCTTTCTAACAAAAATTAATTATAACTAATCCTATTTGTTAAGTTTAAAAAAAAAAAAATTGCTAATTAAGAAATAAAAGTTAAAAACATTTTTTTTTCTCATTTTTATCTCACAAATTATAAATAAAATTACATTAAAATAAAAAATTTAATATATAACTCCAAAAAAAATCTAAAAATAAAATTTAGAAATAAATTGGCTTTTTGACTTTTTTGGCTTTTTTGATTTTTTTGTGAAAAAAAGAATGTAATGATTATGAGTTAGATTTGATATTTTGTCTTATTAAGCTAAAAAATTTATTTTCTTTTTTGTAGCTATTTTAGCCAAAAAAAGCTCCAAAACCAACTTCCCAAACATAGGCAAAATGTGCTAACATATCATTTGGCTTATTTTGGTAACTAGGAAAAAAGTCAATTTATTAACTTATTTAAATCAAATCACTTTTCTATTTTTTTATATGTTTCAAAATAGGCATATCTATATAGAAAAGCGTATTCATGTATATATCTAGGGATATGCGCGGTTTGATTCGAGCGGTTTGAAAGTAAAATTACAAATTGAATGGCAGATTAGAGAATTGACAAATTCCAATTTGAGCAGTTTTTGGCTAATTGATAGATTGAAGAATATTTTAACTAATCATCATACATTTGCATGATATATAATACTAATTTGTATAATATTTTTTTATATATATAACACAAAGTAATTTTACATAATATGTTTTATATATAAAACTACTAATTTGTAATAAATTTCATATCTTAAATCTCTCTCACACTTATTTTTACTTTAATATTTTATTGAAAGTTAAAAAATATATATGTATTAATTATAGCGGAGTGAAATGGCTTAAAAGACGGATTATAAATTTTAAAATTTAAATCCAATTAACGATTAAAGCGATACAAATTAATATGAATTAATACAATTTTAATGAATTATACTAGGGGTGAGCAGCAGATATACCGATCCGCCAAAACCGACCGAACCGAACCGATCCGCCGCATTTTGGACGGATGCGTGATGACGAGCGGACGGTTGCGGATTGATTTTCTCCAATCCGCCAATCTGGTGGACGGATGGCGGATTTGAGATTCCTTTGGCCGCAACCGAACCGCCAAACCGCGAACACCCCTAGTAATTTATAAGACTTTGTGTTTTCAGTTTGTTTAAATATTCTGTTTATGTTTTCAATTTAAAAAAAGTTTAAATATTCTGTTGAAAAAAAGTTTTAACTTGAATATCTTGTTTGAATTGAAAAAAATAAACGTATTATTTATCTATATTTTTTGGTTTTTAAATCTATCTCTAAAAATAATAAATAGAAAATATGATATATGTTAGTTGGTTTTTGTTTTTCAAAAACAAATATAGATGTAACAATACAGAGACATACAATCTCTACTACTGCTCTATTCGTGGCTTTGGTGGTTTGAATTGTTTTTATATTTTAAGAACCACAGATTGTAATACTTTATATGGATGAGGCATGCAGTGATTATAGTATGTGGATGAGGCATGCAGTGATTGTGATATTCTAAAGTTTCAAACTTTCTTTCTTTGTATGAGGCATGCAGTGATTGAAATATTTTTTTAAGTCATTAACTGTAAGACTTTATTTCTTTCTTTTTTTCTTTTGTTTTTTGAGAAGCACACAAGTCGAATTACGTTGAAAATTTATAAAATTTTAAACCGCCAAACCGATTCGCATCCATCCGCCAAACCGCCAATCCGCTTAATCCACATCTGCCGAATTGGCGGACGGATGCGGATTGATTTTCTCCAATCCGCCAAGCTAACGGACGGATGCCGGATTGGAGATTCCGTGGCCGCAACCGACCCGCGCCCACCACTAAATTATACAATATTTCCCACAATCTTATATGTACCCTTCCACGTGGCCCATCCATTGTATGACCGCTCAATTCTCTCCAACTCCCATTAGATTAGACGTATCTCAAGCGTTGAATACGCGTCATAAGATGTCAACCATAGATCCAACGGCCTCCATTGCTCATTACTGTCAACTGATATATCCTTATCATTAGCCTAATTATTGTAATTAGGTGTCGCATTAGATCTGGAATTACTCATTAGACTTAAATTAACGTCTTTAGTCTATAATCATCAATCATAGAAATGGTGCGTGAGTGGAAGCATCGTTTGGCATCCAATATGTTTTTTTAAAAAATTTGTGTCATTTTCTTTTTCTTTTTGTCCATCTAATATAAATTTTTTTAAAAGGTTTTAAAAAAATTCAAAATAAATAACTAAAGACAAAAAATCCAAAAAAAAAAAAAACTATTTTGTTTTTAGTGAACAAATTTTTTTTTTTTTTTAGGTTTATGATCTGTTTAATTTTTCTTTAAAAAAAAATTCACTAGAAAAATGAAAAACAATAATAATAAAAAAAAACTATTAAAAACGCCAATCTCAAAACCCACAAACTAAAAATTCAGCTACACATAACATATCATTGACACGTAATATAATTAATTAATAATAAAAATACATAACTACATTAATAATGAGCTACATTTTTAAATCCCACATTTAAAATATAACTACATTTTTCATAATAATGTAGTAACAGTTTCATTTTTTTTGAATAATTAATAACAGTTAAATATACATAGTGAGTTATATGATATTATATTATTAAATAATAACACAATATCATTGTTGCTTTCATTTTTTTCAGATTACACTACATATGATAATATTTTTTATATAAATCTGATACATTAAAAAAAAGTGCACCAAAAAAAACAAAGATTGAGAATTTTATTTGTGTAATTGATTTAAAATTTTCTCAATATTTTTCGGTGGAAAAGAGTTGTCACCAACTCACTTCCCTCTGAAGCCTTTTTTTTTTTTTTTTTGCGTAAAATGTCATTATCATGTGTTTAAGATAATCCACCCACAATTAGTGACCTCAATCATACCCTAAACTATTCACTAATGTTATCATCCAACTTTTGGTCATGGCCACTACTATGTAGGTAGATAATATGGATATGTTATTCTTTGTTTTTTTTTTGATCAAGGATATGTTATTATACTCCTTTAAATATTGCCACTATTAAAAATGCATAATGTGTCAAAACAATACAAACACTAGAACTTGAGCACATTCAATTTATCTCAACCGTTAAATTGTCTTCACTTGATGGCACTCTACCTTATCATCAGAATATAATTAGGATTTCATCATTAGAGGGGTGAAAAGAAAAATAATTTTTTTCATCATATATAAAAAACACAAATATATACAATATATATAATATATAAATTATATATACATAAAAAAATTTTAAATATCATAGAAGCAATTTTTAATAGGATAAATAAGTTTTTTTTTGATGTAAAATAGAAAAAGAATTCAAGATAGAAGAATAATGACATATATTTTTTTATATTATGGGTCATTTTATATATAAAATGATATATATATATATATTTTCAAAGTTTTATGGCAAATAATAATGTTAACAAAAACAGGGAGTCATAACCTCCCATAGTCTTCTTCTAATTCTGTCTCTCCTTATCATGTGACCAAGTTTATTGTATTTTTTTATTTACATTTTATATTCCTATACCCCCCAAAAAAAAGGAGTTGTGTTAACCCTAGTTTGATAATAGTTGTATATGGGGGTGTTTGGTGGGACTTTTTTGAGCCAACTTATGGCTTCTGACTTTTAAAAAGTTATTTTGGACTGTTTGGTTAAATTTATTTCAAATAACTTCTGATTCTAACAACTTATTTTAAGTCAAAAAAGCTGATTCTGAGAAGCTGCTCACCCCTTGCTTCTGATTATCAACTTCTGCTGTGGACATGTTAATTCACGGTTATACTCTTAAATTTTTTTATTTTTTATTTTTTTAAAAATAGAAAAAGACCCAAATGGACTATAAAATATTATTATTATTTTTTTTGAGAAATATAGACAAATAGTGAATAATAAAAAATAAAAATTAATTGAAAAAGTTACTTCACAGCTTATTTAACAAACACTACTCAGTAACTTAAATTTATAATCCAACAGTTATACCAAACAGATTAACAGTTTCTGATTAAAGTCATAATCTATAATCTGTTAAGTTACAATCTATAATCTGTTTTAACAGTTACACCAAACAGCACCTATATAAAGTGATTATTTTCATATTCAAAGTCGCAACTTTAAAGTTGATAGGTTTAATTGTTAGAATTATTATTTAGGGAGCGAGAATATTAAATAATAAAAAAAGAGATTTAGACTTTAGACTCTTAGAGAGAATATGGATTACGTTTGGCAAAATATAAGTGAAATCTAAAACCTATTACTTGTTCGGCAAAATTTATTTGTAGTTTAAAAGAAAGTCTAACATAATTAAAACTTTTATTTTTATTTTTTGCTTATTTTAATTTTTTTGAAGTAAGGAAAAAAATTGAAAATTGGGTATATTTTACTAATACCATAAAATATTTTAAAGTATAGTAATATTTAACTATAAAATTTGAAATTTGAAATTTAATTAGTTTGTTTGGTTTTGGTTTCCAGAAAACATTTTTTAAAAATTTTGAAGTTTTTATTTTTCGTATTTTTTTTTGTTTTCAATGATTTTTTTAAAAATATTTTAAGCTAATTTTTTTTTAATTTTTAGATACACATAACATAAATACACTTAAAAAGTATAATATTTGTGAATTTTTAAAAAAAAATTTCACTAAATACCAAAAATATAAAAAAATACAAAAATTCAATACATTTTTCATATATTTGTGTATTTATTAATTTTTTAAAAATATTTTTCACAAACATTTTACTATTTAGATACATCTAAGTAAGGTACATCTAAAAAAGTAAAAAAATGTTTAAAATTTTAAAAATATTCACTAAAAATAAAAATATATGAAAAATAAAAACTCAATTTTCAAAAAATCAAATTAAAAAAAACTAAAACCAAATGTACTGAATAATCTGCAAATGAATTTTGCTCATGGGTCATGCTAGGAATTAATATAAAATAGATACTTCTGAATTTTATGTATAATTTTTTTACTTATATATCACTATTTACTATATTAATGACAGTTTTAAAACTGTGACATAATATGAAAATATTTGTGAGGTTAATATGTTTGTTTTGGGAAATAGGTTAAAAGGTAATTTTTTTAATTTTTTTGATTTTTTTAAAAAAATATGTAAAAAAATAAAAAATAATATGATTTAAAAAAAAAAAAAAAAAACTAAAAAGATTGATTTTAACCTCTTTACCAGAAGAGGCCTATAGTTTTTAAATGTCTTACAATAATTTTATATATTACATATATGGATTGACTTTCCTTTAGGGAGGTGCTATACGATTATGCGAGTCTTATTATAAATTTTGTTTCGATAATTTGAGTTAATTATTTTATTCGATTATATTATATGTGATTATTTATAAAAAAAATTAAATTAATTAAATACTTATAAATTATGATTTTATTATATTTAAATACAAAATAAAAATATTTCATTTTTAAAATTATCGTTATCCTATAAATAAGGGTTGGTTTGAGATGTTCTAAAAAAGTATATTTTTTGACTTATTGACTTATATGGGTTGGGTTTGATGTGATGTGTTAGAGAGGTGATGTGATTTAAATAAGATAATGTGACTTAAATAGGATAGTGACTTTTTGACTTTTTATATTATTTAGATTATATCAAATTTGACCTAAATATCATCAAAATATATAATTATAATCATAAAATTAGTTTTTTTTATATAAACATCTATGCGTATAGTCGAACGTGGGCCAACAGCAACCTCCCCCTGAAAATAACAATTTTCTAACAGTAACAACAGTGGAGGTATATGCAAGACCGTGCAGTTTAGATCCAATAAAACAAAGAAAAATGATTGGTGGTCATAATTTCTGTAGTTTAAATCGTCCGAAACTATTAAAACGATGTTATTTTGACTTATTTTGGATCCAAAACGATATTATTTTAACAATTTCATGTCATTCGAGACATAAAATTTGTTACCACTGGAAAAGAAAATGACAAAAATCACACTACCCTATCAAAGCCGGTGTGAACACATACAATTAGTCAACAAAGCAGTGCTACGGACACCTGCCAGTCGACGACGGACACCTGCCAGTAAACAGGGGCACGTGTCGACATCTTAATGGCTAGAGAGCATTGATTGAGGGAGTCTGACATCACGAACAGAAGGACCTAACCGGGTAGATGGATAATTGTAATTAATACAATAATTAATAAAATTAAGCAAGGATTAGATGCCGAGAAAGTGTCGTGATTACCAATGTGGTTCAGAGACTAAACAATGGGCCAACACTACTATATAATACTAGGGTTGCCAAAACCCATATGCAGAGATAAGATCAAATTGTGAGGCTGAGCGAGAAAATCTTCTACTTTCCCCAGAAAATTAGTGATCAGAAATTTTTTTTGGTTCTTGATTCTTTCATCTTCTTTTTCTTACCCCCCCTTCTGTAACATCCCCGCTTCTCTGTATCCCTTTCTGTAAATTATCTGTCTTTCAAGTTTTCTGTATTTTTGGGTTTGTTTTTCAAAACAGTGCACAAAAAACAAACTTGGAGAAGGATTTCAAGGAAGCCAGGTGTTTTCAGAACAGAGATCCAGTGTTTTTCAATCACTGATTTCTATTTTTTAAAGCTTTTTTAATTTTCCTTTTTTGTTATATATTTTTAATTTTATCAAATCACCTAGGAGGGTAATTTTTGTATCCCTCAAGGTTGGTTTTCTTAGATCTGGGCTAAAGAGGCCGATTTATTTACGATCCTCTTTTGATCCTCTTTTTATCAGACGAATTTTATTGTACTTAATCTTTCTGTGTTTGTCTTGTTTTCTTTATAATCTTGATCTGTTCTTTTGGTTTTGGTTAAGAAACAGGTTGATTTTCTTGTTTTGTTTTTGGTTCTTTGTAAATTTTTGGTGTTTAGAGATGGCAGTTACAATGGATTCATGGAGTAGTAGCTCACTGTTTCAGTCAGATTCAGACCCATTTAGGGGTGGTGACCTCATGGAAGCACTTGAGCCTTTTATAAAAAGTGCTTCCCCAACCTCTTCTTCAAATTCTCTCTCCCCTCCTCCTACCTCTTCCTCCTTTTCTTCTTCCTACAATTCTTGCTATTTGTCTCCCCCTTTCTCTTCTCAGTCCATTGCTTCATACCCAGATAGTTGCTCCACCTCGACAACCCAACTCTTTTCTCAAGGGTTCTCGACCCATGACCCGTTGGGTCTGGAGCAACCGGGTTCAATTGGGCTCAACCACCTAACCCCATCTCAGATCCAACAGATCCAAGTCCAGATTTACTTCCAACAGCAGCAGATGAACAATCAATGGCCTCAGCAACAGCCGACCCTGAGTTTCCTCAGCCCAAAGCCCATCCCCATGAAGCAAGTGGGCTCTCCCCCAAAGCCCAACAAGCTCTACAGAGGAGTGAGACAGAGGCACTGGGGAAAGTGGGTCGCTGAGATCCGTTTACCCAAGAACCGGACCCGACTCTGGCTAGGCACCTACGACACAGCCGAGGAAGCCGCGCTGGCCTACGACAAGGCGGCTTACAAGCTTCGAGGCGATTTCGCAAGGCTCAACTTCCCCAACCTCCGTCACAGTGGGTCCCACATCGGCGGCGACTTCGGCGAGTACAAGCCGCTCCACTCAGCCGTCGACGCCAAGCTACAGGCGATCTGCCAGACCTTGGCTGAGGGAAAGCCAATCGATGCCAAGAAGTCGAAGCCGAGGTCGTCGAAGGTGGCAGCCGCAGCCGCCGCCGCAGCAGCAGCAGCAGCCGCGGCTCGGGCTGTGGAGGTCGAGGAGGAGGGTTGTAAGGTGGAAGCCGAGTCGAACTCGCCGTCGTCGGAGAGTGAGGGGTCAGCCGGGTCGTCGCCGTTGTCGGATCTCGGATTTCCGGACTTCACGGAGGAGGAACCAGCATGGGATGGGTCATTGATGTTGGAGAAGTATCCATCTTATGAGATTGATTGGGCTTCTTTATAAAAAAGTATCATCTAGTAGTGGTCGCTGTAATTAAATTTTTGGCAATTGCAGGGCTTATTATTATTATTAAGTTTTGAGTCTTTTGTTTTTTGTATTTGTTTTTTGGTTAATTAGTAGTTGGGTTATTATGTAATATTGGGTTTTAGGTGTTGATGTGTAGGGATTAATGGGTAAAGTTGTGATTATTAATGTTGACAGTGTATGTAATATATGTTCTTCCATGGTCAGCTGGTTTTTGTGTTGGCTACACCATGGGGAAGTCCTGTGTAGTAGGTTGGTTCATTCAGTCCATATTGGGTTGTAATTCATTTCTATTCAGCAGCTTGTTTGGTGATTTAATATATATATATATATTTTTTTGTGTGTTTATTAATTTTTTAAAATATATTTAAATTAGATATATTTAAGTAAGAAGAATTTTAAAAAATTAAAAATTATTTGAAATTAAAAATATTTATTAAAAATAAAAAACAAAAAAAATATTTAATTTAAAAAAATTTAATTTAGAAAATTAAAATCAAACAAACATTTTAAATTGGTTGTGGTGCAAACGAGCCTTGAATGAATTTTTTCTCAAATTGAGGGGAAAAAAAAGTATTTAAGAAGTTGGTTAATAGTAGTTTTTTAAATTTTTTAAACAATTATGTATAAATATAAAAAGAGATAATATGATTTAAAATAAATAATAAGTTAAAAATTAATTTTTAATTAAGTTCTCAAATTGACCCTAAGGGTCATTTGCAAATATTGGGTAGCTACGTTCAAATTTAGGATTGAAAAATTCATATCGAGGGCTCAAAAAACATAAGTAGAGGTTTTTTTAAGATGGAAATTTCACTATTTTGCATAACAAAGAAATTGATGTATTGGCATCTTCAAATAAATAAATAAAAAAAAGAGTTAAAATGTTATTATTTTATTTAAGTCACATTACATATTTTTATTATAACATTTCAAATTTAACTCATATTTTAAATTTAACTCATATTTTATAAAAGTTAAAAAATATATTTATTTAAAATATTTTAAATATTAAGAATTATTTAAGATATTTTAAATAATCGTACTTTTTGATTTTGTTTCAAAATTTACCTAAAAAAAAATTTATATATATATATTATAATACGCTTATGATACTAAGGGGTTGTTTGACATGACCTAAATAAGTATACTTTTTGTCTTTTTATAAAAAGATATGTAAAAAAATAGAGAGATGATGTGATAGAAAAAAAATAAAAAGATAGATTATTTCTCATATGCCAAACTTGGCTAATAAACACTGAGGGGGCATCTAAGGGCAACAATCTAGAAAAAGCCGCTGCCGGAGGCCTTATCAGAGAAGACCTTGGCCGTTGGATTGCAGGCTTCAGCAAAAACATTGGAGTCACCTCTAGTGTCGCAGCAGAAGAATTGTGGGCAATGAGAGATGGTCTAAAAAAACATTGAAATTGAAACTGATGCCTCAATGTTAAAACAAGGGCAAGGAAAGTGATTCTCATCAACTCCACAATTTTATTGTTGATTGCAGGTCCCTCCTCATGATCTAATTGAGAGCGAAGGAAATTAACCACATCTATAGGGAAAGCCTGTGCTGATCTACTAGCAAATCAAGGAGCACTTGCTAATGAATAAATAAATTCATATTTTTTCACATCCCTCTCCTTGTATTTGTAACCAACTGTTTGATGATCCTAGGAAAGTTTATTACCCTACAACTATGTAACCTCACTTCTTTTTATTATCTATAATATTACTGCACTTTTATTACCAACAAAAAATTGAAAATAAAAATTGATAGTTTCTCAGCTCAGTCTATGTCTACTTTGCAAAAGAAAAAGAGAGGAGGACAAAAGAAGAAAGAGTTGGTTCAATATTTAAGGGTTAAGTTGGGTCAATATTTAAGGGTTAGGTCTTTTTAGGGACAAATTAGTCACAAAAAAATAAAAATAAATTATAAACGCATGAAACTTGGACACTTTTTAAAGGATTGCGCACTAATATTAACTTATGTTGGTAGAAGTATCACGAAAATTTTCTTTTTAATAAATATGAGTTTATATTGGTGAAAAAAAAGAAAAATGTTAAATAAATAGATTTTTTTGTTATTATAAATTTTAACACAACATACTAAATAATTGAATGCAAAAAACATCTCAAGTGATACAAATGAGCAAACATATCTATGGAGGTATTATTAGGTGTATTTGGAGAAATTATTCAATACCTCTTCAGACAAATTCATTGATATTACAGAATAGTTGTTATTGGCTTAAATCATAACATTTAGGATAATTATGTAAGTTACTTTATATAATCACGTAAATTTTTTTTAACTATACGTAAGTTAATTTATAAAAATTTTAAAAATCACAATTTATATATACTTGTGAGAACTTACTCGATTTTGTGAGATAATTTATGTATATTTGTGAAAATTTATGTAAATATCTATGATATGCACATTCTTATATCCAAACACTAAATTTATTCTTTTTGTATTAAAATTTAAAAATGATTCATCTATATAATTTTTTGTGAATGAGTATTTGACAGATAAGAAACTGATTTTGACAAAACCTCATTCGAAAAACACTCGGAAGAAAAGTTGTGTGAATACGATATTGCTGATTAGAATTTTAAGGAACAAAATAATGTTAAATGAAAGTCGGCAGGATTAAATTCATTAAAAAAAAAGTTTGCTTTTTATTTTTTATTTTTTATTTTTTTGGTACATCGAAGATAATAATAAAAGTTAGCTTTATGTTTACCCAAAAAACACTCTTGGCTTTTAGGTCAAGTCACCCGATTGATTGACGGAGAGAAAACAAAATTTTCCAGTCACCCCACCACCTTTCTCCGAGTAAATGAGTAGAGTCAAATTAAAGTTGTTTAAAAAGTTTATTTTAAAAGTAAGGTAAATCACACTGGAGATTTGATTTAGGATTTGTTTGGGAATTGGGTAGATTTTTTATTTATTTTAATTTGTGGTTAAAAAATTTTATTTGGGATAAATTTTTAATTTGTTTAATTTTTATGAAAGTAAGAATATAATGATTATGAATTAGATGTGATGTTTTATTTTATTGAGTTAAAAAGTTTATTTTATTTATTTTTTTGATTATTTTTGTCAGAAAAGCCCTAAATCTAACTTTCCAAACGAGCACTTAATTATATTTAATCTCTTGACATTTTGAAAATTATATTTTTATCTATGTAATTAATAATTTCATTTTACAAATATTCTATTTATATAAAAGACAACAACTCTTAATAGAAAAAAAAAATTATATTGAAAAAAAAATAAAGCAAAAGAAAAAAAAAATTGAAAAAATAAAGTAAAACAAGAAAAGAGAATGCATGAGTTTAATATTTTCATTCTATCTAAATAATTACAATGATAAGAAAGTTAGTGTAACTTCTCAAACGTCATGAATGATATGTATTAAACCAAAATCTCATGTGGTATAAGTGTAATTTACCCTTAAAAGTATATTCAAATTTTGGCTATTAAATTTTAAAATTGATCTTAAAACAATTTTTCATTGAGCTGGTCAATTTGGTTTGGATAAGTTTTATGCTTTGGGCTCTTTTGGGAATTGGTTTAGTAGTCATTTCACAACTTTTAACTTATTTTGAATTTTATTATCTTTCTTATTTTTTACATATTTTTTAAAAAAAAATAAAAAAAAATAAAATAATCAGCTTTTATCCATTTTTTCAGAACAACCCTTTATTTACTTGGGAGAAAAACATTTTTTGGTATTATGTCACAAGATTATCACCATCACTCTCACCTCCACCACCATCACCACGACCATTGTCACCATCATAGTCGCTATCGCCGCCCAACCACCATGCCACTACCTCCATCTCCACCCAGGGACAGAACCAGAATTTCATTATCGGAGGGACTAAAAGAAAAATAATTTTTTTCACCATATACACAAAACATACATGTATGTATAATGTGATATATAAATTATATATACATTAAAAAAAATTTAAATACCATAGAAACAATTTCTAATGAGATGAATAAATTGTTTTGGTATAAAATAGAAAGAGAATTCAAGATGGAAGAAGAATGACATATATATATTTTTATACTGGGGTTATTTTATGTATAAAATGATATATATATATATATATATATACATATTTAAAGTTATATGGAAAATAATAATTTTTACAGAAACAAGGGGTCATGGCCCTCTATAGTCTTCTCCTGGTTCCGTCTCTGTCTACCTTCATTCCATTACCACCACCACAACCAAATATAGAAAAATATTTTCCCCAAAAAATATTTTTTAGAAAAAAAATTTCGTACAAAATATTTTTCATCCAAAAAAAAAAATTAGCCTTCGTTTGGGAAGTGGATTGGTTTTTTAAATTTTTGACTTTTTTAATTATTTTAGCCTGGGACTAAAAAGCCTGATTTGGGAAGGGAATTTTGATGTAATGATTATGAGTTGGCTGTGATGTTTTGTCTTATTATACTAAAAAAATTATTTTGTTTTTTATGATTATTTTAGCCAAAAAAAAATCTCAAAACCAAATTTCCAAACGGAGGCTTACCTATTAATTTTAAACAAAACTTTAATAAGTACTTGGCTAAGTGAGTATTTGGGATTTACTTTTTTTATAATTTTTTTGTTGGTTTATTTTTCTCTTTAGTGGTTTTTTTTTTTTAATTTTAAAAAAAGTCAAAAATCTTTTACTTGACGAGATGAATTAATAATTAAAATTTTAAAAAAATTAATAAAAAAGTCAAGAAAAAAAATAAACAAATTAGAATTTTTTGGCTTTTTATTTTTTATTTTAGAAATTTTCAAATTCATCTTCACAAGACGGATGCAAGAAAAAAAAAATTGACATAATTTTAAAAAAAAAAGTCTTTAAAAATGAGCCCACTTATATTGTAGTTATCCCAACCATCTCTAAGAATAACCAAAAGAATTATATTTTGTAATTATTTAATCCAAAATAATAGATCTTCACGTGTATGATTGTTATGATATCTTTTAACAGTGTATCAATTTGTTTTATTAAATTTGAGTGAAAATGTAATGAAAAGTTTTTTTTTTTTTTTTTTGATATTAAGTGCTCCAATGGGAGGATTTGCGGCTTGGTCAAATCACTCGTCGACTAGACGGATGTCCAGTCAGTCGATCAGTTAGTGCAAATTTTTCACAATTTTTCTTCTCGAAGTGGTCATCTGGGGGGTCGATCAGGAGGACGATCGGGCAGTCGACCGGTTAATGTAATTTTTTTACAAATTTTTGTCATATCCGAAAGGATATTCGAGAGACATCAAGTAGTAAAAATTCAACAACAATGAACAGTGATTTGATAAAAGACACATTCATCTTCAGTTTGATGAAAGAAAAGTGAAATTCTAAATTTGATACCGATTTGATGAAATCGTTGGAGTTGAAAAAAAAAATTATTTTCTATCAAATTTAAATTTAATGATAAGCTTGATATACGATTGGAGATGATTTTACATGAAATAATTGTACCCATAGCAATTGAGAATCATGACTATCCAAAATATCTTGAAGTATCATATCCACGGAAAATTAGATTGTATTTAAATTATGCATTTAAGTAAAAATTAAAATAAAATAAAAATGAAAAATAAGCTTTTGTTTTTTTCTTCCTTTTAAGTTCCTATTCAAATTTATAATATTTTACTAGATGAAAAGGTGGCTATCCAATTATTGAATTACCAATTTTGTTTGTGTAGGTGTACTGTCCCTCCCACTCCAACTTCACATGTCCACCTTAAAACTTCCCAACATCAAATGTTTTGTTTTGACAAAAATGAGGCGTCTTATCCATCTTATAACTGTTCCAACGACCCCAAAAAACGCACAAAAAGGTTTGAAGATAAGAACGAGCTATCACAATTACGCTTGCTATAGTTTTTAAACAAATAGAAATATTCACACAACTTTTTTTTTTTGGGCACATCACCTAACCTTTTTTATTTGTATGCATGTAATAACACACAGGCGATTGAAGACAGAGGATTTTTTTTTTTTTTGAAATTTAAAAAATGTTATAAATAATCTTTTTTTATTTATTTTTATTTGTTTCTTACTCATAGACACAAGTGAGAAATTTCATGTACATTTATTGATGTGGTTTTCATTTTTTTGTATCCAAGAGTGAGAAAATGAGGAACGAACAAGATTATCTATAATATTACTCATATATATATATATGTGTGTGTGTATGGTATTAGGGCTTTGGGTATGTTTGATGCAGTTTTTTTAAGTTAAAAGTAAATAATCCGAAAATAATAATTAAAAACATATTTTTCTCATTTTTTCAATAATTAACTTTGTGAGATTTATCTAAATTATTTTTACCTTGCAAATTATAAACAAAAGTTGCATTAAAGACTTCCTTCGTCCCAACTAATCCTCTAAGCCAATCATACACGGTAGGGGTGGGTATAGAACTAGTGGTTTGTCAAATCCAACTTGCTATTTTTTTGTCAAATCCAACTTGCTATTTTAAGAGCTTGAGATTTATATTTTAGGCCATAGTCGGACTCAACTGAAGTTTTAGCCCATTTATTATTATTATTTTTCTAATTTAGAAATAGAAATTGAATCCCGGCCTGACCTGATTTAAATTATTATATATATATATCTTATCTATATGAATAGAAAAATACTTGAGACCCCTTTTTTGGAAACCCTTACAATCTCCTCTGGATCTCAATCATTGATGTATGTGTGGGAACCACTCATGTATATGTGAGGCCCACACCATCAATGGTTGAGATCCAAAGAAAATTGTGGGAGTCTTAAAAAAAATTGATATGTATATATATTAGTTTGTATAATACATGATATATAATTCATTTAGTTTTTTATTTTTGTTTCAATGAAAACCAATTAAAGAATTTAGCTCTGGAATACTCTATTCAGAATTGATAATCAGACACATGATGAGATCAAATTCATAATGTGGTAAATATCCATCGTGTAGCTTCTTTGTCATTAGACAAAAAAAAGGAAAACCAGGCATTTTTTTTTTATCCTTCAAACTTTACCAAAGCAAGCGCATAGACAGACACTTTATTCTCATTTTGCTTTCTTCTTTCTCAACATTGCTAAAGATGAGATGTGATTTCATATTGGCACAGAGAGACAGAGAGAGAGAGAGAGTGAAGCTTACCTTGGGCCATACGGAATCACATTGCTTTCAAAGCTTCCTTCCACCTCTTTTCATTTCATATTTCGAATGTGCATGTTGCTTTCAAGAAAAAAATAATATAAAAAAACAAACTTCCTACTGTGTGTGTTTGTTTAATTCCCTCTTTTTTCACCATTTTTCTTCACAAACAACCAATAAGAAACAAAAGATGTGTTAAATGGAAGCTCTTATGATGACCCTATTGCTATTATTTATTGATAGGCTCCTCTTCATAAAGAGTGAACGAAAAAAACAGAAGAAAAAGTAGGCAAGTGGGGTATTCTTCGATTAAAAAGTCAGGGGAAGAACTAAAAAATTATGTGATAGTCTGAAGATAACTGATTAGAAATGAGTTGAGTTGAGTTGAGTCGATATCAGTTTTAGTATGTTTGAATTTGTTTATTAAAATTTTAATAAATTTAAACTTGAGTCAAGATTGAATCTGTTCCGAGTCTTAACAAACTAAAAAAATTATAAATTCATACTTAATATGAGATTAAAATTACAACTGAAACTTTGATTATATATATATATAAACATACTAAAAGAAAATTCAACATCTTACCAAAATAATAATATTTACTACTACTATTATATAAATATATTATCTATAGTTAGTTATTATTTACATTTACATTATTTAAATTTATAAATAACATGTTTTCCTATTATTTATACATATTTTTATGTTATTTAATATATAAATAATATATTTATTTTATTATTTAAATGAATATTAAACGAGCTGTGCTAACAAATCAATTTTTGATATGCTTGAATTTATTTATTAAGATTTTAACAAGTTCGAACTCAATTGTAGTAAAATTTTAATAAATCAAATTCAAACAAATTTTTACTAAACCAAACTCGAGTCTGTTCACAAGTGGTCCTATTCATTTACAACCTTCCTCATGCCGCATCATTTTCTTCAATTAGTGAGACTTTTAACATTTGTGTTGATTTTTACTAGTTGCCAACAAAACACAACTGGTTTGAATGTGTAGAAGTATATAGATGTCCATAGCATTGCTATATTTTAAACGAAAGCTAAAAGCTGAAATACCAAGTTTAATTGAGTTCCTGTTCGTTTTACATATTTTTGAAAACTAAAACAGTGAAATATTCAGGGTGAATTAAACTTTGCACTTTGCCTTTTAGGTTTGATTTTTTTCATTTTAGCCTTTTATGTTTATAATTCTTCTCACTTTATTCTTAAACTAACTTCCATCTAAAAAAATAACAAAATTTATCGTATCACTAACACATCAACTCCATATGTGATGTAAAAAATTTATTAAAGATGCAAAAAATAAAAAATAAAAAGCAGAAAAAATTGAAATTTCATTAGTGAACTTTTTTTTTTTTTTTTTTCCAAATTTATTCATAAACATTATTACATTATAAATGCATCTAGGTTAGATGCAACAAGAAAAATAAAAACAAATTTAACAAAAAAAAGATAAAGTTCACTAAACATTGAAAAAAATGATAGTAAACTTTTTTCTTTTTTTAGTTAAATTTGTTCTTATTTTTTTAGTTGTATCTAATCTAAATGCATCTATAATGTAACAATATTTATGAATAAATCTGAAAAAAAAATTCACGTAAGACAAAAAAAAAATTCAATTTTTTTGTTTATTTTTTATTTTTTGTATTTTTAGTGAATTTTTTACATCACATACAACTGATGGGTTAATGATGTGACAGATTCTGTTAATTTTTTGGATGGAACTTAGTCTTAAGAATAAAATGGGAAGGATTGCAAATATAAAGGGCCAAAGTAGGATGAATTACAAATATGAAGAGCCAAAGTGAAAAAAATTAAACTTAAAGGACCACAGTGGGAAAGATTACAAACATGAAGGACCAAAGCGAAAAAAATTAAACTTAAAGGGTCAAAGTGAAACATAGATGAAACTTTAAAAGGGCAAAATGTAACTTATCCAAATATTCAGAACACCCATCATTCCATTTTTGGACAAAAATATTTTTCAAAATTCAAAATAACTTTTTTAATGTTTTCTAAAATGTGATTCGTATTAAAATTTTTTTAAAACAGGTCACCAAAAAGTTTTCTGAGAAATAAAAGACAACTAGAATATGAAAATATAACCAAACAAGCATCTCAAAAGATTTTGGGCAGGACCAATTTTTTTGTTTCAGAAAAAAGGATCTCAGACCTAAGTAAATCTTTTTAAGCTGTGTTTAAACCATGAATTTGAATAGAAAATTAGAAATTAACACAGCCTAAAGTGAACTGTGGTAGCTCTACCATTTCTAAGACATTCTTTCTACAGGGACAAGGAGGGCTGCAAAATACATGCAAAGAGAAGAAAAATTTCTTGGTTTTTGAACTAGAAATTCCCTGGTTTCTCTCTTTCACATTTCTAAGAATCTTTCAAACATATATCCATCCATATCAATATTGAAAATACATATTATGACTGAGAAAACTGTGTGCACTGTTGGGCAAGTCTAAAATACATAAACATATCAGCAAAGTTAGTCTAATTCATTGAATAAACAGATCATGAAAAAACCTTAGATGCGTCAAAAGCAGCCCGCCAACCCCGCAGGAAGAGTCCGTTTCCAACTTTCCCTTCTTTGAAATTGTTTCTTTCTGGCAAATCATTTTGCTGGGTTTACCAACCAGAATTACACGTACAGCAGCAACACATGCTGAATGGATTCATCCTCAACTAAATTTACCGAGCTCCATCTTCTTCTTGATTGCCCTTTGACCATGATATATGAAGGAATCTAATATCCCAGAAACAGTGAAAACACCTGAACACAGTAGCCAGAATAAGCATTCATGTATCTAAATGCAAACACGAGAAAGAATATCAGACACGCATAGCATGAGCCTTTGAACTCTGAAGAAACACATTTAATTTCTTTAAGTCAACATGAAATATATATACATTCATATCTAGGATTTCATAGCTAGGTGCCATCACTCAGAAGACATGCTTGGGCTTGGGCTGCTGTGTCTCACTACTTAGAAGATTCCTGGTGCTAGTAAAACCATGCATTTTTTACTCACAAGCAAGTAAAGAGAATGAAAGAGCATGACCAACCAACAAGCATACCTAGCCCCAAACCAAACTTAGCTTTGTGTCCCAATCAAGTGGAGTAGGCTACATTAATCTTTTTCCGCCATTCTACTTGGGGTTGGTTTGGGAAGTGGCTTATTGGCTAAAATATGAGGTGAAAAAAACTTGGTGTTTGGGAATGACTTTTTAACTTTTTTACGAAAAACGTACAAAAAATAGAGAAAATGGGAAGAAATCTTTGATTTTCTTGTATGGCTTTTTGGCTTTTTTTATGGCCCGTTTGGGAAGTGGCTTTTTCAGTGGCTTTTTAGCTAAAATATGAGGTGAAAAAATCCAAATATGTTTGAGAAGAATTTGTTGACTTTTTACAGACAAACGTGCAAAAAGTTAAGTGAGATGGAAGAAATCTTACTTTTTTGTATGAGTTGAAATCCTTTTGGCTCTTTACTTCTTTACTGACTTTTTAGCTATATTAGCTTGTTCGCTCTTATCTTCAATGGTGTTACTCCTAACAACTCCACCAACTCCGAATATATTCATTTCTAATTTCATCATTCCTAATTTCCTAGTCTAATTTTATCTTTATTGTAAAACATTGCTGGCCTTATATTCTACAAAAAATTTCTTTTAATTTTTTTGACATTTGTCGTCAATCACATAATATGTCAAATGCACTCTTCCACTTGAGCCAACCTACTTCAATTTTATGGATCACATTAACTTCACTCTTTGTTATCTTCTGGTTTTTAATCTCCCACTAAAGTTACATTGTATCTATTCATTTTTATTTTTACTAATTTTAAACCCTTTTGACTCAGTTGCTTTTCTCAAAAATTCTAATTTAGTGATAATTCTTTCCTTAGTTTTATTTTATCCACTAGAACAATACCATCTACGAACAACATACCTATGGGACATCATCCTAAATGTGTTTAATTAATTTATCCATGAATAAGGCAAATAGATAAAGATTCAAAACCTAGTATCATATGTGATCTAATTGTAGTCACCACTCCAACAGACATCTTTTATTGCAACTTAGCCCCCAACCCATAAAAAAATGAAAAGGAAACATTTGGTTCCAATTATGCAGCAACATACGATAATGTAGGAAATTAATGTATTGATATTATTGATTGATGATTGATATAGAATGTATACAATGACTCTCCTATATATAGGAGAGGAAGACAAATAGACTAACACACACACCTACCACACTATACACTCACCTACCACACTCACATAATATACTAACTCACTCACCTACCACACTAAGGTAGAGTAGGTGTGGAGTTTTTATTTTTACATTCAACAGCCCCCCTCAAACTCAAGGGGGTGAGGAACTAACCAACTTGAGTTTGGAGAGAGTAACAAAACAGGAAAAATAATCGGACAAATAAAATAAAAGTGGATAGGAGACACTGTATGGTCGTGTCAGACCGTTGTAGAAGACTGTATGGTTATGGCAGACCGATGTAGAAGACAGTTTATGGGGTCATGTAGGACCGTTGTAGAAAACAGTTTACGGGGTCATGTCGGACCGTTGTAGAAAACAGTTTACGGGTCATGTCGGACCGTTGTAGAAGACACTATATGGCTGTGTCGAACCGTTGTAGCAGAGAACCGAAATCAATGTCGGAACAGTTTACCGAGTCTTGTCGGACCCATATAGGAGCTAACCGGAATCAAAGTCGGGACAGTTTACCGAGTCTTGTCGGACCTATATAGGAGCTAACCGGAATCAATGTCGGGACAGTTTACAGAGTCTTGTCGGACCCATAAAAATTGCACCCTCAAAAGGCGTGCCCAATCTTATCAAAAGGCGTGCCATCAAAAAACGTGCCATAAAAAGATGTGCCCGACAGCCATCAAAAGGCGCGCCATCAAAAGATGTGCTCGACAGCCATCAAAAGGCGAGCCATCAAAAGGCGCGCCGATTTGTCGTCTGGCGTTGGGAGGCGCGTGATACGCGTGTCTGCCTTGCCTATTTAAACCAAGGCGAGGCTGCTGCTGATGCAGAACAAACCAGCTGAAAAACTCTTCGTTCTCTCTGTAACACTTCTGAGAGAGATACTCTGTAACACGCTGTTGCTCTGAAAATGGCTTCTTCTTCCCGCCCCGTTACCCAGAACATAGCCTCTTCGTCTCGTGGTCTTACTCTTTTTTCCGACCTCAACGAGGCCACAACTCAGAATATAGCCCTTGAACCTCAACCAAGCCCCCTTGGTTTTGCGCCTTTGAACTTTCCGATGCTGTCTGTAGAGCAAAGAATGGCTGCACAATCGGATATTGAGGCGAATTATTACACATTGAAGTCATGTGTTGAGACAATGACGGCGGTCAACAACCTGTCGCACCGGCTGCAGAGTAGAACTAATGAGGTGCAGCAGGTAAAAGCCCAACTGGCTCTGCTCCAGAGCATGTATCGGATGCTCGAGCAAAGATATGTATGCTGAAGGCAGAAAATAAGGAACTGAAGCGGAAGACCACCGTGATGCTCAGATTTGGAGGTCCGCCATATGTGACGGTTGAGGAGCAACGGGAAGTGAACGTGCTCGGCGGCGTGGGAAACACGGAGGCAGCACCGGCAAGGGACGCCCAAGACAAAGGTAAAAAGAAGAGAACAGCTGAAGAGACGAAGAAGTGAGGCCGGTTGTTTATGGTGGTTATGGGTTGTGGTTTTTTTTTTTTTTTTTTTTGTGTGTAAAGTGGTGATCGGGTTTGATCCCCGGCATGAATAAAATAAGGTTGGTGTGCAAATCTGAATGGTATGAATTTGATTTGAAAAAGATTAAAAATAATGTGAAAGAAAAAATAAAGAAAGAAATTGGACGGATGAGCATTGCCGACTCATGATGTAGATGATCCAGTGTTTGTGGCTCTTTTGTGCTGGCTTAGCTGGAGAGGGCTGAGTGGCATTCGGTAGTCCAAAATTATCAAATGTCAGTCCCCTCTGAGCATAAAATGATGTACATTCTGCAGCACTCCTCTGATTTGACAAGTTTTGGAGGCAATTCCCATCGAGGGATGCATTACCACGAGCATAATCTGGAACCCTACCCTCAAAATAATTTCTAGACAGATTGGTAATATTGAACCTCCTGAGTACCGATTGGAGAAGTCCATAAAACATATTCTCAGAAAGGTCCAAGAATGCAGGAGTGACACTAGCATTAGCACTTATATTGGGTAGAGCACCAGTGAAGTTATTGTCCGAGGCATCAAGAATACGCAATTCAGGCAGTGACCACAATATGTCAGGAAGATTTCCAGTGAAATTATTGTGAGTCAGCATTATAAACTGCAACCGAGTCAAGGCAGGAAACAAGATACCTGGCAATGAACCAGCAAGTAAATTGTTCCTGATAACCATCTTCTGCAAATTAACTGCAACCGAGTCAAGGCAGGTATCGAAGAAGAAAGACCATTATTAGACAAGTTCAAGAATTGGAGCTTGGAGAGAGTCCCAATGACAAGAGGAATTGTCCCAGACACGAAATTTGAAGACATGTCCAGTAAGGTAAGATTCCCAAGAGAGGCAAATGATGAAGGAATAGATCCAGAAAGCAAATTCTGCGAGAGATCAATAACTGAAAGACTTGACAACTGACCCAAACTAGGTGGAATAGACATCCAACCAGCACGCGGAGCAGGAACTGGCGCTGGTGTAGGTTGGAAGGGCCCATGTGCACCCAAAGGAGGGAAACCTCCAGCCTTTGGTAAAGATCCTAGCAGTGGATTGTTTGCAGCAACGACGACTATAGCAGAATAACAGCTACTGTAATCAGCACTGCTATTGTACAAATTGAATCAGCAACTGCATTAGCAGCAAGTCCTCCTCGTTCCCTGGGATCCTTGTGGTAGTATTTCCCGAAGTAAAGAATTGTGGCATAATACCACATCAGTGGAAACACAAACCCAAGCAAAAAAGAGAACCATCCTATTCCACAGCCACAGCAAGGAAGGGGTTTGTCAAACTTTCCCAATTGGTTATTTTCCACATCTCTTATAAGGATGTAGTTTCCATTCTGTTGCTCCCTGACATCAGTTGATAACCTCTGATCCATGTATCCAAAGGTAAAGAATTAGGCAGATTGTGTCACAAGCTCCTCCGATTCTTTTATAGCACCTGTGTGAGGTTTAGAAGAAAAGCAGGAGATTGAACAAACACAGGTGAAGCATTTGCAGCAACCAATGACAGGTCATGGGTAGTTCGGCATGTTTGTGTCAAGGGATACTGCAATGCAATGCTAGAGTAGTTCCCATATGAAAACCGTCTCTGGTAAGGAGCAGGCTGCTGGAGCATAAGAGGGTGAAAATGCTGAAGAAGATCCATTTCCAGAGACAGAAATGTGGAGTTTCTGGGCATTATCGCAGTGACCCAGTACGCCGCTGGTGAAGGAAAATTCACCTGGTTGGGTGATGTTAAACAGAGAATTGCCATTGTATTGAAATTGGTTATGCCCTTTGGGAGGAGACCCGTGGGGATGTGACCCAAGAACTTCATAGATTGAAGGTATGGGTATTGATAGAGATTACAACGGAATAGGTTGAGGTCCGGCGGACGGCCAAGGCAAGGTTGCCGTCCGCCGGTAAGGCGAAGAACACCAAGAGCTTAACCTTGCTCTGATACCATGTAGGAAATTAATGTATTGATATTATTGATTGATGATTGATATAGAATGTATACAATGACTCTCCTATATATAGGAGAGGAAGACAAATAGACTAACACACACACCTACCACACTATACACTCACCTATCACACTAACACTCACCTACCACACTAATACTAACCTAACACACTCACATAATATACTAACTCACTCACCTACCACACTAAGGTAGAGTAGGTGTGGAGTTTTTATTTTTACATTCAACAGATAAGATTTTTAAATTCACAAATGAAAGGAATAGCATATACTTCATCCATTTAAAAAATTGAGAAAAAACACTCACCCTAGATTAACAACCAACTAAGAAGGTAATATGTTGTGTCCAACATCGACATGATACTCATTGGACACTTCCTAACACTATATATGAAACACATTTCAAGTTTGAATAAAATGACTTGCAATTCAATGATATAACAATATATATATGTATATATAAATTTATACTAATTTTCCTCCTTTAGACTAAAAAAATTATTACATTTGGATAGATATTTATATATATGGCATAAAATAATTATTTAGGAGAACTTACATGTAGGTCCTAATAAGTGAATTTATTGTCCAATAAATCCTATGATAATTAATGACGTTTTTCATCAAACACTATTAAAAAACATCATTAATTATTAATTTTTAGCAATAGTTTGAAAATTTTGTCACAAAAATCGTTACTAATTATAAGTTTTAGTGATAATTTTAAAAAATCATCACAAAAAAAAGTAATTTTCAATTTTCAGCAACAGTTTGAAAAATTCGTTACAAAAATACATCACTAATTGTAAGTTTTAATGACAATTTATAAAAATCATGACAAAAAAAGTCGCCAATTGTCAATTTTTGCGACATAAGCAAAAAAATATCACAAAACTTTATTTTTGGCAATGATTTTACTATGAATACATTTCAACAGGACTTTTAATGCGAATTAAGTTCAACTATTAGGACTTATTGGTAATTTTTTCAATTATTTATCCTTATATATGACATAATAAATATATATAAAATTATGTATTTTGCACATGTCCTTACGTGTTGTGTCCTATACTTTTGGAAAAATTTTGTATCGTCATATCCATGCCGTGTCACATGTCCATGCTTCTTAGACAAGCAGTGCAAGTGAAAAAGTAACGTAAAATATATAAACCCCGCATGCCATAACAGTGTGTCATTACTATATATATTTGTTTGGAGAGAGAGAGAGAGAGAGATGATGTTACCTCCAATTATAGCACAGACATTTGTTAGGAAGTGTAAAAATGAAACGTGTCCCTCAGTGAAAGTCACCTGTACCATGAATCACAAAAATAATTAATGTGTAATTATGCATCCATATAGTATTTGTATCTCATCCCCATCCCCCAAGAAAAAAAAGAAGAAAAAAGAAAAGCCTTATTGGGTAAATTTCAAGCATTTCACATCAGTAAGTGCTTAAACATAATGAACTAAAATACATCATACTGGGAAATCTAATCCGTCAACAGCATCATCAGCATTTCAACACTGAGTTATTAAGACATGGAACCTGCTTATGTAACCAATGGCCAGGGAACCCACCTTGATAGGCGAAAGGTCATAAAAGAAGAAAACTCCAGGAAGGGACAGAAGGCGACCTGCTTCCGCACCCCTAAAATGTTCAGTTACAGAGAACTGCATGGACGATGGAACAAATGCTAGTGACGTCATTTCAATGTTCAATAAGACATAAGCCTCTGAATGATTACTCTTATGTGATAATCAAACCTGATTAGATTGGATAGTGCGTCCACTGACATCCGTGTATACAGTAGGTACCACCTGTAGAACAGATAGCATAATTTTGTAAATATACAGAAGAGCTGAATCTAAGTGATAAGCTACTTTCGTTCTCTTCTTCATTCATAGCCAAATCAAAAGATGACAAAAGCTATAGATGGCAACATCTGATGGAGGTTGCACCGTGCTTAATTGGTTCCAGTCCCTCCTTGAGCTTAAACTCGCTCTTCACCTTATAACAACTATCAAATCATCTGGATACTAAAATTGGAAAATAAGATATGGAAGATTTGTTTTCTTTTAAATTTTCAACATTCTATTCATTTCTTCTTTTGGTGACATATGCAGTACATGAATGATTCCTTAGCCATAAGCAATTATTTATTTCAATTTCAATGTTAAATTGCTGTGCCCGTTGCTCCTCTGGTTGGGCAGCAAGCCTACAAGATAAGGTATACTACATCAGCTCAACTCACAAAAAGCTCTGCTCACTTACTAGCACAGCTCAGTTGTGCTTGAGTTCAGATTTTAACATTGTCACTAAAAAGACCTCAAGCTCAATCAGTTGGCCAAGTCTTGCATCACAAACTCATTTGGTGTTTATAATCCTGAGAAGGACAACTGAAGACAAATATTTAATTGCAATCTCAGACCCTTCTTACAGCATTCTGAGCTTGTCGCTTGAATAATAAAAAAACAAGGAGGTGTTTGTTAACAGGGAAGATAGTACTAAGTGTTAAACCAATCCATAACAATAGAACATAAGAAAGAAAAATGGGAAGGAAATTTCAACACAGATCACTCATTGAAAATCATCCATACATGGCCTGCAAGCTCATTCAGGGTTACTGAAACTATGCCCATGAATACCATTTTCTACAAGCCTTTCCAAAAGCTTTCACAGAATACAAGCTTAGTCGAGCGCTTATCTAATGGAACATGGGAAAGCTCAATCTGCACTAATCACCATTTAAGGCACGAGATGACTTGAAGCACAGCTCGTTGGCAATGTGACAGTCAAGACCAGGTTCCACATTACTCATTAAGCTCAAGATGGTTTACAGCACTAACTCTTATGGACAGACATAGGGAATTGCTGTGAACTTTGCTAAGCATTTCTACATCCATATTCCTACAAACACATTTCTCTATTACTCGTGCATTTTTTCACATATGCTTTTCTTTTTCCCTTATTTTTACTTTTTTCATGCTTCATGCCTTGAAATTTCTCCTATCCTTGTGAAAGCATCAAGTGCCTGAACTCAGTGTTGTGAAAGGCGCACTTAGGCGCAAGGCGCAGCTGTTGCGACTGAAGGGACCCAAGGCAAGGCAAGGCAAGGCGAGGCGAGGTAGATGAGTCGCGCGCCTTGGCCGAGCCTTGGGTTAGGCGCAAGGCGACGCCTAAGCGTGCCTTCGTGTATTTTTCTTCTTTCTTTCCCCTGATGCTGATCTAATGGCTCTGATGTGAGTTTGAAAGGGTCCAACAACCACATACGATTACAATGCATACAACTCAATACGCAAATCAGTCGACTCCTCAAAGCCCTAAAATCTATCAAAGAAAGCTTGAGGTGAGTCTTCTTCTTCTTCTTCTGCTTTGCTGTGCTGCTTCGATTCAAATTTTTTTTTTTTGTTGTTGCTTCTTCGTTGCTGCTGCTTCTTCTTTGCTGGTGTCTCTCTGTTGTTTCCTTCTTCTCCTTCTCCTCCTCTTCTTCTTTGCTGGGTGCTGTCATATTTCTGTTTTTTTTTTTTTTTTTGCTGCTCCTTCATCGCTGCAGCTGCTGGGGATTTCTTCTTCTTTCTCTTCTCCTCCTCCTCCTCCTCCTTCCCCTTCTTCGTTGCTCTCTGTTTTTTTTTTTTTTTTTCTTCTTTTTTTTTTTTGTTGTTGCTACTGTTGGTCTGTTTTGTTTCCTTTCCTGTCTTTGTTAAGGAAAAAAAAATTACAAATAATATGACCTAACCTACCATTTCCTTCCCCTTCTTCGTTGCTCTCTGTTTTTTTTTTCTTCTTTTGTTTTTTTGCTACCGTTGGTCTGTTTTGTTTCCTGTCTTTGTTAAGGAAAAAAAAATTACAAATAATATGACCTAACCTACCATTGCTTATGATATTGATGTTTTGAAATGTTAAGACTTATATTAGTATTTGTTGGATATTTATGTTTTGGATGTTAGTGTTTATGTTTTTTTGTTGAATATAGATTATTTTATCTTTGAAAATTGGAATGCTATGTGATATAATGCACTTTCATGGCTTTGAGAATTATTTTATAATTTGTCTTGATTACTTTTTATTTTTTAAAAAATTATCTTAGTACTATGAATGATTAGCCTATGTTAATTTATCTATTTTTTACTAAGACTGTGCGCCTTGCTTCAATAAAGCCCGCGCCTCGCCTTGCGCCTAAGCCCCAAGAGACCTTCAGCGCCTTCGTGCGCCTTGAGCCTTTAAAAACACTGCCTGAACTCACACTTTGGTTACTAAACCACTAATTTGCAAAGGTTCCAAAAAAAGAACATCAAGAACTTAAATATACAGTGACTTTTTCCTTTTGAAAGAATAAAGGAAGAAGGAAAAGAAAAGACACGTACGGTGACAATTTGGAGAGAATACTTTAGCTACAATTAGTGGAGAATACTAACCTTGATAAAATATTGATACATCCCACTTGGTGATTCTTGTGTCCATTGCACACTGTAAGTTTAAGCAATAAGAAATAAAAAAGATGTGCCAAGATATGTGATATAGCAAAAAACCACGCAGCACACTGAATGCATGTTAGATGAGAATGAAAAAATACCGGTCAAGAGGATTCACAACACCAGGGAAATATTCTCCAAAAGTTAATCTATTGATCTTGTGACTTATCTGTATCACATCACATAATTATTTATTTAAGAGAAATAGCTTCAACATAACGTAAGAGAAAAAGGAAAGCAGATTACAAACACACATTACAATGCTAATGTTACATATTATACATCTATGACGGGAAGGAACTTAAGGAACCAAGATTTATCTTACATTAAAAGTATCCTTCTGAAAAGCTAACAGATCGTGCACATGAACACCAGCTTGGTGAAAACTTTTGCCAGGTGCAAAGTGGAAATTTCCAGCCACCTTATTAACTTCCAAGAACCCATATATATTACATCCTTCACCTTCTTGATCTTTAATTCGTTGTAGAAAACCTTCTCTTTTGCACTGATCATCACATGTAAATTCAGAAAAATCCATAATATAATCAAGCTCAAAGTCATGATGAAATATTGCAAACCATCCATCCAGCAAGCAAAACCAAGACATAAGGGCATATCTACCATTTACCTTTTCCAACAAGAGGAAAAAGTTCCATTGCAATAGCTAATGTTTTACTTGAATGTTTCACAATAATTATGGCCAAGTGATGTAGGATGAGTGCAAGTAATACTTTTCTACAAGCAGTGGGCCCAGCTTTAGCCTATAGCAGCGGAAAAGTAGGGTTTTGGCCCTGATTTGAAATTGTTTTTCAAGATTGGAAGGGTGAATAAATATTGGGATTTTAAAAAAAGAAAATGAAAACACAACCAAACTGGCCCTTAGGGTTCCAAAAGGGTAGGGCCTTGAGAGCAAGAATATGAGATTTTGGGGTCTGTTCTGGGGTTGATCCTGCACTGTGAACAGTAACCCGTGAACAAGAACATAGGACTGTTATGTGTTCTCCTAAGTACTAGGCTTGAGTCATTGTGATGGATGGGCAACAAATTAGGGTATGCAACAGAATTTCTAGGGTTGGAAAAGGTTTAAAGCAAATCAGAAACAGGAGTATTGTAGATCAGAAACACGCAAAAAATATAAATAAATATATAAAAAGAAAGAAGAAGAAAGTCTACACTTCACCTAAGCTGTATCTTTCTTTCTCCGTCACGGTTTCACTTGGTCTAGTTGTTCATAGCCCGCTTCAACACATGGTGGCAAGTGTTTATAATATTTGGTGGCGAGTGTAATTCCAAAGAGAGTTGTGTGATGTTTTCCTACAGATGACTGACTTGGGAAATTTGAGAGTAGACAAGAAATTTGAGAGAGAGCAAATATAAATTCCGCTGTGCTTGATGTGCACAACTCATTATATTTCAAAATATTACAAACTTCTTTGAGGCTGTGTATATTAGGAATTCATTTCATCCATACATGTGAAGGGCTCATGCACACTTTCTATAGGGCAGCTGTGCTGAGAAATTACACAATCATTGTCTTAAGCATCCTTACATCTTGCTAAAGATTCTACAAAGTTAGACGCGTGTTACCATAATAACTTATCAATTATCAAAATAGATTCATGCATATAGACATATAAACTTGTAAGATTTTTTCAGATATATGTAAGATAGTAAGATTTGGAAGGGAGCCAACGTCAGTTCACTGATCGAACAAAAATTTCAGTCATTCTCAAGCATCAGAATGGTCTCGCATGCAAATAGTTCAACCCCAATGATAAGAACAACACCCACACATCAACATTTTAATATATGGCAATGATGAGAAAATGGAGTTGCACTTCACAGCATCACAACAATGAATAGCATCAAGGTTGTGCATTGTGCTTCAAGCGATCTTGTGACCCACGAAAGGAGGCTGTCTTAGGAATATGCATAGCAATAAAACAGTATCTTTTAAGAAGAAGGAAAAAAACTAGCAGACCTGATCAATCATATCTGGATTTGATATCGCCCAACCTTTCTTTCGATATGCTTCACGAACATCTTCACAAGAGTTACAACAATCATTATCTGACTGCAAAATAGCAAGAAATGGGGATTATCCATAAGCAACAGAAACAGGAAGCTTCTTTCCTGAATGAGTTGAATTTGTACTGCAGCATAATATAATGGAAACCAAAACCAGAGGAGCAAGATAAATAAATTTTGCTTGCTTACTAAATTAGAAAAAGCTATATAATGAAAATATAAAAAACCCAAGATTTTTATCATAGCTTGACCGAAGGAGGTAAATGTTTAAATTAACTAAATTTTTCAAAACTTTTGTTGCAAGGATAGTGCCCTGAGAACTGTGTACTGATTTATTGAAATTGACACATCAACATGTGCCTACATTGTGTTGTATCTGTGTCCTGTATCTGTATCCTTGTTTGCTAGGAATTATAAAAGGTTCCTCCAAAGTAAATTGGTGTTTATTCCAAATTAAATTTTTAAACAAATTAACTGAATAGGTCTAGCTCAACAATCCATAAGCTCTTATGTAAATTATATATATAAGCCTCATAATTAAACATTTAGCCAAGCATCAACACACAAGGCCATAGAAAAGCATACCGCTTCTGCACCATAGCATGAACCACAGTATGTCTCATTGTGTTCAAGCCTTCCACCATGTCTTTGTAAAGGCTTTTCAATCTGTGCCGTTTATAAAAAGTCAGTATAAACATAAGGGAAAATATGAAAACAAAAAAGGCCAGAAGAATTGCCCCTGAAGCATAACAGGAATATAATTTCATTATTGAGCATTAAATTATGAATGATTTAAAAGCAGCTGCACCACAACCACAACAATGCTGCAGGAAAACGAAGATAGTTTGACATGTTGAACATAATGTCTCAATCAAAATGAGGCCCCTTTTGCATAAGAATCTCTCATGAGTTTTGAAATGGCATTCATGGATAATGCTACATATAGGCATTTCTTATAATGAGAGACTAGACATTTCTAATGTGCCAAAGCCATTGCAAAATGTAGTGCAAAAAGACATGAAAAAAGACTCACTATAGTACGTAAACAACTGGTGGATTTCAAGAATTATTTATTACTGACCTTGGGAGCACCAATACCCTCCTGCCTTTCTTCTATTACATTACCATGAGCATCAATTCTTTTCTTGAATATGTCATGTTTCTGCAAGCAGACATAAAATTAAATGTCACTCAAAGTGAATGCAAGCGGTTAGCCATGTTCAGGTTAAAATTGTGGTGTAAATTTCTACTAGAGTTTGATTGATGCTGTTCTAATTCACCTCACTCTTTCCATGCCTCCATATTTCTTCTATTAGCATGATATTATATACCTCAGTTGGTTAACTTGAACAGTACAAAGGTGTGGAATGTTTAGTACCCGTAGGCCGTAACCAAATATGTAACATTCAGTGCAATGAAAGCATTCCTTCATTCATCTTCAATGCAAGATAACATGAGAAATTCCACCATCGTGAAAACGTTGATGGTTGAGAGAGGGTAAATTTATGGCATATAGTTTTGGGGGTAAAAAGAGAATTTCATGACAAAATTAGAGCAAACTTTCTGTGTATCATATATAAATTTGCTTTGCAATACATACAACGTCAAGATGTTGCTCGCCACTGATATCCATGGCATCAAGGCTGAGTATGGAACATGGAAGGGCTGGAAAAGTGACATCAAACTGCAATTTCCAACAGAGCACAGTTAATGTATAAATTATTCTAACACAATAAAAGGAAATGTATCAATCAGTTAAAGAGGACAATTAAGGTGAATCAAACAATTATATATTTTCCACAAAAATACTTCATAAATATACAGTGTGGACAAACACTTTCAACGGTGGTACTATGGCACAAATACATGTTTTGGTTATTTAAATGCAAGGGTAACATTGACCATCCCCAAAGTTTGAAAAAATATAATAAGCCCTATAAGTTTGGCATAATTACAATAACTTCCCTTTTAGTAATGCTAAATTGGCCAGAACTAATATAGATGGTGTGTATAAAAATTTACTTCAGTGTAAGAGAGATAACATCATTTTTTTTATTATCAATATGACTAATAAATGATTAATGAAAAGGAAACAAAGTGTTATGTGAATTGAAATCTTAATGAAGCACAATGTAATTATGCCAAACTTGTGGGGCTCAGTGTATTAATTTCAAACATAGAATTTACCCTAAATACAAATATTATCAAAATCCAGACAAAAGAGAAATAAACAAATTTTTTCAAAAAGTCAAAATTCAGAATCATGAGTGCCAGGAGTAAATCCAAAATCCATCTAAAATGGTTGCAGTAGTCTCGAAGAAACTTTCAGTAAAAAGATAAAAGAACAAAGCAAAATATCTCCAATTGATAAATTACATCAAAACATTCTATAGAAAGAGAAGTAGATATTACATTAATACGTAGGGTTTCTCCTCTTGAGGTATCTACCACCAGTTGCGTCTCGGTGAAAGCATGGAGATATAATCCTGCAAAGAAACAGAAATACATTGATAATCAATAGCAATAAATTACCAATAACCAAAAGAAGCATGCAATTTAACAATCAATAAAGCAAGGAAAACAAACAGGAGGAAAGAACCAATAGCATATTAGGAATGAACACTAAGATGTAAAGGCAGCCATAGAAATGCAGTAACCATACATGCAAGCATTATAACTGCAGTGCAAAGGTGCAGTTGTAGGAGAACATCCTATAAGCAAATAAGGCCACTTTCAAGCACATGTAATCACAAAATTGCCCATTTCCCCAACCAATAAAAATTGCCATGTTTTCCAACTGAAATAAGACCTCCTTAATCAATCATAATGAGTCTAGTTGCATATGATTTTGGTAATTGATTAAGTGTTTCTCAAATCTTAATTCAAAATCACATGATTGATCTATCAAATTAATCCTTTCAATTTCCGAACTCTCAATCTATTTATTGGTTGTCTTTCCTTGACTAAGAATGTGCTTAGGTTCATGTATTGCAATTTAAGCATATAACTCATCTCATATGAAACATTCAAATATAAGTGCAATGCAAATATTAAAGAGAAAAATAAAAAGATTTACAGTGGTTTGGTGGCTTGCCTATGCCCGCTCGCAGTCTCGGCGTTAAAACACTAAACAAATGGATTTTCACTAGGGAACCCAAAACCTTTACATCCCCTTCTTGTTCAATGGTTTTTACTAGGATGGCCTTAAACCTTTGCCACAAACATACGATCGGTTTAGGCCAACCCAAAACCACAAACTCCACAATACATACCTAACACTTAGGAGATGGGCTTGATGGGGAACCAATACAATACCCTTAAACCTTTGTTGTCTCTATGTGACGTTACTGTGGTGTGTGTTATAATATTGCATATTCTACAATAACGCTGTGTTTGGTTGGGAGATTTAGGAAGAGATTTGAAAAAGGAAAGGGAAAATGTATGTGAAACTATGGCTTGGTTTGGCATAACCTACAAAAGCCAAAAAGTTAAAAAGTAACTAAAAAAGCCAAAAAGTCCATACTATTTTATGTGAGATGTAAATTTATTTTATTCATATTTCACCTACCTTTTCTCTTTTCCTTTCCAAATCCCTTCCCAAATCCTCCAACCAAACACAACATAAAGGAATTAGTATTATACCTTCCAAGAGCAAAGAACTTTGAGACTCCCCTGGAGCAAGCTCTTTCAAATCTTGTGTTAAGATGTGAAGGCTACACTCTCTATCCAAGGTAGGATTCACACTCAAAACTCAAGATGAGTGTGTATAAGAGTCAATATAGCTGTAGGTGTCTTTTTCTCATCAGAAAACCTCAATTGGGAGTGTTGAAGTATTTATAGCCAAGCCTCCAACAATTAGTTCAACAACTATATTTTTTAATTTTGTGCAAGCATGGTCAACTATACGACGTCATGATTGACCATCAACCACTTAGGCTCTTAAGACCAAACCTCCACTGTGGTTAACCACATCCACTAGAATGGTCGACCATACTGTGGGTTTTGGACACACGTCTCTCTGAACCATCCTGTGGTCGATCACAGTCCTCAATGGAAAAACGTAGACTTACTTAGCCCTCTCTATCCTATTTTGGGGTTTGCCTTGTCTACTCCTTCTTTTTGCTAATGAAGCTCTTCCATAATACTCTTTCGATGCAAGTGAAAATCTTCCATTGCACTTCAAACTTCCAAAGTGTGTTAGACACTGGCACTTGTAGGACACACACATCCAAAAATGTCTCATTTATGATGTATTTTTAAAAAAAAATCATCTTTGAAATTGAATGATATATGCATATACATGATATATAATAAATATATAAAATTGTATATTTTGTCATTTGTGTGTCCCCACATGTTGTGTCTTGTATTTTTTTGAAAATTGTCATGTCGGCGTCTCACGTGTCTATGCTTCTTAGGTTGAAACATTAAGAACCACATAAAATGCCCTAATTACCTTGTCTAACAAAAGAGTTGTCAATACAAGCAAAGACGGAGCAAGGATTTTATCTTTGAGCTTGAGACCTATGTTACTAGAAAACGCTAATACCCTAGTGAATTACGTATTGATGCGCACACTAAGAAATATGGTACACTTTCATTCCAAAACAATAAATTTTGCAATCCCAAAAGTTTTTTCCAATATATTTTCTTAAATGTTACTTTAGGAGGAAAAAAATCAAATATAATGAATTAAAATCTAAGGTGACTTAAGTTTTAACAAGACAAAAATATCAAAAATGAGTCATAATGTTCATAGAAATGTTTTGCTACATAACCAAATCTTTATTTTTATTTTATTTATTATTCTTATTATTTTTTACATTTATTGGATGCATAATAGTTAAAAAAAAATTACTCTAAAAGTACCTTAAATCTTAAGTTTAATATATACAAGTCTATCCTATTGTATCACATTTTAGAGCATGTGGCATACCGTGTTCCCGTTGCACGTACCAGAACGATCCGCGTTCCAGGTAACGTAGCTTGAGACACACTCAGGAAGTTATCCCCAAACAGTTTAAGAAAGGACAATAGCTTGGGACAAATTCAAAAACCAAATCCTCAAATTCATACAAAACTTTTATACCATCTGCTGTGGCTTAAATGATTCTCCATGATTGAGCTTCCCATAGAATCTTTCACACACAAAGCACTAGTCTTTTTCCAATGCAATATTGACAATAACAATACTCATCTAAGGCAGATTAAAATGAACAATATTTCGGCACCACAACACTCATCCAACTCAGTAAACTAATTCAAGTTAAGCATTCTTGAAACACAAACCTAAAATTCCAAATCAACCAAAACTAATCTGGTCATGAAACATCCCAAGTCCAAAACCTAGCACACCTATACTTGAATTTTTGGTTATAAACTAGCCAATACCCAAAAAAAACAGAGCTACTGCCAACACTGTTGTGCTATAGTTTGTTTATGATTCTTATGAATAGCCAATAAAATGTTCATATAATCAGAGTCCAAAATGCATAATTAACAGGAAATCAACCTAACCCTAATCCATACATACACAATTATAAATATATACAGAGAGAGAGAGAGAGAGAGAGAAGGGGCAGGGGGACAAACTGAGCTCGGAGATGAAGAGGAGAAGCATGACGATGGAGGAGACGAGGGTGATGACGCCGCCAGAGAGGGTTCTGCTGTAGAAATCCTCATTGATCTTAGGGTAGGCGTCCAAACTCCGAATCTTGCCCATTATAGTGTCCATCTCCTCGATTTGCTATTAAATTATCTATACCTAGTCTATGAAAACTCGATCAAATCTCAAAACACAAATTGCAAAAACTAAAATTGAATCATATATAGGTTTAAACACCTCGTCGAATTAGAATTGAACGAGGTGTTTAAGGAGTGAGAGACCAATCAAGCTTCTCTTTTCCTCACTCTCTGTCTCTATCTATAGATGATGTCGTAATCTGATCTGAATGATATGTATATATATGGATATGGATACGTGAGAAAGAGACAGAAGAGAGTCGCCGGAGAATAGCGTCAGCTCCGTTTCTTCCGCAGATGAAATCTACGGTCTACGGTTTTGTATTGCTTCGGTTTTGCCGACTTCATTCTTTCTCGTATTTATTTTTATGCCCTCGTTTTTTACCTTATTTCTAAAGAAGGCTGAGTTTGTGACCCTTTATCGTCCATGTGATTTGAAAAATTATAAATAATTTTTTATTAAAATTTTTATTTAACAAAATTAATTAAAAAATAAAATTCTTAACTGCTCTTCTATACAATATGAAAATTAAATGAATTATTAATTGAAATAAATTTCTGACGTCATTAAAAAATATTAATTGACTTAATGATTTATTAATAAAATTGACTATTTATTATAAATTAGAAATTTTAAGGGGCGAAATATAATTTTTAAAATTATGAGGATAATTTGTACTTTAAACAAACACCAAATGGTGTATTTATAATTTATCCTATAATATTATATTATTTGTTACAAGCCCCTTGAACTGTGTTAATAAGAAGAGAAGTTAGATTTAAAGTAATTTTTACAAATTCTAATATATTTTTATACAGTTTTAGGAATAATCACTCATAAAAAAGTTATAATTTTAATTATTAATATTTATGAAATTTATTATTAATTTATAATTTTTTTTTTAAACCATAATTTTTTTTTTAAACCATCACTGATTTGATATTTTTCCTTTTTTACATGTTTATTAGCAATAACCACAATCCTTACAAGGTCGTTCAGGAAATAATAAAAAAATCAACTTTTAACTTTTTACACATTTTGAGTCACATTACTTTTTACATTTTTTACTCACAAAAAGATAAAATAGACTAAAAAAACTAAAAAATTAACTTTTTACCAACTTTCCAAAATTACCACTAGGCGTTGTTTGGGAACAAATTTTTTGGATTTTTTTTTTTACTAAAAGACAAATTAGTTACAAAACCAAAAAAACAAAATCCAAACAAAATATCACATCAAACCCCATAATCTTTTTACTTTTTCTCTCACAACTATCACATCTAACCACAAAAAAACCCAACTATCTTTCCAAACACAAAAAAAAATTTCTCCAATAATATTCTACAACTAAAAAATCTACAAAAAAACCCACTTTCCAAACCTCCCCTATTATTGTTGTAAACACTCTTCTTATTATTTAACTTAGCCTCGTGGAACAGGTTAATTAGTAACTTTTGGCTATTTGCTAAAATATGAGCTAAAAAAACTAGTATGTTGGGATGACTTTTGGCTTTTTACGAAAAGATGTGCAAAAAAGTAAAGAGAAAAAGAATCTTGATTTTTTGGTATGAGTTGTTGACTTTTTGGCTAATTTAATAACTTTTTGACTTTTTGACTAAAAAAGAGAGTTCTCAAACGAGGCTTACACGTTAGCTTAGTAGCTGCGAGGTTAAGCATGAAAACTTGACTACGAAATAATTTTTGGATGTCTCATATTTGATTTTTACATGACACAAAATACTTAGAATTAACTTATATGCATAACTTTGAATAATTACTTATATTTAGAATTTATTCAAAAAACTTTATACTAGAGGGCATAGTGTGTCAATTATGGTTCTCTATCATTCAAAAAATGAATATACCTTCATTCTCAATTTGATGTTCATCCTGTTCGGTACAACTTATGGGGCTATTTATAACTCTTTTCTTATTATGAGATTTGTACCAAAGTATTTGATATAATTTCTATTTATAACTTATGAGATAAAAATAACTTACATAAATTTTACAAAATTGATTATTAAGAAGTACAGATATACGTGTTTTTAATATTTTACTTTTCGATTATCAACTTTCAATTTGTAAGAAACAACATCAACAAACTTATTAGTATTAAGATAAACACAAGTAGTACATTTTATAAGGACTCTTAAATTGGTATTAATTTGATCCTAAATGAGGTATAATTGTGATAATTCCAAGCATTATTGTTTTGAAACCCCTAAAAATGGGAAAGAAAAGAGTTAGGTTGCGTTTGATAGAGTTTTCTAAATATGATTTGAAAATAAGAGTTGTATTTTGAGTTTGTGGGTTTTGGAATTATAATTTGAGTGTAGAAAATTTATTTGGTGAAAGAGTTTTGAATTGAGTAGAGAATTTTTGATGTGACATAAGATATTTGATACAAAAATTTACAACTCATAACCAAACATACAACTCAAAATTCTATTAAAGAACATAATTTTTTTTTAAAAATTCGGAAAATATTTTTTTCGAATATATAAAAATTAACATATGTCAATTACAAAAAAAAAAAAAAAATTGTATTGTTCCGGTCAACTGGCCGGATGACTGGATAGGACGTCTGGTGGGACGACCGATTAGGTCAAATTTCAATTTTTTTTTTTTTTTTTTTAAAAATCATACCTCACACAGAGTTTTCTGTAGAGTTTTTTAAATGTTATGAAAATATAATTTGAACATCCTATCCAAACATCATGTTAGAATGTTGGGATAGAATCATAGTTTGGAAATCGTTCCAACCACAGCCTTATTTTTTACTAATGTATAGAATTTTTTAATTTAATTTTAGTAAATTATGGTGTATCACTTTCATAACAAGAATGAGGTGGCTACATTTCAACAATTTCATATTTATTTAATAATTTATAAAATTTGATTGAAAATCCATGAAAATTGACCACTGAAAGAGGTGTTGACTTAGTTTTTAGGAACTATATATTTGGTAAGCATATAATGTTTTCAAAAAAGAGAATTTCTTGGATATAAACCAATACATAATTGCAATTTTTGTTTTCTTTTGTTTTTTTTCTGAAATAAGTAGGTGATTATCAACATGGCATAATCTTGATCTTGTGATTTGTTGAAGAATACTCTCCATAATTCTATATAACCCCTAACAAATGTGTATTTTGTATGATATGATTTTAAAAAACAATTGCTATAAGTACAGATGAATTTTACATGATGAGACAGATGTGTGACAAAAAATAGTCAGAAATAAAGGGTGGGCTTTGTAGATCTCGGAATGAAATTAAACAAATAGGTTAAATAAGGGTGGGCCTTGTTTATTCACTTTCTGTCCTTACAATGGACATCTGTGCTACTAATAGTAAGTAATTATGGACTTGAATGTTCATCAACACAACCCAATCTCTTTTCTAACGAAAGCCCAACTCACCCAAGGCTGTGTGTAAAATGAAAAGTCCGGTTAGGCCCATCCAGGCCCAAATGTTATAGAGAAGGAGAGTTCAGAGTAGCGGGGAAATTCTATTTACACTCAAAAAAATATTTAAGTCAGTCCAATTTTTCAGTACTTCTTATTAAATTATTTATGGTTATAATTTATTTTCAGTACATTTTATTTTTTTCTCCTAAATTACCTTTTTGAAGTATACCCAAATAAAATAAATTAAAAAAATTCAAATTACTTTTGAAAAATCCTTAATTTTTTTTCTTTTGTTCACGTATATATAGGGAACATGACCAGAGAACCTAACACCGGCGAAGGCAGCATTGGTGAAGAACGGCAAAAGAGGACGATGAAGGAGAAAGAGAGGGTGAATTTCACGTTTGGACTTCCAGAACCAAACAAAGTGAATTTGTTCGGACTTCTAGAATTAAACAAATTCACTTTATTCGGCAATAAACAGATGTCGTCGCTACCACCACCACCATGCCTCCGCCATCGTTACCACTACCACCATCATAATAGCATGCCCACTACAACTATCACTACCATCACAATATAAAAATTAAAATTACAATTTGAAAAAAATAAATTTTAAATTTGATCTTATATATATATATATATATATATCAAACAACTTATTTTTAGTTTATCACTTAAATTGTTATCAAACAATTTTTCAATTTAAAAAATTCATATTCAACTTTCAATACTTATTTTCAATTTTCAATTTTATCCAATACCACCTCAGTCTATACCTAACTCATGAACCACTTAATCTATTTATTTGGTTTGTTATTAAAGAGTAATGATAGAGACCCACATATTTGACTCACAAATTTATCTACAATGATGTGGCAAATGAATGGGGCCGTCAATTATTGGGTTTGTAACAAATTAAAAGTTGACACCTATCCTGACACATCATTGTGGATAGAATTGTAGGAGATTTTTTACGGTCCCAAAAATTTTTCCTTTATTAAATTGGTGAATACACATATGTTAGTATTTAGTTTTTATAATAAAATAAGTTAATTACACCAAAGCCCCCTAAACTATTAACAAATATCACTTTATCCCCATCATCTATGATTTCATATATTGATCTCTTTAACTATAAAAATGTAACATTTTCACCTCTCCAAACTACCTTCAAAAGGGATGTATTTGTATAATTTTTATAATTGAGGGACCCAATATGTACGGGGTTCATAAATGAGAGAGAGAAAGTGATATTAATAGTTGAGGGGGTCTTGATGCAATGAACCCTACTAAAAAAAAAAAAAAAAAAAACATGTATATGCATATTTATTACTAAAATTTGGCCAATAATATTTGTAATTACACATATTTAATTTTTTGTGTACAACATGTACTAATATTTATGCCTAAATTTTAAATTTTAAAATGCATGTGGTAGGCGTGGAAAAAAAATTAAGTGTGTAATTAGAAACTCTTGTGATATTAGTCTCATTCTTTAATAACTCTATATCTTTAACTTGTAAATGTTTTTGAATGGTAGATAATTTATATTACAAAATTATATTAATATTTTAGTATCTTTTATTTATTTATTTATTTTTTTAATTAGGAGCCTTCAGAATGTTTGATTGTTAAATTATGAGCCATCAATTGATTATTACTAACTGTTTTATATTGACCAAGATTTTCAAAATTTTAATGAAAATGAAGGCAAAGAAAGGCTTTGAAAATTTTGATTAATCAAGAGGAGGAGATGTTTGCTAAACCCTGTATTGATGAAATCATTGCATTTATTCACCCTCATTCGCACTGTTTTGTGCATTCGTATATCTGTCCCTTGTATCGTACTATTTTGTGCACTTGAGTTTTTAGGTTGGGCCCAAGTTATGGTTAGAACGAGACACATTTTTTAAGTTGACACAATATTAGATAGTTTTTTATGCCAAAACAATTTTTTAAAATTTATACCTTTGGTGTAAAAATTTATCCAAATTTGGCTTCTAAATTACTGTTGTATTTAATCCAATACTGATACTCTCAAATTAATTCATACCTGTCACAACCTCATAAATTAGGATATTTGAAATTGATTATTATCAATTATTTTTACTAATTAACCAATCAAGTTTTTAGATCAAGTGCAAGGTAGGGCTAGAATAAGGCCTATATTTTAAGGCAACTCAGTATTATATAATTTTAATTGGCAATAATTTTAAATATAAATATATAATGTCACCATTATTGATGGAATGTTAAGAAGTGTATGCTGTTCTAAAAATATTAAAAGAAAACTAAACATTTGAAAACTCTTAATATAAAATAAAATAAAAAAAATCAAAGAGTGTGTTTGGTTTCAGTTTTATGAAAATTGAGTTTTTTATTTTTGGTTTTTTTTTTTTTGTTTTTAGTGAATATTTTTAAAATTTTAAACAAGTTTTTTTAAATTTTTTTAGATGCATCTTACTTAGATGTATCTAAATAGTAAAATATTTATGGAAAATATTTTAAAAAATTAAAAATACACAAAAATGCAAAAATGTACTGAATTTTCAAATTTTTTTTTTGTATTTTTGGTATTTAGTGAATTTTTTTTAAAAAAATTTCACAAATATTATACTTTTTAAATATATTTATATTAGGTGTGTCTAAAAATTTAAAAAATATATATAAAATATTTAAAAAATTTATTAAAAATAAAAAAAATACAAAAAAAAGAGAGTATAATTTTCTAAAATGTTTTTTTTTAAATAAACCAAAACCAAACAAGGTAAGATAATAAAATATTAGAGATTAAGACTTTGTTTGAGAATAGGTTTTTTTAATAATTTTTTGATTTTTTGGCTAAAATATGATGTAAAAAAACTAATATGTTTAGAATAATTTTTTAATTTTTTTCAAAAAGATATGAAAAAATAGAAAGAAAAAAGAATGTTTAACTTTTTAATATAAGTTATTCACTTTTTGATTTTTTTTAGCATCCCAAAAAAAAAAAAAAAAAAAAAAGAAGCTACTTGCCCAGTTGTTTACGGCAGACAGTATTCAATTGACACGTTAGCTAAACTTGCAAAATATTAGGTTAGGCCTCAGTCCATGCCCATACCCTCTTTTCCACCGACCCAATGATTTTGACCATAAAATCTGATTGAGTTCAATCAATACCCATATTAGAAATATTATCAGCTTTGAGACTCCTATAAACATTTTTTCTTCCCATTATCTCTTACCGTCTTACCGTAGAATTCCTATTTATCAGTTCCTTCTTCTTCTTCTTCTTCTTCTTCTTCCAATTTCACAATCAAGAAACGCACTCCAATACCCATCATTTAACTAATCTACAACAATATTCAAGATTACTTCATTAGCATGAATGTTTGAAGTTATGAATGATATTATACAGATCCAAATTACACACACAACTGAAAAATAATTATTTTAAATTTTTTTGTAGTTGATGATGATACAGATTCTTCCAAGTGATTGTAAATGAAGATTCTTATATCATGATCTTCCATGGATGAGGGCACCAGTGGTGGGATCTAAGGAGAGGTTTGTGTTTGTGTAAGTGCGAGAGAGAACGAAGATGAAACATTATTGACACAGAAAAAAATAAAATAAAAATTGTAATATAAACTTTCTACCGTCTGAAAAAATTTAGAGTTAATTTAGGAATATAAATTTAAAAAGTTAGAGTATTATATGGTATTATAAAGTTGACTATTTGAACATTTGGAGTTAATTTACAAACAAAAATGAGTGATATTAAAAAATGTTTAATCAATCAATTATTTTAAAACATTTCTTTTTTTTTTACTTTTACAATAAATCAAAAATTTTAAAAATTTATGTTGAGCATGTGGGACTTTTACATTATTTCTCATTAAAATCTCATTTTCCTTAATACATAATATAGATTTATATCCTTAATATATATATATATATATATATGTGTGTGTGTGTGTGTTAAAAAAGTCATTTCCAAACCAGGCAAGCCAATTGAGCCTCCGTTTGGGAAGTGGGTTGGCTTTTTGGCTTTTTGACATTTTTGGTTATTTTAGTCTGGGCTAAAAAATTTGGTTTGGGAAGGGCTTTTTGACTTTTTTGACTTTTTTTTGTGAGAAAAAGTGTAATGATTATGGGTTGAATGTGATGTTTTGTTTATTGTGACTAAAATAATCTGTTTTGTCTTTTGTGACTAAAATAACCACAAAAACCCTTGCCAAACGGAGCTTGAGCAAGATCATTTATCTGCTCATGTACACTCTTATACCGGAGGGTTGTATTATTGTTTACTTTTACCCATTATAAACTATTATTTGTGTGATTGTTGGGCTTTGAGAAAAACCCTGCCTGTTGTCACTATCCAGACAATTATGAAGTTTCTAAGTGAGCTGCTAATTAGCACAACAGAAAACCATCAATGCAAGGCATATTATTAGTGACGGAGTCAAGAAATTAAATTAGATGGGGTACTTATTAATTATAGTATTAAATTTTTTTATAAAAATATTTCACATAAATTTTTACCGTTAACTTCAAGAAAGATAAAAAAAAAAAAAAAAAATCAGTGCGTTTGGTTTTAGTTTTCTGAATTCAGTTTTCTAAAAACTAAGTTTTTTATTTTATATATTTTTTTGGTTTTAGTGAATATTTTTTAAATTTTAAACAATTTTTTTACTTTTTTAGATACACATTACTTAGATATGTATCAAAATAGTAAAATATTTGTGAAAAAAGATATTTAAAAAAAATTAATAAATACACAAAAATACGAAAAATGTACTGAATTTTCATATTATTTTTATATTTTTTGGTATTTAGTGTATTTTTTAAAAGTTTTTTTTCACAAATATTATACTTTTTAGGTATATTTATGTTAGGGGTGTCTAAAAATTGAAAAAAATTGCTTAAAATATTAAAAAATTTCTTGAAAACATTAAAATACGGAAATTAAAAATGTAGAATTTTTTGAAAACTAGAACCAAATAAGCTAAATATTATTTGTAATTAGTGTATCATGGATAATATTAAAAAAAGTCATGGATATAAAGTCTTAAAATAAATTATATAATGATAAAGTAATCTTTTATACAAAATATGCGTAAAAATTCAATATAATAGTTATATCACGTTATGATTAACATGTGATATCACCGACCAATAATAAAGAAACACATGGGGAATGAACGTTACATGTCAAATGTAACTAACAATTTAATAAATTCTATATTTTCATTGAGATTAATTATGTTTGTATGTCAATAGTGATAGACATCACCATTATATTAGAATTTTCATAGATAATAATATCGTAATCATTTTATTTTCAATTAAAATAATCATTATTATTCTTATTATTAAAAATGTCATTGACATTTAAAATAATATTTTTATAAATTTTCTTATTTAAAATATTTTCTTTATGTTTGCTTTAAAAAAAAAAAAAAAGAAATTCCAAAACCCAGGGGGGCACATGACCTCCCTGGCCCTTTGTTAGCTCCGCCCCTGCATATTATGATAAGTTTTAGATTTTATTTAATTATTTTACAACATAACCTTTAAATATATTTTTTAAAAATATTTAAAAGAAACATAATTGACATTAACTGGAAGTCAAAAAAAATTAAAAATAAAAAAATAAAAAAATTTGAACATGATGGTGTTTGGGAAGCCACCACCCAAATTTTTTATCTCATTTTTTTCACTAAAAGACAAAAGTTTTACAAAACCAAAAAAAACACATCCAAACAAAATATCACATCCAACCCCATAATCATTTCACTTTTTCTCTCACAAACATCACATCCAACCACATAAAAACCCAACTATCTTCCCAAACACTAAAAATTTTTTATCTCATAAAAACCTACATCTCCTAAAATCTACATAAAAACTCACTTCCCAAACACCCACAATACAAGCAGCCCTGAATCTAAATGGAAGTAGATATCTGAACTACTTCAAGACTTTGTTACAAAACTGCTACACAGTTAGGTTTTGTGAAGTCGATATCATTCTAACATAGGTCGAAAATTTGGCCCCTACATAGAATCACTAGCAACGTTAGTAGTTGCATACATATACAATGTATTGTCTCCATAGTCAAAAAGGTAGTTTGATAATCAGGGTGCTAGAGCAGCTATTACCTCACTTTTTCATGGAAAATTATTGGCAAATTGATTGATTGCCAAACAAAATCTTCAATGCCTAACAATAGCCAATATGTGGAACCGCCCAAATTTCCTAATCAGCTTCGGAGAATATCATGTTTGAGGCACACTGTAGAATAAAAAACAATCATGCATGCAATTCTCTAGTTGGTAATCAATAATATTGATATATGCACAGAAAAAAATATATTGAAAAAGTGCACGTATGTGTTCTGTAATTGATTTTATGACCTGTTTTTGTAGACGTAGAGCACCTCTTAGCTCTTGTTTTGTCTGATCTCTCTCATTCATGAAAAATTATCACATAATCTATCACATATCCTACGTGGTATGTTCTTGCAATTCTATTAATTACATATCCATTATTTTTTATTTTTTCTTCTCTGTATTACACATAAAGCAACCAATAGAACTGAAAGGACACACAACCTAATTAGAATTACTAAAAGATGGGATAATTGCTTCTCGGTCACACATGCATGCATATGCACATAGATCCACAGCCATTGGGAGCATGCACATGTTTGTAATTTAGTAATATACTACACCCCCAATAATTTTATTCAGAGTTTTTCTCAAACCCTTCCAGTTATGTTTGGTTCATGTATTTGAGAAGAGATTTAAAAAAGAAAAAGAAAAAGAAAAAGTTAGATAAAATTTGAATGAAATATAACTATATTTTACCTACGTTTCATACATCATTTTCCTTTAACTTTCTAAATTTCTCTCTAAATCCATGAATCAAACTCAGCCTCAATGTGTGGTACATATTCATTCTATATATATATATATATATATATTCCATAATACAAAATTAAATCTTAATCATACTTTTCAATTCATGATAATTTTCTTTACAAATTTTCTTAGAATTTTCCATTTGTAATTAGCTAGGCGGGTAACCCTTGAGGGATAGCCTAATGGGTCTGTGCGTTTGCTTCCACATGCCCAACCAAACATGGGTTTGACTCTTGTTAGCACTTTTGGTTTGCTTGCATCATGTGATTAGGGAGTGTTATTTGATTCTCAAGTTTATGTTCTTGGGGTGAGCTCGAAGGACCCTCACCTAGGACATGGTTCCTAGTTATAAAAAATAAAAATAAAAGACAGTAATAATAGAGATCTCCACAAAACACAATTCTTAAAATGATTTGAACCACTCATGTCACTGTCAGAGATAGAAAAAAAAAAAAAATTCAAACACATCAATGGTCAATACATCAGTGAGAGTCGTGGAGATCCTCTTTTGTGGGAGTTCCAAACATTTTCCAATAAAAAATGATGTAACCTCTTATGCTAATTTACTTTCAAATCAAAACACCCACTATTTTATCTCAATAAATTTTTTATATGAAAATTATGTTTATAAATAATTTTCAATAGCCAGGCCCATGCATATCACAATTGAATGAACAATGAGGCACACAGTACAAGTCTGAAAAATATGAAAAATTTAATAAAACCCATATATGAATTGCGATCATATTATAGGCTAGACAATAGAGAATAGACAAATAGACATAGACGTGGTCTTTTCTTGATCATATTTTCTTTTTATCTGCAATTTTTGTGTGCTAGCATTACAGGATCGATCTATCAATATCCTATTGAAGTGACTCAAGCTTGGTCTTGTCTTTTTGAAGGCCTAAAGCAAACTCAGAAGATGATGCCCTTACTTTCATACATATTTTAAAATATATATATTAGTGAAATAATAATAATCTTTAATTTATTTTTATTTTTTACTTGTACCTTCTATAAATTTGTTACATATGATACACATAATTATTAATGTAAATCATAAATATTGAGATAAATTTAAATTTTTTTCAATTGTTAACACTATTAATTTATTCACATTTTTTCTTAACGTAGTAAATTAAATTATAAAATGTGATTAATTTCAAAAAAATTATTTCTCCAGAAGTGATTGTAACTCATATAGTCAAACATAATTCTATAAATAATTCATACATTTAGCAAACAACCATTCATTATTTTTAAATAATTCACCAATTCAATTGTTTGGTTAAACTTTCATTTTTAAACTACTAATACTATAATATTATAATGCAGTGTTTGATTTACTGAAATAAAATAAAATTGAATGAAATGATCATTCCTTAATTATAAAATTACTATTCTCTCAAATTAGCAAATGATGATTTTATTTGTAATCATTTTTAGTAAATCAAAAATGAAAATCGACATGATGAAATTATTACTTCATTCAACATTATTTTAATAAACCAAAACATAATTTAAGACCGAAATAATTAACTAAACGTAACTTAAGATCGAAATTATTTTGGAACCCTGTTTTTTAAACAGAATTTGGGGACCTGAAGTGGTGGCCTTACGCACCTTACCTTAGGGCCGACCTTGAAGTGACTGTACCTTATGGTGTCAAAAACATCATTAGATATTGATTGTAGAATTGGATTTTTTTTTGTTGTTTGGTACATTTGAATTCAAGTGATGATTCTGTACTAATCATAGAGGGGTAATTTTTGGGGTTAGATCTTATAAGAAGTTGAGGTCTCAGAGATCACCCTTAGGTGGTTGTTACATAGTAAGACCACTTAATCATGTAGTGTTAAGTCATATACTTGTATTCAGATGGAGATTCGAATCCACACTTTTAACACTGGGTACGGTTCGCCTACGTCTAGAATGTTTGTCCTACTAACTATATGTGCTGTCGCCTGGATAACTGGACCTGAAAAGAGTGAAATTTGGGACCTTAGGGCTTAACAAATGTAAATGATAGCTCAAAATACATGTTTTTAATTTTAACAAATGTAATTTATCTTTCATTGGTTATATTTTTGGTATAGCGCATGCTCACCTACTCCAAGATTTCCCTCTATAATTTTTCTTATTTTCATTATGTAAAATGGTAATCATGTTACACTCAATAGTTATTTATGTGAGTGGCATTACATTGTAATATTTGATCTCTTTTTACATTGAAAATGAAGATATTTACTCTCTTGAAATGTTAGTTTTTTTTTTCTTCTTTTTTTTTTTTTCTTTTTTTTCATGTTGTAAAGATCTCATATTCCTATATTATCTTAGATAGATATGACGAATCTTGAATATAATTACAAAGCACATTTTTTGAACCATTTGAGATTTAAAATAAAAAAATAAAAAAAAAGTTCACAAGTGGTCGATCTCTGTGGCCCTGCCTAGAAAACTTGATTGGTCAATTTATAGTTGAGAATCAACTTGTATATTTTTTTAAAGAATCAAGAGAGAGAGGAACAAGCCACTTTCATGAGAACCAAAATTTATTCACATCATTCTTATACTGGATCATCTTCAATCTAGATTTATATTTTTTATCAAATTAAATTTAATAAAAATAGTATTCCAACTGTTTTTATTAAATTGGTATTAAATAAAGGGAATCATACTTTTTTTTATCAAATCAGGAGAGCATTTAATTTTTCATGAAATTTCACAATAACCTTTGATGAAAGATCAGATTGAGAAAGATTTGATGAAAATTTACACTAAGAGATTTGACGAAACAATTTAAACGCTTCACAACATATCAAAATTTTAGTCAAATTTAATAAAAACATTTAAATAAACATTGAAAATAATCTTTGAATGAATTATTCCTTCAATGTTGATTAGATGGGGGTATTGATCCTTTATGTGATTCTTTGGAAAAACTTGACCCTATTATTTTATAGCACGTTTTGATTGAGTGATTTGACAAGCAATAGAACAAAATAACAAAAATAATTATTTTGTTTGGTTTCAATTTTTTAGATTTAATTTTTATTTTGTTTGGTTTCTGTACGGGAAAGAAATACACCTTCTCGTATAATCCTGTTGACCAAGTCTGCGCTCCTTCTTACGACGTCGTTCAACTACCTGAAAATACACACGTGAGCTAGCCGGCGGGTGTGTGCCGGAAACCTCTCCGATGCCTAAGTCAGTAAGCTTGACAAATAGACAAAAGCTCTATGAATTCAGGGAGCAAAGTTGCATTATCTCTCCAAAGGTGATATTGGTGAGCTTATATAGGTTTCGCGTGGCACAATCCTGGTAGGACTCTTATTCCCCCATGCAGAGTCCTTCTAGGATTACTCCTTGCGTAGAGTCCTCTTAGGATTCATGCTCCTGGAAGATAATGCTTATCCTTCAACACCCTCCCTCACTGCTTAAACCAAGTGAGATGGTTTTACCACGGCCGGACTCCACTACGGCCGAAGTAACATATACTTTGGCCCTTACTTTCCTACCTCTTACCTCGGCTTTCCCATGCCACGACCGAGCTAACCATAAGAGGGTTGAGCCGAACTATGGCGTGGCTAAACCGGACTGATACGTCCGAACCGGTGTCACTCTAAGACCGGTCCATTCCCGAAATACCTTAGACCGGACTAACTTGTGACACGTTGCGACCGAGCTACTGGAGCCAGTCTGTCAACCGAACTACCCTTAGTGCTCTTCTGACCGGTGTACTTGCTATCTTTCGTGTTTGGGCTTACCTCGGCCCAACACCCAGCTCGGCCCAATTTATTTATATAAATTACCCTCTCAATTGCCCCTTAATTCCATCTGCGTAGCGTGATAGGGATTACCTGTCTATCAGCCGAGCTAAAGTTTTTAACCTTTCCAGCCGAGCCAACAAACTTGTTAGCCTTTCCAGCCGAGCTAACACTCTGAAGTCTTCAGAGCCGAGCTACTTTTAAGCCGAGCTGTCCTTGTCCGGTCAAAACGTCTCTTCAATGACAGCAACTGAAACGCTTCTTCTCCTAGGGACACGTGGCCGCCTTTGATTGGCTCCTTACAGCTGTCGTGCCGCCCTCGTACTCCGAAAAAATTAAACAGTTCCCGCCAGAAGTCCTTTCATCTCTCTATCTAAACAAAACATCCTTTCATTTTTGAATTTACCCTCATTTTCACACTGTTTATCGTCTTTCTGTGCTCCTGCTATTTGTTTTTCAACCTTGCTCTTCTGGGGCTTGAATCCTGCTGCCATTTGCTTCCATCTTGTTCTTCTTTCTGTCTACCAGGTAAGCATCATAACTCTGTTTCTGTTTTTCTTTTTCCTGCTTTCGTTTAATCTATGGTAGTGTATTTCTGTAAAACACTTTTCGTGCTTAACTCTGTTTTCTGGGAAGAACTTCATAAGAACACTAGGACTGCATGAATCTTCAAGCAATAAGCAGTAGAACACCAATTTGATCCAAAAAAACTCGTCCAACCGAACTAGGAATTTGTTTTTACTACACATAGATCCAGGTAGACTGAAACCGAACTAGAACTTGTCACATCAGTTTCACTAGGCCATTAACTGATTCATACTAGCCGAAATGAAAACCCACCGAACTAGAAGTCCTTAGGCCCTCGACCGAGCTAAGCCTTGGGGGCTAAGCCAGCTTTCGCAGTTCCTAAACCGAACTCATAAAGCTGCCCCTTGACGCTTAACCGAAGTAACAAAAACCATAGTCAGAACCGAGATAACCAAGCTTCTTGCCAAACCGAGATAACAACCACCTTGTTTGAACCGAGGTAGATCCTGTTAGCACCCTAAGGAACCGAAGTAAGGCATCCTTTTCTTGCTTTGTTTTTGTAGCACGGTCAATGATCTGTGCTTGACCCCTTTGTTCTTCCACTTTGCAGACTTTAGATTGCCCAAGCCACTCTCTTTGAAGGCTCGACCGAGCTACTGAGCACAACTCCTTCAGCCGAAGTAATTTATTCTTTATTTATCCGATAAATGGGGAAGTACAGATTCCTAGTAGAAACCCCAGGCGGCTTAGCCGAATTCAGGAAGGATTACAATATTCCAGCCGATGTAAACCTCACTTTAGCCGAACAAGATGTTGACCCATGGGGCAACGAAGGTTTTGTGCCCTTTACCCTTCAATCAATAATAGAGACCGGACTTAGATTCCCGGTCCAACCCTTAATTTGTGAATTCTTAAGACAAACCAGACTATGCCCCACCCAACTGTCCACCAATACATACCGAATAATAATGGGTATAGCCGCACTGAACCATCAAACCGGTCTCAACCTAGGTTTGGCCGAGATACTACACCAATACTCCATAGGATCAAAAAACGAAGGCTGGTGTTATTACTTGAGAGTACGCCGTGGCCGAGAGAAAATAATAAAACACACACCGGACAAAGACTTAAACGACGATGACTTCTTTTGGGTCTCTGGGAATTTTGAGGACCACCAAGCCCAGATTCCTGGCTGGGCTATTAACTGGAACAAAGGAATTCCTGGTACACTTACTTCGGTTGTATTTCACACTTTTCTCTATTTCGGCTCTCTTCTTTAAACCGAACTAACAGTTTATCTTCTTTTGCAGATAAAGCCCATCTCCACTCAAACTACGGTTACCCCAACCTCGGTCTTCTGCGCACCGCACTAAGAGTGAAGGAGAGAAGTTGGGCAAAGCTTCTAGACTTTGAACCGACTTACCGCTACTCCGGTCGCCGAAAAGCAAGGGTGACCGACTTCCTCCTTGAAGACGCACCGGAACCGGACCCTTCTTTGCCCCAGATCAATCTTGTACCACTCACAGCCGAGCAAGAAATGGCTAAGAAGAACAGGTTGAAGGCCCTCCTAACCGCAACAACTCCAGCCGAAGTGCGGACAACCAGCCAAACCACTGAAACCGTGGTGGCCCTTCCATCGCAACAACCATCTTCCTCACGCCGAAACAAGCGTGCTCGGACTACCCAAACCGAGCCACGTCTTGCTGACGAGGACGTGACCGTTCTTCCACAAAGCTCTCCTCCACGCCCCCAGCAAAGCCTCCAACCGGAGCAAACTGCCCGGACTTCCACTTCATCCAAATGGGCTCCTGTCCTCTCATTCGACAACCGGGATATCACTGCTGAGGATTCGGTGGTTGCTGATAAGGACCACTTATTGGCTCACAGCCTGGCCAAAAGTGTGTGCCTCCCGAAGGACATGGAGCACCATCACAAGCAGCTCAACACCGAGCTCAAGTCAATTCGGTCCTCCACTAAGTCCATGATCCTGGTAAAATGCTTTCCTTTCTCTATGTAAATTTTTTCCAACTTTGAGTTCGGCTAATGTTACTTCTCCTTTGCAGGCTATCCAGAAGAACCAAGTCACTCATAGAAGGGTCATGGAGCTTAGGAGGAGCACAAGGGAGGCCATGGCCGAGGTTGAATCCAAAACGGCCGAACTCACTGAGGCCAAGAAGCAGCTAGCCGAGCTGCGAGCAGAGACCGGTCGTTTGACCGAAGTAGTTAATTCGGCCGAGGCTGAGAAGCAGAAGATCGCCAATGAGGCAAAGGACAAGTACCTGCGTTACTTGGCACAAATTGAGGCGACGAAGGATGCCGAAATAAAGCAACTGAAGGGAGAGATGAAGAAGGCTGAGAAGCGAGGCTTCAAGGAGGCCGAAGAAGCATACTCCCTTCAATGTGACGCAGCAAAAGATCTCTTTTTCAAGTGTGGCTGGAGGGCCGCGGTGGAGAAGTTCGGTTGTACGTCCGATACCGAGGTATATGATGCTCCGCCGTACTCCATTCCAGCTTCACTCTCACAATACGCTGCCGATCTCCAAAAAGCCTTTCTTGAGGGGTCCGGTGATGATGATGACGATGACGATGAAGAAGATGAGGAGCCATCTCATACTCCGGTTGTCAACGAACAGCAGAATGATCAAGCAGTTCGGTCTGAGCAAGTGATTGAAGATCCAACTCTTGAGCTGCAGCCGACTGATACCGAAGTTCAGGCTGACACCGAACTCCGAACCGTGCTCCCCGCTGACACCGGACTCCAGGCGAATGATGATGCAGAATTCGATGCCGAGCTTGATGATCTTCTCCGCTGATTTTATCTTTCTTTTGTTTTTGAACTTTTTGTAACCGGGCTTCGGCCCCTAATTGTACTTACTCTGTGTTTCAATGAAAAAATCTTTCTTCGACTCTTGTTTCGGTTTTGTGTATGTATGCCTGTACTTCTAATGAATTTTTCCATGAACTTATTTGCACAACTATGATCTCGGTTTTAGCTATCTATCTTACTGGCCAACCACTCTTCAGCCGATATAACTCACTTCGGCTGAAGAGTACAGAGTTGGTTTTAATCCAGCCAACCACTCTTCAGCCGATATAACTTACTTCGGCTGAAGAGTACAAAGTGTTGGTTTAATCCAGCCAACCACTCTTCAGCCGATATAACTTACTTCGGCTGAAGAGTACAGAGTGTTGGTTTAATCCAGCCAACCTCTCTTCAGCCATAAACTTACTTCGGCTGAAGAGAAACGAAGGTTGGTTTAATCCAGCCAACCACTCTTCAGCCATAAACTTACTTCGGCTGAAGAGTACAAAGTGTTGGTTTAATCCAGCCAACCACTCTTCAGCCGATATAACTTACTTCGGCTGAAGAGTACAGAGTGTTGGTTTAATCCAGCCAACCTCTCTTCAGCCATAAACTTACTTCGGCTGAAGAGAAACAAAGGTTGGTTTAATCCAGCCAACCACTCTTCAGCCATAAACTTACTTCGGCTGAAGAGTACAAAGTGTTGGTTTAATCCAGCCAACCACTCTTCAGCCATAAACTTACTTCGGCTGAAGAGTACAGAGTGTTGGTTTAATCCAGCCAACCTCTCTTCAGCCATAAACTTACTTCGGCTGAAGAGAAACAAAGGTTGGTTTAATCCAGCCAACCACTCTTCAGCCATAAACTTACTTCGGCTGAAGAGTACAAAGTGTTGGTTTAATCCAGCCAACCACTCTTCAGCCATAAACTTACTTCGGCTGAAGAGTAAAAAGAGTTGGTTTAATCCAGCCAACCTCTAAGTTGGTTTTTCCAGCCAACTTAGAATAAAGTGTTTGGTTATATCGACCAAACGTCCTGCAGCCTGGATCCTGATCCTGGGCTTAGGAGGGGTGTTGGTTTAATCCAGCCAACCTCTAAGTTGGTTTTTCCAGCCAACTTAGAATAAAGTGTTTGGTTTTTCCGTCCAAACGCCCTGCAGCCTGGATCCTTATCCTAGGCTTAGGAAGAGTCATAGTTGGTTTAATTCGGCCAACTACGTTTACAACGCTATTAACTTACTAAGGCTGCTTTCTACGGAAAACAAATATACTGAAAAAGAATCGAATTGTTTTATTGAGAAAGTAAAAAATTACATATTCGTAAAAGGAAAAAAGCTAAAAATAAAACAACTTGAGATTTGCTGTGTTCCATGGCCTGGGAATTGCTTTGCCGTCCTCATCTTCCAAGTGGTATGCCCCTTTGCCTGCTAATCCGACCACCTTGTAAGGTCCTTCCCAGTTAGGTCCTAGCTTGCCATCTCCTGGAACCAAGGTATTTCCCATCACTTTGCGCAGTACCCAATCTCCGATCTTGAATTGCCTTGGATGCACTGTTTTGTTATACTTTCTAGACAACTCTTGTTGGTAAGAGGCGATGTGAACTAATGCTCTGTCTCTTCTTTCTTCCGCAAGGTCAAGTTCCAATGCTATGGCTTCGCCATTTAAGTCTGGATCAAAGTTTTCGCTTCGAATTGTGGGGAGGCCAACTTCTAATGGGATGACTGCTTCCATGCCATAAGCTAAGGAGAATGGTGTTTCTCCTGTCGAACGACGAGGCGTGGTGCGGTAAGCCCATAAGACATGGGGGAGCTCTTCTGCCCACTTGCCTTTGGCCTTTTCTAGCCTTTTCTTCAATCCATCCAAGACTACCTTGTTTGACGCTTCTGCCTGTCCATTTGCTTGAGGATATGCCGGTGTAGAATTGTAGAACTCTATCTTGTACTCTTCGCAAAAGCCTCTGAAAATCCTACCATCGAATTGAGTGCCGTTGTCTGAGATCAGTGCCTTTGGTATGCCAAAGCGAGTAATGATGTTCTGCCAGACAAACTTCTTCACATCTTTTTCCTTGATTGACGCCAAGGCTTCTGCTTCTACCCACTTTGTAAAGTAGTCAGTTGCGGCAAGAAAGAACTTCCTGTTGCCTGGAGCTGTTGGAAGTGGGCCTACTATGTCCAATCCCCACATTGCGAAAGGCCATGGACTGGTTAGAGGTAGAAGTTCTCTGGCGGGTTGGTGTATTTGGTGTGCGAATTTTTGACACTTTTCGCATTTTTTAACATACTTCTCTGAATCCGCTTGCATGTATGGCCACCAATATCCTTGTGAAATTGCTCTATATGCCAGTGATCTTCCTCCTTGATGGCTGCCGCATACCCCCTCATGTATTTCGAATAGGAATGCTTCCACTTTGCTGGGGTGAACACACTTCAAGTAAGGTCCTGAGAACGACTTCTTGTACAATGCCAAGGATGGAGAGAGCCAAAATCGCTGCGACTTTGCTCTGATTCTATTGGCTTCTTTCTTCTCTTCTGGTAGGGTGCCGTCTTTCAGGAACAGTATGATGGGATCCATCCAGGAAGGGCCTAATTCAGCGCAACATACCTCTTCTGCTTCTGGGTTTTCAATGCTTGGTCTAGGCAGATAGTCAATTAATAGTGGGTGAGGAATGGAGGTGTTTGCCATTGAGGCGAAGCCTGCTAGTTCGTCTGCTCTGTTGTTCTCCTCCCTGCCGATCTGTTCTATTCTCACTACTTCAAACTTTTTGATCTCTGTTCTGACTAGCTCTTGGTATTTAGCCATTCTGTCATCCTTTGCCTCATAATCGCCTAAAATTTGGTTCACCACCAGCTGTGAGTCGCTGTAAACCATTAGCTCGGTGGCGTTCATGTAGAACGCTGATTTGAGACCTGCAAGAAGTGCTTCATATTCCGCTTCATTGTTCGATGCTGGGAAGCCGAGGTTGATAGCTTGTTCTACAACCAGGCCGTCTGGAGAGATGAGGACTATGCCAAGTCCTGCGCCATGTCGGTTGGATGCTCCATCCACAAAGAGCTTCCACATCTCCCCTACAAACAACTTCCAGCATATGGAGGGATCGGATGATGTTGTGGGGTCTGGAATGTCGCTTGAGTTTTCTTCATGATCCATAGTTGCAGTCTGCCCCTTGTCTTCTGATGGGACCAAGTCATTAGTTGTTGGTGAGTTTTGTCTTGGTGTAGCAAGGTCTGCTTCCTCCTTGCCTTCTCTACTCTGGTCTGCCTTGGGCTCTGGCTGAGTAACCTGTACTAGGGGTTGCGCTATTCCGGCGTCAATCTCCATTCCTAGTTCGGTTGTGTCAGTCAGGTCGATTGGGCAGACTTGGTGGCTTCCAGGAGTGAACTCCGCGACGAAGTCTGCCAAAGATTGGGCCTTTACTGCGGTTCTGGGTTGGAACTTGATGTCATATTGTCCCAATTCTACTGCCCACTTCAGAATTCGCCCAGAAAAGTTCGCCCTTTCAAATAAAGCCTTGAGTGGGAAGGCTGTGAGAACAACTATGGTGTGGGCGTGAAAGTAATGTGACAACTTCCTTGAGGCCATCATTAAGGCCAATGCCAGTTTCTCCAGTGGCAAATATCTCGTTTCGGCGCCTAACAATGTCTTGCTGACATAGAAGATTGGAAGATGCTGGATTCCTTCTGCTCGAACCAACACTGCACTTACCGCGTGCTGAGAGACTGCCAAGTAGAGGAAGAGTTCTTCTCCAGGTATTGGGGTGACAAGTAGTGGTGGAGAAGACATGTATTCCTTCAAACTCTCCAGAGCTCGGTCGCATTCTTCGTCCCACTCAAACTTAGCTTTTAATGACTGAAAGAATGGACGCAATCTGTCTGAAGACCGGCTGATGAATCGGTTAAGTGCTGCTGCCATGCCGGTGAGATGCTGCACTTCTTTCACTGAGTTAGGCCTCTCTAACTCCTGAATTGCTTTGATCTGGGAGGGGTCTGCCTCTATACCCCGGTTGGTCACCAGGAAGCCCAGGAATTTGCCAGATCCTACTCCGAACGCACACTTCGACGCGTTGAGGCGTAACTTATGTTTCTTTAGAATCTGGAACATCTCACCTAGGTCTTTGAGATGGTCATTCTCATCCTTGCTTTTGACCACCATGTCGTCAATGTAAGCTTCCATTGTTCTGCCTAACAATGGTTCGAACATCTTGGTGACCATCCTTTGGAACGTCGCCCCTGCGTTCTTAAGGCCAAAGGGCATGACCTTGTAGCAGTATAGTCCTCTTGGCGTGGTGAAGGATGTGACCTCTTGGTCTGGTTCGTGCATGGCAATTTGGTGGTAGCCTCTGTATGCGTCCAGAAAACTAAGTCGGTTGTGCCCTGCTGTTAAGTCTACCAATTGATCTATCCTTGGTAGAGGGAAGCTATCTTTTGGGCACGCCTTGTTGACCGTTTTGTAGTCGACGCAAACACGCCACTTGCCATTCTTTTTTGGTACTACGACGGTGTTAGAGATCCATCTTGGGTAGTACACCTCTCTGATTGCCCCTGCCTCCAGCAGGTTTCCTACTTCTTCTGCCACTATTTCGGCGTGGTGGAGTGCCGATCTGCGGGTGCGCTGATGATTGGTCTGGCAGAAGGGTGGACGTTGAGTTGGTGACTGATGAAGTTGGGATCAATACCTGGCATGTCGTATGGGGTCCAGGCGAACACTTCGATGTTGGAGGTCAAAAATTCCAAGACCTCCAATCTCTCAGTGCTGGACAACGACGAACCAAGCAAAAAGAACTTATCCGGGTTCTTTTCATCTATTCTGACCTCCACCAAGTCTTCCACTGCTTTCTGATCAGCCGCTTTGCCAACCTCTGCGAACAGTTCATTACTCTCAGGTTCTTCAACCGAATGAACATATCCTTTGGCAGCGCGGCTGCCATTCGTTGTGACGAAGCATTGTTTGGACATAATCTGGTCCCCATATACTTCTTCAATTATTCCGGTGTCGTTGGGAAATCGCATCACTTGGTGGTAGGAGGATGCCACCGAGCGCATGGCATGCAGCCATGTTCTGCCCAAGATAACGTTGTAGGTGGAGGGGACCTTTATCACCCAAAACTCCACTTGTTTCGTCACACTCCCTGCTCTGACTGGGAGGATAATTTTGCCGACGGGCCATTCTGGCATGGAGTTGAATCCGATAAGGGGAGATACGGCAGGCGCCAAGTCTTTATCCTGCAACTTTAGTTGCTTGAAGGTTTCATAATACATGATTTCACACGAACTACCTTGGTCAATCAGAATCCGCTTGACGTCAAAATCCTTGACTCGAAGAGTGACGACCAAGGCATCGTTGTGAGGGCAATAAATCCTTGCCAAGTCTTTATCCTGAGAAGGACATGACATTTGTGGCCTCTATCTTCCCCTTTTTGACGACTGGTTGGACACTTAGTACCTCTCTGAAGTGCTCAGCCTTTTTGATTGAACCTCTGAGCTCGCATACACGCTCAGGTTCAAAGACTCCATGTATTACGTTGATGACGCCTTGAGGTGGGGCGTCGTTCGGCATTCCATTGGGCATATTCTGGTCCTGGGGGGCTGGCTGTGCCCCTCCTTCTATGTATTTGTCCAGGTGACCTGCTGCCACCAACTCTTCCAGATGCTGCCTCAATGGTGTGCAATTCTCAGTGCGGTGCCCCTTTTCTTTATGGAAGGTGCACCTCGATCTGTCATCGTAGTCCTTCTGAGCTTCGCCTAACTTAGCTGGCCACTTGACGAAAGGCTCGTCTCGAATTTCGCTAAGTATACGGTAGATCGGTTTCTTGAAGACCGTGGTGATGGCAGTGCGGACTCTCAACCATCTTTTGTCTTGGTCTTCTCCGTTGTCTCTTTTGCCACGTCCGTTTCTGTTCGGACGGTCTACTGCGTTGACCTTTGCTGAGGCCTTCTTCTGGTGCTGCGGCCGCGCCAGATTTTACTTTGGCACGAGCGCCATCCTCTTCCACCCTGATGTGCTGATGCACTCTCTCCATCAGGGCCTCCATGGTGAGGGGTGGCGTCATGGTGATAGAGTCCCTCAGTCTGTTCCCGACTGGGAGGCCTCTTTTATATTGCGCAATGGCGAGATTGGTTGGGCAGTCCCCAATCTGGTTGAATGTCTCCCAGTAGCGACTGTTGTATGACCTCAGGGTCTCCTTATCACCCATGTCGATGGAGAGTAACTGATCGATCTCCACCGGAGTTTTAGTGTTTGTTCGGAATCGCGTTACAAACGCCTCCGCCAGTTGCGCCCAGGAGGCTATGCTGCCCTCTGGAAGCTTCTCAAACCAAGTCAAGCCTAGGTCACCAAGGCTTGAAGGGAATAGGATGCACATCAAGGCCTCATTCCGCCGGTATACAGCCATGACCTGGCGAAAGTGGCTTAAGTGCGAGTAGGGGTCCGTCTTCCCTTCATATGTTGTGAATTTGGGCTGCAGGAAGCCTGACGGTAGGGGCGCGTTCTCTATTGCTGGGACGAATGGTGAGGTCTGCAGCCTCGCCAATGCCTTGTCCGTTGGTTCGTAGGCCGGGCGCGGTATTGGCATTCCAACCTCGACGCTTCCATGCGTCCGAGGAGCCAACCGCTGTAAGGCAGACACTCTGTGTGGATCGCGCGCCCTGGCGTCCTCCTTCCATCGTGCTTTCTCTTCTAGCACGGTTCGTAGGTCGGACGATCTGGGCAACTCTGTCTGCCTAGACCTTGTCTGGTGCGTATGCGAGGGCCAGTATGTGCTTCCCTCAGTGTTTGACCTCTCAGACCTCGTCCTCTCAGACCTGGAGTGGCGAGTTCTGGAAGATCTGGATTGCGTGTCGCCTGTCCTGAGGCTCTTGTTCTCCCCTTGTGAGGGTGTAGTATTCCTACTACGACTTTCCGAGTGGCGAGGGGGCGTCTTGTTTGTGCGCCCCTCTCCTGTCGCCACTTCTTTTCCTTTCACCTGACGTTTCAGAGATTCCATGTCTGCTGCCATCCGACGGATTAATTCGTCTTGTTCCCTGACGCGATCTTCCAAAGTTTGAGGATCAATTCTGCGTCTTTGTCTTTCTGGGCTTTGCGAACGAGAGGGATGAGGGCTGTTATTCCGCCTTCGTCCCCTTGCATCCCTCCTGGAATTTTGTCTGTGTGGTTCCAGGTTCGCCATGGGAGTGACCACGGGTAGGCCTTCGCGCCTTGCACCCCCTTCTGGAGTTAGTCCGTCGACGGCGGACTGAGGTAATTCTTCGTTGTTCGCCATTGATTTTTTGGGAGAAAAAAGCTTGATCAAGAGGTTGTTCTTGTCTGAGTTCCCACAGACGGCGCCAATTGTACGGGAAAGAAATACACCTTCTCGTATAATCCTGTTGACCAAGTCTGCGCTCCTCCGTACGACGTCGTTCAACTACCTGAAAATACACACGTGAGCTAGCCGGCGGGTGTGTGCCGGAAACCTCTCCGATGCCTAAGTCAGTAAGCTTGACAAATAGACAAAAGCTCTATGAATTCAGGGAGCAAAGTTGCATTACCTCTCCAAAGGTGATATTGGTGAGCTTATATAGGTTTCGCGTGGCACAATCCTGGTAGGACTCTTATTCCCCCATGCAGAGTCCTTCTAGGATTACTCCTTGCGTAGAGTCCTCTTAGGATTCATACTCCTGGAAGATAATGCTTATCCTCCAACACCCTCCCTCACTGCTTAAACCAAGTGAGATGGTTTTACCATGGCCGGACTCCACTACGGCCGAAGTAACATATACTTTGGCCCTTACTTTCCTACCTCTTACCTCGGCTTTCCCATGCCACGACCGAGCTAACCATAAGAGGGTTGAGCCGAACTATGGCGTGGCTAAACCTGACTGATACGTTCGAACCGGTGTCACTCTAAGACCGGTCCATTCTCGAAATACCTTAGACCGGACTAACTTGTGACACGCTGCGACCGAGCTACTGGAGCCAGTCTGTCAACCGAACTACCCTTAGTGCTCTTCTGACCGGTGTACTTGCTATCTTTCGTGTTTGGGCTTACCTCGGCCCAATACCCAACTCGGCCCAATTTATTTATATAAATTACCCTTTCAGTTTCAAATTTTTAGATTTAATTTTTTTAACAATTCAATTTTTTATTTTTAGTAAATATTTTTAAAATTTTAAATAATGTTTTTACTTTTTAAATGTACCTTATATAGATATATCTAAAAAATAAAATATTTATAAAAAAATATTTTAAAAAATCAATAAATACATAAGAATATAAAAATATATTATATTTTTTAATATTTTTGGTATTTAATGAATTTTTTTTTAAAAAAATTTCACAAATATTATGCTTTTTAAAAATATTTATGCTAGGTATATTTAAAAACTAAAAAAATTACTTGAAATATTAAAAAAATTCAATGATAACAAAAAAAGAAAACATGAAAAAGTAGAAAAACTCAATTTTTAAAAAAATGAATCTTGAAAATTGAAACCAGTGAAATCATTCTCTTTTGTGTTTGGTTTACAAATCAAGTAATAAATGAAGGGAAAAAAAAAAGAAAAAGAAGTCCCTATGCCACTTTTTTTTTCACAACATATGATAATTTTAGTGAACAATAATGTTTTAGAGTTCTAAATTGGGAGCACTAGAGCATCACTAATGATGTGGCACAGGGAGCCCCACCAAAGTGATGTGATGTTTTGGCTTGAGTTTGTTTGTTTGTTTTTTTTTTTTTTTTTAGTTCATTAGTGCTATTAGTGGTCCAAAAATTAGTGGGATGAATCACCACCCTTTAGTGAAACCAACTGATATGTATATATATACTAGTTTAAGAAGGCTCGTGTAAGACACGGACTATTATTATAATATATTTAAATTTTATATTTTGATACTTTTTGAAAATTAAAATATTGTTCAATGAAATTGAATAGAATAAATCATTAGTACAAAATAAAATTATGTGGTATGATATGCATTGTTTTTTAATTTATTATACACCCAATGGTATAGACTCCAATTCCATTACCATATCATTTAGGTGAATTTATGAGTCTTTAACATTTCTTCCGAATTTATAAAAAAAAAAATATATATGGTGCGTAGTTTTTCTCAACAGATAAATATAAAAAAAATATTAGGATAATTCTCTCATCTAAAAAAAAATTATTAAATAATTCATTGAACTAATAAATAAGCAAAATAAAATACACATATATATACAAATAACTAATTTTATTAATAAATAAATCATACTTGCATAACAAATGACCAATTTTATTAATAAGTAAATCATTAAGTAAATTAACAATTTTTAATAATATGAAAAATATTTTTCAGTTAACCATTTGTTAATAAATAAATCATTAAGTCAATTAATAGCTTTTAATAATATGAGAAATATTTTTCAATAAACAATTTTTATAATTTATTATTGCAAAGGAGAATTAATTTTTTTTCCCCGGAGTATTGTGTTAAATGAAAATTTGTAACAAACGGTAGGTATAGTTTCTAGTATTATAGGACTGATTCATATTTTAAACAAACTTTATGGATGTATTTGTAATTTGCTAAAAAATAAAATATTTATGTTCCATAATTAACCAAGAATATTTGTGTAATTACGGAAAAACCTATTTCATGATTGATCAAGAATATTCGCATAATTACCAAAAAAACCTATTGCATAATTAACCAAGAATGTTTGCATAATTATAAAAAAAAACTTTCACTCAACATATAGGCCACCATTAATAAATTATTCCAAATGAAAGGGCAAAATTAGAAAAAAAAAAGATGAATCTCAAGAAACTAAGCAGCCGGTATATATATATACTAGTATAAAAGGCCCGTGTAAGGCACATGCTGGTATGACCTTAGATTTTAATATTTTATTAAATGAAATGGAATAATATGATTTTTTTTTAATATTTATTTTATATTTGATTCATTCAAAAAATAATAAAAAATCTAAAATAAATAATAATTATTCCATAAAAAAATAAAAAAATAATCATTTCATTCCATTGCACTTCATTCCATTCCATTCCACTACCTGGACTTTTTCTCCAAAAATAATAGTTTCTTACAAAATTGAATAGAATAAATAATTAAATATATTAATTTCTATCATAAGGTACAATTATGGAATAAATAGATGAGATAAAATTTTAGTTTAGATGAGTAGCTTTTTTGTTATTATTTTTTATTAGGATGGAATAATCGAATGGTGATATTACACATGCCAATGATCATATAGTATCATCGTTAAACTTTGTTTTGGTTTCATTTGTAAAAAAATATTTTCGACCCATGCAAGGCACATGCTATTCTTGTGATAAATTTATATTTCCAAAATGCAAATCTTATAATTAATTATTCTGTTTTGTTTGATTTTTTTTTAAAATTATTTTTAGACTAATTTTCATTTATTTTAATAATTTTTTCATATTTTATTCAAATTATTATTATTATTTTATATTTTTTTCCCTTTATTTTGTTAAATTAAAGATTATAAGAAGGAATAGTTGTAATTTCTAATATTGTAAGGGCATTTCATATTTTAAACAAATCTCAAGGGTGTATTTATAATTTATCCAAAACCAAAATATTTATGTTTCATAATTGATCAAGAATCTATACATTATTACAAAAAACCCTTCACTCAAATTAATACCACCAATATTGAAAAATATCACCAAAGAAAAGGGTAAAATGGGAAAGTCCAATTATATGTTACAATTAGTAAATTATACAAAATAAAAGGGCAAAATAAGAAGGAAAAAAAAAAAGAAGCTTAGGGATGCATTTGTAATTTACCCAAAACCAAAATATTTATGTTTCATAGCTGATTAAAAATCTTTGCATAATTATGAAAAACTTTCATCCAAATTCGTACCACCAATAATGGTAAATAATACAAAATAAAAGGGCAAAATGAAAAAATTAAAGTACAAGTCTCTAATAGTAAATAATTCCAAACAAAAGGGCAAAATAAAAAAATATATATATATATGAGTCTCAAGCAGATAAGCGGTTCTTATATTTGTATTTATTTAATTGTAGTTTCACAGTATGAGATTGGCATATATTGTTATCATTATAATATTCATTGAGAGAGAGAGAACTTGTATTATTGTATTTCTATTACTCAAGGGTAATAGATATTAAAATAAATATAAAAAAAAAGAACCTAAATTAAAGGCTTTGGTAATGTTTTCGTGTAATTAAAACTTGGGGCATTTCATTATCTCACTTATAAGCCAAGAGTTCTTTATTATATTTTATATGTTATTTTGTAATGACTAATTTTTTTTGAGTTATAACTTTCCTAATATTGAATTATGATGTTTGTGATATTCAAACTCATAAATGATATAACTTGTGTATGGTACATATTCTTTTGAGGGTGTGCATCATAGTATTACCCACTGAAAGCCTTACTTATCACATTTTAAATTTCTTATACACATTTTTTATGTGAAAGCAGCCTTATTGAATATCAATTCAGGGTTTGGTTATGGTGTGCAACTTACACCTTACACCTTATACCTTACACTTACACCTTACACTTACACCTTTTGTGAAAAATTAAACCTTACACTTACACATTTTTTGAGGTTGCACACCATATGCAACCCATTTACACATTACACCTTACACTTACACCTTACACTTACACCTTATACTTATACTTACACCTTACACTTACACTTTTTGTGTAAGTGGCACATAGTGTGCAATTGCACACTTAAGAAAAGTCCATCAATTCAAACCAAATGACACATGTGAAGCAACAGAGGGGCCAAGTCTATTAGATGTTAAGTATATGTTGCTATAGATGTAATATATAAGCATGACTTTTCTCAAAGACATAGGCCATGGTAGTCCCTATTTGGTTACGTCCCTGCTCACAAGGCCTAACAACATCTCTCCAATCCAATGGAGGACTGGAAAGAAGCCATGGCCATAGCAATTATCATTCATGATTTTCAATCCTTGATGGGGGTTGTGGGTGAGTCCAGAGTACAGTTGTTAGAGAAAAATAGATGATTTCTCACAAGTAAATCAATCAATGGAAATAAAAACTAATGCAGAAAAATTAAATCAATAACAACACACGAATTTTTACAAACGATTACAAACGAAACACGAATGGTCTCATAAATCACCCTTAGGTGAATTTCAAATAATCACTAATTCTCAAGAGAAAAGACCTCACTAAATAGATGAACAAAATTTTTCGAAACAGAGTTGAAGAAGACCTAAAATAATAAACCAAAATAGTCACCACAGCAAACCTTTGAAGCAAATTCGAAACAGAAACAAGCCGAATACACACAGCAACAATTGACCACCAAATTGAACCCGCCAATTGGACTTATGTAGCAAGCTTGTTTACCAAGAACATACCTACCAAAAAGTGAGCATTATCTCACCGAAAAACAACTTGCTTCTGCCACATCTGAAAATATATAACACAATATCTAAAAAAATATTGTTAATTCTTGGGCTTTTTATCAAAGGCTTACCTGTTACCAAACAAATTATTAAATACCTATTGGGTTTCCAAAAGTTAGATATAATATATAAAAAATATATTATAACCAACACTAAATCAAATTAAGATTATTTTAATAAACCAATTGGGTCTCATAATCCACTAAGGAGGTATACCCAGTAATTTTTTCCCTACGACTTAAGTGGAGACATCAACCATACTTGCCAAAGTTCGACACTTCAAATGTTTGTCCCTCGACAAAGTCTTAGTTAACATATCCGAAATATTATCATCTTTGTGAACCTTTTTGAGTTGTAACAATTTCAAATCTAACACATCACGAATCCAATGGTATTTCACATCAATGTGTTTCAATCTCGAATGAAAAGTGGAATTTTTACTCAAATAAATAGCATTTTGACTATCATAATAAAGCACTTCTTGTCTTGCTTCAAACCCAACTCTTGTAGAAATTTCTTCAACCATAACTCTTCTTTGCAAGCTTCTGTAATAGTGATAAATTCAGTTTCGATAGTTGAGAGTGCAATATATTTTTGTAATTTAGATTACCATGTCATAGCTCCCTCTACAAATGTTATCAAATACCTCAATTAGATTTCTTAGAATCAACATCACCGGCCATGTTAGAATCCGTGAACTTATCAAGCTTCGGCTTACCATTCCCAAAACACAATCACACCTTCGAAGTCTTTCAAAGATACCTTAAAATCCACTTCATTGCTACCCAATGTTCTTTACCCAGATTAGAGAGAAAATGACTCACCACACTAACAACATGAGCAATATCCATCCTTGTACAAACCATGGCGTACATCAAAGAACCAACTACTAAAGCATAAGGAATTTTCAACATCTCTTCCTTGTCTTTTTCACTTGTAGGACATTGATTTGAACTAAGCTTGAAGTGACCCACAAGTGGACAACCAACCGGTTTTGCTTTATCCATGTTGAACCTCTTAAGAACCTTCTCAACGTAGCTTTCTTGAGATAATCAAATCAGTTCCTTCTTTCGATCACAAACAATCTTCATACCAAGTATTTGCTTTGCCAACCCCAAATCTTTCATAGCAAAAGACTTGCTTAACTCTAACTTCAACTTGTTAATCATGGTAGAATCTTGATCCACAATTAATATGTCATCAACATAAAGCAAAAGAATAACAAATTTACCATCTAGAAAATTTTTCACAAACACACAATGGTTCAAAGTGGTTTTAAAAAAATTGTTATTTATTATGAAAGAGTCAAATTTTTGGTACCATTGCCGCTGTGCTTACTTGAGGCCATACAAACTTTTCTTTAATTTGTAAACAAATTTCTCTTTCCATTTCTTTACAAAACCCTCCGGTTGCTCCATGTAAATTTCTTCTTCAAGGTCACAATGAAGAAATGTGGTCTTCACATCAAGTTGCTCAACTTCAAGGTTCATTCTTGCGGCCATGCCAAGTACAACCGAATGGAAGACATCTTCACAACCGGCGAGAAAATTTCATCAAAGTCAACACCTTTCTTTTGCTCAAAGCCTTTCATAACAAGGCGTGCCTTGTACCTTAGATTCTTACCATCATTCTTCAATTTGAAAACCCATTTATTTTTTAAAATTTTCCTCCCCTTAGACAACTTCACTAAATCATAAGTGTGGTTTTTAAGTAAGGAATTCATTTCCTCTTCCATGGCTTTTTTCCAATCACCTTACTTTGCATGCTCAATTGCTTCTTGGTAGCTCTCAAGCTCCTCTTAATCGGATATCAACACAAATTCATCGGAAGGATACTTTTTCAAAGGTTGTCGTTCCCTTGTAGATTTTCTCAACTCAAGTTGCTGTGGCAGTTCTTGAGTTGAATGCTTTTCCTCAATTTCAGGTTCAATTTTATTAGGATTAGCATCATCCTCTACATCTTCAATAGGGGGTTGCACATCTCTCCCATTTTCATTATCCAATGAAGATGAAGGAGATGGATCAATGTCAATTAGATTACTAGTTTTTGGCTCTAGTTGATCACCTTTGCCAAAGTCGTCAATTGTTTGGTCTTCAAGAAACGCAACATCACGGTTTCGAATAACTTTCTTGTTGATTGGATCCCACAATCTATAACCAAATTTATCACATCCATAGCCAAGAAGAATACATTATCTTGACTTGCTATCAAGCTTGGACCTTTCATAATTTGGAATGTGAACAAAAGCTTGGCAACTAAATGCTCTCAAGTGTTCATAAGACACATCTTTGCCGGTCCAAACTCTTTCGGGAACACCAACATTCAAAGGATAGGAAGGAGACAAATTGATCATGTCAACAACTGTCCTCATTACCTCACCCAAAAGGATCTTGGCAATTTAGCATATAAAAGCAAACACCTTGTTTTTTTCACAATGGTGCGGTTTGCAACACCATTTTGAGGAGTCTTCTTAACTGACTTTTGATGCCGAATACCTTAGCTATGACAATATTCATCAAATGGCCCAATGTATTCACCATCATTGTCTGTTCGGATATACTTCAATTTTTGCCCAGTTTCTTTTTCAATGATGGCCTGAAAACACTTAAACACATCTATAACTTGATCTTTAGTTTATACCATCCACATAATGTTTCAATTGTTGGCCATTGACTTTGAAGGTCGTACCATCTTGTGGATTTTTAATTTCAACCGCCCCATGCTAAAAGACTTCAATAACCTCATATGGGCCATCCCACCGAGATTGGAGTTTACCCAGGAACAAACGCAATTTGGCATTGAACAGCCACACTTTTTGGTGAGACTCAAAGGACTTACGAGAAATGTGTTTATCATGAAATGTCGTAGTCCTAGCCTTGTAAATTTTAGAGCTCTCATATGCATGGCCCTGCCTAGAAAACTTTGATTGGTCACTTATAGTTGAGAATCAACTTGTATTTTTTTTATTTTTTTTTAAAGAATCAAAAGAGAGAGGAACAAACCAATTTTATGAGAACCAAATTTTATTGATATCAGTCTTATACTAGATCATCTCCAATCTAGATTTAATAAAAATTTGATAAAAATGGTATTTCAATCATTTTATCAAATTAGTATTAAATAAAAGGATTTAACTTTTTATTAAATTTCACAGTGATCGTTGGTGAAAAATCAAATTAAAAAAGATTTGATAAAAATTTATATTAAGGCCATCTCCAACGTTTAATACTAATTTGATATCCTTTTAGTATTAAACAAATTTGAATTTGGTGAAAAAAGACACATTTTTTTTTTGTTGTCTCCAATAGTTTTATCAAAACGATATCAAATTGAGAACGAGCCAAAATTTTCACCAAACTGAGGACTTGGGCCAGCTTTCACCAATTTACTGTGCGTGTACGTTGGGGATGGGACCCACCAGATGACTATCTGGATGTCCGGCCAGTTGTCTCCCTGGTCATCCGGCTAACTAAACAATTCCCAGAACACAGGCATTATCTACTTTCAAGTTTTGACTCCTTTCTTTCTTTGACAGACACACAAAATAGTAATGAGGGCGACTCTATAAACGCTGAAAACTCTTCCACAACGTCCTCAAAGCCATCTCCTGTCATCCAATTTCACTCATCCAACAATTGGCAGCTTTACTTCAAAGCCTCTAAACAAACCCCAAAGCTCGTACATACACACACTCTCTCTCTCTCTCTCTCTCTCTCTCTCTCTATTATTAGTAAAGTTGTTAATCGAATTTCAAGATCTGAATCGTATCTTAGTTATATATATATATCCCCCTTCTTCTGTTGCATAATTTGTGAAGATTGTGGTGGATTTTTCTGTATCGTGGTGTGGACTCTGCAAGCTCATGGAGCCAGCAATCCACAAGATGGTTGCCAAGTTCATCGACGTCGAGTTTCTCAAGATCGATGTTGATGAATTGTTTGTAAGGCTCTATTTTTATTTATATTTATTTATTTTATTCAGATATAGCTAGTCAAATTTGATTTGATGATGATCAATTGCATTTCTTTGTGGATAGGATGTAGTGAAGGAGTTTGGGGTGGAGGTGATGCCGACGTTCGTGTTAGTGAAATAAGAGAAGAATGTTGAGAGAGTTGTCTGGCTAAGAAGGATGAGCTAGAGAAGAAGGTTGAGAAGCACTCTGTTTTTTGTCGGGGCCAAGAAGGTTGAGAAGAAGGTTAGCCAAGGTTGCTTTTGTCGGTCGACCGGCCAGTCATCCCCTCGAACATCCTATATTTTGCTGAAAATCATTGGAGTGACTAATAACAGATAGAGGAATTGGTCATATTTTTACTCAGATTTGATGCAATTTTTGATAAACTATTGGAGATGCCCTAACTCAATCAAATTTGATAAAACAATTTAAATACATTATATCAGATTAAAATTTTACTTATATTTATTAAAAAAATTTGAATAAGCTTGAAAATGATCTTAGAATGAATTATTCCTTCAATGTTAATTAGACGGGGGTATTGATCCTTCATGTGATTCTTTGGGAAAACTTGACCCTATTATTTTATAGCACGTTTTGATTGAGTGATTTGACAAGTAACAGTAAAAAGTAACAAAAGAAAAATGCTTCAAAGCTCGAAATTCTTGAGGCTCGAGTGGCCCGAATTCAAAACGATGTTGTTTTGAATTTTTTTTCCTCTCTTTTATCTGTCAGACAGAGGGAGAGAGAAGAGAGAGGAAGAGAGAAGAAAGGAAAAGAGAAGAAAGAGAGAAGAGGGAGGGGGAGCCGATCTTCTCATGTCGTTGCCGTCGCCGCCGTTGCCTCCATCGCCTCTTCCTCTTCCGTCACTGTTGCGACCATCATTGTCGCCGCTACACCACCTCCGTCGTCGCCCTCTCTCTTCGCCTCTTCTCTTTTTCTATATATATGTGTGTGTGTGTGTGTGTGTGTGTGTGTGTGTTTGTTTCATGTTGATTTTCCAGATCTGTATATATGTGTATGTGTTTCATGGATTTGTGGGTTTGATTTATTTCATGGATTTGGCTTTTGATTTTTCAGATCTGTATATGTGTGTGTGTGTGTGTTTGTTTCATGGAATTGTGGGTTTGATTTGTATTGGTTTTGATTTTTGGGTTTGAATCTCTCTGCTCTATCTCTTTCCTCTTCTCTCCTCTTTGTAAGACTAAATTATTTATTTAGTCATTATATTGACCCACGTGATATGGTAATATGAATTAAAGATTTGGCAGGATTATGATTCCATATTTTTGCTACAATTAATTGGTAAATAAAGAAGAGTGTTTTCTAAGAATATTACTTTGATGGGAAAGTGGAATCATTGTTGAATAAGGAAACTGGTCCTCTCTCTATCTATAAAAGGACATTCAGACTACTTATCAAAATAATTTCTGAATTCAATGTATTCTAAAGAGGTTAAGAGAGAGAAACCTTTTTCCACTAATATTGATATTAGGTTTACGTTCAGTTTAATCAATTATGGATCACTTGAAGGTTTCGCATAACTGATCCGGGTATGTTATTTATTTTTTGCATTATGTTGTTATTTGTGAAAATCATAATAGTTTACGATTTTGGATTATGAAGGTTGTTATATGCATAACACCATAAAATTATTTACATGTGGTATCAGAGCTCATGTTTCAGAACATTATGATTTTCCGATTAAGTAAATATCAATTAATTTTGATTACAATTGTGATTGCCTCAATCAAAAATTTTCAATTTGCTAAACATGATATGAAATTTAAGGGTAAATTATAATTTAACCCCATGTGGTTTGCCTCAAAAACACGGAGCCCTCCTGTAGTTTCATTTGTAACACTTAAACCCCTAAACTAAATACCAAATTGTAATTTTTGACAGATCCGTTTATTTAACTAGAGCGTGAGATTCACGAGCATAAAAGTGTAAGCAGCACTCTCTCCTGCCAAAAACATTACACTTTTGGACCAAAACACCCTTTCAAACACATTGAGGCCTCTGAAATTGCCCAGATCCTCTCTTCTCTCTCTCTCTCTCCCTCATTTTTTCTCTCTCCTCAAACCCAAGCATCTCAGGTCCTCTCTTCTCTCATCCCTCTCGTCCTTTCGCTCCCTCTCATCCCTCTTGTCCTCTTGCTGTCGGGTTGTTGTTCAGATTTGTAGACCAGTTGGGGTGGTTGGTGGTTGTTAGGTTGTTGATGTGGGTCAAGGTGGAGGGGTGTAATGGGTTGTTGTCGGGTTGTTGTTCGGAGCTCTAGAGAGAGAAATTGAAGGACCTGGCTCGTTCTAAAATGGATGGAGCTCCAAATAGTGGGTGGTGGTGGTAATGGTGTCCGTCGTCCGGCGATGGCGACGGTGGTGGTTCGTGGTGGTAGGATTTGGGGTTAGAGGTGATGAAGATAACGCCGATCATGAGGTTGAGGACGCAGAAAAGAGTAGTGGATATGAACCAGCTCGCTATGAAATCCAATATGTTTTGCTTCGTCCTTGGCTGGTTAGAGAGAGAGAGAGAGGGGGGTTAGGTCTCTTCAATTTTGTGATTCACTCCTAAGGCTTGAATTGAAATAGCCATGAATATGTTCAATTTTGTGATTCACTCCTCAGAATATTGAAGAAAAATTAATTGAAAATAAAAAAATTCAGTTTTGTGATTCATTCATTAAGAATACTAAAGAAAATTAAATAAAAATCAAATAAAAATCAAACTTGACAAGTTTTTGCTTTGTAAAATTTTCACGTTTAGACAGGAAGGGGTTACGAATGGGCGGTTGAAGGTGGAAATGGGTCACCGGAAGTGGGTCATCTTCCTCTATTTTTGTTTGGAGAAGAAGAAGAAAGAAGAGAAAGGAAGTAGATCACTACGACAAATACATTGATCTGAAGGCACGTCTGCTGATATAGCTTGACGTGGTATAGCTGGATGCACATGTTAGCTTGGTGTTGAAAGGTGGTGGTGACATGGAGCTCACGGTGAGAGAGAAGATGGAGAAAGAGAGAAAGAGAAGATGGAAATAGAGATACGAAGTAATACAAATAAAATGACTAAGTAGAAATATCTAAGGGCATTTATGACTTTTTATTAGTTCTGTTAAGTCCGTCCAAAATTACAGTTTAGTATTAAGTTTAGGGGTTTAAGTGTTACAAATAAAACTACAAGGAGTCTCCGTGTTTTTGGGGTAAACCACAGGGGGTTAAAGTGTAATTTACCCGAAATTTAATATGCAACTCTTATGTTGCTACTTTAGATTGGATTGCATATTGTATAAATAATATTTACTTAATGAGTGTTAACTCTTTAATGATAAACCGAATATTTTAATATTTTGATAATTGAATACTATGAATGATTTAATTATTTTTAGTATGAGAAAAGGTTTAGTGGATAATAACCATTGTATTGTTTGATTTTGTAATGCCTAAAGATATTCGTATTACATAATGAATCATTATTATTCATGTTTTGTTGAATTTTATATTATCAAATTTTACTGTGAGGCACATTAAAGTGTTATTGTGATCTTTATAGTACTAAGCATATTGTTATTTATGGATCTAACTGTAATCTCTAAAAAATTATTTTAGTATGATGTTATTACCACCATTATGTATAAGCTTGATTTTTATAGGTGGTTTGATGAGGTACAAAAGTAAATATTCTTATGTGACATAGAATATGTATTGTGTTAATATTTATTGTCTTAATATTATTCTTATGATTTAGTAATATGCATTATGATTATGATGATGAATAATTGTGAATAAATTATTATTTATTCAATAATGTTTACGCAAAATGTTATTTTGATTTGAAATCTAAATTATGATATGATTGGTAGTTGCCAAAGTGACCCAATCGGAATGACACATAGATATCAAATAAAATAATTGAAATTTAATACCCTTCCCAAGTATTTTAAAATATATATATATATATATATATAATGACTTTGCAAATCGCAATTCTTTAATTATAAAGATATTAGGTTCGGCCAAAGGTGCACCACTTCTAAGCAATTGTTGAATTGGAATAGGATAGTTGATGAGTATTCATAGTTGATATTGGAATGAATACCCAAAGGTAACTGACCTACTTAATAATACCCATAATATTGTGGATGTATGTCGTTATGATTTATTGTTTTCATATAGAATTTGATTCCTAGTAAGGCAGTTTTAAACATTCACTTTGAACTGTGAACATGAAGGAAACCAAACTTAAGACACCTACATGTTTGGGGTTATCTACAAAAATTATAATTATTGATTCACATGAAAAGAAATTGGATTTGAGAATAAGCAGTGGTTATTTTATTGATTATCTTGGTCATAGTACAAGAATTGCAGAAACCAATAATATCAAATTTAATAAGAATGGTGAAATCAGTGAGAGTGATAAATCATGAAATGTTGTAGAAAAATCACAAGAAATAATATTAAGAAAATCTCATAAGGTAAAGAGATTTGTCATTTCGAATGATTATGTGGTATATCTATAACAATCTTATTACAATATTGGAATAAGTAAAAACTCGGTTTTGTTGTCACAAGCCATAGAAAGTATTGATTCTACTAAATGAATTGATGTCATGAATGATGAGTTGAAATCAATGGACCAGAATGAAATTTGGGATTTCATTGAATTGCCTAAGGATACAAAAAATATTTATTGTTCTAAGGGCAATATAAAATGATATAATGCTAGATATGTGGTCAAAGATTTTACTCAGAAAGTAGACATTGATTACAATGATATATATATATATATATATATATATTTCACTTGTATCTTAAAGGGCTGATTTAGAATCATTATGGCATTAATAACTCATTATGATATTGATTGCATTAAATGTATGTGAAAATTAATTTTACAAAAGAGAGTTCAGATGAAGAATTTTGTGTAGATCAACTCAAAGGTTTCTCTATTAAGGAAAATGAAAATGTGACTTGCAGACTTAAGAAATCAATTTATGGACTTAAACAAGCTTTCTGAAAATTGTATTTTAAGTTTTATGATACTATTTTTCTTTTGGATTTAAAGAAAATATTTTTGATTAGTGTACATATCCAAAGATCAATGAGAGCAAGTTTATATTTACGATTTTGTATGTCGATAATATTTTGCTTGTCAATAATGTACGTGATTTATTGCACGAGTTAAGAAATTTCTCTTTAAGAATTTTGAAATGAAATATATTAGTAAGACAATTTATGTGATAGAAATTGAAATATTTCTGAATGAATTACATGAATTGTTAAGATTGCCTCATAATGTATATATTAAAAGTTCTATAGAGATTCAAAAAGAATATTCATATAAAGTTATCCATGTTCCTAAATGAAATAATTCCAGTCTTATGCAAAATTTTTATAAAATCAATTGGAATGGAAACGATTCTTTATACATTTATTGTGAGAAGCTTAATGTTTAAATAAGAAAGTGATAAAGTAATCATAAGGAATAAAAGATTACTTGCTCACATTTATGAAGTCTGATAATCTTGAATTGATTGGCTACTTAGATTCAGACTTTAGCTGATATATTGATAGTAGAAAATTCACTTTTGGTTCTTTGTTTCTATTATGTGGAGGAGCAATATTAAGAAAAGTGTAAAATGAAATATCATAAGTATCCTCTATGAGTGGTGTGCTTGAGACCACAATTCATGAATTGTTATTGCGAAACTTTATTTCAGGATTTGGGATTGTCGATTTTTGTTGCCAAGTCATTGAGAATTTATTGTGATAATTTCGCAATTGTTTTATTTTCTTAGACTGACAAGTATTCGAATGATGCTAAACACATAGAATTGAAATACTTTGTCGTTGAAGAAGAATTTTAGAAATAGAAAGTGTCAATAAAACACATACGTATATAACTTTTAAGTGCAGATCTATTGATGAAGGGATTACTCTTAAAGACAATTAAGAAACTTGCCAATTGGGTCTTTGTAGCTCGACTTTTTCGCGCCCCCTTTTGGAAGTTTTGAAAGAAGCCCTACAGTTCGGACTCCCGCGGTTCTGAATCTAATCTCACAAGTGCAATGTGAAATTGATAAACACCAAAGAGTCCAAATTCGGCAAATATTTTATTTTTGGAAAATTTAGGAAACCCATGACTTGTGCCAAAGGCCACGTGTCCGTTATCACCAAAATTGTCTCGGCTCGGGAACTTAGGTACGAGAGAGGAAGGTCATGATTTGGCACCCCACTCGCCCGATCAAAGATCGACTTCTACTAATTATGATATGATTTTTATCAACACCATATGCTCTTGTTCCGGTTTATTAAGCTAGCATTTACTATGTGATGCGCGCATACAAGGTATAGACTAGTTTGCCCGAATTTGAACAATTCAACTTCATGTTTGTTTTTCAAAAAAGGGTTTGATTTTGCCACCTAAAGTGGGCTTAAAGTTTGTGAATTTACCACTTGACAAAGTGGGCTTAAACGTACATTTATTGAATCATTCCAATTCAAGCAACAAGCTTTCATCCACAGGCACTCAAACAGTTTAACAAGTAAGCACTTAACCTCATGGCAAGCATGCTAGTCATGGCAACCACTCACACTCATGCAAGTATACTAAAGCAAATAAAAACTTACCTAGTACTCTTAGCCAAAATAAACAAAAAAAGTTAGAAAAATGCATGACCCCTAACTTATGCAAGATGACTAATGCAACACATATGATATGCAATTTAAATAGGCTCGGCTATTAAACATGGCATATGAACCAATTTGATAACATGCGGTCTAAAAATGTATTCAAAAAAGTATTGAACTAACAATACACTTAGAATGATGAACCGAGCTTCGGTGCATGCAATACAAATGGATGCAAACATAGAGAATGCTAAACAAAATGTGATGCCCCTAAACTAACCATCGTAAGCTAGCAAATAAAAGGGAGAAAGACGTAGGGTTGGAAGACATACACATTATTACATTACGCTCTCACGAAGGAGAGTCTGAATGAATAAACTAGCTAACTAGCTAACTAATTAAAGCTAAGCTAAAGCTAACTATTAGAAAACAAAATGAATAACTAGCTAAATTACTTAACTAATTATTACAATACTTGAATTAACTAACTAGTTAACTAACTAACTAAATAATTACAACACAAGTGTGATTGAAATAAGTATTTAAACTAAACAACTAACTACTCTGCCTCGGGAAACGAGGGATGTGCATGTGCATGCTCGGATTCCACCCGAAAAGACCACCGTCTTGTTCCCGAATACCTCTGTTTGCACAGTTGAACATTTCCAGAACAACTTTGCTCCACCTTACCAACACTCGGCTGAGTTTTGCATCAGTGGCCAGTCGGCCAAAGATGAAGGTTGCTGGCCATCAGCCGGCTATGGAGGTGGTCTATCGGATGGAAAGTGGCCTGTTGGCCACTGATGCCTAGGTTCATCTTGCTTCAATAGAGGACAAACAGAGCATATACAGGGTATTTTCAAGGATTGTCTGCACAACTCACCCCTCATTTTCATGAATAAATCCAAGGAATGGTAAACCTAAGCCACAAACCACCAATTCAAGCAATTTCATTGCATGATAGCTTGTGAACCCAAGAGTGTAAGTTCAATAAATGTAAGAAATAAAGGGCACAAACCTCCTCCATTTTATGAAAGATCAAGGGAAGTGGTTGAGCTTTAAGACTTGGATCATTTCATCACTAGCAAGTATGAAATGGCCTAAGTTCTATGTCTTCAATTAACGTCCGATTGAACACACCAAGACAAAATCAAATTCTTATCTTTGCACAATTTTAGTTTCAACTTTTAGTTACTCCTTTTAATTACCCTTCCATTCTTTAACCAATTAAGTCCATTGGTGAGTTGAGTCCTCTAAAAGAGAAAGAAGTGTCAAACAACGGGTAGTTTAAGGCAAGAAAGAGGTGTCATGCCGTTGATAATGAACCTCCAAAAGAGGATTAAACCATTAAGCATGAATCTCAATCTCAAGCTTAAACAATCCCAAGGTTGAAACAACCCTCAAAGAAAACAAAGAGTGAAGAAATAAGGGAGGTTGTAGAGATTATGGTTGCTGAAATTAAGTGAGAAAAACACTAAAACAATACAATCAACTCAAACAAGTGGTGTCTAAAGGCCTAAAATACCAAGCTTGTGAGGACACTTACACTAGAAGCATGCAAAACAAGACTCAAATGACTTAATTAACCCAAAATAGAGTTAAAACAATCCAAATCAGAGGTTAAAACATGCGGGAATTAAGCTATAAATGGCTAGAAAATTAAGCTAACACATAGCATAAACTAGGCTAGTAAACAAGACACAAGGAGAGGAGGCTAAGCCCTCTAAATTTGGACTTCAAAGCATGATTTTGCCCACTGAAAAAGCTCTGAAAATCAGTATTTAAAAGCTTGGAAAAAGATAGTGAAATGGTGGGAAACACAAGGGTAAAGGCCTCCAAAACAAGGTATAAGAAGGGCTATCAACCCCTCAACCTTTAATGGCCTTAAACCCACGCTTTAGCCCAAAAAACACAGAGTTTTGACAACCCAAAACAATGGAAAAAAAAGTAGGAATAAAAGCAAAGCAAGCAAGCAAATAGGTAGAGCCTTATACCTCTTGAAGAAAAGAAGCAATTCCAAGCAACAGCACAAGCAAACAACACCCTCTAGAGCTTAAACCAATCTCAAAAGTACCTCAGCTCAAAGGTGAAGAGATTTGGTTAAGGTTGTATAGGCAAAGGTTGAAGAATTGTAAGCTAAAGTGTAGAGATTTGGTAGAGAGAGAGGAAAATTTTTAAGCTCAAAATTTTCTAACCTTAAAACATGAGAGAGGGGCCTCTTATATATAGAAAACATGAAATCTCTACAAGGAGATCCAACCCTCCACATGTAGACAGATGCATGCATCTATGCAAATAGCTGGCACAGCTGGCATAAAATATTTACAGAAAACTGTGACGACCCAAACCCGCCCCTATGGGTTTAGCACCGTAACCGGCCAGTAATCCGTGATTACCGAAGGCTTGCTTAACCCTAATAACAGTAATACAGAGTACAGGGGCTGGCGGAAGCCAAATCAGTAAATAAAAGATGTCCAATGAGCTGTGACAGTCTGTATGCAAAAAGACTTTTCATACATATCCACATAAACAGTACACATATACATACATATATAATTATCCGGGACAGGGATCTAGTCCCTGCTAGAACAGTACAGTACACGTACAGTCAGTCTATATAGTGTTACAGAACCAGATACAAAAAGGGGAAAATCTAAAACACCCCAAAACAGCCCTAACTTGAAGGACTTGGAACCTCGCAGTGAGGCACAAAGGTTGGCTTGACAAAACAGGAGCTTATCCTGACGCCTCTAGCAACGGTCCGGTGCCTGTACACCTACATCTATATAAGAGTAGTGAGCTAAAGCCTAGTGAATAACATATGCGTAAAGAGGTTAAGAATGAATGTCATTTCAGAAGTGAAAATAGTCAATTATCAGTATATCAGTCATTCAGTCATAGCAGTCATAAGTGGTACATCCAATAGCAAAAACAGCGTAGTAGGTCTTAATAGACCGAACAGTCAGTTGATGGCCATCATATCAGTAAACAGTAGTGGTTCCAGCCATGGGAACCGACAGAGATCTCTGTAACAATAGCAGTAATAGTAAATGCTATGGATGCCACGAGTACAGTTCACAAACAGGACAAATATTCATTCAGTAGAGAGTATTATTCATAAAGCAGTTCAGTCATTTGTTCAGAAAATAATCTCATTTGAACATATCTTTACGACAGTGTTACTCACAGAGTTCTGGGCTACAGATAGCTAGAGCGTCCTCAGGTGCCAACCCTACACAGTTACAGAATGAACACACACTAAGCTACACAGTTGGGAAATAATAACTTAATCCCTAATTTGCCTCGGTGTGGTTCTATCTCAATATCCTTATTAAGATGCTATAAACTAGGCCTAAGAATGCCTAGAATGAAATGAGGATGCAAAGATGCACTTTAAAAATATTTTTAGAATTTTCAGAAAACAGGGGTCACGCTCGAGCGTGGCTTTCTACGCTCGAGCGGACATGCAGACAAAGGTTCCCCGCTCGAGCGGACTGTAAAAACATGGCAAAAGTACTGGATGCACGAAATTCACGCTCGACGGGCGCTCGACCCCGCTCGAGCGTGTGACACAAGTCCTTGCTCGAGCGTGCACTCCCCCAGTCGAGCGGACTGTAAACACATGCAAAGTACTGGATACATGCATTTCTCGCTCGAGCGTCACTTTCCCCGCTCGAGCGGACTGTATGAACTCAGTGTGTACGCTCAAGCGTGGAATCCCCTGCTCGAGCGTGAGTCCAAAATCTGGAATTTTCAAATTTGAACCTGAAGCTCAAAACCAAGTTTTAATGCATCAAATTTGATCCTCTTGGGCTAATTTTCTGGAAAACTCTTGTAAACTCATAATATAACATGTTTCAAAGGCCAATTTGAGAAATCGAAGCCCAAAGGTAGTTCAATTAAACACAATTTCAACTCAAAATTCAAGAACATGATGTACATGCAACATGCATGAATTTAAACAACTTTAAAGCTTCAAATACTTGCTCCAAAGAGCCAATTCCTTGAAAATCATGATGAATTCATGGACTAGAGCTAGAATATGGACATGCATGGAGGAATTCTTATGAAACGATCTCAAAACTCAACAATGTAAACATGCATTTAGGAAATAAGCTTCAATTCAACAATCTTGAACCAAAATATGACCTTAGGCTCCTATCTACCATGAAACATGCAAGAACTCACTTGAATACACAATTAAAAGGGTGAGTCTCCTACCTCAAGTCTTGTATGTTAGGGTGGAGGGGCCTAACTATGCAATCCTTTCTTCAATTTTTCAAACTCCCTAAGCCAATTCACAATGAAACAAGCTATCTTCTCTCTCTCTCTCTCTCTCTCTCTCTAGTCGGTTAAGCTCAAGAAAATGGCTGAGGAAATGTTTTGTTTGAATGTAATAAGGCTCAAATGTGTTTTGTATAAAGTGGCCACTAAGTGGTAGTTTGGTAAATAAGTCCAACTATTACAATTTAGCATTATTTAATCTAATTTAATCATACCAAATCACATTTCAAATAAATATACCATAAAATCACATTAATTCTAATTAACACAAAGCACTAATCAATTTCAGATTCGGCCGCTGATAAGGCTTTCAATTTGCAGTTTAAAGCATGAAACATGAACAGATGCATTTAACAGTCAACAGATAGAAATGCAAATAACACAATATATTCATGCAATTAATTCAGAATTTCAGTCTAATCATTTACTTATCCAGTTCAGTCACAATTTAGCAGTAAGCAGTGGTCTTATTAGTAAACAGTAGTGAGGGTTGTCACAGTCTCCCATCCTTATAAAGAGTTTGGCCTTCCAAACTCGAATTACCTTAATTCTGGAAGAAAACAGGATTCAGTGGGAACAGTTCAGGATATCTCTTGCTCATATCATCTTCCCTTTCCCAAGTGGCATACACGCCACCATGGTTTTGCCAATCAACTTTCACTAACGGAATCTCTTTGTTTCTCAACTTCATGATTCGTCTGTTCACAATCTGAATTGGCCGTTCTTCATAAGTGTAGTCATCACTTAGCACTACACGGGTAGGCTCAATTACATGGAAAGGATCCCGGAGGTAATCCCTCAACATTGAAATATGGAACACGTTATGTATATGCTCCATTTTAGGAGGAAGCGCTACTTGATACGCCACTGGATTGATTTTCTCAATAATCTCAAACGGTCCGACATACCTCGACGCTAGCTTACCCTTGACTCCAAAACGAGTCTGGCCTTTCATCGGTGTCACTTTAACAAAAACATGATCACCTACTTCGTACTCTCTGTCTCGTCTTCTGACATCCGCATAACTTTTCTGTCGGCTCTGTGCGGTTTTCAGTCTCTGTTGAATCAGTTTCACCTTTTCAGTAGTTTCATGTACAATTTCGGGCCCAAGCAAAGGCCCATCTCCAACTTCTGCCAAGCAAATCGGAGATCGACATTTTCTGCCATACAAAGCCTCGAAAGGCGCCATACCAATGCTCGAGTGAAAGCTGTTGTTGTAAGCAAACTCAGCTAAAGGTAAGTGGCTCTCCCAATTTCCTTGGAAATCAAGAACACACATTCTCAGTAAATCCTCCAGAGTCTGGATGGTTCTTTCTGACTGGCCATCTGTCTGAGGATGGAAGGCACTACTCAGTCTCAGTTCAGTACCCAATGCTGTCTGTAGGCTTTGCCAAAATCTCGATGTAAACTTCGAGTCCCTATCAGAAACAATGGACACAGGCACTCCATGCAATCTAACAATCTCATCAATATAGATTACAGCCAATTTGTCCGCATTATAAATTGTTTTGACAGGTAAGAAATGAGCAGATTTAGTCAGTCTATCAACAATAACCCAAATTGAATCCATACCTTTATTGGAGCGAGATAAACCAACAATAAAATCCATGGTGATATGTTCCCATTTCCACTCCGGTATCGGTAAGAGTTGCAGTAAGCCTGCGGGTCGTTGATGTTCGGCTTTAACTTGTTGGCAATGAAGACATTTCGATACAAAATCAGCAACTTCTTTCTTCATTCCCGGCCACCAGAAATTCAGTTTCAAGTCTTTGGTACATTTTCATATTTCCTAGATGGATAGACAATTTCGAATTGTGGCCTTGCAGAATTCTTCTTTTCAGTTCAGAATCATTCGGTACACACAATCTTCCCTGAAATTTCAACACATTATTCTCAAATTTGAAATCCGGCCTCAGTTTGGATTCCCGTTCTTCGATGATCTTCTTCAAGAAGTCATCATGTTGCTGTTTCTCTTTAATCTCTTCAATCAGTGCTGGTTGAGCAGAAATAGCAGCTAATGTTCCACCTTGTTCACACAAAACAATCTCAATATCAAGTCTTTCAAGGTCACATAGCAACTCTTTCTGTCCGGTGAGTAAACAGGCTAAGTTTCCAATCGACTTCCGACTCAAAGCATCGGCAACGGTGTTAGCTTTCCCTGGATGGTACAAAATCTGTAAGTCATAGTCCTTTATCAATTCTAACCATCTCCGCTGTCTCATGTTCAGTTCTTTCTGTGTGAAGAAGTATTTCAAACTCTTGTGGTCTGTATACACCTCACATGTCGCCCCATAAAGGTAGTGACGCCAGATTTTCAGTGCAAACACGACTGCGGCAAGTTCCAAGTCATGGGTCGGGTAGTTCTTTTCATGCGGTCTCAGTTGTCGGGAAGCATATGCAATAACTTTACCATTCTGCATTAAAACACATCCCAAACCCTTATAAGAAGCATCACTATATACAGTATAACCATCCGTACCTGAGGGTAAGGTGAGAATCGGTGCAGTCACTAGTCGAGTTTTCAACTCTTGAAAAGCTGAATCCCTTTGATCGGTCCAGTCAAATGATATCCCCTTCTGAGTCAGCTGTGTCAGTGGTAGGGCAATTTTGGAGAAGTCTTTGACAAACCTTCTGTAATATCCGGCCAAGCCTAGAAAACTTCGGACTTCGGTAACATTTGTCGGTCTAGGCCAGTTCACTACTGTTTCAATTTTCTGTGGGTCAACTGTAATACCATCCTTACTGATCACATGTCCTAAAAACATCACAGTATCAAGCCAAAATTCACATTTAGTCAGTTTAGCATACAGTTTCTGTTCTCTTAGGGTCTGCAAAGCAATTCTCAAATGATGTTCATGTTCCTCAGTGCTTTTGGAATAAATTAAAATGTCATCTATGAATACAACAATAAAGTCATCGAGGAATGGTTTAAAAATTTGGTTAAAAATTTGGTTCATAAGGTCCATAAATGCAGCAGGTGCATTGGTAACTCCGAAAGGCATAACTAAGAATTCATAATGTCCATACCTCGTTCGAAATGCAGTCTTTTCAATGTCCCCTGTCTTGACCTTCAACTGGTGGTATCCAGATCTAAGGTCAATTTTGGAGAACACTTGGGCACCCTGTAACTGGTCAAATAAATCATCAATGCGAGGCAATGGATATTTATTTTTTCACTGTTACCTTGTTCAGTTCACGGTAGTCAATGCAGAGTCTCAATGAGCCGTCTTTCTTTTTCACAAATAAGACTGGCGCGCCCCACGGTGAAGTACTGGGCCTGATGAACTTCTTATCTAACAATTCTTATAGCTGAACTTTCAACTCTTTCAATTCAGTCGGTGCCATTCTGTAAGGAGATTTAGATACCGGCTGTGTACCCGAAATCACATCAATGGTGAACTCAATGTCCCTATCAATCAAATCCACTGGCAGATCATCTGGGAATTCTCTGACTATAGGAATACTGTTCACATCAGTCTTATAATCAGTAGGTACAGTCAATACAGAACATAGATACCCCTTACACCCTTTTCTAATCAGTTTAAAAGCTTTCATGGATGAAATCAGATATGGGGGAGGTACTACTCCAACTCCATTAAGCACAAATTCAGGCAGTCTAGGTGGACGGAAAACAAATTGTTTTGTTACACAGTCTATGGTGGCATGATATTTTGTTAACCAGTCTATTCCCAATATTACATCAAAATGGTCAATGTTCAATGGCAATAAATTAATATATAAATGCGCATCTTCAACAATAATCTCACATGCAGGGTACATATAAGCACAAGTCATGGATCCTTCAACAGGTGAAGATACAGCTAACAAGTAATTCATGGGTTCCAACGGTCTATTCAATTTTCGCGAAAAAGCATGCGACACATATGAATGTGTAGACCCCGAATCAATCAGAACATATGCATTTTGAGTACAGATTAAAAGTATACCTGACACAACGGTCTCAGTATTCTGCACATCTCCCGGTACAAGTGCAAACACTCGGCCTTGCCTCATAGGCTCTTTTCCAGTGGCTTTAGGGTTGGGTTTTGGTGCAGCAGCTGATGCTGCGGCGCTGGCTGCAGCTTTACTATTGCCCGGAGGGGTGGAAGGGCAATCTTTAACCATGTGGCCCACCTTGCCACACCTGTAACAAGCACCAAAAATTTTATAACAAACTCCCTTATGGTTCTTACCACATTCGGAACAGGGCGGTATGGAACGGTTCCCTTAACTAGAGCTAGTCGTTGACCCTGTATTCTGCTTTTTGTTCAATGGATTGTTCCTGCCTTTCTTGAATTTAAAGCCTCGTCTCTTACCACGCCATTCAGACGCTGGTGTTTCAGTTTGTTTCAGTGCTTCAATATTTGATTCAGCTATAATGGCCCGGTCAAGAACATCCACATACTTGTGCAATTTCAACACATTAATTCTGTCAAGTACTTCGACATTAAGGCCGCCTTCGAATTTCCTGGCCTTCTTATAGTCAGTGTCCACCATGTGTGGTGCATATCTGGCAAGTTCAGTAAATTTCGATTCATATTCAGCAACAGACATGGTACCTTGCCTCAACTGTTCAAATTCAGTCACCATGCGGTCTCGGACACACTGTGGAAAGTATTTCTCAAAGAAGGACTCTTTAAACTGAGCCCAATTCATAGCAGTATTGGTGTCACGGACTAGCATCCACCACCTTCTAGCCTCTTCTTGTAAGGTGAAGGTAGCCAATAGCACTTTGTGTGCCTCAGAACACGGAAAGACTTCAAATAATTTTTCGGTTTCTAGCACCCATGCCTCGGCCTTTAATGGTTCAAGGCCTCCCTGGAATGATGGCGGTTTCATCTTACTGAACTTCTGCGTTACAGTGATGATGTCATCATTCACATTCTGTTCCGGCTGTACCGGAGGAGGTGGGGGCTATTGGTTCTGTTGTTACTGTTGTTGCATTAAGGCCTCAGTCAGTAGTTCAACAGTTCTTTCTAATCTCGCCATTCTGGCGTCAGATGATTCAGTTTCATTGGCAGTTCTTGCATTATCCATTTCACTATATGCAGCACAGTAATAATAAACATAGGAAGTTGCATACTTTAAACGTATTAACACATTAGCACATATAATCATGTTATGGTCACACACACTTTTCATGCTCATGTAATGCCCTATTACTTTTCTAGGACATCCTATAGCTCACTTGGACACGTGTGTGCGGTATAACTCCTGGTTTAAAATCGCTTTGATACCACTCTGTCACGACCCAAACCCGCCCCTATGGGTTTAACACCGTAACCGGCTAGTAATCCGTGATTACCGAAGGCTTGCTTAACCCTAATAACAGTAATACAGAGTACAGGGGCTGGCGGAAGCCAAATCAGTAAATAAAAGATGTCCAAGGAGCTGTGACAGTCTGTATGCAAAAAGACTTTTCATACATATCCACATAAACAGTACACATATACATACATATACAATTATCCGGGACAGGGATCTAGTCCCTGCTAGAACAGTACAGTACACGTACAGTCAGTCTATACAGTGTTACAGAACCAGATACAAAAAGGGGAAAATCTAAAACACCACAAAACAGCCCTAACTTAAAGGACTTGGAACCTCGCAGTGAGGCACAAAGGTTGGCTTGACAAAATAGGAGCTTATCCTGATGCCTCTTGCAACGGTCCGGTGCCTGTACACCTACATCTATATAAGAGTAGTGAGCTAAAGCCCAGTGAATAACATATGCGTAAAGAGGTTAAGAATGAATGTCCTTTCAGAAGTGAAAATAGTCAATTATCAGTATATCAGTCATTCAGTCATAGCAGTCATAAGTGGTACATCCAATAACAAAAACAGCGTAGTAGGTCTTAATAGACTGAACAGTCAGTTGATGGCCATCATATCAGTAAACAGTAGTGGTTCCAGCCATGGGAACCGACAGAGATCTCTGTAACAATAGCAGTAACAGTAAATGCTATGGATGCCACGAGTACAGTTCAGAAACAGGACAAACATTCATTCAGTAGACAGCATTATTCATAAAGCAGTTCAGTCATTTGTTCAGAAAATAATCTCATTTGAACATATCTTTACGACAGTGTTACTCACAGAGTTCTGGGCTACAGATAGCTAGAGCGTCCTCAGGTGCCAACCCTACACAGTTATAGAATGAACACACACTAAGCTACACAGTTGGGAAATAATAACTTAATCCCTAATTTGCCTCGGTGTGGTTCTATCTCAATATCCTTATTAAGATGCTATAAACTAGGTCTAAGAATGTCTAGAATGAAATGAGGATGCAAAGATGCACTTTAAAAATATTTTCAGAATTTTCAGAAAACTGGGGTCACGCTCGAGCGTGGCTTTCTACGCTCGAGCAGACATGCAGACAAAGGTTCCCCGCTCGAGCGTCATTTTCTCCGCTCGAGCGGACTGTAAAACATGGCAAAAGTACTGGATGCACGAAATTTACGCTCGACGGGCGCTCGACCCCCGTTCGAGCGTGTGACACAAGTCCTCGCTCGAGCGTGCACTCCCCCGGTCGAGCAGACTGTAAACACATGCAAAGTACTGGATACACGCATTTCCCGCTCGAGCGTCACTTTCCCCACTCGAGCGGACTGCATGAACTCAGTGTGTACGCTCGAGCGTGGAATCCCCCGCTCGAGCGTGAGTCCAAAATCTGGAATTTTCAGATTTGAACCTGAAGCTCAAAACCAAGTTTTAATGCATCAAATTTGATCCTCTTGGGCTAATTTTCTGGAAAACTCTTGTAAACTCATAGTATAACATGTTTCAAAGGACAATTTGAGAAATCGAAGCCCAAAGGTAGTTCAATTAAACACAATTTCAACTCAAAATTCAAGAACATGATGTACATGCAACATGCATGAATTTAAACAACTTTAAAGCTTCAAATACTTGCTCCAAAGAGCCAATTCCTTGAAAATCATGATGAATTCATGGACTAGAGCTAGAATATGGACATGCATGGAGGAATTCTTATGAAATGATCTCAAAACTCAACAATGTAAACATGCATGCATGAAATAAGCTTCAATTCAACAATCTTGAACCAAAATATGACCTTAGGCTCCTATCTACCATGAAACATGCAAGAACTCACTTGAATACACAATTAAAAGGGTGAGTCTCCTATCTCAAGTCTTGTATGTTAGGGTGGAGGGGCCTAACTATGCAATCCTTTCTTCAATTTTTCAAACTCCCTAAGCCAATTCACAATGAAACAAGCTATCTTCTCTCTCTCTCTCTCTCTAGTCGGTTAAGCTCAAGAAAATGGCTGAGGAAATGTTTTGTTTGTATGTAATAAGGCTCAAATGTATTTTGTATAAAGTGGCCACTAAGTGGTAGTTTGGTAAATAAGTCCAACTATTGCAATTTAGCATTATTTAATCTAATTTAATCATACCAAATCACATTTCAAACAAATATACCATAAAATCACATTAATTCTAATTAACACAAAGCACTAATCAATTTTAGATTCGGCCGCCTATAAGGCCTTCAATTTGCAGTTTAAAGCATGAAACATGAACAGATGCATTTAACAGTCAACAGATAGAAATGCAAATAACACAATATATTCATGCAATTAATTCGAAATTTCAGTCTAATCATTTACTTATCCAGTTCAGTTATAGTTTAGCAGTAAGCAGTGGTCTTATCAGTAAACAATAGTGAGGGTTGTCATAAAAACATTGGTGGCCGGCAAGCCATATCAGTGGCTGGCAGCCCGAAAGTGATGGCCGGCAGCTTCAAAAGGTGGCCGGCAGGCCACCAAAAGCTGCAGGCTTGAAGGTCCAAAGCTTGGTCCAAAACAAGGCAACAAAGGTGCAGGGTTTGAAAGGCTCAAAGTTGTGGCATTCCGCTGAGGACTTTGAGCACTTGATGAGAAAACAGACTCATCATCGGGTGTGCATGCGAGGACGTCCAAGTTATAAGGGTCATAAAAAATGGGGTGTCTACAGTTGCCCCTCTTTGATGGAACTCGGAGTCATGAAATGACATGAGTGAATATCAAAGCCCAGAGACGACCCGTTTTGACAAGGCCGTAAGACTTGGACAAACAATCAAGACAGAAATAAATGGTTGCGCCCACAAGCTGCCTACGTATCCCTTTGCAAGGAATCAAACCAGCGTAGTTCTGGGGCAAGATGCAAATGATATGCACAATGCAACTTTGAAAGCTGGACTTACACGCTTCGCTAAGCCGGCTATTTTGAAAACTTATGATCATGCGAGATGATGCAATAAGCAATAACAGGACAATAAGCAAGATGACAAGATAATAACATATGAATAAGAAGCTTCAAGCTATAATCAACACAAGTTCTACGCAAGAAGAACTAAAACACACTCTAACCACGCCAAAACAAGAGACGAAAAAAGAAAACACCACTCAGGGTCGTGTTTTACACGTCCCGAGATGAAACCCACCCAGGGCTACGCTTCACAAGTCCTGAGAAACAAAAATCGCTCAGGGTTGTGTTTCACACGTCCCAAGATAAAACCCGCCCAGGGCCGCGCTTCACACGTCTTGAGAAACAACCACTTGGGCACGTACTTCATACGTCTCGAGGAACAACCACTCGGGCGTGTACTTTGTGCGTCCTGAGGTAGAACCTGCCTAGGGTTGCGTTTCATGCGTCCTGAGAAACAACCACTCAGGCACATACTTCGTACGTCTCAAGGTAAAATAACAGAGGGGTGTGCGATAGATGCACAAAGTGAACAAGTGCGATAGATGTATAAGGTGAATGAGTGCGATAGATGCACAAAGTGAACAAGTGCGATAGATGTATAAGGTGAATGAGTGCGATAGATGCACAAAGTGAACAAGTACTTTAGATGCACAAAATGAATGAGCGTGATAGATGCACAAAATGAACAAGTATGATAGATGCACAAGGTGAACAAGACGTTCTTTTACCGAGAGACAAAAAACTTCATTCGAAACTCCTCCGAATGAACCATACATACAATATCGTTTGCCTATGTAAGAAAGAAACTTAACAAGTGCGATACAGTAAGAATGCATGTTCTATGCAAGACAAACAACCGAGATACAATGTTAATGGCATGTTCCATACAAGAAACAAAAGCGAATTCTATGCATGAAACAAGAGCAGAAGCATATTCTATGCGTGATTCATAATGGATGCAAGATGCGCATGCAGCATATATGTGAAATGCATATCTTATGTAACAACATATGTGAAATGCATATTCTACGCAACAAAGTGACATGCATGTTTTATGCAATAAAGTGAAATTCGTATTCTATGTAAGGTACAAAAGCATAATTTGACAAAAACAAATTCAGTAGCAACTTCTAATTTACCTCTCGAAAGAGTTACAATATGTTTAAAGGATACACCTCGTTCATGTTGACAAGTGACGAATATCGTGCACCGAAAACACAGTTTTGAGCTTCTGTAGAGACAATCTGAACCCAACAGTGAACCATCCTTACACTTCTTGAAAACCAAGGACACAAAATAGCATCAAGACTCCAAGGGAGGCCACTGGCCACTGGCCAGCCATAGAAGGAGGGTGCCGGCCCCGTGCTGGCCACGAATGAGTGTTGCCCGGCCACGGATAGGCCTTGTCGGCCCCGTGCCGGCCACTAATGGTAGTTCGGGGCCTTTTTTGTCTTTTCACCACGGATCTTTAAATATATAACTTAACATTTCATTTCCTCACAATCCTAAAGTTGAAATTGCTCCCCTTCTCTCTTTCTAGGTGCTCATTCTCTCTCAATTTGCGCTTTCTACGCATTTTTCAACGCCCCACGCGAAGTTGATTCGCTAAACCCTCTTTGTTTCCTCCGTTCTGAACTGATTAAAATTTGATTTCGACTCATTTTCCTTCATTTCCACCATTCTAGGCTTGTTTCCCTCGAGTTTCTCTCGAGTTCTATACACTTTTTCCGACTTTGACTTTTTCTTCAATTTTCTCTCTCGAGTTTCTCTTTTTTCTTCGTTTTTCTTCATTTTTCACCCATTTTCTAGATGGCGGATGATGTACCATATGACGGGGCCCCTCCAGAGGTTCCCCCCATATTTCCACCTGTTCCCGAGGCGAATGAGCCAATCGTTGCCGAGGCGGCTGGAGGTATTGAGGCTGACCTTAAGGCAGTGTTCGCACCTGAGCCGGAGCCAGAGCCAGAGCCAGAGCTAGTACCAGTGAGAGTTCAGCCATTTGATCCGGAGAGGTACCATCCCCGGATACATATCTTGCCAGCTGGTAGCATTCAACGCTTCAGCGACTTCATTCCCAGTGTGCCGGAGGATCTCCTGTTAAGGGAGCTGATTTCCCACCTTTCGTCCATCATAGTTGAGGTATAAGCTCTGTTTTCATGCATTCCTGCCTATCTTTACTTGCATTTCTTGCACTGCATTTATCTGACTGCATTTCATGCACTACCTTATATCTGACTGTACTTTCATCACTTTTCATTGCATTTCTTGCACTGCCTTTTATCACTGCCTGATCTGATTCATCTGTTCTTTGCCACATGGCAAGTCTCGTGCCTTTCGAGAGTACGGAGCTACTACTGCGTGAGACTGGTATGATGAGCTCCCCGTAGGAGTTCACGACATCATAGACGAGACAGGCTTCGGCCTATTCCAGTCTGGCCTGACGTGAGTCATCGCGAGTTGTCCTCTTTTGGGAGCACTTGTGGAGAGGTGGTGGGACACCACAAACTCCTTTCACTTTTCCACTATAGGGGAGATGATGATGACTCCCTATGACTTTGCCATGATCACCGGCTTAGACGTAGAGGTGATCCGATCCCTCTTGATTCAGACATGAAAGAGTGGGAGGTGGCCTGGTTTGAGTTGTTGGGAGCGCATCCGCCCATATATCAGATAGGCATGGTCAGATACACCTGGTTTGCTGAGTGATTCAGAGGGAGCGAGTCCGAGATCGTAGAGGAGACGGAGCAGTATTCTATGGGCTTTCTGATGTTCGTCTTTGGTATACCCTGTTTTCGAACAGGTGGAACACCGTCGGCTTATATCTGCTGAGCGCCTTGGTGACCCTTTCTCGGGTGCACTTTTATGATTAGGGTGGAGCTGGCCTCGCCACACTATATGGATACATGAGTTCAACATCCTGTCTGAGTGAAGACTTGATTGGGGGCTACTTGTGAGCCTGGGAGGTATGCATCTCAGTTCCCTCTTTGCACTTTACATTTTCTGCTTCACATTTGTTCAACACCTGTGCTTTCTGCTTTGCACTTTCTGCAACTGTTCATACATTGTGCTTTTTGCTTTGCACTTTCTGTATCTGTTCATACTGTATTGATCACATATCACTGCATTTTCTCTGTAGCTGAGGATCTATACATATTTTTCAACTCTAGCCATAGAGCCCATAGAGGAGCTCCCACTGGCAATTCCCTATTTACGAAGGTATAACAGCCGCCTCTAGCGTAGGGCCCGTGAGCCCTTCACGTTCTTCCGCTACTACTTCGACATCGTGGCTGCTCATGAGGTGACTCGAAACACAATCATTTTTATTTTTGCTTTATAACTATTCTAATTCACATTTAGCAACTAACAACAACTAATAATCTGTACAACCTCTATTCGCAGATTATGTGGTAACCATGGGCCACGATGCCTACTAGGATTCGAGACCAGTATGTCGGGGCCTAGGCCATTTCTCGCTTTCGCATCCTACTCGAGGGCCCAGTCTGTCGAGCTTGGTTCCTAAGTGAGCGGTTCGTGCACCAGACTATGGGCCTGCATGGCCCGATCATTCCGATGGCTCCATCAAAATCCATGCGATCAGTAGATAGCCTATCCATTAATGAGGTCATTCAGTTTATGGTAGGCCTGGATGTCGATTACTTCCGAGTAGAGGGTGACTATGCGGCCTTCATTCGGACACATCTCATGCCACCTTTGACTAGTGCTCATGGAGGTGAGGAGGCATGAGCTCCTGCTACGCAAGATGTGCCTAGAGTGACTCTAGCAACCAAGGCCTGTGGTAGAGGGGCTTCCCAGGCAAGGCAGAGGACCGGTTGGCCAGAGCTTCGGACTATGCTGACATGCTGGTGGCATACTGAGGATGCTTACTAGGTCCTGATTGAGCTTGCAACGGTTGGGTATGAGCTTGCCAGGGTTCGAGGCCCAACTCAGGTATGGACTACACTTTACGACTTACATCCCACATTTCATTTCAGATATGTTTACTGCGAACATTGATCATTCAAATACATTTGCAGGCATCCATCGAGTACACAGAAGGTGCTCTCGAGCTGATAGCCTCGTTAATGGGGATGGTACAGGGGATGAAGACGCTGCTCGGTCTCTACGGTATCCCGATAAGTTCTTCAGTTTGTACTCCAGGCATCAAATTTCCACTGATACATTGACACTGACATTTCAACTGAAAACTTCCCAAACTGCACTGATACACCGCATTTGACACACTACACTCACACATTGTATTCATACACTATATCTGATGTCTGTATGCACTAATTCTGTATACTATGCTTGTATTTGATACACATATTGTAACTGATATGTGACAATTGTCTTTTCAGATTCCACCCAAACCGATGGCACCAGCGGCAGCCGCAGTACCACCAGTATCTCCTCTAGTAATAAGTAAGAGAGAGAGACAGGCTCCAACACGCGGTTGAGGCAGAGCTAGGGGCACCCGAGATGAGAGCGGTCATTCATAGCTCATTCTGAGTGATGATGATGTTGAGACGAGCGACTCTAAGAAGGAAGTGAGTCAACATTCAGAGTCACCTGAGAGTGGAGACGATGCTGGCTTGGGTTCCAAGAGTGGAGGTGACGCCGAGGCGAGCTCTGAGGTGGAGAGCGGAGATGACATTAGCTCGGGCACTGGTTCAGGTTTAGACAGTGGCGCTGATGAAGATAGTGCCCTAGAGTGTTCTCTTCCGAGAAAGAGGACGAAGAGGGCCTCTCGAGCTTGAGGCAACCGGCACTGATTTTTTTTATATTTTTGCTTAGTTTCTTTTTGTTATTAGCATTAGCACATTGTATAGCTTCAGACAGGTTTCATTTTTCGTTAAAACTTGTACTCTTTTTTTGTAAAAACCATGATCGGAATAAAACCTCGCAGTTTTTATGAAAAGTGTTATTATTTTTTCATCAAGAGCACCATATTTGTATGAAAATGACATGGAATGAAATAGCCAAGAGCACTTGATTGAAACAAAATCCTTAATCGGGTAATCAACCGACCAACAACCAAAATACAAAATGCACCATATAACTCGATAAACAAAACAACTCAACAAACCTGCCAAAACCAAAAAGACTCAAAATAAGACCTTAAAACACACAAAGAGCAAAACAAAACACATGTTTTCAGCATTGTTAAGCACAAAAGTGGACAGCAGACCTGAGAGGAAGGGTGTCGGCTAGAAGAAGAATTTGCCAGCCACCTGCCAGCCACAAGAAATGGCCTACCGGCCACTTGCTGGCCATCAATGTGCAGAACCTCCAGATTTTTGACAACTGGCTTCCATTCATTGCCTTATCTTCTACAAAAGGTTGAACTTCAGGGAAAGACTCTCGGATTGGATTGCGACTTTAGACGGCTCAGAAAAGGTGAATTTTCAGGGTTTTAGCATAAATGCACTTTTCCTGCTGAGCTGTTCTCCGCTTTGTTTTCCGTTCCTTCATGTCGTAGCTAGATATTGGAACATAATTACACATGTTTTTAGCTTTGGGAGACAAGAAATATGCTCGACAATTGAATAATTTCAGGTGTTAATGGAATCTTGGCGCGTTGAGGAGATCATGCCTCAGCCCCGTTTTGGCCATGTCCAAGCTTTGGGACGGATGTGTGGGCTCACTCTGCACGAGGCTTAATCTCTGGCCCATAATGGAGAGCTAGACATTCCCAGTTTGATTCGTCGATTGACGTTGGTGACCACGGCGACCGTCTTTGGCGGGGTTTTCGGCAACATGCCCTCTACTTATGTATGCTAGCTCATTTCTTTCTTGCCCCTAGTTTTGGCGAGTCTAGTATTCTCTTAATCAAAGTAGCACAAGGCCTGAGAGAAGGCAAAAGTTGTATTGGCTTGGCATTGGCCAATACGTTGATGGGCTTAGACACCTTCCATCGACAGGAGACTACCAGATTCGTGGGAAGTCACTACTTTTTCAGGTAATGTTTCCCACCATTTCTAATATATGTTTCTCACTTCACTCTGCACTCATGCTCTGTTTTTCTCTCAAAGCCCTTTTCTCACTTTTCTCTCAACATACATCTCTCTATTCTTTAATCTCTCTTTTCTTTCATCCCTTCCCAGGTATGGCTTATGGACAAGCTGAAGGTAGTGGACTCTTGCCCTGCATACTTAGCTTAAGGCTATTTCTTCTGCCACCGACTAGTGGATTTCCCAAATGAAGGATGGTTGTGCGAATGGATGGGCAACAGGTCTGCTACTGACATAGCCTGGCGCTGCCCTTGGCTTAATCTGACCGAAATGTGCTACAGCATAGTTCGGTAACTTGGGATACAACTGATTAGACTCACACACTGTGTATTCTATTTCTCGTTTTGGTTCAAGCATCAATTTGGGCACGATCAGATTTGCCTAGAGGAAGGGGTAGAGTACCCGATTTCATTCCTCATCCAAGGTTCACATTTGGGTAGGTACCTTACTACTTGGAGGACAAGAGAGCTTCTGGCCCCTGCCCCTAGTTTCAGTTACGCCCTTTCTGGCGAATGCCTGGCTTGGCTCGATGGGAAGACACAAACTGCGCCCACTTTGGCTTCAGCAGCTTCCACATGCACGAGTAGAGAACGCAGGAGCACCTGACTCATCTATACCCTTAGTTTATTGCTTTGATATTTCTTTTCAAGTTTTTGTCAATGTAATAAAAGCAACTTTGATTTGTATTGAGAGTTGGAGAACTTTTTATTGAAATTGTGGGGAAGTGGTTTGGAAATACTCTTCAAATCCTGGAGGACGCCAATGATCCTCAGCTAGTCACCTACAAAGATACAAACACTCCGGTCGGGGGTGCCGGAATTAGCACTCCGACGGACAAGTCAGTTCTTCTCCTCAAGAAAGCTTGTTCACTAAGTTTTTAGAAGTGATTCTTACATACCTTTACAAATCTGAAGCTCTTGTATTTATATCCATTTTGTGGGCCTCGGGGTCAGAGTCTACTTTTTATTTTACTATTCTTTCATTTGTCCTGACATGCCTTCTCGAGTCTATCCGGCCTTAAGTACGTAGTCGGCGTCCCAGTTGAGCCGAATGGAGCCGTTCGGTTCCCGGCTCCTCGGGTATACCAGATTTCGTTCCTCTATTTATTCGGCTCCCACAATTGCCCCCCAAGCGTTCTGTCAATGACAGTTGGGTGAAATGCTTGGTTCCAATTTTCAAATACTCTGAACCGAAGTTCGGGGATTAAACTTATCACGCGGATGTTTAATTACTCCCCCTTTAATCATCGCCTCAACTCCCCGACCCTTCGTACACGCCTATTTATTATGATTTAAAATCTGATGTCCTTTCGAATCCGTGTTCTATGACGCTGACTGCTGGGTTGCTCTTCGAAGCGTTTTTGCAATTCTTCCGTATGTGACACTCTTCATTTTTGTAAGTTTTCTTCTCCCATGCTCTGAAGCTTTTCCTAGTTTGTTTATTCCGTCACGTGTTCTTATAGACAGTAGGTTATGGCGAAACATTTGAAAGACCTCCTTTCGTCAGATCGAATTGTTGGCTTTAGACGCCATTTTTCTGTTCCTGACGATGTCCAGCTGTCGTTTGTGGCGGACGGCACTCTTGACATGGAGATGGAGGACGAAAACACGATTGTCTTTCCCCTCTTGTCAATCGCAGAGGGTGGAGTCCGCTTTCCTCTTCACCCGTTTCTGAGGGCTGTTCTTCGCCATTGGGATTTGATCCCTTCCCAACCCAATGTGAATTTCTTTAGAATTATAATGGGGGTCGTAGCGCTGAACCGTTGCCTTGGAATTAACCTTGGCATTCCTGCCATTCGGCATTGTTATGCTTTGGCCAAATCCTCTGGTCGGCACGGGCGTTACTTCCTCAGAGCTAAGGATACAGACCATCAGTTAATCACTATGCTTTCCAGTTCTGGGAAACGAGTTGACGATGTTATGGTCGTTGTCCGCGGCAACTGGGAGTTCGGCGAAGGGGAAGACCGTGTCGATCCTATTCCTAGACGTAGGGGTGAACCAGGTCGCCGAATGCTCTCTTGTTTGTATTGTATGCTCATATCTGCCATACCCTGTTTTCTTGAGTCTTACGGCTTGTCTTTTGCAGGGAATGCTTTGAAAAAAGTCCGAGTTTCAACTGACGACGCCATTCTTTCAGACATTAGGATTGCTCTTAGTTATTTCGGCCGTCGCAGTCTTCACAAGCAGGAAAGAGCGGCCCACATTCTGCTTTGCTACGAGCCTACATATACGACCTTTTCGGCTGCGGAAAACATACCGATTCCGGAGGGGGAAGATTTTCTCGTTGCTCGTATTTTTTCCGACTTCAAAAACTTGAGACGGGTAGGTTTTGAAGGGTCCGATTCGGACAATACTGAAGTATCCGATACTGCCGAATCAGATCAGTCCGAGGCCGAATCTGAAGAGGTATTGGATTCTGCCGATCCTCCCTCTACATCGGGGCGGGGGAACCTTTCTGTTGACGACGTTCCTCAACGTACAGACAACCTTCTCATCTCGGGATCCACTAACATGGCTGGGTTAAGCCTGACAAAGCTTGCTAAGAAGGCGAATGCGGAGAGGTTAGCTGCACGGCGAAGAGCGGAGGGCCTTTCGACCGAACCGCCCACCAGTGAATCTCAACATTCCCTCCCAGTTACCGAATCAAAGTCCTTGGGAGTTGTTGAGGAGGCGGCAACAGATAAGAATGCCGAATCCGCATTGGTTGGGAAAGCCGTTCAGGATGTTGAGGGAAGGGCGGAGAAACGCGCTAGGGATCGTGAGGTCGGCTTAGAAGATCACGGCGGCAAACGTCCTCGAATGGGGGGATCGAGCGAGGTTGTGCCCTTTGTGATTCGACCGATGGTAAGAAACATGCCGGTTCCTTCGGATGCCTCGGCGCGTAAAGACCCGGAGGTCGCGTTCGGCGTGGCAACGTCTTTGTCGTTGCCGTCTGATATAGAGGCTTTCCAGTTGGAACCGGATTTGAATGCGACAATGTTAGCCGCACAGTCGGCCCTTTTGGTGCGTATTCTGACTTTTTTCTTCACTTCATCCAAACATTGTGCGCGTTACGTTTTCTGAATTTTTCTTTTGCAGACCGTTGGTAAGATAGCCGATGTAGGCCGCCGTCATCTCGACGCCGTCAAGCAGATTGGTCAATTACGAAAGCAAGTTGAGGTTCAGAGGAAAAGGGCCGAGGACGAATTTCTCAGAGCGAACCAGGAAGCTTCTCGGGCAGGGGACGAGGTAGGGAGAGCTCGTCATGCGGATAAGTTGAGAGCAGAGGCCGAGAAGAAGGCCGACGATATGGAAGCTGCACTTGGCTTGTCCCAAAAGGCCGTTGCCGGCCTGGAGGCTGAGTTGGCTGAAATGAAGGCGGCGAAGGACATTGCCGGCTCAAACGGTTTCGAAGCCGGGAAAGAGGCTGGACTCGCCGAATATGTGGACCAGGTCTCTCGGTTTGAGAATCGGGGCTTCAAACATGGTTGGCACAAGGCCCTTGCTGCAGCTGGAGTTTCGCTGAATATGCCAATACCATATGAGCAAGTGGACATCGATCCGTTGGAGACTGATTCGGAGGGTTGATCTTTACGATAACCAATTGTTATGATTTTGAGTATTTTTTCCGTTTGTTTTTGTTATTTTGTATTTGTTTATCGGACATTTTTCATGTATTTGTTTATCGGACATTTTTCATGTTTTTCATGCGGGTTGATATTATAACAGTTATGATACAGAAATGGACGTCGATATTTTTTGTAGTTATAAAATGTTATGAATTCTGCTCAATGTGCTGATGTTTCCATAATTTTATGGTGATATTTATTAAATCTGCCCTTGCCTTGGCCAGGGCGCGAGTGTGAAGAGCCTAACGGTTCATACTCGTGGGCTGGCCGAGGCATCTCTGAAAAGGTGGCAGGGTAAAACGGGGCCGACTAGATTAATGAATCTGCCCTTGCCTTGGCCAGGGCGCGAGCGTCAAGAGCCTAACGGTTCATACTCGTGGGCTGGCCGAGGCATCTTGGAAAAGGTGGCCGAGTGATCCGGGGCCGACTAGATTAATAAATCTGCCCTTGCCTTGGCCAGGGCGCGAGCGTCAAGAGCCTAACGATTCATACTCGTGGGCTGGCCGAGGCATCTCTGAAAAGGTGGCAGGGTAAAACGGGGCCGACTAGATTAATGAATCTGCCCTTGCCTTGGCCAGGGCGCGAGCGTCAAGAGCCTAACGGTTCATACTCGTGGGCTGGCCGAGGCATCTTGGAAAAGGTGGCCGAGTGATCCGGGGCCGACTAGATTAATAAATCTGCCTTTGCCCTGGCCAGGGCCAATCGTGACATCCACGAAGGGCGCTCCGAATCCGGAGTCTGATTCGGCCCTATGGGGTCATGCCCCAAAGGGCGCTCCGAATCCGGAGACTTATTCGGCCCGAAGGTGTCGTGCACCAAAGGGGGCTCCGAATCCGGAGACTTGTTTTGGCCAATCGTGACATCCACGAAGGGCGCTCCGAATCCGGAGACTTATTCGGCCCTAAGGGGTCCTGCCCCAAAGGGCGCTCCGAATCCGGAGACTTGTTTTGGCCAATCGTGACATCCACGAAGGGCGCTCCGAATCCGGAGACTTATTCGGCCCTAAGGTGTCGTGCACCAAAGGGGGCTCCGAATCCGGAGACATTCTTTTTGGCCAATCGTGACATCCACGAAGGGCGCTCCGAATCCGGAGACTTATTCGGCCCTGAAGGGTCCTGCCCCAAAGGGCGCTCCGAATCCGGAGACTTATTTTGGCCAATCGGGACATCCACGAAGGGCGCTCCGAATCCGGAGACTTATTCGGCCCTCAGGTGTCATGCACCAAAGGGGGCTCCGAATCCGGAGACTTGTTTTGGCCAATCGTGACATCCACGAAGGGCGCTCCGAATCCGGAGACTTATTCGGCCCTGAGGGGTCCTGCCCCAAAGGGCGCTCCGAATCCGGAGACTTGTTTTGGCCAATCGTGACATCCACGAAGGGCGCTCCGAATCCGGAGACTTATTCGGCCCTAAGGTGTCGTGCACCAAAGGGGGCTCCGAATCCGGAGACTTGTTTTGGCCAATCGGGACATCCACGAAGGGCGCTCCGAATCCGGAGACTTATTCGGCCCTAAGGTGTCATGCACCAAAGGGGGCTCCGAATCCGGAGACTTGTTTTGGCCAATCGTGACATCCACGAAGGGCGCTCCGAATCCGGAGACTTATTCGGCCCTGAGGGGTCCTGCCCCAAAGGGCGCTCCGAATCCGGAGACTTGTTTTGGCGAATCGGGACATCCACGAAGGGCGCTCCGAATCCGGAGACTTATTCGGCCCTAAGGTGTCATGCACCAAAGGGGGCTCCGAATCCGGAGACTTGTTTTGGCCAATCGTGACATCCACGAAAGGCGCTTCGAATCCGGAGACTTATTCGGCCCTAAGGTGTTGTGCACCAAAGGGGGCTCCGAATTCGGAGACTTGTTTTGGCCAATCGTGACATCCACGAAGGGCGCTCCGAATCCGGAGACTTATTCGGCCCTAAGGTGTCGTGCACCAAAGGGGGCTCCGAATCCGGAGACTTATTTGGCCAATCGTGACATCCACGAAGGGCGCTCCGAATCCGGAGACTTATTCGGCCCTAAGGTGTCATGCACCAAAGGGGGCTCCGAATCCGGAGACTTGTTTTGGCCAATCGTGACATCCACGAAGGGCGCTCCGAATCCGGAGACTTGTTTGGCCTAAATGTTGAGCGCAAACATGCAAAAACACGAAACCTTGCATTACAACGATATGTGTACAAGTATCAAGCCCACAGGTCGGGTCATTGATAAAATTTACGTAGATGTGTTGAATTCCACGGCCGTGGCAGGCTTCTTCCTGACATGTCTGAGAGCCGATATGCCCCTACGCCTGCAACGGAATCTATCTGATAGGGGCCGTCCCAGTTCGGACCAAGCTTTCCATCGGCTGGCCTCCGGTCGGCTGGCAGTACCTTCTTTAGGACCAGTTCTCCTGGATTGTAGCGGCGCAACTGAACTCGCCGATTGTATGACTTGGCGAGCTGCTGCTGATAGCGTGCCATGGACGCTAAGGCGCGGTCCCTTCGTTCTTCAATCAGAACCAGGTCCAGGGCGAGCATCATATCATTTCGGCCTGTGTCGAAGGCTTGCGATCTCAAAGTTGGCAAGCCGATCCCTAGGGGTAAGATTGCCTGGGTTCCGAAGCATAAGGCAAACGGCGTTTCTCCGGTAGATCGTCTTGGCGTTGTACGATGGGCCCACAGTACACTCGACAACTCTTCAACCCATCTGCCTTTGGCATTTTCCAGCCTCTTTTTGATGCCGTTCAAGATAGATTTGTTTGAAGCTTCCGCTTGACCGTTACTTTGGGGGTAGGCTGGCATAGAGAAGTAAGGCTCAATACCATATTTGTTGCACAATTCTCGGTATACGCCACAATCGAACTGAGTACCATTATCCGAGATCAATGCTCTTGGAATGCCGAATCGTGTAATGATGTTCCTCCACACGAAGCGCTTAATGTCGGAATCCTGTATATGGGTTAGAGCCTCCGCTTCGACCCACTTTGTGAAGTAATCGGTTGCTACGATTAGAAATCGCTTTTTCCCTGGGGCCCTTGGCAATGGTCCTACGATATCGAGTCCCCACTGAGCAAACGGCCAGGGGCTTGTGATAGAATTCAAAGCTTCTGCCGGCTGATGGGTTAGTGGGGAGAACTTTTGGCATTGTTCGCATTTCTTGACGTAATTTTCTGCGTCGGCTCTCATCGTCGGCCAATAATATCCTTGTGTTATCGCCCGATGGGCCAGGGAGCGTCCCCCCGAATGGGCACCACAGCTGCCATCGTGTATCTCAGTGAGCAGCTCCTCTACTCTGTCCGGGTGCACGCATTCCAAGTATGGTCCAGAGAGGGACTTTTTGTAAAGCCCTCCTTGTGGATCTAAGTAGTACCGCAGGGCCTTGTTTCGCAGTTTGTGTGCTTCTTTTTTGTCCTCTGGGAGTTGCTCAGAAGAAAGGAATGCAGCAATGGGGTCCTTCCAACTTGGAGCGGATTCTATAATGTTGATGTGGGTTTCCTCCGGAGGGCCGATACTTGGTTCCGGGACGAAACCTACTTCGATGGTACGCTTGAGCTCGGAGTTGATGGCGGAGGCTAAGCAGGCCAGGGCATCCGCGTGTGTATTTTGATCGCGTGTTATTTGGTTTAGTTCATGATGGTCGAATTTTGTCAGCAAGGAGTTAGCCGTTTTCATATAGGCCGCCATACGCTCGTCTCTTGCCGCGTACTCCCCCTTTAGCTGGTTGATTACCAATTTTGAGTCGCAAAACACCAACAGCCGCCGCGCGCCGAGCAGATGCGCGTTCCGCAGTCCGGCTAAAAGGGCTTCGTATTCGGCTTCGTTATTTGATGCTTCGAAGCCGAGCTTGACGGCCTGCTCAATTACTGCGCCGTCTGGAGACATAATTACTACGCCGGCGCCGCTGCCCCGTTGGTTAGACGATCCATCACAGTATAATTGCCAAATGTCCCCAACATAAATTCTCCAATCTGGCTTTGACCGAACTTCGGCCTTTGGCTGGACGTCATCAGGCTTGAGGTCGGCAAGCCCTCCTGTGAATTCGGCAACAAAGTCGGCAAGCACCTGCCCCTTGATTGCAGTTTTGGGTAAAAACTGAATGTCGTATTGGCCGAGTTCGAGAGCCCACTTCGAAACACGCCCTGATGCTTCTGCATTCCGTAGTACTGATCGAAGGGGATAGTCTGTTAGCACCCTAATGCTGTGTGCTTGGAAGTAATGCATCAGTTTTCTTGCTGCCATGACCAAGGCTAGGACGAGTTTTTCCAGCGGTAGGTAGCGTGTTTCGGCGTCCACCATTGCCTTGCTCACATAATACACTGGCTGTTGCTGCCCTTCCTCCTCTTTTAATAATACGGCGCTGACGGCCCTGTCGGAGACTGCCAGATATAGAATGAGGGGGTCACCGGTGGCGGGTGTTGTTAGAAGAGGTACTGTCCGGAGGTAGGTCTTCAGCCCGTTAAAAGCTGCTTCGCATTCGGCGGACCATTCGAAAGCTCTGCCCAGACGTAGTGTTTGAAAGAATTGTCTGCAGCGGTCTGTAGATCGGCTGATGAACCTGTTGAGTGCAGCAGCCATTCCCATCAACTTTTGGACTTCTTTCACTGAACGGGGGAACTCAGTTCCAAAATTGCTGTGACTTGCCTCGGGTTGGCTTCGATTCCTCGGTGGTTGACGATATAACCCAGGAATTTGCCGGAGCCGATCCCGAATGCGCATTTGGAAGCGTTTAGCTTCATTCTGTATTTGCGTAGGGTGTTGAATGTCTTTTCCAGATCGGCTATATGGTTTTGCTCTTCTTTGGATTTGACCACCATGTCGTCGATGTATACTTCCATAGTGTGTCCGAGCTGTTCTTTGAACATCGTGGTGACCAGTCTTTGGTAAGTTGCCCCTGCATTCTTCAGTCCAAAAGGCATAACCCTGTACAGTAGGTTCCTCTTGGAGTGAGGAATGCGGTTTTGTCCTGGTCATCCGGATTCATGGCGATCTGATGGTAGCCCCTGTAGGCATCGAGGAAACTCATGCGCCGGTGACGTGCCGTCGCATCAACGAGTTGGTCGATTCTTGGTAAGGGGAAACAGTCTTTGGGGCAAGCTTTGTTCAGATCCGTGAAATCGACGCACACTCGCCAAGTTCCATTTTTCTTTTTCACCACCACTGTGTTGGAGAGCCACGTGGGATAGGTAACTTCTCTGATTGCCCTGGTATCAAGCAGTTTGTCTACTTCGTCTACAACGGCGGCGGTGTGTTCTGTGGAGGATCGCCGGCCTTTCTGAATGATCGGCTTGCACCGGGGGTCAACATTTAGATGGTGTTGTGAGACTGATGGGTCTATTTCCGGCATCTCGTATGGAGTCCATGCAAAGACGTCGAGGTTGCCGAGTAAGAAAGTGATCAGCTGCTGTCTGTCGACCTGGCTCAGAGAGGCGCCGATCATAAAAAACTTTTCCGGGCTTCCATCAATGTCAACCCGGTCTAAACCTTCCGTAGCCTTTTCGTTTGGTTGACGCCCGACGTCATCCAGAACCTCTCGACTGGGCACTTCAATGGAATTTACTTGCAGTTCCTTCGGTGTCTTGGCGGCGAGAAGATAACATGCTTTCGCTGACTGTTGAGAGCCACGGATCTGCTCAACGTCGTATTCCGTTGGGAAACGTAGCAGCTGGTGGTAGGTGCTTGGGACGGCCTGCAAGGTATGCAACCATGATCGCCCCATGATGAGATTGTACGGGGACGGTAGCCTGACAACCAAGAATTCCACGTCCACCGTTCTGGAGCCAGCTCGAACGGGTAGACTGATCTTTCCCAATGGGTACTCCAGGTTGGCATTGAAGCCGAATAGTGGATAAGGAGCGGGAGTCAGATCCGAATCGTTGAACCCGAGTTTGACGAAGGTTTTATAGTACATAACCTCCGAAGTGCTTCCCTGGTCGATAAGGACGCGTTCGACGGTGAACCTGTTTACGCGTAGCGCGACAACCAGAGGATCTACGTGAGGGAGTGCTACGCCGCTCAAATCAGAGTCGTCGAAGGTGATGCTTGGCGCTTCTCGGAGCCGGGGTCGCTTTGTTGGTGTGAGCTGATGCTGGGGCCCCGGAAGTGACTGGATTGCATGTACAGTGGAGGCTATCGGCAGGCTGTATATCATATGTACGGTGTCAAGCGGGACGCCTTTTGGGCGACGTGAGTCCTCTGTCACCTCATCAAGGTAATCGGTTAAGGCGCGGCGACCTCGAGGTCGTTGAGGACCTGCCCTTGGGAATCGCTCAGGAACCTTGAGCCCTGCCCGTTCGGACTTTGCTTTTTCTAAGGCCAAATCGCGGCGAAGGCGTTCGTTCTCAGCGATGATGTTGTCCAAACTCTGTTGGATCTGTCTGGCTTGTTCTATGGTCGCTTGCATCGTCTCCTTCGTTGAAGTCGTTGGTGAGTTAGAGTTCGAGGCGTGTCGTTGCGCGACAATTTCCTTTCCAAGCGTATTTGCCGGAGTGAAGTCGTCTCTCTGTGCGGTCTCGTCGGTGGCTATCGGAGGATCGTCAGTCACGTCTTTCATGGATATATTTGAGTATTCCCACAGACGGCGCCAGTTGTGGGGAAGTGGTTTGGAAATACTCTTCAAATCCTGGAGGACGCCAATGATCCTCAGCTAGTCACCTGCAAAGATACAAACACTCCGGTCAGGGGTGCCGGAATTAGCACTCCGACGGACAAGTCAGTTCTTCTCCTCAAGAAAGCTTGTTCACTAAGTTTTTAGAAGTGATTCTTACATACCTTTACAAATCTGAAGCTCTTGTATTTATATCCATTCTGTGGGCCTCGGGGCCAGAGTCTACTTTTTATTTTACTATTCTTTCATTTGTCCTGACATGCCTTCTCGAGTCTATTCGGCCTTAAGTACGTAGTCGGCGTCCTAGTTGAGCCGAATGGAGCCGTTCGTTCCCAGCTCCTCGGGTATACCAGATTTCGTTCCTCTATTTATTCGGCTCCCACAGAAATCAATGAAATTAAAGTTGTGAGTACTGAAAATTTTCATTTTGGTCCAAAAATGGTCTAAGTTGTAAAAAGTGAAATTTGAACACAATCAACTTTTATTAAAACTTTCCAAAACCATTTTTGAGAAGGATCACCACTTGACACCCACGGAATCAATCCTCGAGATGTACCACCTCGAATCCATAAGATCACAAATTGCCCCTTGAGTGAATACCATTACTTTGCACTGTAACTAGCTCTTCTCTCAGAGTAAAGATCACAATCGAACTCTTAGGTAAAGAAAAAACAAAGATGACCTGATCAAACACATGGATAGGACAGTTAATTTGGAGGTGTTTACGGCCAGACTTCAGGATGAAGTTGCCTACGTGTCCCGAAGATGGGAATCAAACCTTACATAATTCGATTCAGGTTCACTCGAGTATTAACTCTCTCTCCGATTGGGTTTTCGGCCTAACGAGCCTCTCAGGGATGGTATTTCTTCAATTTGTCCATATTGATCAGTTGGGAAAATTTTAGGCCATCCAAGTCCATGAGAATAATAGCTCCACCCGACCAGATAGTTTTGATAATGTAAGGACTAGTCCAATTGGGTCTGAACTTGCCCCTAGGGTCATGAATGGGTGCTTGGTTGTCTTTCAACACCAAATCCTCCTTTTTGAGATTCCGGGACTTAACCTTCTTGTTAAAAGCCCTAGCAATCTTGCATTGATAGCCCTGAACATGGTATAACGCTTTCAGGCTTCTCTCATCAAACAACATCAGTTCTTCAAACCTACTCTATTACCAGTCCACCTCTGCTATCTGACACTCAGCCATAACTCGCAGCGACAGGACTTCTATTTCGATTGGCAGAACAGCTTCCATCCCATAGGCAAGAGAAAAAGGAGTTGCCCCTGTAGACATCCGGATTGAAGTTTTATAGCCCCAGAGTGCAAATGGCAATTTATGTAGCCAATCCCTATAGGTCTCAACCATCTTCTGCAAAATATGCTTGATGATCTTGTTGGCAGCCTCGACAGCTCCGTTGGTTTGCAGCCGATATGTAGATGACTTATGAAAAGTCACATTATATTTCTCCAACAAGTCTATCACTTCTTTCTTGAAATGAGAGCCATTATCTGAAATGATCTCGTTTGGGACTCCATAACGGCAAATGATGTTATTTCGAATGAACTTAGCCACATGTGCTACTTTCAACACTGCATAGGACTGAGCTTCCACCCACTTTGTGAAGTAATCAATTGCCACCAGAATTTATTCATGCCCATTCAACCCTTTTAGCATGACTGCCCCAATGACGTCAATTCCACAGACTGAAAAAGGCCATGGTAAAGTCATGTTGTATAGCTTCGTTGGCGAGATGGTCATGCAATTTGCATGAATTTGGCATTTGTGGCATCGCCGAACAAAACCAATACAATCCTCCTCCATGGTAGACCAGTAGTAACCTTGCATGAGAATCTTCCGGGCCAACATTACTCCGTTTATGTGTGCCTCACACTCTCCTTCATGGATGGCCTCCATCAGGCGCTTTGATTGCTTTGCTTCGACACACAACTTGTGCATTCCCAGATGACCTCTCTTGTACAGTTTACCTCCGCAAATGACAAATTGAATGGCCATCCGCCGTATTGCCCTTTTGTCCTTGACATTTGCCCCTGGTGGATAAACCTCATTTTCCAAGAAGTTCCAGATATCGTAGTACCAAGGGTTTTGATCTTGCGCTTCATCTATTGCGGCGATAGTTTCATAGGCCGGTGTGGGACACATCCCGAATCCAAGGGGGATGTTTATCATGGATGATAGAGTTGATAAAGCGTCAGCGAATCAGTTGTTCTCTCTTAGTAGATGCGTGAAGGTTAGCTTCTCAAACCTGGGAATCAGAACGTCTAAGGTTTGGTGATAAATCTTCATCTTTTCTTTTTTGACCTTCCAGTTTCCGTTTTCTTAAGACATAACTAGGTTCGAGTTCCCGATCACGTCTAATCATTTTGCCCCTAGTTCCAGGGCGGCTTCCAAACCAACGATACACACCTCATATTCTGCTTCATTATTCTATACCTTGAATCGGAGTTTGCAGGCTAGAGGTATATGGGAATTGTCGGGTGCTATCAGCAACACACCTATCCCATAACCATATTGATTGAATACTCCGTCAAAGTACATTGTCTAAGTCTCCTCCTCGACCTGTAGAATGGCTTCATCTGAGAACATGTATTCTACCGCTTCATCCCCTTCTACTAGGTGATCTGCCAGGAACTCTGCTACAACTCTCTCCTTGACCGACTTACGAGTGACATACTTGAGATTGAATTCAAAAAGGAGAAGCAACCAACGGGCTAGCCTACCCGTAAGTGCTGGTTTCTCAAAGAGATATTTGATAGGATCTAATCTCGAAACTAGAATTATAGAGTGGGCTAACAAATAGTGCCTCAACTTCCTGGTACCCATACCAAGGCTAGGCAAGTTTTCTCCAACGAGGTGTAACGGGTCTCGTATTCCAGCATTTTCTTGCTCAAATAATAGATGGCTTTCTCCACCCCATCCTCAGATTCCTGAGCAAGCATGCATCCCATTGTGGTGTATGTGACTGACAGATATAGAATCAACGACTTCTCCGGCTCTGGCGGTGACAACACAGGCAGATTCTGAAGGTATTGCTTAATCTGCTCAAAAGTGAATTGAAATCGATCATCCCATCAGAATTTCTTTCCTTTCTTCAGGAGACCAAAAAGTGGTTCACAAGTTAAGGTTAATTTCGAAACAAACCGTCTTATGAATTGCACTTTACCCAGAAAGCCTCGCACCTCCTTTTCAGTCTTTGGTGGTGGCATTTCTAGAATGGCCTTGATTTCGACAGGATCTATCTCGATGCCTCTCTGTGTGATCAAAAAGCTCAGCATTTTCCCTGCTGTTACGCCGAAAGTACATTTCTGCGGATTCAACCTCAGTCTGTATTCTATAATTCGTTGAAGAATTTCTTCAATGCGGTGTAGTGGTCCTCTCTTTCTTTGGACTTGACAATCATGTCATCCACGTACACCTCGACTTCTTTGTGGATCATATCATGCAGAATAGTGGTTACAACTTGTTGATAGGTAGTCCCGGCATTCTTCAGCCCAAACAGCATCACCCAATAGCAATAGGTTCCCTACGGCGTAGTAAATACAGTTTTCTCTCTGTTCTCGGGCCCCATCAGAATCTGGTTATACCCAGAAAATCCATCCATGAAGGAGAGCAATGCATGGCCCGCAATGAAGTCCACTAATTGATCGATATGTGGCAGGGGAAAATCATCCTTCGGACTAGCCTTATTCAGATCCCTGAAGTCGACACAGACTCTGATTCTGCCATTCTTCAGTCAACCACGTTGGATATTCAAACACAAGCAAGAACCCTACCTCAATCTGCTTGGTAACTTCTTCCTTAATCTTCAGAGCCAAATTCGGACATACTCTCCACAATTTATGTTTGACAAGTCAGGCCTCGAGGTCAAGAGGGATCCGATGCTGTACAATCTTAGAATTGATTCTAGGCATGTCTTCATAGGACCACGCGAAAACATCTTTGAAATCTTTAATAAAGCGACTAAGCCCTCGCGCTCCTCCGAAGATAACGTGGACCCAATCTGGACCAAACGCGGATCCTTTTTAGTACCCACATTAACAACAATGATTTCATCAGCAAAGGGTTTTGCAAACCTCTCATCCTCTCGATTAATCATAGTTTTTCAAAACCAGAGGAATTCCTTCCTCTTTGTTTTCATTAAAATTCTGAAAATCTTGGTCAATGCAATAAACAAGCGGCACAGAGAAATACTCAGAATCAGTAGCAACATTCTTATTCATAAGGTCAAGCTCATCCAGCTCTTCGGTTACAACCGACTCAAAAGAAAAGGAAAAAGAGGACCAGAACAAGACCTTGGCATCCAGGTTATCACCCCCATGAATACTGGACTTAGACTCAAAAGAACCGGAATCTGATTCTAACTCCACAGACTCTATGGAATTAGATTCTGGCTCATTATCCAACTCAGAACTACTAGACAGGTAGCCCTCCTCCAGCTGCCAAACGAGAGATGGTGTGTCGGATGCATCCAAAATGCTGCTAGACGGGTTCACACCTGGTTGGTCCCCAATCATGGAGATGGTCAGGTTATCTCCCAAGCTCTCTGAGTCAGCCGGAGGATCTGAAAAGAGACATGCCAGTGCTGCTCCTACTCCAAGCTCGCTGTTGTTCGAGTCACTTTCTATGTTTTGTTTCGTTTCAACAGTCGGTTCAGCCTTTTCCTCGGCGTTACTATCTTGCAACTGGAAATTGAAGAAGATTTCGAAGCCAGGAACATGCTGCTTCTCAGAATTCGTCCAGGGCTCAGGGAAGCCGCAAAATGGGAAGTCTTCACCATCCCGAACAAAATGATCATTTAGCGTTCCCCGGATCGGCCTGTGAACTAGCTCACAGTGCTTCCTAGCCTGCTTAGCTCTGGCTCTACCTATTATCTCTTCTCTTTTCCTGGCCCAATCCTCTTTGGTGGACGTATAGCCAAGACCAAAGGCATGTGGATTATGTGGCACATCGACTAATCCTCTTTGGAGCTTGTTCATGAAATAGATTGATTGGGCGCTGACATACAAGCCCTCATCAGCTGCCAAAATCTTCTATACTGCCCGAGCCTTAGCTAGAGTAAACCCTAAGAGGAACACATCCTCCTCGCCATGGTCGATTTCCAGCACAGGTGTGGTTACCTCTGGCAGAGGATATATGGACGAATTCTCGAACACAATAGCCACTCCCTTCCCGTGAGGGTATTTCAGCATTTGGTGGAGGGTAGAGGAGACTGCTTTCACAAGGTGCAACCAGGGCCTCCCTAGCAGTAAGTTGAAAGTGGCCGGCACATCTAGGACATGAAACTCGACATCCTGTTGTGCTGGGCCCACCTGAACTCAGATTTGTACTGTGCCCATAACCTCTCTGCTTGTGTTATCATATGCCCGAATCATCTGGGTTGTAGGCATGAAATCTGCTAGTTTCAGGCCAATGGCATGAGCTGTACGAAAAGAACAGACGTTGATAGCTAACCTGGTGTCGACTAATACCATTGGCACCCACTTTTCTTTGCGCTCCACTGATATGTGCAGAGGTTTGTTGTGTGCTGAGCCTTCTGGCCGCAGTTCTTTCTAAGAAAAGGTTAGGGTTGGACTGGCATCACCGGGGAAAACTAATCTCACAAACTGTTCAGGGGTGGTGTCAATGGACAGTTTGGGTTTGTCCATTGTTGATAACACAGCCTGGCAATGCACTCGAGAAGCCATGAGCAGCCCTCAAATTGAAATATTGGCTTGGATTTTCTTTAGTTGTTTCAGCACTGCCTCTTCCTCCAACTGCTTTTCTTTCTATTTTTTAACCTCCTTATCTTTCCCAGAGGCCTTGGCTTGGTGTAAGTGCAGGGGCTTGAAATACCGTCCACTCCTCATCATGTGGTCAATCTCTTCGGAGTACGAAGTATTGTCTGGCAAGGACTCACCCCAACTTTCATCAATGTGGGCCAGATGTAGATCATCAACCTCCCACCATACACCTCCGGCAACCGACAAGCAATTGTCTGGTTCCATTCTAATCGTTCCCATATCACAAGTATCCCCGCAGAGAATTGAGCTATTCCAGCTTTCCAGTTGTTTTCACCTATTTCTTGTTCAAACTGCTTCAATGCAGCTTCTTGCTCCATATCCACAGTACTTACGACTCCCAATTATTGAGCTAAATTCTTGATGCCGGTGCTCTTCGGCAGTTTCCCCTTTTTCTCGGTCATTCCGGCCACTGCAGCTATTCTTGCTTCATTTTCTTCAGGTTTTGGTTCAGTTCCTTTATCCCTGTTGGGTTCATCACTCAACCACCCAGAGTTGTCTGTCAACCCATTCAAATTGAACAAGTTAATTTGCATGTCCCCTTGATCTTGTTCGTCATAGAACTGCAGATTGTCTAAGTCCTTCTCTAGTTTCGCCAAATCGTCTAATCCTTGATTGGGACCATCCTCCCTAACCATGCTGACCTCCACTGCTGTTGGCAATACCACTTCTGGCCTGACTTGATCAATTGGCACAATGTAGTAACTTGGATCATACTCTCCCTCAGACAAGTCCTCGGAGCACTTAGGTAGTGGACTCATATTCTCCTCTAAGGCCAACCTTCCTTCTTCATCCACTATCACCACCATAGATTCAGGTTAAAGTGTGGGCATGTCCATCATGCACAAATCTATGCTTTCAAGAATGAACACGATCGGCCTAGGTAGGTGGGAATGGGTAATATATACGCCGAGTCATAGGGGAGAGCGAGTGTATGGATTAGGTTTACGTTCCGACGTAGGGGAACTTGGTTGTGGGCCGAGAGAGGGTTGGTGGTTACATTTGGCTTTTGAGGTGGTGCTATCACCTTGTTGTCAATGAGATCTTGAATTTCATGACGCAGCCTAAAGCATTGGTCGGTGTCATGACCGTGTTGCTAATGAAATGCACAGTACTTGGTTGGGTTGTGTTTAGGTGGGAGAAGATTGGGTAGTGGGCGTGGCTCTAACGACTTAAGATGCCCCTTCATGGCTTGGGATAAAGGCATGTAGAGTGAGGTGAAGACCCTTTGGGATCGGGCCTGGTTGTTTGAGGTTAGTGGAGTTGTACTGGCGAAAGGGTTGGTAGTTTTGGCTATAGTGGTGACGACATTCACATCAGATGGTCGCGCAGTTATGCTTCCACTAGTGGTTGCATTGGAACTGCACACAAAAGGCCTGTTGGCCTGCTCATTCTCATCGGTTATCAACCCCTGTTTCATTGCATCTTCAATCTGAACCCCTATCTCATGGAGCTTAGTGAATGTGAACAATAGTAAGACAATCATCTTTTGCAATAATTTCCCTTGCAGATTGCGGACCACCATCTTGATTTGATCCTTCTCGGATGGCTTGGTAGTCATCATCGAAGCCTTGGCCCTCCACCTTGTTACAAAGTCTGAAAAGCCTTCCTTTGGCTCCTGACGGATTGCCTCAAGATCACGGGTTGTGACCTCGATCTACGTGTTGTATGAGTATTGTGCGATGAAGGCCTCGGCCATTTCCTCCCAGCTCTGGTTCACAGAGTCCTCCAGCTTTGCATACCAGATAGCCACTATTCCTGACAAGGTCCGCTTGAAAAGCAATAGCTTTTGAAGTCTAATGAGGCCCACCGGCCGTAGGATGTCTGAAAAGAGCCGAAGGTGAACCATGAGGTCACCAGAGCCATCGAATCAATCGATGTGTGGCATTTTGAACCGATTCGACAAAGTTACTGTGGAGTCGATGTATCCATCTTCAATGTTGAGGATTGAGTTAACAACCTGTGCTTGCTTGAAAAGCTTCTCCAGTTTGTTAACCTTAAGTACAGTCGGGTCAACTTCAAATTCAAACAAAGCCTCGGTTTGGTACACTGGTGCCTTGGAGACTTGTGGTGGAATGAGGTCTATCGGATTGCCTTGATTCTCAGCTTGGGCATTAGTAGTAATTCTGGGTGCTGGGATACCCACTGGAAGGTGCATGAGATGCAGAAGTCGCTGCTTGCTGTGGTTGCTGTTGCTGCAACCAGTTTATTACTTCAGCTTGATGGGCTGTGACTTCAGCCTGGCAAGCAGCATCTTGCTGCATGGTTTCCACTGTTTGTTGGAGATGACGGATCAAGTCCTCCATGCTAACCGGGGGATATTGTGCCATCGGAATTGGCGAGTAATTTTTTACTAGACTGGATGTAGAAGACTGAGCCTAACTAGATACAGGCGAACTGAAGGGTTTGTTGGACTGGTGAATTATGCCTAAATCTTCTTTGTCTGGTAACCGGTGGGAGCGAAGCAAACATAGGCGGTCCCCTAACAAGATCTCCAGATCTGTAAAGCCTTCTAACACGGGTCCAGAGTGCTCGGGGGATATCCGAACTATTCAAAGCAATTGTGATAAACTACTTAGCAAAAAGAAATAAAGCAGAAGGAAAACAAAAATAAAAATCACACAGCACCTTAGCTCAGATGTTAACCATACACAGATGTAATCAAAGTTGTAGGACTGCGCTCAACATTGAATTCTGCCTTGAAAACTGATACCCAACTTGCAACTGATACGGACGTTCCTGTACAGAGTGAGATCCAAAACAGCCTTGTACCTCTTGAAGAAAAGAAGCAATTCCAAGCAACAACACAAGCAAACAACACCCTCTAGAGCTCAAACCAAGCTCAAAAGTGCCTCAGCTCAAAGGTAAAGAGATTTGGTTAAGGGTATATAAGCAAAGGTTGAAAAATTGTAAGCTAAAGTGTAGAGATTTGGTAGAGAGAGAGAAAATTTTTAAGCTCAAAATTTTCTAACCTTAAAACATGAGAGAGAGGCCTCTTATATATAGAAAACATGAAATCTCTACAAGGATATCCAGCCCTCCACATGTGGACAGATGCATGCATCTGTGTAAACAGCTGGCACAGTTGGCATAAAATATCTGCAGAAAAAAATGGTGGCCGGCAGCCTCAAAAGGTGACCAGCAGGCCACCCAAAGCTGCAGGCTTGAAGGTCCAAAGCTTGCTCCAAAACAAAGCAATAAAGGTGCAGGGCTTGAAAGGCTCAAAGTTGTGGCATTCCGCTGAGGACTTTGAGCAGTTGGCAAGCAAACAGACTCATTATCGAGTGTGCATGTAAGGACGTCCAAGTCGTAAGAGCCGTCAAAAATAGGGTGTCTGCAGTCTTGAATGTAATCCATAACAGTTGTTTATGATTGATTGTGTTATTTGACACATTGAGATCTCATTAATTGTGTTTCTAATATATTTCCTGTTATGAAATGTGTACGTACATAAATGAGAATGAATGAATGACACCAGGAATAGTCTTTCACAAAAGACATTATCGTTGGACCTCTTTATACTCTTCACTTAAAGAGCTATGTTAAACTAGTTGCTAGTGTTGTAGTACATGGAAGGAACTATATCGCACTATTAGTGTAGAACCGCCATGACTCATATTAGTGAACTATTTAATTATAGCATTATGATGATGACCAAATTAAAGGTAATAGTGAATATGGTTTATTGCGTGCCTAATGTTAATCTTGTTAAATCTGGATGTAAGTTCTCATATGGGCTAAATGGAAAAATGTAAGACTAAATTATTTATTTAGTCATTATATTTATGGTAATATGAATTACAGATTTGGCGGGATTATGATTCTATATTTTTGCTACAATTAATTGGTAAATAAAGAAGAGTGTTTTCCAAGCATCCTACTTTGATGGGAAAGTAAAATCATTGTTAAATAAGTAAACTGGTCATCTCTCTACCTATAAAAGGACATTTAGACTACCCATCAAAATAATTTCTGAATTCAATGTATTCTAAAGAGGGTTAAAAGAGAGAAACATTTTTTCCACTAATATTGATATTAGGTTTACGTTCAATCAATTATGAATCACTTGAAGTTTCGCATAACTGATTCCGAGTATATTATTTATTTTCCGCATTATGTTATTATTTGTGAAAATTATGATAGTTTATGATTTTGGATTATGAAGGTTGTTATATGCATAACACCATAAAATTATTTACACTATTCTCGTCTTCTTTCTTCTTCCTTCTTCTTCTGCCAGTCATGGAAAGGAAAAAGAAAAAGAACAAAAAAAAAAAAAAGAAGCCAAAATGACGTTGTTTTGGGATTTCGGGCCACTCAAGCCTCTAATTTTTCAAGCTACCTAGCGGGATTGATAACAAAAATAATCATTTTGTTTGATGTTCATTTTTTAGATTTAATTTTTTTAAGAATTGAATTTTTTATTTTCATATATATTTTTTTATATATTTTTAGTGAATATTTTTTAAATTTTAAACAATTTTTTTTTACTTTTTAGATGCACCTTATATAGATGTACTTAAAAAGTAAAATATTTATAAAAAAATATTTTCAAAAATGAATAAATACATAAGAATAGAAAAACATATTGAATTTTCGTATTTTTTTATATTTTTGGTATTTAATGATTTTTTTTAAATTTTTTTCCATGAATATTGTACTTTTTTAGTATATTTATGTTAAGTGTATTTAAAAATTAAAAAATTACTTAAAATATTAAAAAAATTTCAATGATAACAAAAAAAAAAAAAATGAAATAGAAAAACAATTTTTTTTTAAAGTGAATCTAGAAAATTAAACCCAAACAAGGTGATATCATTCTGTTTCGTGTTTGTTTTACAAATCAATTAATAATAAAAAAAAAAAAGAAGTCCCTGTGCCACTTTCATTTTTCACAACAAATGATAATTTTAGTGAAACAAACTGATATATATATATATACACACACACTAGTGTAAAAGGCCCACGTAAGGCACGGGCTAATATGACTTTTGATTTTAATATTTTATTGAATTTATTAAATGAAATGGAATAATATGATATTTTAATTTCAAAAAAATAAAAAAATATATATTCATTTCATTCCATTGCACTTCATTCCATTTCATTACCTGAACTCTTTTTTTTTTCAAAAATAATTAGTGTGTTTAGTTTTAGTTTTCTGAATTCAATTTATTGAAAATTGAGTTTTTTGTGTGTGTGTGTTTTTTTTTTTTTTTAGTGAATATTTTTTAAATTTGAAGCAATTTTTTTTTTTAATTTTACTTTTTACTTTTTTAGATGCACCTTACTTAGATGCATCTAAATAGTAAAATATTTGTGAAAAAATATTTTAAAAAATTAATAAATACACAAAAATATAAAAAATGTACTTTTTTTTTTCTTTGTATTTTTCGGTAATGTATTTTTAAAAGATTTTTTTTATAAATATTATACTTTTTAAGTGTATTTATATTAGGTGTGTCTACAAATTAAAAATAATTGCTTAAAATATTAAAAACTTCATTGAAAACATTAAAATACAGAAAATAAAAAAGTAGAATTTTCTGAAAACTGTTTTCTGAAAACCAGAACCAAACAAGCTCATAGTTTCTTACAAAATTGAATAGAATAAATAATTAAATATATGATAGAAATCTTAATTTCTATTATAAGGTACAATTATGGAATAAATGGATGAGATAAAATTTTAGTTCAAATGAGTAGATTTTTTGTTATTATTTTTGTTAGGATGGAATAATCGAATGGTGATATTACACGCCAATGATGATATGGTATCATCGTTAAACTTTGTTTTGGTTTCATTTGTAAAAAATTATTTTTCGCCCTATGCAAGGCACGGGCTGTTCTTTTGAAAATTTATATTTCCAAAATGCAAATCTTATAACAAATTATTCTTTTTTGTTTGATTTTTTAAAAATTATTTTTAGACAAATTTTCATTTGTTTTAATAATTTTTTTTTCATATTTTCTTCAAATTATTATTATTATTTTATATTTTTTTCGGTTTATTCTATTAAATTAAAGATTCTAATAAGGAATAGTTATAATTTCTAATATTGTAAGAGCATTTCATATTTTAAACAAATCTTAGGAGTGTATTTGTAATTTATCCAAAACCAAAATATTTATGTTTCATAACTAATTAAGAATCTATACATTATTACAAAAAACCCTTAACTTAAATTAGTACCACCAATATTGGTAAATATTACCAAAGAAAAGGGTAAAATCGGAAAGTCAAATTATAGGTTACAATTAGTAAATTATACAAAATAAAAGGGCAAAATAAGAAGAAAAAAAAAACTTAGGGGTGCATTTGTAATTTATCCAAAACCAAAATATTTATGTTTTATAACTGACCAAAAATCTTTGCATAATTAAGAAAAACTTTCATCCAAATTAATACCACCAATATTGGCAAATAATACAAAATAAAAGGAAAAAATGGGAAAATTAAAGTACAACTCTCTAATAGTAAATAATTCCTAATAAAAGGGGAAAATGGGAAAAAAATACGAGTCTCAAGCAAGTAAGCGCTTATATATATATATATATGTATGTATGTATGTATGGGTAATACTATGATGCACACCCTCAAAAGAATATGTACCACATACAAGTTATATCATTTGTAAATTTGATTATCATAAATGTCATAACTTAATATTAGGAAAGTCATAACTACAAAAAATTTAGTTATAACCAAATAACAAATAAAATATAATAGAGAACTCTTGAATCATAATTAAGATAATATCATAACTAATGATTCAAATAATGTCATGACCAACATCACATTAAATCATAACCAATAACATAATAAATCAAAGGAGGTTGTGGATATGATTCTGGGGGTAAGGAGTTGGATTTGAATATAGCAGTTGGTATTGGACTGTCTCCAGTTAGTATATAGACTGGACAGTCTAGTCCAACTTAATGGGCCCACTTTTGAATCCCATTTTGATAATCCGAATCATTCACATTTTAGGGTTAATCGAGTATTATCATTGCAAAAAAAATTAAGTCGATCGGATAACGGAAACATGATGTACTCGACGTGTGACACCCCAAAAATCAGGAACATCAGATACTATATTAACCATTAAGTACAGGGTTTATCTAAGGTTACAAGAGTAGGAAATGTCACTAATGAGTCCTTTGGCTAATAATCAAGCAAGATCCCAAGAAGGTCGGAGGAGTCAAAATAGCCTCCCTTCTAAGTCCAACCACCTTAGATAGCAAAGTTACCTTTTTAACAGATCTTGACAAGGCCTACATGAGTTGACGGAGTATAAGGATAGGTTACAAATGTTATATATATACAAATTACAAAAATCATGTCTTAAATAAACATGGGATCTATCACTTACAATCTCAAAACACGTTTAACATAACTAGTTCCTAACTCTCACAAGATAGCCATACGTCCTCAAATACTTCAACTTTGCCTTCAACCAGCCTAATAGTCTTCAATACCTGGCATGAAACGCCGTGAGCTTTGAATGCCCAATAAACGCACACACACTCCGTCCATTTTTCCCAATCCAATACACCATCATATTTACAGCGAGCAAGTAGTGAAGCATGATATTTAAATTAATAACAACAATTTTAATAACAGAGGAAGGAACATGTCATTCAAATAGATAACAAAGGTTATAATGTTAGTGGTTAGTATTCTAGAAATCCCCCAAAGAGATTTCATCCTCCCAACCACAAGAATTGGACACCGGACTATTCGAAAATCCCCCTTTTGCTGCTTTGTTGTAGAACTAACCTCGAATGCCTACCAACGGTTATATACCGCGTAGCGCCAACCGCACGGCCTCAAAAGGGACAGGGAAAAGAAAAATGTTTTATTTCCTGAATCTAACCTTATCCTTCCAAAAAGTTTTATACTCCTGAATGTCTCATCCAGACCCAACCTTATCTCACCAATCAAACTATCATAAAGAGTCCGAATATGTCAGTTCCATTCTAGGGTTTACGCGACAACCGCTTGCGCAAGACGGAACCTTCAATTAGGGAGCACGTCTCATCAATCCATACATAGCACATTATCATCTCTTCATTATTCAAGTGATCGAAAACCCAATACCATCCCAATTAAGTTTTCTGTTTGGATCAATGTTTTAAGTCAAGTTGGAACAAACTCAACAAGATAGTAATATCCACATAAGCATGAGCATCATTAAAATGAAGAAGATAAGGAACATAACCATAACACATGCAATATCATACCAAGATATGATCATAAACTAATAATCATATTCATATACACAAGAGCATAAAACACCCATATAGAACTAGATTTCCAGATTCAATACCATTTAAAGATTAAAATCAAAAGGGATACTTCAGATCTTTCCTGAACCTAGCCTTCTTATGGTTCATCGAGAATTTAATCTGGTTTTCAGAACATCTTTTGGAAATGTGACATCTTTTCTAGATTTTTAGTTATTTAAGAAATGTTCCAGCGCTGTCCAAATTCGTCGACCATTACGAAAATTGGAGTTTCTCACAAATTGCTCACTTTTTTTCAATGAAAACAATTTTAGTTGAAAGCTAACTCCTTAAGGAAGATTTCGACATAAAATGGAGGTTAAGAAGATTTTTATACATTTTTCTAGAATTTTTTTAAAGTTGGCTGTAAAATAAATTTTTCTGGCACAGTTCTTGAAAATAGAAATTTGGTGAGAAAATAGGTCAACCAGGGGAAATTTTCCACTTATCTTGTGATGAAAACTTGCTAAATAATATGTATTAAACTCAGAAATTTAAGGTGAAGGTGTGCCTTTGGAAATTTTGAGAGTTTGATATGGAAAAATGTAGTCTTATACCGATTAAGAGAAATACAAGAAGGGTTGAATCAAGGCTCAACTCCTTTCATTTTTAACACAAGAATACCATCAAAACACATCTAAAATAAATGTTTAAAACTTCTAAGAGCATGTATTTGAAAAAGGAAAATAAAAGAGAGAGTTGTGTTGTGGCTTACTTGATTGCCTAGTGAAATGTTTGCACGATTTCTTCTCTTTTCCTCTCCTCTATTACCAAAGTTCACTCTCTTCCTCCTCTTTCTTTCTCTCAACTGAATGCGTAGGTGTGTGAGTGTATGAGATGTGTAACATGTGGAGGGTGGTGGTGTTTTTATAATAAAATTGGTGTAAAAGGTCCAAAATGCCCATTGGTTGGAATGGAATGGAATTGAGATGTATTTAGTTGGAATGTAATGGAATGAAGGATCATTAGGGAGCCTAATCATGTATTAAGGCATGATCTAGTTAGGGTTAGGCTTAAGTAGAACCAAGATAGTTACAAGTACAAGACAACTTTCCTTAATTTGGGGGTACCAATGATACTTTTTCCATGATTTAAGGGATTTGTCTTTAAAGTACCTATGATTATAGCCTAGAGAGGGTGATGGCTGGCCATGTGCTAGATTTGGAGAGATTTTTGTTGATTTTATATATAGATATGAAGATATTTGTGTATAAAATTATTTATTTAAGAAAGGTACAAGTATATATGTGTAATGGTACTAGTTTGGAGTCAAAATGTGATGTAAAAAAAATATGAGGGCATTGGGTTTAATTTATAAATTGGAACATTTATTTTAGTGTAAAATTAAATTAAATTGGGGTTGGAGAATCTAATTCGGTTTGGATTTCTTGTTTCGAACAAAAATGCGATCAACCGACGAATGTGATAAAAACCGGAAAAGCCTAGGGTTTCCAAGTGGTAATTTCATATTTAGGGAGTCAATTAGAATATTAGAAATTATTTCTAAGTTTCCGAAATCGATTAGGGTTTGCGGTTTTTTGTTGGCGCATGTATTTTGATCCTAGGGTTGCAATTAATTACGAAACTGAGGGATTTCAAGGAAATAATTTAAAAGTAAGGGACTTTTAAGAAATTAAAATTTTCAGGGGCCTCACACGACGAACCTTAAAAGGTGAACAGTTTGGATTATCGAAACGAGCCCCAAAAATGACCCACAAGTAGGGACGAAATCAAGATTTTATCTCAGGGGTCGAGCCATGAATAATTTTTATTTTAACAATTCTTAATACATATTTCAATTCAATAATGAGTAATATATATATATATATATAAACTAATATTTCTTTAGTACTATTGTTGTTTTGGGAAGTAACTATTTTAGTTGATTTTTTAACTTCACGAAAAGATTTACAAAAAAGTAGAAAATAGTTGATTTTTCGGTAGTGACTATTTGATTTTTTAACTATTTTAAGTTATTGCCAAAACAACCCTTAACGTGTAATAAATAAAAAGTCATATATACTCAATGTTAACGAGAGTCATAAATTGAATATAAAAAAATGAGTAATAAATTAATTAATTATTTTTTTTGAACATTTATCAGAGTAGAATTCAACGTCATTTTAAATTCTAAAATGCCAAAAAAAATTAAGAATTGACTCTATAATAAAATGTGTTATCCAAATTTATTTTATTGAGTCTAAATCACATTTTAGTTAATTAATTTTTTTTTTGTCAATTTATAAAAGATGAATTTAAATAAAAAAATTTTATTATAATTATTGTAATAAGTATCACTTATAATATAAGAAGCATTACATAACTAGAAAGTCACCAAGTCCAACAACTACCACAAGAGATGACATTAACTTAGAAAGGAATAAACAATTACATATAATCCCATGATGGGAGAGAACTAAACACCACAATAGGTATGTAGCAAGATTTTTCCGCACCCCCTTTTGGATGGCGAATTAGCCTTACAGTATCGAAGTCTCGCGGTTCTAAATCTGATCTCACAAGTGCAATGTGAAATAGATAATCACCAAAGAGTCTAAATCTGGCAAATCTTTTGAAAAATTGATTTTGAATTAAATTACAAAAAATGGACTACTTTGCCAGATAGAGAGTCACCACCTAAATATTTTTTGTTTTGAGGAAATTTAGGAAACCCATGACTCGTGCCAAAGGCCACGTGTCCGTTATCACAAAGATTGTCTCGGCTCGGGAACTTAGGTACGAGAGGGGAAAGTCATGAATGAATTGAGCACCCCTGCTCGCTCGATCAAAGATCGGCCTCTACTAATCATGATATGAATCTTATTTACATTATATACTCTTGTTCTGGTTTATTAGGCTAGCATTACTATGTGATGCGCACATACACAAGTATAGACTAGCTTGTAAGAATTGGAACACTTGATTCATGTTTATTTTGAAAATCGTTTCGAATATGTACCACTTGAAAAAGTGATTGCATATGAACATTACTCAAATTATTCCAATTCAAGCAACAAGCCTTCATCCACAGGCACTCAAGAAGTTATAGCACTTAAGCACTTAGCCTCATGGCAAGCATGCTAGACATGGCAACAACCACATTCATGCGATGCTAAAGCGAGTAAAAACTCACCTAGTACTCCAAGCCAAAAGAAAAATAAGTTAGAAAAATGCATGATTCTTAGCTATGCAATATGACTAATGCAACACATACGATATGCAATTAACTAGGCTCGGCTACTTAATATGGCATATGAATCGATTTGATAACATGTGGTCTAAGCACGTATTCAAAGAAGTATTAAACTAATAATGCAAATTAGAATGATGAACCAAGCCTCGGTGCATACAATACAAATGGATGCAAACACGAAGTATGCTAAACAAAACATGATGCCCCTAAACTAACCATCATAAGCTAGTAAATAAGAAGGAAAAAGACGTGGAGTTGGAAGACATACACATTATTACAACATTGCGCTCTCACGAAGGAAAGTCCGAATGAACTAACTAGCTAACTAAAAGCTAAGCTAAATATTACAAAACAAAATGAATGAATGAATGAACTAGCTATGCTACTTAACTAATTATTACAACAACATGTGAATTAACTAACTATTCTAGTTAATTAATGATTACAACATCACAACTAGTTAACTACTTTAACTAATTAAATAATTACAACATAAGTGCAATTAAAAGAAGTAATTAAGCTAAACAATTAAGTACTAAGCTAACTACTCTGCCTTGGGAAGCGAGGGATGTTCATGCGCATGCTTGGTTTCCACCCGAAAAGGCCACTGTTTTGCTTCTAGAGAGCCTCTGTTGCACAGAGAACACTTACATTGTTGCCCACTTCCAGAATAACTCTACTATGCTTAAAGAACACACTGCTGAATTTTGCATCAGTGGCTGGCCAGCCAGGAGTGAGGGCCTGCCGGCCACCAGTGATAGCCGGTCGGCCATAGAAAGTGGCCTCCCAGCCACTGCTGCCCAGTTCACCTTGCTACAACAGAGAACAAACAGAGCATGCACAGGGTATTCTCAAGGGTTTGTTTGCACAACTCACCTCCTCTTTTTCATAAACAAATCAAAGGAGTAGTAAGCTTGGTCCACAAACCATCAACTTAAGCAATTTCATTACATGATCGCTCATGAATGAAAGCGTGCAATTTCAATAAATGCAACAAAATAAGACTCTAACCTCCTCCCTTTCATGAATTGATCAAGAGAAGTGGTGACCTTGGAAACTTGAACCATTTCATCACTAGTGAGTATGAAATGCCTCAAGCTTCCATGTGTTCAATTAACGTCCGATTGAACACAACACTTTTTATTATCTTGCATCTTTTATTCACCATTTTATTACTCCATTTTACATTACCATCAATTCTTTAATTCATTAAGTCCAAATGGTGAATTTAAGTCTTCTAATGGAAAGAGGGCTCAAACCAAGAGTTTCTTTAGGCATGAAAGAGACATCATACCGTTGGTAATGAACCCCCTAAGAGATTAAACCATTAAGCATGACATCTCAATCTCATGTTTAAACAAACAAGTTGTTTGAACCACTTTCAAAGCAAAACAAAAATCAAGAAAGGAGGGAGGTTGCAGAGATGATTAACAGTGATCACAAGTATGGAAAGCCATAAACAAATGCAATCAACTCAAACAAGATGGTGTCTAAGGTCTAGAATACCAAACTCATGAGGACTATTACACTAGAAGCATGCAAAACAAAGCTCAAATGAAACCATCGACCAAAAATCAATGCTAAAATAGTCTGAAAATAGTCCTAAAACATGCTGGAATTAAGTTAACAAAAAGCTTGATTAATAAGTTAAAACATAGCACAAGCTAGGCTAGTAAGCAAGACACAATGAGATGAGGCTAACCCCGCCAAATTTGGACTTCAAAACATGATTTTAGCCACTGAAATGGCTTTGAAAATCAATGTTTAAAAGCTCAAAAATAGATAGTAAAAGGATGGGAAACACAAGGGAAGAGGCCTTCAAAACAAGGTGCAAAGAAGGGTGAGCCACCCCTCAACCTTTAATGGCCTCAATATCCAAGTTTCAGCCAAAAAATACAGAGTTTTTATGGCCCAAAAACAATTAGAAAATTGCAAGAATAATAGCAAATAAAACAAAGCAACAAACAAAGCCTTATACTTCTTGAAGAGAAGACCGATCATAGACAACAAATCAAGAAAACACACCCTTCAAGAGCTCAAACCAAGCTCAAAAGTACCTCAGCCCAAAGATGAGAATGTTTGGTTAAGGGTGTATAGGCAAATGTTAAGGCTATGTACGCTAAAGTGTAGAAATTTGGAAGAGAGACAGAATACCTCAGCTCAAAGATGAGAAGGTTTGGTTAAGGGTGTATAGGCAAATGTTAAGGCTATGTACGCTAAAGTGTAAAAATTTGGAAGAGAGAGAGAGAGAGAGAGAGGGGAAAAATTTTGCTCTAAAATTTTCATAACCTTAAAACATGAGAGGGAGGCCTTCTATATATAGAAAACATGAATCTCTCTTATAAACATCCAGCCCTAAACGTGGGGGTAGATGCATGCATCTTTGCAAACAGCTGGCACAACTGTCACAAATATCTGCAAAAGACCCTGGTGGCCGGCCGGCCATCACTAGTGGCTGGCAACCAAAAGTGATGGCTAGCAGCCCAAAAAGGTGGCTGACAGGCCACCAATGGTTGCAGGCTTGAAGAACCAATGGCTGGTCTAAGAATGAAGCGGCATGGGTGTAGGGTTTGAAAAGTTCAAAGTTGTGGCATTCCGCTGAAGACTACAAGCACTTGACAAACATATGCACTCATCATCGGGTGTGCATGCGATGACGTCCAAATCGTAAGAACCATCAAAAATTGGGTGTCTACAAGGTCTCACTCAGTAATCTCACACTACAAAAATAATGATATACAATCATTAAATTGAAAGCTTTACTTATCACATTTTAAATTTTTCATACACATTTTTTATGCGAAAGTAGTCTTATTGAATATCAATTCAAGCCAAATGACACATGTGAAGCAAGAGAGGGGCCAAGTCTATTCAATGTTAAGCATATGTTGCTATAGAAGTAATATATAAGTATGACTTTTTCCAAAGGCAAGGGCCCCCTAGTAGTCCCTCTTTGGTTCTGTCCCTGCTCACAAGATCCAATAACGACTTTTCAATCTAATAAAGGACTAGAGAGAAGCCATGATCATAGCAGTTATCATCATAATGTTCAATCCTTGATGGGGGTTGTACGTGAGTCCAGAGTACGGTTTGGGCGGGGGAAGAAAAATCTGGCAGCTCATGCAGTGGCACGGAGTGGTTGGGACTCTGCACTTGGGAGGCAATGGCACCAAGTTGGTTACACGGTCCTCTGCGTGTTGGTGTGGTATGATTATTTGTTTTGTTTGCAATCTTTGAAAAAAAATAAAATAATAAACAAATAAATTATAAGTAAATATTAAAAAAAGTCATAATTAAAATATATTTGATATATTCAACAAAAATATATATTATAAAATTTTCTCATATATATGATTAGATTAGATTAGTTTAGATGACCTAACTTTCACGTGCATATTTACGATTTGAAAGCCAACTTTCATGGAGAAAAAAAAATATATGTGGTTGTAATTTAGACATAACTTTTTTTTTGTACAATTCAAAAGGATAGAGAAAAATAAGGCATCACATCTATTCAGCGTGGGGATTAGCCACTATATGCCGGCACTCTTTTCTTTTCTTTTTTTTTTTTGATGTGCCACCACTTTTTATTTTTATTTTAAGGGATATGCCACCACTTGGATTTTGAAAATTGAAAGTTTATTTTACTATATGATTTCAATTATTATTTTTCAATTTGTCCATTTGAAATCTTGATTTTGTCTTTCTGGAATTTACTCACTAGCTTTTATTTTCTTGATTTAATATTTTGTATGCTAGATTGTTAAATTTAAAAAAATTGTGAACTGGACAATAATCCTTACTCCACCTCTGCTTTTAGGTGTTAATATGAGAGAATTGTGAATATTTGGCAATCTCCCATTTATTTTTCAAGATATAGTTTGTGTTTTAGCATTGTTGCCCTATTATTTCTTTGAAGAAAAAAATAATAAATTAGAAGAAATAAAAAAATATATATATATATATATATAGTTGTTTAAAGTAGCAAAAGAAATGATTATATTTTCACACTGTCATATTTATAAGTAAAAATAAAAAATAAAACATTTAAAATAGAGATATAAGTGAGTTTTTTTTAATTATTTTTTTTCATTGTATTTTGAAGGGCTAGTATTATATTATATATGTGGGGAAATGCTATGGTACACCTTGTACCTTATGCATCTTTTAATACAATTTTTATGATTTTTTGTTATAATTTATTGTAGTGTTAATTATGATTTATTGTGATATTAATTATGACATTATTTTGATTATAATTTTAGAACTCATTTCTTAAGTAGTGTTTGGTTATAATCTATTTTTTTGGTTAAAATTATGATTTTCATAAAATTAAGTTACAATATTTATAATAATTAAATATATAAATATCATAATTTACCTATAATACACGCGTTTTGATGACCTGTATCATAGCATTCCAATACAATTCACATTTCAACTTTTTCTTGTCAGCATCTCTAGTGTGTGGTGCGTGGGATCTAATCATATCAAAGTCCAAGTTTCAATCAAATCAGATTGTCGTTTTTTTACTTTATATATTGTCAAAATGGTTCTTTGTTTCTTTTATCCTTGAATTATAATGGAGGGAATTCAAAACTCTTCAATTAAACAATCATTGCCGACTCGGCTTCGACATTTTGGTAATTTTAATCATGATTTCGTGGCTTGAAAATGCATCATTTGGATTTGAATCGAAAAAAAAAAAAAAAAAAATCACATCTTTGGATTATGCTCAATGGAAAAAGAGAAATGATTAGAAATAGATCTGTCTTGAATTTAAGATTAATTTTATTAATCTGAATCCTTAATCTAGCTCGCTTGTTTAAATGATTAATCAATAACAGATTTGATCCCCAAAAAAAAAATAAATCAATAACAGATTAAGGTCTCGTTTAGCATGCGAGTGTTTTGGTCTAAAAGTTAAAAAATTACTAAAAAAATCAAAAAGTCTATAACTTATATCAAAAAGTCAAAAATTTCATTTTCTCTCTATTTTTTGCACATCTTTTCTTAAAAAACTAGAAGTCATTCCTAAAATATTAATTTTTTTATCTCATATTTTAGCCAAAAAGTTACTAAAATAGTATGTTTCCAAACGAGACCTTGATGTTTAGTAAAAAATTTTTTGTTTAATATGATTTCATACTAATTAAATAAATTATGTTAGTTGTTTATTGTAATATTTTTTAACATGTGATTACTAATAACTTTTTAACATGGTTCAGATTAAAATTTTTCAATAATGTCAGAATAATTCTTTTTTACCACAATTTATTTATTACCTTCACCACTCATATTTGATATCAATATAGTATTAACACATAAGAAAGTAAACAAAACATAAAAAAAAATTTGATTACCATAATATTATTATTATTATAAATATTTATGTAAAAGGCAACATTATGGCCTTTACAAATTGTTTTGAGTGTTCGATTAAAGTCGGGGGACCATTACATAATAGTTATTAAAAAAATGGCAAAACTATACATATAAGATAGAGATTTTCAAAAAGTTGGAGGAGCATGACCCCTTTCTCCGCCCCTAATTATGGGTCAGTTTTTAATTCATTTTGAATCATATTTACTTTGTTTGGTTTTATTTTTTAAAAAATACTTTTTAAAAAATTTTACTTTCTTATTTTTCGTTTTTTTTTTTGTTTTTACTAAATTTTTTAATATTTTAAGTAATTTTTTTTACTTTTTAGACATACCTAACATAAATATACTTAAAGAGTAAAAAATTTGTGAAAAAAAACCTTTTAAAAATTCACTAAATATCAAAAATACAAAAAAAATATGAGAATTCAGTATTTTTTTGTATTTTTATGTATTTATTAATTTTTTAAAATATTTTTTCACAAATTTTTTGCTTTTTAGATACATCTAAGTAAGGTGCAACTAAAAAAGTAAAAAAAAAATGTTTAAAATTTTAAAAATATTCACTAAAAAAAAAAACACGAAAATCAAAAAAACTCAATTTTTAAAAAACTTAATCTAAAAAACTCAAATCAAACACATTGACTCTCTCTCACATTTTTTACACGTTTTTAAAAAAAGTTTAAAAAGTTTAAAAAAAAAAAAAAATCAACTTTTAATCATATTCGCAAAACAATTGTGGAACATTACTTGAAATGCTTCTTAAGCACTCTAAGGTAGCGTTTGGTTTAATTTTCAAAACTTAATTCTGTTTTCAAATCATGATTTAATTTAAAATTTATAACCAAATAAATTTTTAAAATACAATTCAAAATTACTTTCAAAACTCCTTTTATTATTATTATTATTATTATTATTATTAATCAATCAATCAATCACTTTTTCTTTCTCATCTCTCGTCTCTCTTCTCACATTCTATACATCAATCAATCAATCAAAAAAAAAAAAAAGTACAAATCATCCTAAAACTTTTTTAAAATGCATAATCAAACAAATTTTTTCTTTTCAAATTATAATTCAAAAATGCAAAACACAATTCCACACTCAAATTATAATTCTAAAAACTAAACCAAACGGACAAGACCCACTTTCCACTATTGCAACCTCTGTTTCCTCTAAGCCTTCGTTTGGCACGAAGAAGTTTGGGTTTTTTTTGTTAAACAACCCCATTTCATGGCCCGAAATTTTGGGGCTCGAATGTCCCGAAATTTCCACTTTTGGAAATAAAAAAAAAAGCCAAGGCAAAAAAAAAAAAGAAAAAAAAAACAGAATTGCCAAAACAGGAAATTTGAGCCAAATTTGAGCCAAACTTTTTGGGCCACCAAACATTTTTCTTTGTTAAAATAGTCACAAAAAGATAAAAATAGGTTAAAAAATTAATAAGACAAAATGTCACATTCAAACCATAATCATTTCTCTTTTTTTTCACAAAAGTCAAAAAAGCCAAAAAAAAATCTATCCCAAACAAGACTTTTTAGCATGAAAAATACTAAGGACCCCAATTGTTTTACCAATATTTCTATCAAATGTATCATGTGAGTGTCAGATCCACACCATGTGGGTTCTATATGGGTCTCACACCCATGTGAGACATTTGGTAAAAATGTTGGTAAAACATTTTGGGTTCCTATCATTTCTTTTTTAGCACTAGACTAAAAAAACTAAAAAATTTAAAAGCCAATCCACATCCCAAACGAAACCTAAATTTTTCGAAAAATAATATTGTTTTTTTGTGAGTTTCTACAATTTATTTAATAGAATCACTTGTAAAACTTTATGGACCTAAGGATATTGTATAATAGATTAATTATATTAAAATTCTGTTAACTACTAACAAATATTATCTTATCTCTTATCTATAAATTCTTACAACTTGACCTCTTTAACCATAAAATTCATATTGATAATATTTACTTAAAACTAATCTGTTATAATTTTATTGGCCCAACTGGTTTCTATTGAATAATATTTAATAATGATTTAGTCAAATAAAACTCAAACAAATCTATTAATGACTCGATAAATTTATCCTATACCTTCTCTTTGACGATCTGAACTCCACCGAAAGAATCCGAACTTGCCCCGGACTAATAATGGACAAACCACATTATATCCCACACAAAAAAAAAAACACCATATGGCGTTCGAGGTGGGATCTACTATCCAGTTACTCATTTGCCAAGATATGAATTGCTTGGAATATCACATAATGTTCGCTAACAGTGAATAATTTCTCCTACTTCAAATGGTTTACATGCCCTTTTAATATATTATTACCTAAATATACCTAATCTTGTGTTTGCATTTTGGATTGGGGACAAGAATACAAGAAAAGAAAAGGAAAAAAATGAAGTAGACTTTAGTCTGTCTTTATTTATTTATTTATTTAATCATTATCAATTCTCTTGACAAATTTAAGATCGAAACACAAAATGATAAAGGTTAAAAGAAATCTCATGTATTTATTTAATTTTAGAACATTGATTACCTTATTTGTTATTGAAAGAGACTTAAGAATATCATTGATAACAAATTGAATCAATATGTTATGTTGGCCTAACTTTACAATATATTATTATGTTGTTCCAATAATTATGTTCGGAGAATTATATAAGAGCACTTTAGGAAATTTCAAAAAATGATAATAGCTTAAAGTTAAAACTTATCTTAACTAAATCTTAAATTGGGCATAATCAATACAACAAATGTACTTTTTGTTCCTTAATTCTCCCACTAATTCTTGTGGTGGTTCTTCTCTTTCTCATAGGCTTGTTAATAATCACTCTTATTAAAAGAAAACCTCATATTGGAAATAGCTATTGTCCGTTTTCCCAAAAAAGAAAAAAAGTTCACGAAATTATTGCAGTAAGGAAACCAAATGATAGAGTAATACACGCCGCATGTGTGGACCATTCCAAGGTTTTGATATTGGTAGTGTTGCACGCATCAATTAATATATTAATTAATATCTTAATAAATGTTATTATATTACTATTTTAAAATTATGATTCAATCTATTATATAAATTATAAAGATTTAAAATTTTTTAAATTATATCACATTATTTATTAGTATACTAATTAATATATTAATTAATATTTGTAACATTACCTTTTTGATATACCTCAATTTGAGAAAAAATTGAACTCGATAAACTGAAATTAATAATATGTTCTGGTTTGATTTTATCAAAATTTAATTTAATAAAAATAAGGGATTCACAAAAAGGTATAATTCTTTTTTAGAAATTTAGAGAATCTCATATAAAAATAAATGAAGAGGGGGTAGAGGCTGTTTTATAAATGTTTTCTTGTAGTGAAGGGCGGAGTCAGAAAAATTATTCAAAAATGGCACTTATTAATTATAGTTTTGAATTTTTTTTTCTCATAATCAATAACAATACAGTAGATAATAACTTTTTAAATTAATATTAAGCACAAAATCTTAAATACTTAATATAAAAACTATTCAGTGTGTTTGGTTTTAGTTTTTTGTGAAAATTTAGTTTTTTTTATTTTTAGTGAATATTTTTAAAATTTTAAGCATTTTTTTAAATTTTTTTGGATGAACCTTACTTAGATGTATTTAAATAGTAAAATATTTGTGAAAAAATATTTTTAAAAATTAATAAATACACAAAAATATGAAAAATTTATTGAATTTTCATAATTTTTATTGTATTTTTGGTATTTAGCGATTTTTTTTTATAAAAAAAAAAATCACAAATATTACTTTTTAAGTGTATTTATGTTAGGTGTGTTTAAAAATTAAAAAAAAATATTGTTTAAAATATTTTAAAAAATTCAGAGAAAATAAAAAATACGAAAAACAAGAAAATAAAATTTTTTGAAAAGTGAATTCCGGAAACTAAACCAAACAGAGTAATTACTCTTTTTTCTTTTTTCTTTTGTTGTTTTTCAATTGACCTTGTGAAATATCATAATTGGAAATATGATGTTACGGGTAATTAGTGTATCATAAGCAATGCAAAAGAATATTATATATCTTATGATAGATTATATAATAATATACAAATAATAGTGATACCACATCAAGATATATGGTATCATTAATCAGTAATAAAATAGCACATGGAGAATTAATCTCACTTGTCAAATATAATTAACAATTCAATAATTCTATATTTTCGTATTGGGATTAACTATGTTTAAATGTAAATGATAATATGATATCACTGTTACACAGAATTTTTACAAAAATTTCATACATAATGTGACTTGTTATAGTTTATTCATTTTCAATGAAAATAATTGCTATTATTTTTGTAATTTGAAACATGCCATTAAAAAATCATTCTAAATGTTATTTCTATACAAATTTTCTATTTGTTAATTATTTTTCTTATCAGCCGTGCTGGAGAACCCCAGTCTCCAAGCACCCCCACCACCCCCACACACACACGTGGGGGTTGGTCATTGGATTCAAAAAAAAAAAAAAAGACCAATCACACTTCACTGGGCTTGGAAGTCACTCTCAGTGGAGGTCTAAGACTTTTTCCTTTTCTTATACACACAAAAATAAATAAATAAATAAATTACAAAATTGAGGGGGCAAGGGCGGCCCGGCCCATTCTTTATAAATCCTTTTCTGATTAAAAAAAAATATATATATATATATATATATAATATAAAAAGTATTTAAATATAATATTTTAACAATCAAGTCTACATGTTATTCTTCTTATAACCAAAATAGATCATATCTTCTGAAAAACATATTAAAAATCAAAATTTGGCAATCCTAAATCAGCGGTGCGAGTTTTCCAATTTTTTTACTAAGGCCTATTTTGGGAAGTTGGTAATAATCAACTTTTTTGTGAAAATCTGATTATAAACAAATTATAATCAACTTTTTTGTGAGAGAAGAGGTTGGTAATAATCTAAAAATCAGATTATTACACTCTTCCCAAAAGAGCCCTAAGTTTAATTGTCGCACACATATTGTGTTAATATAACTGTTAACATTTATATCAATTTATAAAACAGTAAAATTCATAATTTTGTTTTTACAAATAAAACAAATAATTTTTTGTTTCAAACACTCAAAATTTAATTTTTGTTAAATAATTTTGAAATCAATAAAAATAATATTTTACACCAAATTGATTATAGTGAAATGATTTTTCTCCGGAAAATCATTCCCCCGAATCCCTCGAATCTGAAGAAATCGAAGGCGAGAGAGAGAGGGAGAAAGAGAGAGGAGAGGAGAGGGGGAAACAGAGGGAGAGAAGACAGAAGAGGGAATGGAGACAGAGAGAGGCCCTTGCATTCCGCCGATCGTCCAGTCGATTGTCGCAGCTCGTCCGATCGTCGCAGCTCGTCCGCCTCTGCCTCCGCCCGGCCGCCGTCTCCTCCGCCTCTGCCTCCGCCCGGCCGCCGTCTCCTCCGCCTCTGCCTCTCTCTTCTGCTTCCTTTTTTCTTCTTCTTCTCTTCTTCTTTCTTCTTCTTCTCCTTTGTTTCTGATTGAACAAAAAAAAATTAAAAATTAAAAATACAAAAATGACATCGTTTTTCAAATTTGGACAATTCAAAAAACTGAATTTCGAACTACCAATCACGGTTCTATATATATAAATATCTGTAATAAAATAATAAAAATTTAGAGAGAGAGCAATGGTGGGAGTGGTGGCGGGCATAATTAATTTAAGTGGGTAGAGCATTTTAGGCATGATTAAGTGGGGCCCAGATGAATCACATCCAGCCGCAGATGACATGTCACGTCCAAATGAAATTGGGCCCACTTAGCGTCTGCGTTTTTTCCTCTTCCCTTGTGCGGGGCCCAATTTTAACTGAAATCAAGATCACTGGCGGTTGGTTTCAGTTGTTCTCAATTGAGCCACTTATACGATGATGAAAACATGATATATTTATAATTTTATATTTAATTTTTTTTTTTATAAAAAAAATCATATACAATACACACATTATGGGTATGTTTGGTTTGAGTTTGGGAAATGAGTTTTAGAAAAAAATTTCCAAAAATTTGTTTGGTTTGAGATTTTTCTCAAAAAATTTCCAAAATCACTTTTTCTCTCTTACACATCAATCAATCACTTTTTCTCTCTCATCTCTCCTTCTCAATCACTTTTTCTCTCACACACATCTACTCAATTCTCCCAAAATATCAAATCATTCCAAACTTCCAAAAAAAATTTGTCTCTCAAAATATACAACCAAACTAACCAAAAAAATTTCTAAAACAACTCTCCCAAAAACAAACCAAACAAGCCCTATGTAATTCTAATATAAAATTACATTAATTTTTTAAAATTTACATGAATTTGTATTTAATTTACGTTGATCTCACAAAAATACTTAAATTAAATATAAATTTGTATAAATTTATGAAAACTTATATAATTTTGTGTCAGAATTGTATTATATATCGAGCATTTCTTAAAATTATTGAATAATGCTTTGATAAATAAAAAAAATTATTTAATAATTTTAAATAATTTAAATGAATGAGAACAACTTTTCAGTTGTTAAATGGGACTTAGATACCTTAAAAATTAAAAAGAAAAGAAACAACTAATGTTCACACTAGTGTGTATGTTTTATATAATACAATAATAGATATCTATTGGAAGTAAATCTTTCTTTTGATTCTTGTGACAATGCTAAAGTACCTAATTTTCTATTTGAGCATTGTTAAATGTCCCTACTTTTTTTTCTTAGAATTTCCTATTTCTTTGAATCTCTACCACCAAAATTATTCTCTCCTTATTTTTTTTGGACTCCTTCCGTAGTCTCAAATCTACCCTTTAAACTCTCATCCTAATACTTTTCAACTCATAATCTCCCCCACCTTATTTTTTTTTGGCAACTCATTTTCTTCACCAGCAATCCTCTCACAACTCTTCTCCTCCACTAGAGACCCTCCTTTAGCCTCTCTTCCTCATCATCGACTTTTATTTTTCGAGGGCCCACCTCCCTGACTCAATCTTCCTTCCCCTTCTTCCATCAGCAATCCTTCCCTCATCTCTGTCACCCAAATATTTCATTCCACTAATCTCAGGCATTTGCTATCACTGTCACTCATACAACTACCCTGGAGCCCTCTCCCACAGGCTTTTATTCGATTTTTCTTCATTTGAAATTGTCTTGTTTGGTATGAAAAATCAGCACCGAACAAACGGTGGTAGTTCAGTTGTAGACCATCGAAACAAATTGTGGTGGTTCGGGCCTGAACTACCGAACGGAATCTGGGGAGGTCGCAAGCAGCATTACAATCATGAAAATCGTGCAAGGAGGATAAATTGCTACCATCATTGATCTTTTGTGATCCCGATTGCAATCTAACGAGAGATTGATAGATAGAAATAGAGAAAGAGAAAGAGTGTCTAAGAGTGGTGTGGATGGTGGCGTTGTTGGTGGTTGGTAAGTAAGGGTGAAGGTGTTAGTGGCTAGAGGTGATGTTGGTGATGGCAATGGGAGTTGCCAGCAGGAGTAGGGATCGGCGGCTGGTGTTAGAGTGATGAGGATGGTTGGTGGGATTAGGGTTGGAGTTTGAAAAATTAGGACTAGAAAGTTAGGAATGGGGTAAAAATGAAATTTTATATTTGGACAAAATTAAAATTAAAAAAAAATGAAAAAAAAAGATGTGGGGGATCTTAAGAAAAAAGATATGGATAAATATCATTACTTTTTTTTTTATAATAATATTTCACACACTCTGATTTAAGCCATCCAATTTGTGGTAAAACTCGTCTTTATTTAAATGATTTGGTGTTAATTACATGAATTTATCTCTTTTAATTAGTTTTATTGAAGTCGTATCATATTACTTGTTAAAAAAGAAAAATCTATATAAATATTTTTTTATAAAGAAATTGATGTGACATGTGATAATAAAATTGTAGTATGCAAAATAAAATTTAAGTTTTGTTTGACATTGGTAACTATAGTCAATTTTTTTGTGTTAAAGATTTTTTTAGCCTTGTTTAGTTTTTATTTTTGGGCTTTTTGATTTTTATGAGAAAAAAAATATAATAATGATTATGATTTGGATGTGACACTTTATCTTATTAACTTATATAACCTATTTTGCCTTTTTGTAATTTTTTAATCCCAAAATATTTATCAAACGTGCACTTAAGTCAAAGATAATATCCCATAAAAATAAAAAATAAAAACAAAAAAAACTAACATGACATGTGTCACATCAATTTGTAAAGAAAATTTATAAATTTTGTTTGTGGGTGTTTGGAAGTGTGTTTTTTTTGTAATTTTTTTAGGGGTATGGCTTCTGTCCAGTCCGGGATCGGACTGGACTGTGTTGTTGGGCTCGTGGGGGCTCACTACGGGTCCCGTTTTGATAATCTGAACCGTTCAATGTGTATAACTTGTCGAGTACTATATGCCTGTAAAAAATCACGTTAATCGGATATCGATAGCTATGTGATCAAATCAATTTCGTATTAAAAAAATTGGACGGTGAACAAATTAACGGTTGACAAAAAACTGATTTGATCATATAACTATCGATATCTAATCAACGTGATTTTTTACAAATATATAGTACTCGACGAGTTCTACACATTGAACGGTTCAGATTATCAAAACGGGACCCGTGGTGGGCCCTCACGGGCCCAACAGCACGGTCCAGTCCGATCCCAGACTGGACAGAAGCCATACCCTTTTTTTAGTTATAGGATATTATTGGAGAAATTTTTTTTGTGTTTGGGAATATAGTTGGGTTTTTGTTGTGATTGGATATGATTTTGTGAGAAAAAAAGTAAAATGATTATGGGATTTGATATGATATTTTGTTTGAATTTGTTTTTTTTTTAAATTTTGTAACCAATTTATCTTTTAGTAAAAAAAAATAAAAAATCAAAATTAAAAAATTTCCTTCCCAAACACCGCCTTTATTTGTGTGTTATGTTTTGTCAATTAAATTTTAATATTAGTGTAACGATTAATCCAACTTATATGCTTCTTTTTGTTTTTTTTGTTTGTTTTCTTTTTTAAATTTTGTTGCCCCTATAATTTTGTCATGTGTTACCACATTCATCAAGTGGCGTCATAGGTTGTTAATTACAGTTGGTTTGGAATGTGAGTTGATTTTTTAATTTTTTAATTATTTTAGTTTGGAATTAAAAGGTCTTATTTAGAATATATTTTTTGATTTTTTTTATGAGAAAAAAATAAAATAATTATGAGTTGAATATGACATTTTATCTTATTTAATTAAAATAATATATTTTGTTTTATATGAGTATTTTAACTCAAACTAACTAGGCCATGAATAGTAGTGGTGAAGGAATGTTCTTTTCTATGGGCAGCACATTGAACTTGACCACAATACTACATTTTTTTTCTCACTGCAAGACATTGAACTTGATCACATTTTGGATTATAAAACTAGCTCTCTCTCTCTCTTTCTCTCTCTCTCTTAAATGATGCGGTTGGCACTATAAAATTTTTAGAAATACTAAAATCAATCAAATCAGACATATAAAATACATCAATAGAAACGATTTTTCATTAGCAGTCCTATTAATAAATTTTATAAAATTTTATTTATTTTTTTTCTTTTAATAATTAATTTTGCGTTTGATTTTATATCTCTAAAAGATTGGCAATATGAACTATTCACAGCATTTTAAATAATTTTTTCCACTACCCTACAAAGATCATTGATTATCCCACAGATTCATCAATTGTTATAGTAGTGTATTGTGATTGATTGTTTCTAGTAACATGTGCACAAGAAGGTTCAAAATGAAATGTTTTCTACTAAATAATTTCGAGCAACTAAAACCATAGCGGGAATAGTTTTCAAACCACGTTTCTTTGTCTCCATTGAATAAAAATTAATAAAAAGAGGGAAAAAAAAAGGGTTACTTTACGCTCATAGACCGACAGGACACTTTTTTTTGATAGGTAAGTTAAAGAAAAACTAGAACTTCACTTTATGTGGTGTTTTAGAAAGTTGGTAAAAAATTAATTTTTTAATTTTTTGATTTTTTTAGTTACTTTTTTGGCAAAAAATTGGTTGTTTTGGATAAAAAAAAACTAATTTTTTTACTAAAAAAATTAAAAAGTCAAAAAATTGACTTTTTACCATTGTTCCAAAAGACTCCAAGCTCTCCACTTTAGACCATTGAATTAGTGTTCTAAAAACCATTTCATTCAAATTGGTTAAATTGTATGATTGGGTTTGAATTTCTAATGGAATGGTTTGCTTTTGGTTTTAATTAATTAAGAACTATTAATTATGGTTTGGTTTACAAATTAAGACCCAAAAGAATCAAGTTAAATCGAATTAAACCATTTTCATTGTTTATTAATATGTTTAGGAGTGTTACACAAGATAATTACTCTCCGTCTAATTGATTTCCGAAAATGTGAATTAAAAATAGAGAAATTTATTGAAAAGTCCTATTTTGGAAATTTTTGTACCATTTGGTCCCACGTTTAGAATGTGTGATTGGCAAGTCCTTACTAGGTGTAATTTGTGACCAGGAAATCCCTTTTCAAATATAGACAGATATTGATTAGATGGATATACCCTCACTAGTAAATTATGAAGGTTATTTTATTTTTGAAATACGTGATCACATGGTTGGAGGGAGGAGGTAATATTCCGTTGACGAAGAGGTTAAAAGGGGGAATAGGGTTTTGGATGTTGCTGTGGCTGAAGTGAACGAGGGTTTTGGAGGTGTTTTGGAATGTTGGTAAAAAGTTGACTTTTGACTTTTTACCAAACTTTTTGATTTTTTTGAAAAGTGATTTGGGAAGTTCGTAAAAAACTGCTTTTAACTTTTTTGGTTAATATTTATTTTTGATGTTACATCACAATAAAACGACCAAACTATCCCGCCTAATTTAGAAAATTTACATTTTCACCCATGTATAACTCTAAATAATATAAAGGGTATAATTGTAATTTTATATGTAGCTTTTTTCACCTCGCCAAATGATTTCTTGCTAAAAAAGCCAATATAGCTTTTTTTTCCTCAAGTCGCAAATGCAGCTTTTTACCATGTTGCCAAAGGACCACTTTGCAGACGGCGTGAACATAGTTGGCTGTGTTTAGGTATACCACACTGTTACACTCTTGAATGTTTTAGTGCATCATGTACGTGTACTGATTGCTTGGACATTCGTAACAGTCGAACTCAAACATTTTTGCATGTCAATGGTGGATTAAACATTTTTAAACATTTGTTGGGTTACGCCTATTGTCAGTATGCACAAACATATTGGTGGGGGTTTTTTGTGTGTGGTGGGGGGATTAATGTTTGAACATACAACCCTTGGCCGAATTGATCGTCGTGTTCACATCACCGTTCATTACCGTACACGCACTACCACTAATGATTTGGCAATTGTGTCCGTTGTCAATATGCACCAACATAGTAGCGGGGGTGTTTCTGTGTGTGGTCGGGGGGTTAATTTGTGAACATAGACCCCTCGTCAGCCTTGTTCATCGTGTCCATAGTGAAATCCCATTTTCCAAATTAATTGACGTTGACTAGTAAATCCCGTTTTCTGACTCGTATATTGTGTGTTTTTGGTTATAGATGGACTTCTTTTTCATGCTTCTGTGTTACTACCACTCACTTAATGTTGCGTACGAATTGCAACCGCCATACAATTTCGCCAAACTTGTCAATTTCATATGTACCAAATACAATGAGCTGTCGCTAGGAGAGTATTTGGCACATACGAAATCGAATGTGGGAATCAATCACCGTGATTTTGACATTTGAATCACCTAAATCAAAATTACATTCACCTAGGGTTTCGCTAGACATTTCCTATTTCTGATTTAGGGGTTTCACCGAACACAATGTTTACTTACGCGGGTCGAGTTGGAACACCCTTTTTTTTGCATTCGATATATTCGTCTGGTTGGTCTACAATGACTACGGGCAAACGGGTTAATGTGGGGTACCCCTACATGACGTCACTCATATCAGAAAAGATACACCATACGTATGTGGCATGTTCACACCCCCACATTTCCAACTCAAACATTCTAAACAACTAAATACTATTCAGTGTGTTTGGTTTAAGTTTTCTGAATTAAGTTTTTTAAAAATTGACTTTTTTGGTTTTCGTGTTTTTTTTGTTTTTAGTGAATATTTTTTAAATTTTAAACATTTTTTTTACTTTTTAGATGCACCTTACTTAGATGTATCTAAAAAGTAAAAAATTTGTAAAAAAATTATTTTAAAAAATTAATAAATACATAAAAATACAAAAAATGTACTGAATTCTTGTATTTTTTTTTAATTTTTGGTATTTAGTGAATTTTTAAAAGATTTTTTTTACAATTTTTTTACTTTTTAGGTGTATTTATGTTAGGTGTGTTTAAAAAGTAAAAAAAATTGCTTAAAATATTAAAAAAATTCAGTAAAAACAAAAAAACACAAAAAATAATAAAGTAGAATTTTTTAAAAAATGTTTTTTTGAAAAGTAGAAACAAACAAGGTGATTAGTATTACTATGCTTTTTTAGGGTACATGGAAAACGGGTAATTCTATTTCCACATACCAAAATATCTCACTCTACATTCTCTCTCAATACACACACTAACTAATTTTGATTTTTGTTATTTTACTCAATGCACAACCCTTTTTATCAAAAATATCTCTCTCTATAACATTAAAACCTAAACCAATACCTATCTTGTGGGAGAGGTTGAATGCCATTCTTAAGTACTTTTACTGCATTCTTTACATCATTACATGAGTTCTAGTATGTGGTTTGCATTGGCGTCCAACCCAGAACTAAAAGATTGACTTAGCTCTCAAAAAGTTGGATTCGATAATCAAAGCATAAGACGAGAAAATTGCACGAAACCCAACCTATTAAATTGGGTTCAGTTTGGTTTTAAACCGTGCATTAAAAACAATTAATTTAAAGAGCTACACAAAATAATGGCTGAAAAACAATTAGTTTGAAGAGAAATAAAATAATAGAAAACATTTGTTGCTTAGTCTTTGTTCATGTATTTCCATCTAAAAACAACTGAAACAACGTATGGGTTTCAACCAGTCACAAGTATGTCCTGTGCCATAACTACACAAACCCAAGAGAGAGAGAGAGGAGGGGATGGCGGTTTTGCAGCAAAGTTGTAGCTGAATTGATGGCAGCAGCGGTGGTGGCAATAGCAGTGTGCGGTAGTTAGGGTTAAGGTTAAGAAATTGGGATTTTGATGGAGAAGATAAGGACACTTTAGTAATTTTATTTTAAGACAAAACTCTAATAAAAAAAATAAATCATTAAGTATGTATAGAGATAAATAGTTATGTGGAAATAGAATTTCCCATGGAAAACACACACCCTTATTCCCAAAATTAAATACACAATTGTTTACAATGATTTGACCAATGACAAATTAGCAGCCCCAAGGACTACACAATTAACAAGAAAACATTTAGAATCATATGAATCACAAGATCATAATATGAGATTTATTGATCAATTCCTCAAACTATGTGTATTTGTTTTTTTACACTATTTATATTATTGAAAATTACATTCCTTTTTAATTATTGTATAATATAAATAATTTGTTGTCTTTATACCTTTTATAAAAACTAATTTGGGGAATGCTTTAAAGGTTGAAGTATGCTTGCGAATTTTTTTGAACGCTAGGTGGCATGGTTTTTTATTTTATTTATTGAAATAGGTAGTATAGGTATTGAAATAAATTTTGAGGACCGATTAACACCCCCTCAAAACTCCCACTCCTACCACCCCCACACACACGTGGGGGTTGGGGATTGGAAGAGAAGAAAAAAAAAGAAAAAAGAAAAGAAAAATGGACCAATCAAAAGCAAAGGGGGTCAAAGGGGGTGGGGGAAAGGGGGTCTTAAACATTTTTGATAAATTTTTTATGCTAGAATTCTGGAGCCAAACTATTTTTTGCTATTTAGTTCAATTTGATTCCAAGCAATTTAGTTTGGTTTGATTTAAAAAATTTGATGATTCAATTTAATTGTTATTTTTTTCAAAGTTTAGAGATTAATTTTCAAAATTGGTCCATCAAAACTCATACGTTAAATAACAAGATTGTCAATAATCTCTTCTCACAAGGCAATAGATTGGATTTGCTGGTCAGCACATGAATTTAGCTCCACACATCAAGATATTTTTTAGATAGAAAACGTATCAATATTTAAGACTTATATTTTGACTTCTTTTTTTTATATAAATATTTTTACCTATGTTTTTCATAATTTTATTTTATTAATATATTTGTTAATAAAATCCAAACTCGTAAGGTGAAAAGATGACCACCGGTCCGTGAGTAATTCAGACATCAGTTGCCTTAATGTTAAGAATCTCTCTCTCTCTCTCTCTCTCTCTCACACACACACACACACACACACACACTTTCTAAGAGTCTACAACACGCAGCCAACACGCCTAGAAATAATAAATACAATCTCTCTCTCTCTCTCTCTCTCTCTCTCTCTCTCACACACACACACACACACACACACAAGTCTGCGTGTTAGAGTCTACAACACGCAGCCAACACACCTAGAAAATACCGTGGTTTGGGAAATTGTCCGTTGGAAAGTATCGAATCTGATTGGTCGGATGACGAAGAAGTCCACTTTGTATTCTTGACTTCTGTTGCACGGGTGGTGGGGCCTCCAAGAAGAGCATAGACTATGAGAAGGAGCCACGTAAGTTACTACGGTCTCAATACCACGGAATTTACGCTCTGTTGGATGATTAAAAATTGATTTTTTAATTTTTTGATTTTTTTTGTGAAAAAAAAAAAGTTAAAAATTGAAAAGTAATTTTTAACTTACTTTTCATTGGCATTGTTTGGGAAGGGCTGAAGTAGCTATTTTAGTCCTAAAAGATAAAATAGGTATTTTAACCATAAAAATAAAATATCACATCTAACTCATAATCATTACACTATTCTCTCACAAAAAAAGTTAAAAAAGCCAAAAGGCCAAAAAAAGCTTCCCAAACTAAGCTTTTAACCCAAGTTAAAATAGCCAAAAAAATCAAAAAGTCAACCCACTTTCCAAACGGAGGCATAGTGTGTGTGTGGAGATTTGGGGTATGTTTGGTTTGAATTTCTAAAGTGATTTTGAGAAAAAAAATTTTAGAAAATTTGTTTGGTTTGTAAATTTTCCAAAACAATTTTCAAAATCACTTTCTCTCTCTTATCTATCAATCAATCACTTTTTCTCTCTCCTCTCTCATTCTCAATTACTTTTTCTCTCACACACATCTACTCAATTATAACAAAACATCAAATCATTACAAACTCCCAAACTCCAAAACTACTTTCAAAATACACAACCAAACAAACCAAAAAAATTTCTAAACTCTCTCCCCAAAACAATTTTCAAAAACAACTCTCCCAAAAACAAACCAAACAAGCCCTTGATTTTTCACATTAGTTGTTAGCATTTATTTACGTATTTATGCCTCGTTTATCGATTATATATTTTAATTAAAAAATCAAAAAAATATTATAAATTATCACATTATTTTCTTTATTTTTTTAAATTTTTTTATAAAAAATTAAAAAATTACTAAAATTAATCGGACCTTATTATGGGGTTGTTTGGGGTGTCCTAAACAAGTACACTTTTTGTCTTTTTGGACTAAAAAATTGAGAAAAAAAATATGGATGCTTATGTTAACTTTTTGACTTTTTATGAAAAAATGTGTATTAAAAAATTATATAAATTAGTGTGTAGGGGAAAATTAGGATTGAGAGTTGTGTAGCCGTAATTTTTGACTTTTGGTAAATAGTGATAACTTTTTAACTTTTTGACTTTTTGACAACTTGCAATTAGGCCAAGTTTGGCAATTGCAAAATGATCCATCTTTTTATCTTTTTTTCATCACATCACCTCTCTACTTTTCTGGATATCTTTTCGTAAAAAGACAAAAAATACACTTATTTAGGTCATCCCAAACAACCCGACGCAAACTACGATACCCATGAATAGTAAACAATATAAAAAAATTTATATTATTTTTTTAACATAAGTCAACAATATAAATTTTTTTTTATTATTTTTTTAAATACCCATGAATATTAATTTTCTCAATTAAAAAAAAATCACAAGCTGTACAATTCCAAATGAATTAAATTAAAAAATATTTAAGATGTAATATCAATGATCAATTATGACTTACCTCCACACTTTAACCCTTCACCATAGATTTAGGCCAAGTTTGGCTATCTTAAATAAGTATACACTTTTTATCTTTTTTTTCATCACATCATCTCTTTACTTTTTTGCACATCTTTTCGTAAAAAGACAAAAAATACACTTATTTAGGTGAAGTGAGTTGACTTTTTAACTTTTTTAGCCCGTGCTAAAAAACTAGTTTTGGAAGAATTTTTTGACATTTTGGCTTTTTTGACTTTTTTTTTTTTTGTGAGAGAAGAGTGTAATGATTATGGGTTGGATGAGATATTTTGTTTTTTGTGACTAAAATAGCCTTCTTTTTTTTTTGGCTAAAATAGCCAAAAAAAACTCTATTTAAAATTTTTGATAACTTTTTTCACTTGTGCCATAGGCATTGTTTAAGAACAGAGTAAATTAGTCAAAAAATTAAAAATTTAATATAAAAATCAAGTCATTTATTTATTTATTTATTTTGTAAGTCTTTTTGAAAAAATAATAAAATTATTAAAATAATTAATTTCCATACAAATCCTAAAACACATATAACTTCTCGCACATAACATTAAATTAAACCATTCAACTCCTTTGACTAGGGGATTAGAATATATGCTACACTTCAATTTTTTATTTTTGTAATATGAAAGGAGAATTCCTAAGAAATTTCAAGAAGTTTTACATAAGCGTGTAAAATCTTATATCAAAACTAAATAGAGAGAAATGATTGAAACTAGAAATATATTCCTTCCCAATTTTTTTAATTAAAAACCATGTAATTGATATATTTTAAAAAGTACTGAATATAAAATATTTAAATATAATATTTAATCGGTTTGATTAGTTTCGAAGTAAAAGTTTTGAAAATGAGAATCAAACCATAAGCATTGAAAAAGTAATCAAAAATTGAAATTTCAATAGGCCTGGAGTGATTAGTTTGGTTCAATTGATTAAGGACAAGTTTGGAAATTTGTAAAAAAGTTAAAAAGTCAAAAAGTTACTTAAAAAGTTAAAAAGTTAACACTATTCACCAAAAGTCAACAATTACTGCTGTACAACTCCCAATTCAAATTTTTCCCTACAAATCAATTTTTATAATTTTTTATTACACATTTTTCCATAAAAAGTCAAAAAGTTAACCCAAACATCCATATTTTCAATCTCAAATTTTTAGTCCAAAAAGACAAAAAGTACACTTTAGGGCACCCTAAACAACCCCTAAGGGTTGGTTTGGCATGTTTGAAAAAAGTCAAAAAGTTAAAAAGTTACTATCCTATTTAAGGGCTAGTTTGGCATGTATTAAGGGTTGATTTGGGATGTTCTAAAAAAGTACACTTTTTGACTTATTGGCTAATATGGGTTGGGTTTGGGTTGGATTTGATGTGATGTGTTAGAGAAATGATGTGATTTAAATAAGATGATGTGACTTAAACAGGATAGTGACTTTTTGACTTTTTGTATTATTTAGTTTATGCCAAACCAACCCTAAATAAGCCAAAAAGTCAAAAAGTCACTATCTTATTTAAGTCACATCATCTTATTTAAATCACATCACCTCTCTAACACATCACATCAAACCCAACCCAAACCCAACCCAAACCCACCAATAAGTCGAAAAGTGCACTTTTTTAGGACATCCATCATCTTATTTAAATCACACCACCTCTCTAACATATCACTTCAAACCCAACCCAAACACAACTCATATTTCATAAAAAATCAAAAAGTACACTTATTTAAATCATCCCAAACAACCCTAAAGTATTAGAATTATGGAGCATATTATTTTGAGATCTCAAGCTAAACATCAAAATAAAATCTTATTTATTGGACTTTTGGGCAATAATTTTGATTTCTAATTTTTTTCATGAATTTTTAAATCATGGGCTAAGGCCTCGTTTGGCAAGTGATTTTTTTAGCTAAAAAGTCAAAAAGTCACTAAAAAAATCAAAAAGCCAACAATCTATACCAAAAAGTCAAAAATTCTTTTTTTTCTTTACTTTTTGCACATCTTTTCGTAAAAAGTCAAAAAGTCATCTCAAACATACTAGTTTTTTTTAACTCATATTTTAACCAAATAATCAAAAAATTACTAAATTAACTTGTTCTCAAACGAGGCCTAAGTAATCAAGTAAGAGTCTTGCAAAGTGTCCCAAGGGTATAAGTAAATTTTAAAAAATTTGAAAAATATAAGACGTTTTTCACTCAATTAATATACTTTTACTGAAATCAATATACTTTCTAATAGTTTTACATATTTTCAAAACATTTTATACACACTTTCCAACATTAAACAATACATAAGAGATACTTTTAGGCCTATTTTGGAAAGTGTTGTCTTTTTCTTCTTTTTTTTTTTCTTTTTTTTGGCTTATTGATTTTTTTTTTTTTTAGGCCTCGTTTGGCAAGAGGCAATTTTAGCCAAAAAGTCAAAAAGTTACTAAAAAAATCAAAAAGCCAACAACCCATATAAAAAAGTCAAAGATTCCCTTTTCTCTCTACTTTTTGCACATATTTTCGTAAAAAGCCAAAAAGTCATCCTAAACATACTAGTTTTTTTTACATCACATTTTAGCCAAATAGCCAAAAAGTTACTAAATTAGTCTGTTCCCAAACGAGGCCTAATGTGTAAAAAAGTAGAGTGATAATGTGAATAAACTAATAAGTTAATTTTTTTTAATTACCAAAATAAATCTTATTAACATTTGCATCAAATAATTAAGTCATTTTTAAAAGAGTAAACTACCAATGGGTCCTAATAGTTGGACTTAATTCTCATAAAATCTTATTGAAAATAAATTTTGGTAAAATTGTCGCTAAAAATAATTTTTTGTGACAATTTTTTATATATGTCGTTAAAAATTAAAAATTAGTGACTTTTTTATTATGATTTTTATAAATTATCGCTAAAATTTACAATTAGTGACATTTTCTTAGAATAAATTTTTCTCATAAGACTATTAGATAATAAATCTACTTATTAAAACTTGAAGTATCTTTTTTTTTAAAATGAATTACTTTATAGAATAAATAGAGAAAAAACAAGATTTGTGTCATCCATTCGTTTGAGCACTTCTAATAATTGGTGACGATATGTAAAATAATGAGGTCTTTTCACTGTACCCAATAATATGTTTTCCTATGTGGTGGTGTCCAATATTCGCATGCGCGACCTACTGACAACCCCCCTTGTGTGTTGGTTCGCAAGCGGTATAGCGCATTATTACTTCTACGCAAGATTTTCTCCCGAACTCTCAAATGATGTGATAAGTTTACGTAGAAAATTTTGAGGGAAAAAAAAAAAAAATTGTAGAAACGTGAGTTATTAATTTATTTTTTCTTACCATATTATTTGAGGAGATTTGTAGTGAAAAAATTATGTGGGTGAATCATTTTTCATAATACATTACATGGCTTGAGCTATTTTATTTTTTCAAGATATTATTTAAGAACTTAAAAATAATTATAATTAATTGAACAATTAGGGTGTGTTTGATTGGGGGATAAGGGGGGTGATTATTTACTGTGCGGATTGTAATCTGCACAGTAAATTCAATCCGATTTTTTTTCTTTTTAATCCGCCGGACATGAAGTCCGGCCGGACTCCTTATCCCCCATATGGGGGATTATACTATCCTAGGGGGGGGTGTGGGACAATTTTGGGGGCATTATTTACTGTTGGGATTAGGTAGTGAAATAACCATTTTGACCCTCTACTATTTAATTATGTATTATATTTAGTGAAATTTAATAAAATTTAAATGTCTCAATTTAAAAATAAAATAATTTTATTTAACTTTTTATTGATGTTTTATTTTTTTTAAAATAATTTTTTATAGATATTTTATTGATGTTTTATTTTAAAATTTTGTTTATATTTTATTTAATTTCATTATTTAAATGTTAATAGATGTTTTATTTAAAATTTTAATTAAAAAAATAATATAAAATTTTTATACAGGTTATACAGTATTTTATTAAATCAAATTTAGTGGTTATACAGGTTATACAGTAATGATTTATTAAATAATATAAAAAAATAATGTCCTCTGTATTTTATTACATAATTTAGTGGTATTTGTTATACAGTAATGATTTAAAACAAATTTATTTAAAATTTTAATTTAAAAAATAATATAAATTTTTATTGATATTTTATTTATTTATTTATTTAATTTTAAAAAAATAAATTTATTTAATTGTGTAAAAAATAAAATAAAATAAATTTTTATTTAATCTAGCTAAAAATAATTAAAATATTAAAGATATGTTTAATATTGCTATTACTTAGTAAACAATTGAAAAAAGGTAAAATAGTCTTTTGTTCATTTATCTTATCCAGTCCATCTAACCAAACGTTGGATTCACTAAAAATAGTCATTTCCAGACATCTAATTCCATGAAAAAACAAACACATGATACATATCCATTCCAACCAAATAGTCTGGGAGATTCACAGTTTCAGGACTCAAGTCCGATGGATTCTAATCCCCCTTATCCAGTCCGTTCAATCAAACACACCCTTATTGTATAATAACACATTTAAAAAATCACCCAACAACTACGTGACTTATATGCACATTGGCGACACCCCCCACCCCAAAAAAAAAATGTATGACTTCTTATTTATAACTTCTTATTTATCTAGACAAGACAGTTAATTTAATAGTCAATTTAATTGTATTTTGAGATAGTGAGACTGTTAATTTTTTGTGAGGGAGATTTCATAATCTGGCTTTGGGCCGTGGTAATGACCGGGCTAAAATTGGTCCGAGCATGTTTGGGCCGAGTTGGGCTAGGACAATCCAGGTGCAGTGCACTTGGTTAAAGCCCAGGTCCGATTTGGCCGGGATAACTTCTCTGCTAGCCCGGTTCGCGTTGTTTGCTCGTTGAGATCGGTGTGCAAGATCCTCTGCAGACCGGCCAACCGAGCAAGTGCTCAGTCATTACAGGGGGCTGCTAAGCTCGGTCATAACGGAGCTCGGCTCGGAGCATTGCATGTCCCGGAAGTAATACGGTCGTAGGAAGATGGGGCAGCGTCGCCGGGCTGTTCGTTCGCGCCAACGCCGTTTGGCAGTTTGGTTAGGTGGTGTTTAGCTATATTTGCGCTGACACGTGGGAAAGTAAGATAGGGGAGTAGGTCCACGCGTCAAAAGGCGAATGGACGCAGAGGCACACGCAGAAGGTATGTAAACGTGACTACGCCTCCCATGCTAGGGATGAAACTTCATCTGGTGAGAGAAACTCTCTTCCTCTCTCTCTCTATCTCTAAGTGTGTGCTAACTTGACCGTCGGAGGAGTTTTTCGGCAACACACCGCCGAGTAGCTCACCGCTGTTGTGCTCGTAGATTAATCGGATCGAAGCGAAGCTTGGACGCAAGGAATACGGGCGGTACCGAATATTTGCCCCAGTACATTTTTATAATTTTATTTCAATTTAAATTCGAGAATTGTGTCATAGCTTCAAAGTTCACGCAAGTGATGATTGTCAAAAAAGAGTTAGGCAAACTAAAAAAAGAGGGTGTTTAGAGTTGGAGAGAATTTGATGGGGAAAAAAAATGTAATAACTTGTTGATGAAGAAAGTTAGTTGACTTTCTTTTTCTCTCTCTAGAACAAGTATTTTCAAAGAATCTCCATGGCCACCGATTTTGACTCTGCATGGGAGGCAAGTCGGCAGAAAGATTCACAATACATATAAAGACACATTCATCAAAGACATATTCACATAGAAAAAAGGAGGAAATTTTCAAGAAACTTCAAAACATGGGATTGTAAATTACGAATTGACCACGACCGAATCTCATTCTTTGTTAAAAATAAAGGTCTTTAACGGAGTTTGATTGTTCACTGGGTTTTAAATATTTGTTGATATCGATATTTATCAAAATTTTAAATTTGTAATATTGATATTTATCAATGCATTCACCACAATTAATAATTATATAACCACAAGGTGGTTAGTTTAGTAGGTGATGACTGGAACCTGGAGATTTCTCTCATATTCGAATCCCTTAACTAGTAAATGTATATATCTTGGGGCCACGGACCATTGTTCAGATTGTAAGAATTTAGTCTAGTATAAGTAAATTGATCCAAGATCTCTTACATAATAATAATAATAAAAATAATAATAATAATAATTTATCAATTATGAAATTCCATTTGTATATCGAATCATATTGTGAACGAAACCTCGAGGTTGGTTCATCGTGTGGAAATATTGTGCTTTTTTGTACTTGACAAGAACCAAAGGAAACAAATAATAATAATAATAATAACGCCACTTTGTGCACCAAATTTCAACTGACCAAACTTGTTTAGAATACACTCCATTTAACTTCCATCGTTCTTAAAAAAAAATTCCAACCTCTGACACATAAGAGAGTTCAGATTCTAGTTCTCGATCCAACACTGGGAATTTTTTTTATTTTTTGTTGGTTTGGACAAATTAGTTAGTAGTCTATGATTTGTTTATTTATGTCGATTAGATTATTGTACAAGTGCATCAATTTTATATTTAAATTTTTTTGAGTTGTGTCAACTTTGTCCAATTAATAATGCAACTTTAGAAATTAGGTTGAAATTAAGCGGCAAAATAGGTAATTCACTTTTGTTTAAAGTGGTTGAGGAATTAGTATCTAATTTGAAATGATTAATTTATTTTTAAATAAATCATTTAAAAATTAGAGTAAATAAACATAGTGTGAACAATTAAAGGACAAAATTGTCACAATCAAAGGAGATAACAAAACACAAATTACAGAAACTATGGATATAAACCACTCTTTTGGTTTCGCTACCCAAGACTTTAAAAATGAAACTTTTCGGCTGTGTTTAGTTAAGAAATTTGGAAATGGATTTAGAAAAAGAAAGAAAAAATGTGTGTAAAATTAGATGAAATATAGTTATATTTTATTCATATTTCACATACCTTTTCTTTTTTCTTTTTCAATTTCATTTTCAAATCTCTCAATCAAATATAGTGTTCATGTGTTCATATTGTTGAGAATTCACCGTCTCTATTTCTGACTTTACTCCTGTTGTAGAGAGGGGGCATGGAATGGGAGGGAAAAAAAAAGGAGAGTGGCACAGACAACCTTAGGGTGTGTGTGGTTTAGTTTTAAAATTATGATTTTATTGTGGTATTGTGTTTTGAGCTTTGAATTATGATTTAAAAATAAAAAATTTGTGCGATTATGAGTTTTGAAAATAGTTTTAGGATGATTTGTAATTTTTTTTGATTGATTGATATATAAAATGTGAAAGAATGTGAGAGGAGAGAAGAGAGATGAGAGATAAAAAGTGATTGATTGATTGATTAATAATAATAATAAATAAATAAATAAAGAGAAGAAAAAAGTTTTGAAAGTAATTTTAAATTGTATTTTAAAAATTTGTGTGGTTATAAATTTTGATTCAAATTATGATTTAAAAACAGAATTAAATTTTAAAAATTAAATCAAACACTAGTTTATTTTTTTTGAAGCTTTCTTTTGTTTAAAATATTTGTTTGTTGTTCATTGGTGACTAATTAAAAGGAGATATTGTCCATGGCTAAGAAAACAAGAATGGTAGGTTAGTACCTTTTATGGTCTTGTCCAATGTAGATGTTTGGTTTGATGTGAAAAAATAACATGACAAACAAAAACGTTGCTGGTTTTGATGCAACCAGTTTGGTATGGAGCTGTTAGTTTTAGCAAAACTTTCAAGGGGCGGATTGAAGCTTATATCTTGCATAGGCATTGTATTGCTAAAGATGTTATGTATTGTAGCTAATTTAGAGAAGGAAATAAATATTAATTTGAAAGGTTTTTAGATATGAAAGATGCCTGCCTGCAGGTCTACCGTGTATGAGAGTTGAAAAAGTACCACTCCATAATGCATGCATTAATGCTTTACTCCATGCAGGAGAAAAAAGAACAGTCTGACCTTGGCTGGTTTCGTTTTTTTGAAAATAATTTTCAAAAAATTTTACTCCTTATTTTTTGTATTTTTTTGTTTTTATTAAATTTTTAAAAATATTTTAAGTAATTTTTTTTTTTAATTTTTCGACACACTTAACATAAATACAAATAAAAAATATAATTTTGTGAAATTTTTTTTTTAAATTTAATAAATACCAAAAATACAAAAAAAAAAAAAACAAACAAACAAACAAAGGGAGTTGTTTGGGATGTCCTAAATAAGTGCACTTTTTATCTTTTTGGACTAAAAAGTTGAAGAAAAAAAATTTGGATGTTTGGGTTAACTTTTTGACTTTTAATGAAAAAATGTGTATTAAAAAATTGTATAAATAAGTGTGTAGGAGAAGATAGTGTAGTAGGCCGTACAGGTTGGCAGTGCAGTCGGCTAGGTGAGTAGATGGGAAAAGATTGCCTTCTTTTAGGGCTTTGATTGGACGGTATTGTTTGGCCCGTGGGGGCCTACCACGGGTCCCGTTTTTCTAATCGGAACCGTTCAATGTGTAGAACTCGTCGAGTACTATGTGCTTGTAAAAAATCACATTGATTGGATATCGATAGCTATCTGATCGTTTTAGTTTTTTTGTCAACTGTTACTATAACACTATCCATTTTTTATACAAAACTGATTTGATCATGTAGTTGGCGATATCCGATAGACGTGATTTTTTACAGACATATAGTACTAGATGAGTTCTACATATTGAACGGTTCGGATTATCAAAACGGGACCCATGGTGAGCCCCCATGGGCCCAACTTTACCATCCAACTTAGTGAATATACACACATAATTTTTTTTTTCCTTTCACTGCAGTTGCTTTGGCTTCAGTACGTTAATGGGCCAAAAAATTGATTTATATTTTAATATTTGTATATTAATTTTTTTATATTTTTTTTTTGTGAATCGTGATAACTTTTTAACTTTTTTGATAACTTTTTGACTTTTTTTAAGTTTTTTTTTTCGATTTTTATGTATTTATTGATTTTTTAAAATATTTTTTTACAAAATTTTTTTACTTTTAAAAAATTAAAAAAATAGTTAAAATTTTAAAAATATTCACTAAAAACAAAAAAAACACTTAAACAAAAAATTCAGTTTTCAAAAAACTTAATCCAGAAAACTCATACCAAACACACTGAGTAGTTTTGGAAACTCAAAAAAAAAAAAATTGGAATCTGTTATCGGAGATAAATGATAACAGAATTTGTAAAATTTAGAATCTGTTAAATTTAGAATTTGTTCACGGGTGTGGCTCACAATAACAACTGTAAATATACATCATAGGTTCCAATTTTCTGGGTGGTTTATTGCTTGGGTTAATAGATTTTCTTAAAAAAGAAAAAAGAAACCGCTATTCCATGCCAAATATATATACATCGTTGATGGTTTTATGAGTGATGATGTGAATAAACTGAAATTGTTTGGGAACTTGTACATTAGCCACCTCTAACCTCTTTTTTAGAATTCTTTTTAAAAAATTATGTCATTTTTTTTATTTTCCAGTTCGTCTTGTTCAAAAGAATCTAAAAAGTATTTTTTTTTGAATTTTTTAAAAAAATATGAAAAACCCAAAATAAGCACAAAAAAAAATGTCCACTATTTTTTTTGCTTATTTTTATATGTTTTGGACTTTTTTGCTAATTTTTATATTTTTTGGACTTTTTTTTTTAAATTGAAAAAAAAATTAATTTTTCAATTCGTCTCATCAAGTATAATAAAAAAAACCTAATTGTTTTATAAAAAAAAATTCACTAAAAACGAAAATAAATAAATAAAAAAAATAAACCACAAACATTTTCGTGTTTGGTGCGTATCAAGTCAAAAGCAAAAATAAACTTATTTCACATTTGTAAACTGATTATTGGAAAGTCAAAAAAAGGAAATGATTTTTAACTTATGTTTTGTGACTGAAATAATTTTTTAAAATTTAAAATTATCTCTTTTGATATTTATTTTTATCAAATTAATTTTTAATTTTATTATATTTTTCAATTTTAAAACAAAGTTATAATATTAATTTACTTTATAAAGATTCGTACTGGTTTGACAATTGTTACCACTGCTCTAACTTTGGCTTGGTTTGGAACCTGGGATGACTTTTTGACTTTTTAATTTTTTTTTAATTATTTTAGTTTAGGGTTAAAAAACTTAATTTGGGAAGAATTTTTGACTTTTTTATAAAAAAAATATAATGGTGTTTTGGAAAGTTGGTAAAGAGTTAATTTTTTAATTTTTTTGGCTTTTTTGTGGCTTTTTTGACAAAAAGTTGGGTTGTTTTTGGTAAAAAAAACTGATTTTTTTGACTAAAAAAGCTAAAAAGTCAAAAAATTGGCTTTTTTAACCTCTTCCCAAACTACCCTATAATAATTATAAATTAGATGTGATATTTTTACTTATTAAAACTAAAAAATTTATTTTATTTTTTTTTTGTTACTATTGTAACTCGAAACGCATCCAAACCCACCTTCCCAAACAATAGCTTTGAAACAAGTTCACTCTGTTTCAAATTCACTCTGGGTATTTTAGAAAGTTGATAAAAAGTTAATTTTTAATTTTTTACCTAACTTTTTAGAAAGTGATTTGAGAAGTTGATAAAAAGTTAACTTTTTATTTTTTAGTTTAATATTTGTTTATGGTGTCAAATCAAATTAAAATAACGAAAATATCCTTACCCAACATAAGAAATTTATTTTTTTATTTTTTTGTCATGGGCCCTAATTTGTAATTTTACACTTATGTTTTTTGCACTTCCCAAACCAATTTTGTTGCATTTCTAACACTTATATTTTTAGACATTTTATTCAAAAACATGACTTTTTATTTTATTCCCAAAACGGGCACTATGTGTTTTGTAAACCCTTTTTACTTTTACCACCAATAATTTGATCATTGTATGTGCCAGCTAACAACTTCTGGAAGCGTTCTTACGTAATTGTACTATATGGCTTCGTCTGCCATTGAAGTTTGGGACTAATTAAGATAAAAATAAGTTAAAAATTATAAAAATAAAATATTATATTTAAATTATAATTAATTTTTTTTTTCTCTTCTCAGAATTAAAAAAATAAAAAAATCAATCCAAACTAATATTTTAACCAGAGTTAGAATAGTCAAAAATAATAATAATAATAATAATAATTAAAATAGTCATATGCCAAACCATAGCTATGTATACCTAAAATTGAAATTCCTTTTAGGCCAAATTTAGAAAGTCTCAAAAAAGTTAAAAAGTCAAAAAGTTACTCAAAAAGTTAAAAAGTTATCACTATTCATCAAAAGTCAATAATTACGGCTGCACAACTCTCAATTCTAATTTTCCCTTACAAACTAATTTATACAATTTTTTAATATACATTTTTTCATAAAAAGTCAAAAAGTTAACCCAAACATTCATATTTTCAACCTTAATTTTTTAGGGTTGGTTTGGGATGTTCTAAAAAAGTGTACTTTTTGACTTATTGGCTTATATGGATTGGGTTTGGGTTGGGTTTGATGTGATGTGTTAAGAGGTGATGTGATTTAAATAAGATGATGTGACTTAAATAGGATAGTGACTTTTTAACTTTTTGTATTATTTAGATACACCAAACTTGACCTTAATCTAAAAATACAAAAAATACACTTATTTAAAACATCCCAAACAATCCCTTAACCTAAATTAAAGTGTTGATGGATGCTGCAAATAGACTGCCACGAGTACTCCACCGCCAGGACTCCTACAAGCACTTCACCCCAAGACCCCCCACCAACACGTGTCAAAGAGATAGAAAAAATAAAAATAAAAGTACACATGACCATTCACAATTATTTAAGGGTCATGGAGGTCTCCAAAATAGAGGCCCAAGTATTTTCTTAAGGTAATTTATTTTTTATTTTTGACAAAAATGAAAAAAGGATCGTTAATCCTACAGGGCTTGTTTGGTTTGTATTTTAAGATACAATTTTGAAAAAAAAATTCAAAATTTTGTTCAGTTCAAATTTTTTGAAAAATATTTTTAAAATCAATTTCTCTCTCCTACATATCAATCAATCACCTTTTCTCTCTTCTCTCTCATTTTCAATCACTTTTTTTCTCATGCACATCTACCTAACTACAACAAAATATCAAATCATTTCAACTCTAAAATTATTTTCAAAATATACAACTAAACAAATCAAAAAAAATTTTAAACTCTCTCTTCAATTTTTTTTTTTGTGAAAATTTATCTCAAAACACAAACCAAAAACACCCACAATATTTAACATAAAACAAATTATACAAAACTTTTATTATGAAATAATGTTGTTGAATGTGTGTCTTTCATTTTAAAAACAAATATATTAGTATTAAGGGTAAGCGGGTTAAAAGCTAGGTTTTTTATTTTTTTGACTTTTTTAAGTCACATCACCTCTCTATTTTTATATATATTTTTTTTTAAAAATTTAAAAAATTAACTTTTAACCAACTTCCTAAAACATTCTTAAAATTACTTAATTACAAAATATGTCATCACATGATTCTAGTAAGAGTTTCGTTTCAGTTTTTCTTGTAAGATTAACAATTTTCTTCTAAATGACTTCAACTTGGAACTGCAAATTAACATTTTTTTTTTGTTTGATAGATAAGTCATAAATTATATATCAAAATGATATTATAATGAGAGAAAATTATTCAATAATCCCGAAATACCACGTGTTCATACTCCAAACCAATCACCAATTAGTTAGTCCCATGTTGTTCCTTCATCCCCAACATAAATCGTGGACACACCAATCAAAACTTTATGAAACACCACATGTTCATACTCTAGGAGTATTGAATAATCACCCTATAATGAGACTAAAGCCCTGTTTGGTAGAGCTGTGGAAAAGTGCTTATAGCTTATGCCTAAACAGCTTATAACTTATAACTATGAATATAAGCTGATTTCTGACTTATAAATTAAACATCTCCTGCCCCACTCAAAGAATAAGCTGATTTCTAACTTCCAAAAAGTTATAAGTTATAAGTTATAAGGTAAATCAAACACATCAAAATAGCTTAAATTAAGCTGAAAATCGAAATAAAAAACTTTTAAATTACACCAAACAAACACTAATTATATGTCCAGACCCAACACACCTTTCGAGGTGCGAAAAAATAAGCCTAACTTCTACGCAAAATTTAAAAACCAAAGCTAGGCCAGCAACTGCAAATCAACATGTATTGAATAAAGTAATAAATTGTATAATAAATAAATAAATAAGTAAATAAATAAATAAATAAACAACCAAACAAACAAACAAAAGAAAGAAAGAAAGAAAGACAAAATCAGTAGTGAAACTAACATTATTTAATTTTCTCATTCTTCCCGGGTACTTGAACAACTTAGAATAAAATGGTTTAATATGACAATAATGTTTTTTGAAAGAGAATTATTATATATCACTAAATGATTTTATTTTTTAAGATCACATAACAAAAGACATTCTCCTATTTTCTAAGCCTTCGTTTGGCATGTCAAAAAACTTGACTTTTTAATTATTTTAGTCACAAAAAGACAAAATATGTTAAAAAGTTAATAAAACAAAATGTTACATTCAAACCATAATCATTTTTTTTTTCTCACAAAATTCAAAAAAACATATCTCAAACAAGATTTTTTAGTCCTAAACTAAAATAGTCAAAAAATTAAAAAGTCAACTCATATCCCAAACGAACCTAAATATAACATATTCTGTGTGGTGTGAATACACATATGAAGTGAACGAAACGTGTTAAATTTATCATTGTAAAATGTTTATTTTTTCAAATAATGAGGAAGTTTTTCATAATAAGCCACCAAATGAATCCAAAAGCAGCAAATAAAAATTACCAAGCAAATTCATTTCAAATAGACTCACATCAAGCAAGTATTAAAATTATATTATAAACTCTTTTAAAAAAATATCTATTATAGAAATAATATTACACTTATTACTTTTTTTATACCATTTTTAATAGATCAACGCATGTGTTAATATCATTTGAGATAAATATGAGTGATGAGACTCACTATATCAATGATGGGTTAAGACACGAGGTGATACGTTAAAAATGATATAAAAAAGTGGTGAAGTGTTGCATTATTGCTGGTATAATTATGATAGAACCTTAAAGGATATTATCCGTTAGAGTAATGCGGGATTATGAAAAAAATATTATGAAATGTTTTATGAATGTTTTTCATCTTTTGATTGGTGTGATGTTTTATTGTATGTATAGTCTAATATTGTGTTTGGTTGAGGGATTTGGGAAGAAATTTGAAAAGACAGAATGAAAAAATAAGTGAAATGTGAATAAAATATAACTATATTTCACTTAATTTCACACTTTTTCCTTCTTTTTTTTTTTTTCAAATCTCTTTTCAAATTCTTAGATCAAACACAACGTAAAAGTAAAGAATTTTCATAAAATATTTTATGATATTTTTTCCCCAAATATCATTCTACCAATTAATAGGTATATCTATTATTATTATTACCCGTTGACTCAATAATATGTAGTTTGTACTATCACAATGTAAAATTATTTAGGATGAATTACACTACGGTACTTATTGTTTAAAACTTGAGTTACTTTAATTCTTGACTTTTCAATTGTGACATATTTGATTTTGAATTTTGAATCTTATTCTAAATAAGGATAATTGGAGATCTCATTACTCAATTTCAAGGACAAAGTCGTCAATTTGATAAAATATAAACTATTTTGACAAAAATAAATGTCAAAAAAATAATTTTGAATTTTTAAAAATTATTTCTACCCACCAAAGATAAAATTATATAAAATTAATAAATCTTTTATACGTTTATTTATTTATTTTACCAAATTAATTTTTATTATGTGTTTGGATGATAATGGGTGATTGTTTTATTTTTATTAAATTATTTTTTTTTTGAAAAGTCAAATATAACAACAACTTTGATATCATTATTAACCTAATCCATTAAATTAAAATATCCAAAACTAAAAATATTTTATATATTAAATATATCGATTATACATTAAAAGCCTAAAAAGTTAACAACCACCCATTTTATGATCATCATCCAAACATATAATAAAAATTAATTTGGCAAAAAAATAAAAATAAATGTGTAAAATATTTATCAATTTTCCATAATTTTATCTTTAGTGGGTAGAAATAATTTTAAAAAATACAAAATATTTTTTTAACATTTATTTTTGTCAAATTAGTTTATATTTTATCAAATTAACAACTTTTTCATTGAAATTAAACAATGTTATCTTCAATTGTCCTTATTTGAAACCATATTCAAAATTCAGGATCAAATGTGTCACAATTGAAAAGTGAGTGACCAAAATGATATGAGCTCAAAATGATAAGAGAGATTTGAGAGGTTGGTTAAAAGCTAGCTTTTTATTTTTTTTAGGCTTTTTTGTCCTTATGTGTGTAAAAAATGTGAGAGATGAAATGACTCAAAATAGATTAAAAGTTAAATGCTAATTTTTAGCCAGTTTCTCAAATTGTCCCTTAGTGTAATTGGCCCAATTATTTATTAATTGGACGCAATATTTACTTAAGGTTGAGTTTGGTGTAGAGTTGTAGTCATGATTTCACACCTATATTTGAGTGCTGTGTTTGGATATAATTCTCAAAAATTAATTTTACACCTACGTTTGAAAACTTTTTTCAGAATATGAGTGGCAAATAGAGTACTTGAATTTTGAATTTCGAAATTTGGTCTACTCGATCGTTCATCCGGATATCCTCCTGGATAGTTTTTGAATTTTTGGATGTACTCGATTGTCCTTCCGGACGTCTAGCCGATTGAGCAAAATAGTGGTTTTTTTATATTTTATACATATTTACCTTTTAAAATTTTGCCAGCTATTATGTGAAAAAAAAAATTTTAAATAAATTTTTCAATAGTTATTTTTTAAAATTACATTTTAAAAAGAGTTTGGTTATAAATTTTGAATAGAATTTTTAATAGAGTTTTGAATTGTGTGTTTAGTTATGAATTACAAATTTTTGAATTAAGTTTTGAAAATCCTTTTTAAAACTCATAATCAAACAACTCTAAGTGCACTTTTTGTCTTTTTGGACTAAAAAATTGAGAAAAAAAATATGGATGTTTGGTTATAAATTTTAAATAAATTTTTCAATAGTTATTTTTTAAAATTGCATTTTAAAAAGAGTTTGGTTATAAATTTTGAATAGAATTTTAATAGAGTTTTGAATTGTGTGTTTAGTTATGAATTACAAATTTTTGAATTAAGTTTTGAAAATCCTTTTTAAAACTCATAATCAAACAACTCTAAGTGCACTTTTTGTCTTTTTGGACTAAAAAATTGAGAAAAAAATATGGATGTTTGGGTTAACTTTTTGACTTTTTATGGAAAAATGTGTATTAAAAAATTGTTTAAATTAGTGTGTAGGGGAAAATTAAGATTGTGAGTTGTGCAGCTGTAATTTTTGACTTTTGGTGAATAATGATAACTTTTTAATTTTTTAAGTAACTTTTTGACTTTTTTTCAATTTGCCAAATTTGGCCTTATTTTAAAACTCATTTAAAAAATTCAACACTCATTCCAAAATTCAATTTAAAACTCTTTTCAAAAATTCATAATTAAATAATTTTTTATTCTCAAATCATAATTTTAAAATTTACAAATTTAAAATATAATTCTATTATTAAATTATAATTCTAAAATTCTATCCAGGGCTATTTAAATTTTTTCGAAATTTTTTGAGAAAAAAAAAATTCAAAAAATTGCTGATACGTAGGAACCCAAATGAATCCAAAAAAACGTACTAGGGGCACAAAGGTACAACAGAGGCGGGAAAGGTGGGGATAGTTCGTCTGTTAGTGCCGTGAACTTACTTATAAATTGACTACTCTCCCTCTCTTCCTCTCCCATTCCCTTGTGACTTTGCCGAGCCCATTTACCACCTAAACTTTCTAGCTTCTCTATTAAACTTCTCAGTATTAAACTTTCTAGCTTCCCAAACACCCCTTTTCTCTGTTTCTTATTCTCATATAAACTTCAAAGCTCCACATTTTTCAAATACAGAGCCCTCTGTTTCTCCTCAATCACCTTTCCATTTCTATCTCTCTCTCTCTCTCTCTCTCTCTCTCTCTCTCTCACCTTCCAAAACCTTCAGGTTCTATAAATCTTAAAACCCATTCAAATTCCTCTAATGGGTTTGTTTTAGTTTCAATTTTTATTGACAATTTCGTAACTTGCAGGCACGACCAAATGACTAACCAGAATGTGGTGGTTTCCGATGCCAAATCAGGCATTGGCTTAGCTCTGTTCTCGTCGGCGGTGGCGAAGCCGCCGCCGGCGGCTGCACAAGGCGGCGGCTTTGTCGCCATTCCAAGAAAGAAGCCCTTGAAGAAGCTCGAAACTGGCGGCGGAGCCGCCAGAATAAGCGCCTGGGTTGACTCAATGAGAGCTTCTTCTCCGACTCGCAAACCTCTCTCCGAATCCGAAGATCAAATCAAAAGCTCTTGGATTGTAAGTGTTAATTCTCATTCACAATTTTCTTTTGTGTTTCTATCTGAATCTCTGTTTTTGTCTAATCTATTTCCCTGAATTTTCTTGGAGAAGCAGCTTCATCATCCATCTGCTTTAACCATGTTCGAGCAGATTATAAATGCTTCGAGTGGGAAACAAATAGTGATGTTTCTTGATTACGACGGTACTCTGTCGCCGATTGTCGAAGACCCAGATCGAGCTTTCATGACCAAAGAGGTTCGTTTTCTGTTTGGTTCAACTTTCTCTGTTATTTTCTTGATAGAAAGTTCTCAGGAAAATTTCATATCCTCTATTTTGTGATTATGAATCAGATGAGAAAGGCTGTAAGTGACGTTGCACAGTATTTCCCTACAGCCATAGTGACCGGGAGGTGCAGAGCCAAGGTACATTTTAATCAATTCTGTATTCGTAGAATGTGTTTTTTTATTTTTTATTTTAATATTTTGTTTTTTAAAGATTTTAAAGGCTTCATTATATTGATTTAATAAATATTTATGTGGTTTAAATGTTGCAGGTTTATAACTTTGTAAAATTATCACAGCTTTACTATGCTGGGAGTCATGGCATGGACATCAAGGGACCAGCTAAAGACAGCAATAACAGAGAAGTGAATGCTAATGCTAATCTTAATGTATGTACTGATTTAATCAAAATTATTATTTTTTAATTTAATATATTTTTTTCACAATATAATTAGTTTGTATTCTTATGTTAATTTTTGGGTTTTATTCAGGACAATCAAGGGCTCTCTTTCCAGCCTGCCAGAGAATTCTTGCCCATGGTTGATAAGGTTTTTTTCTCTCTCTCAAGAAAATTGAAATGTAATATGCATAGCATGGATGTTGATGTTGATGTTGGGAATTTGTTTTTTCAGGTGTACAAAGTTTTGTTAGAGAAAACCAAATCCACCCCTGGGGCTAAGGTGGAAAACAACAAATTTTGTTTATCAGTACACTATCGCTGCGTTGATGAAGAAGTAAAAATCCAAAGCATAGTTTTTTTCATTTCTTATAATTTTTCAATTTGTCAATGTTACTAATTAGCTTTTTCCTAATTTTATTTATTTATTTTTTATAATCAGAGTTGGAATGCATTAGCAGAGCAAGTTAAAACAGTGCTTAACGACTACCCAAAGCTTAAATTGACTCAAGGAAGGAAGGTGGGATACCGCATTCATTTCTTTATCATTTAATCGATCTTGTGATTGTTGAAAAATTTTGTTCATTATTTGAATCCTCAATGATCGTATAAACCTTACAATTTCTTATTAAAAACAGGTTTTAGAAATCCGACCAACCATCAAATGGGACAAGGGAAAGGCCCTTGAATTCTTGTTAGAGTCACTCGGTGAGTTTTCTTCACCAATTGTGTGCATCCAACAACACTCTCTTCTTAATTTTTTTGATAATTAAATATAAGTTTAACATGGTTTCTATGTTTTTTGTTCAATACTAGGTTATGCGAATTCCGATGATGTTTTTCCGGTATACATCGGCGATGATCGAACCGACGAGGATGCATTTAAGGTAAATGTTCTTGTTATTTTCATGTTTCCTTTGATGAATTAGTTTCACATTAGGACTCATTTTAATATATGTGTAAATGTATAATAATTAGGTGTTGCGCGATAGAGGACAAGGGTTTGGAATACTTGTGTCGAAAGTTCCAAAGGAGACTAATGCCTCTTATTCTTTGCAAGAGCCTTCTGAGGCAAGTACCACGCAATTTCTTCCCTATAATTTTTTATTTTACCTTGACCTACTTTTTTCTTCCAATTTTCTATGCTAGATTATTGATTATTATTTTTGAATTTTTTTAGGTTATGTATTTTTTGCGACGTTTGGTGGAATGGAAGAAATCACTGCTACATGGACATTAGAAGCATGTAGATGACGAGAGAAATTGATCTCATCCCTTCATTTTAAAAAAAAAAAATTATTTTTGTTTTAAATTCTAACCCTAAAAAATTTGGTAGGGTCCGTTGATATTATGTAATTTTCTTGTTCAAATCAAAATTGATAGAACGGGAGAAGGAAAATTTGTAATGTCGAAAAAATTCAAGTAAAATAATTTTAAAAACTATTTGAGTACTTTCTCTCTTCTTATTTGAGTGAAATGTTTAAAGCCGCAACCTGAATCAAGTGTGAACATGGCTAATGGAGGCTTCTGTTAATTTGCAAAATATTAATTTTTATGCAAGTATGTGATTGGGCAAGGCACTTTTAATGTTAAACAACAGAATATTATACATGTTCACAATGTGTGATTTAAAGAGATTTTAATGTGTGCATTATAAAATAAGCTAGTCTTTCATAAATGTTACGAATTTTACAAAGTAAGGTTCTTTAAACTTTAGTGCAACTTGAGAGGCAACTACAAAAGAATCACATGGGATTTTAGGTTTTTTGAAGATCAATGGAGGGAAAGCTAAAAGAAACTGCATGGTAAACACAAAAGAAAAATGATATTTGATGGAAAGTCAGACTGAATGAAGTCTCGTTTGGCAATTTTTAATTTCAAATTACATATTCTCTTTAATTTTTGTATATTTTTTTAGAAAAAGTCAAAAAATTATTAAAATAGTTTATTCTCAAACGAGATATAAGTCCTCATTATTGATATTAATTAAGGGTGTAAATCTGACTCGGCCCCGGCTCGGCCCATCCGGGCCTCGCGGGCACTTTCCAAAATCAGTTAGGGTCGGATCGGCCCACGAGCCAAAAAAATTAAGCCCAAACCCATGGGTATTTGGGCCTTGGGTTGGCCCAATGAGGGGCCTAACCATTTTTTTTTTTTAATAAATTTTTTCTATCAAAATTTTATTATTTTTCATTAAAAAATACATGGGGTCTTGGGTGGATCGGGCCCTAAGTAGGCCTTAAGCGGGCCAATGGGTTGGGCCACGGGCTGAGCCAAGCTTCAAAACAATGGCCTAGGCCCTAGCCTAGGGACTCGGATAGGGATTGGGCCTCGGCCCAAGCGAGCCTAAACGAGCTGAGCCTATCTCGAGCCGCAGGCGGGTTTCGGGCCGCGGGCCATTTTTACACCCCTAATATTAATAAGTAACGATAGGATGATTAAACTTTTAGTCATCACAATATTGTCATTCATGTATTGATATAATGTGGGTGAAATCCACTAAATCAACATGGTATAAGAGCATCAGTTGAAGCTATTGTAGAGAGCAAAAGCTGTAAATATCAGCTCCATTAGACTCTCTGAATCTTCATTCATTTTGTGAATGTTACAGTGCCTCAACTGATTTGTTGAGGCACTATTCATACGATAAACTATTTTTTTATTATATCTTCTGGAGCAAAGCTAGGCCAAAAAGTCATGACCGATCATCCACCCGGATGTCCTCTTAGATGTCCCGTGAGTACCCTGTAACAAAGAAGGAAAAATGCTCAAATTTGGCCTGACCAGTCGACCGGCCGATCGATTGCCCCTCAGTGGATTCGGCCCTCCTATGTTGCTGCTGCTCTGCTATTGTTTAGGTGTTGATCTATTGCTGTCTTGGGGCTTATTTATACTTGTTTGTTCATAATATTTTAATGAAATAGAATTTTAGAATAGAGAGTTTGAAGGAGTGTGTATAAAAAAAGAGGCTAACCAAAATATAAAAGTGAATTTTAGATTATAATTTAGCTCAAAATTTATTGAGATTGATGCGAATACTCTAATAAATGAATTTGATATAAAAGTTTGTTCATCACAACATTGCTTTTGTACCAAAAATCGGCCCCTGACATCACAAATTAGCATATAATTGTCTTTGAAGATTACCTAAATTTTTTGAAACAATTGTAAGTTAACTGGCTCTGAAATTATCCTTTATTCTTGTATGTTTCCGTTATGGAACAAAGCATGATGTACACGTCTCGATTCTACAACTTGACCTTTTGGTAGTGGTACTAGTACATGTTACCAAGTGAAAATGAAGTACACATTTCAATTCCTAAATTCGAACATAATTACAATTTTAAGAGGATTGCTTTACAGCATTAGGGTCCTCAATCTAGACTACATGGCAGAAAGGAGGAGTGAGAGAAAAAAATCCACAAACCTTTAATTATTTTTGCATTCTTAAGCCTATATATTTGAAATTGATGACTTCTCTCCAGTGTAAATTGTATCAGGTAGTTACATTTATAAGACTCATTACAGATCTCAGTCTAGTGATCTAAAATATTTATTTCATGGACCATTATGTAAATCATTTACAACAACTTCAAATTGCAATTATACTTACTGAATTAATATAATTTTTTGTAATAAATATTATGCATAGAGACCAACAAAAAGAATGATTTAAATTATCACATAAAAGCCTAATGTATCTCATAAGCTCAATGGCACGGTGTAGTCGATTATGTGGATGGGAAAGAAGCCTCTTTCATTGAAAATATTATTTTAATGGTGGGTGGTATTGGAACACACGTACACATCAATGATTTGCACATGAAAGTCAATACACACACAAAAGTTATACTACTTTTTAGGCAGTCTCACTTCTTAGGAATTCTGTTAAGTTTTTGTAATCGATAATTTCATTTCATAAAATTTCGTTCAATTATGATTTTATTTATTTTTATGTTTTAGTGAAAATGTGAATATTTAGATGCAAATTCAATTCAAATTATATCTATGTAGAGGAGTTTGTGATCTTAATCGTGTTATGTTTGCCATTTCGCTGACTAAGTACGAGAATCGAGCGAAGAAAAAGATCATCTAGTATTTTTACAAAGCGTCTGGATTTTTGGAAAGAAAGTTTTACCGCTTGAGCAGTAAAAGTTACGCTCGAGCAGTCATCCTGTATGTTTTGCACCGCCTTTATTCATATCATTCGAGCGGTGAAATGTGCGCTCAAGCGGTCTGCACGATCTTATTTTCTATAAAGTGCGCTATACACTATTTTTAGGGTTTGAGCCTTCTAGATTTTCAGGGAAGAAGAAAATAATAAAATGTTTTATATTAGAGGCTATTTTATGAGTTTTCTTGGTGTATAGAAGGTGATCGATTGATCAACGAATTTCAGATTGTCGAACATCAAGGGTTGGTATTATTGTTTCATATACTAAAGAGAGAGTTGTTCTTCGGTGGATTCCGTGGAACTTGAGCCTGAAGTTTTGGAGGATTCCAGTGTGACTCATTGTCGTGGATTCAATATCAACGTTGTGGATTTCACGTTGGATAAGAAAATTCTGAGGTGAAAACAGTGATGAAAGAGGCATATTGGGGTTGGTTTAATTTGGGCGTGAATTTGCTAGGTAATTAAGAGTATACTTCTATAATTCTTTTTTTCTTAGTGGATTATTTTGTGATTTTGACCCGTGATTTTTTTTTTTTAATCACAATTAGAAGCACTCCAATTGTGATTTTTTTCACGTTAAAATCGTTGTGTCAATTTATTTTTAATTATTTGATTATAATTATTATTTATTGTTTAAAAATTAAAATATAATCACAAATTAATATCTCAAAAATTTTAAAAATTTTCAAACTCAATAATGGAAAGAAAGCATCTTTAGTGGTTGTAAAGACACCTGAGAAGTCAGGGACTCGTGGGTTATATATTTGAGTGAGGGACTCATGGGTTATATTATAATCAAATATATATTTTTAAGGTTTAATAAATGTTTTTAAGGTTTATTATCATTATTGAGAGTAAAGAAATCAAGAAAATGAAAGAAAGTTCAAAGCCATCACTTTTAGAGTATGCAAAGTTGATGCTATACATACACTTTTGTTAGTTTGTAATAATCAGAAATATGCAATGCAACACTTATTGAGAGCAATATGACTGAATCAATAATGGGTTTTTTTTTTTAGCTTGTTTCCAAGTGGGATAACTTTTTTCATATTTCTTGGAAAGCCTTCATGTTCATGTATGAAATTTACAACAGTAATGTTAGAAATTTTAAAAAATTTATAAAATATATCATAAAAAAGTTTATCAAATATCTCACATGCTATATATGAATCTCACACCTATATAAAATATTTTGTAAAAAATTTAATAAAACTTTTAATATATCTGACATTTTTCAATCCGTCAAAAACATGCAATGTGTAAAAAGACTCAAAAGAGTACTAGTTTGCGACTTCGAAAATCCCAACTCACATGCCCATCCTATTTTTGTATCTTGCGCACCTACATATTATCGAACACATTTTTTTACCCTTCCTTTCATCAAAAAGTAAAAATATTTACATGAGAGTGTTAGAGTGTACAATATTTTGTCTTCAAATCTCTTTATTTCTTGTTTTAGAATATTTATGTAGTGTTTGATTGGTTGAAATGATTATTTTCTGATAATAGTTAAAATGATTATTTTCTAACAATAGTTAAAATGATTCTATTTATTTGTAATATTTCAAAATATTTATGTAGTCTTTGGTTGGCTAAAATGATTATTTTCTAACAATAGTTAAAATGATTCAATTTATTTATAAATAGTTCAAAATATTTCTTATTTCAACATTTTTTTTAAGTGAGCCAAAGTACGTCTTCATTTAACAAGATAGTTGAGACTAATTTAGCTCACTTGAAAGATAAAATAAATTAAAAAGTCAATAAGATAAAATGTCACATCCAAACTGTAATCATTTCACTTTTTCTCTCACAGAACTATAAAAAAACCAGAAGTTCATCTCAAATGAAAATTTTTTAATCAACTTACAATAGTCAAAAAATTGAAAAGTCAAGATAAAAAAGTTATTCTCAAACGAACCCTAAGAATGAACATTCTTCATTCTAGCGAACCATAGAGAAAATTACAATTGTTAAATTATGCATCCAAATTCTCATGATTTTTACATGATCAAGTAGTTGAAAATATTTTAATGAAAGAAATATAGAGAAATCTTTCTTTAGCCCAATGTTAGAGAGGCTTCATTATTGGCAACCAAAGATCAATAATTGCCAGAACAGATAAAATATATGACGAGTGTTATAAACTGTGTTATCTACTTTGAATGATCTATATATAATTAACCTTTTATGCATAAATCACCAACTCAAGGAAATTACCAAGAAGAGCTTATGGAAATTGAAATATGTGGTTCAAGTCAAGTTCTCTCATTATGATGTTCTAGTCTCATCTTATTGCTCCCATTATTCTCCCAAATTATTGATATTCATCCTTATGTCTGAGTCTGAGTCTGACTAAAGGGTAGAAAATAAAAATAAAAATAAAAACCCATAGGCCAAATACTGGCATGGGAGAGGAAAATGAACATGGAAGAATTAGTCCATTTAATTGTGTTTCAAATTTTTATTTTTGTGTTTTTATTTAAATTTGTATTTTTTTTTTCTTGTACAAAAATAAAAATGATTGGTGCTTTTGAAATTTTATTTTCTTCGGTTATGAGAACACGAAAAATGCAAACAAAGAAAATAAAAATATAATCATAACATGCCCTCTTTTACGGATTAGATAATTAACACAGAGTCATTGGTTGATAACTAACCTAACAATTAACTTGTTAGCAACCTTCACAATCCAATTAACGGCACTAGGTCTGATTTGATTTTTGTTATATTCCATTTGTATGTTTTATTCCGAGAATTAGGATTATGCAATTATAATAATTTTTATTACCGACCGCCTTGAGGGATAGACAACTGCTCTTTTGTAAAAAAAATTCTTCTTAATTTCTCTCCTTTGATAGTGATATCTCTTCTATTTTTTTGCTCATGAACGTAAATTTATAGTGGAATCACGTATGTTTTTATGCGGTTATTTTATTTTATTTCTAAGATATTGCACCTAAAATTGGATGGAAACGGAGGTCATTGCTTACAAACAGAAGAGAAGAACTGCACTATTGGGCACTTGGATCTGTGAGAGCCCACACATGAAATAGGATCTAAAAATTAATTTTTTAAATGGATTTGGTTTATAATTTTTTAATGGTTAAGTTTTTTCCAAAGGGGTTAGGTGTTGAGGGTAAAACCCCACTTCTAGGCAGAGGAAATAAATAAATAACCATGGTGGTGGAATAAGAGTTGGATTCCACTTCGAAGTGTGCTTTGTTTGATGTGATGAGACATTTGATATTAATAGGGGACACCAATTGATGCTTTCAACCCAGGAAGTTTGAAAAAAAAAAGTTTCTTCTCTTTTTGGACGTGTAAAGAAGGCTTCCACTAGATTCAAACCCATCATTGGGTGCCTTCAAACTGAAACAAAGAAAGTCATGTAAACTCCAATTATTGGTTGAGAAGAGGCACTTCCCCTACGAAAACCTCACTCTCTTGGATAAGAAGGAAAAAAGAAAAAAAAAATCAATTTTATGTATTAAAAAAAATATTTTCAAAATAAAACGAGAGGATCAAATTTATTTTGATCAAACAAATCAACTCGCCAATACATGATTCGTGTTCGACTCGTTAAAACATCATTTGAGATTGATTTATATAATGTGCTAAGTTTGAATGTTGTCAAGTGTTGGTGATAATTACAAATAAAACACCAGAAAATACAAATAATAAAAATTACAATAATTATTGAAAGGGCTGAGGCGCTGGAAATTCACTTTCTTTAAGGAAATTCAAGCCCTCTGCGGTTGGGCAAAGCCTCACACCGGTGCAGCAGAAAAACCTTGACTTGTCCCCCCCAGGATACAACAGCCCGACTAAGTCGTATGGTTCAACAATACTGCACAATTGGTTGAACCCAAAGCTTTATCACACGTACCCTTTTTTATTTGCCTGATAATCTCACATTAGACATAACAAAGCAACCCAAAACTTCTTCACCTCTCGTGTTCCTCTAGATAGGACCTAAGCTCAAATATATATAGAAATCAAAACTTAATAGGCAAGGTTCTAGGTGGATAAGGAACGGATGGACTTGAAAGGATAAGCATGGTGGACTTAGAAGACTTAGACTTGAAAGTCTTGGCGAAGACTTGATGATGACTAGATGGATAAGTTTTGGTGGACAAAGACCAAGACTTGGAAACTTAGAGGGAAAGAAAAGAAAAACCAACAATAACACATTAACACATTATAATATTAAAATACCTGCTAACATTTCTCCACCTATTTTAATATTATAGGTAACAAAATTGAGATTATTAGGCAAATAAGGATATTATGCATCATGGTAGGTGTGCTCTGCATTGAACCTCCATTAGTGAAACAATAATATCTACTCTAGAGCCAATAGTATGCTCAGCATTGAACTATGACTACTTAAGGGAAATAAATAATTATTGCACACACATAATATTCCAAGTGTTCACAAAAGCTTTAAATGCCAGCACGTTACGGCCTTGTGCGATCCCATGATTCATAAGTGTGTTTGAGAATTAGCCCAAATCTCATAGGTAGCGGCCCCACTACCATACTCACATAGGTAAATTCTGTCAAGGGTGCTCCTGTAACTATGACACCCCACTCAATAAGAGCTACAGAAATTCATTAAGAGTTCTTTTAATAACTCAACCTCTACAACGTTACAGGATAAATGCACTTACATCATAGGGATAGGTAAAAAGTAATTTAGTGCATTTCTCACGGCCATCATATGATCGTTTTTCTTATTGAACCCAGTTACAGGATCTCTGGTCCCTGGGTTGAGTATCCTCATACATGGCTCCTGCTATATTCAATAGGCTTTAACCCCATCCCCCTCGATGTATTCCAGACTCTATCTCTTGCTAAGGCCTTAGTTAATGGATCTGCAAGATTATCACCAGATTTAATATAATCCACATTTATAATGTCATTATTCATATAAGATCTCACAATACTGTGTTTTCTTCTGATAGGTCTGGATTTACTGTTATAATAACGGTTATTAACTAGACCAATTGCTGCGGTGCTATCACAATGAATCAATATAGGTGAAATCAGTTTTTCCCAACAAGAGATTTCATTTAACAAATCTCTCAACTAATTTGCTTCTTCACTGGCTGTAGCTAAAGCAATTAGCTCAGCCTCCATTGTTGAATTAGCAATGATGGTTTGTTTTTTCGATTTCCAACTTATAGCACTACCTCCCAATGTAAATAAGTAACCAATGGTTGATAATGAATCACCTGACAAGGTATTCCAATCGGCATCACTGTAACCTTCAAATACTGCAGGATACTTATTATAAAACAAGCCATATTTTATGGTACCAAATAAATATTTCATAATACGCTCAATGGCTAGCCAGTGATCATTGCCAGGCTTGCTAGTAAACCTGCTAAGTACTCTAACTGTATAGGCAATGTCAAGTCTAGTACAGTCAGTTGCATAACGCAAGCTACCAATCATACTGGCATATTCCTTTTGATTAATTACATCCTTATCATTTTCAACAGGAAATAAATGCACATGAGGATCAAAAGGAGTAAGAACATGCTTGCAGTTATAAAAATTATATTTTCTCAAAAAATTTTCAATATAATGCGACTGATCAAGAAATATACCATCACAAGTTTTGGTAATTTTCATTTCCAAAATATAATTAGCCTCACCATGATCTTTCATATCAAAATGGCTACTAAACATATTTTTAGTTTCCACGATGATATGCAAATTAGAGCCAAATATAAGTAAATCATCCACATAGAGGCTAATAATGACATGTGAATTTTCTTCAGATTTATAGTAAATGCATTTATCACATTCATTCGTTTTATAGCCATTCTCAATCATGCAGGAATCAAATTTCTCATGCCACTATTTAGGGGCCTGTTTTAAGCCATAGAGGGATTTAACTAGCTTTCACACTTTGCTTTCTTGACCGGGTTCCACAAAACCCTCAGGTTGATCCATATAGATTTCTTCACCCAGGTTTCCATTTAAAAAGGCTGTTTTAACATCCATTTGATGAATTTTTAGATCATGAATTGCAGCCACTGCAATTAATAATCTAATGGATGTAACTGTAGTAACCGGAGAAAATGTATCAAAAAAGTCAAGATCTGCTTATTGTTTAAAACCTTTTGCAACAAGCCTTGCTTTATATTTATCAATAGTTTCATCCGGTTTAAGTTTTTTTCTCAAAACCCATTTACAGCCAATAGTTTTACAACCTGGTGGTAAATCTACTAATACCCAAGTTTTATTGGATAATAATGATTCCATCTCATCATTTACAGTCTCGTTCCAAAAAACAGAGTCAGGAGATGCCAAAGCTTCTTGTAAAGTTAATGGAGTTTCCTTCACATTAAAAACATGATAATTAGGGCCAAAATCTTTTTCTAATCTGGCTCTTTTACTCCTTCTAGGTTCAAAAACTACAGTATCTTGGTTTTGTAAAAGAGGAGTAGAGGAACCGGTTTCAGATAAAATATTTTCTTGATAATTTTGACCCCCACCATTTTTAGATTTAAAATGAAATTTTTCTTCATGAAAAAATTGCATCACCTGATTCAAAAATTATTTTGTTTTCAATATCAAAAAATCTATAGGCTGTACTATTTGATGTATATCTAAGAAAAGCACAAGTGGCAGCTTTCACACCTAATTTAGGTCTTTTAGGGTCCACAAGTCTAACAAAAGCTAGACAACCCCAAACCCTCAAATATCTCAAATTTGGCTTATGCCCTTTCCACAACTCAAAAGGTGTAACTTTTGTTTTTTTATGTGGCACTCTATTCATAACATAACATGCAGTTAAAATTGCTTCTCCCCACAAATTTGAAGGAGCACCTGCTTCAATTAGCATAACATTTGTTAAATCAGTTAAAGTTCTATTTTTCCTTTCTGCTACACCATTAAATGCAGGTAAATATGGTGGAGTAGTTTCATGGATTATTCCCAAAGACTGAGCAAACGAGTTGAATCCAAAAGATTCATACTCCCGGCCTCTATTACTTCTACACCTTTTAATCTTTTTACCGAATTGATTTTCAACTTCAAGAAGGAATTTTTTAAATTTTTCAAAAGCATCACTTTTATTTTTCAACAAGTATACATAAGTGTATTTGGAAAAATCATCAATGAAATTGATAAAATATCTATTTCCACCACGTGTTAAAATTCCTTCAAATTCACATAAATCAGTGTGAATTAATTCTAACAATTCAGTATTTCTCATCACACTTTTATGAGGCCTTTTAGTTATTTTTGCTTGACTGCAAACTTCACATTTCTCAAACTTATTTGTTAGTCTGAGAATTAATCCTAAACTACTCATGACTCCCACATATCAGCTATTAATATGACATAGACGAGCATGCCAAAAATTCATAGAAGACAGCATGTAAACAGAAACATGTGTTTTCTTATTCTCAACATTTAATTTAAACATTCCATCACAGACATACCATTTCCCCACAAATATGCCTTTTTTAGTGATTATATATTGGTCAGTTCAATAGTCTGTTTGAAACCAACTTTGTTGAGCAAATAACTTGACATCAAATTTTTTCTCATGGACGGTGTGTATAACACATCTTTTAAAACAAGCACACGTCCAGAGGTAAAATTCAGCTCAACATCCCCATACCCGAGCACCTTGGTTAAACTGGAGTCACCAAGCATAACAGTCCTCTCCTCATTAAAAGGAGTGAAATCTTTGAACCAATCTTTATCATAGCAGACATGCCTATTGGCACCAGAGTCTGCCCACCACCCTTCCACAGATTGAACCATAAAGATATCTGTGATCATAGCCACAAATGGTTCCTCGGTAACATTAGCCTGTGGTCGAGACTGTTGTTTCCGAAATTTGCAAGTTCGAGCAATATGCCTACTTTTGCCACACACAAAACATGTCACATTTGTCATATCTTGTGAAGGGGGTTCTTGGTTCCATTTCTTTTGCCTCGGGTAATTTTTATTTTATGGCGTTCCAGTATTTTTTCAAATTTTCTTAACTGGCTTCAAGTGACTATTTTTATGAAATCGACCTTTAGGTAAAGTATTTCCAGAAGTTAAATTTACCTTTGCAGTGGAATGCTCTTGTGTCATAAGCGCATCTTGTCCTCGTGCTTCCTCCTCTACCCGAATCCGTGTGATGAGAGTCTCCAAGGATGTCTCTTTTTGCTTGTGACGCATCGACTTCTGGAACTCCCTCCAAGATGATGGTAGTTTGTCAACAATACCTGCTACAACAAGATTATCTCCAATTTTGATGCCTTCGGATCTAACTTCAGCCACTAGCATCTGAAAATCTTGAACTTGTTCCACTACTGATTTTCCATCTATCATCTGATAGCGGAAAAAACGGCTTGCAGCATATTTTTTAGCGCCTGCCTCTTCAGTGTCATATTTATTCTGCAAGGCTTTCCAAATTTTCTTGGCAGTGGTGTAAGTAGTATCATAATAATCGTAAAATTGATCTGAAAGACAATTCAAAAGATAATATCGACATTTATACTCATCTGTGTTGTATTTCTCGATTTTTTCAAGATGAACAGCATACTCCTCGTCGGTCATCTCTTCAGTGGGGACTTTGTTTGGATTTTTCTCGGTTAGGATATACGCCACCTTGAGGAGACTGAGGTAGAAAAGCACCTTGCCTTTTCCATCTCTTGAAATGAGCTCCCTTGAACCGAAAGGGCTTGTTGAGATCGCCGGTATTCTTGTTAGGTTTCTCTAGTACTGGCTCCATGAACTTTTGCTAGTTGAATCTCCTTAAAATTGTTGGTGATAATTACAAATAAAACACCAGAAAATACAAATAATAAAAATTACAATAATTATTGAAAGGGCTGAGGCGCGGGAAATTCGCTCTCTTTAAGGAGATTCAAGCCCTCTGCGGTTGGGCAAAGCCTCACACCGGTGCAGCAAAAAAACCTTGACTTGTCCCCCCCAGGATACAACAGCCCGACTAAGTCGTATGGTTCACTAATACTGCACAATTGGTTGAACCCAAAGCTTTATCACACACACCCTTTTTTATTTGCCTGATAATCTCACATTAGACATAACAAAGCAACCCAAAACTTCTTCACCTCTCGTGTCCCTCTAGATAGGACCTAAGCTCAAATATATATAGAAATCAAAACTTAATAGGCAAGGTTCTAGGTGGATAAGGAACGGATGGACTTGAAAGGATAAGCATGGTGGACTTAGAAGACTTAGACTTGAAAGTCTTGGCGAAGACTTGATGATGACTAGATGGATAAGTTTTGGTGGACAAAGACCAAGACTTGGAAACTTAGAGGGAAAGAAAAGAAAAATCAACAATAACACATTAACACATTATAATATTAAAATACCTGTTAACATCAAGTCAAATTAAACAATTTATTTCTCAACTCACTTATATGCATTATAAGAGAACAAACTATTCGAGCTCAACTCTTGATTGTCTTGAATAAACTTATTACTTAATTCAACTTAACTCGCTTATAGCCCAAACTATGAGCTTACACCACACCAAAATTATCTAAATAATTTTTTGGGATACTTTTCAAGGTACTTTTGTTAGGGTTCAATCTTTTTTGAAAAAAAAAAAAAAAAGCTTAACCTCACAAGATCACACTAGCAGCATTCACACAAATCATTAATAACTATGGGGCTAACAGCTTTCACAGAAGTGATTAATTAATATGGTGGTCTGAAAATAATGCAACACATTATATGTGGATCTCCTGTAAAGTTTGTTTTCGAGGCAAAGCTCAAGAATTTTTTGGTTGAATACTGTTGCTTCCAACAAACCATACCCAAATAATAGATCTTAGAGCATATATAGCTAATATAAAACTTCGGATTCAAAAGCTTATAAAACTAGCTAATGATGTGGAAGTTTGGAACACTAATACTGTGTTTGATTGAGGGATTTGAAGAGAGATTTGGAAAGGGAAATGGAAAAGGTAGGTGAAATGTGAAAAAAATATACCTACATTTCACATAGTTTCACATACATTTTCCCTTTCCCTTCCCAAATCCCTCCCCAAATTCCACAATCAAACACAGCATAAGATCATGCCTAATATGATGTACCTTGCTTCCATTATTTCAACACACTATACCATAGCTTAGGAAATTGGTCCCGACCTATACTATCGAGCAAAGTACATTTTTCTTTGAAATAAAGAATTTTAATTTAATTTTTTTCTTGAGTGTATTGTGTTGGTGTAGGTTAGGTTGAGCTTCACAGTGGCCATAATTGGTGGCAATGTGGTCCAGAGATGAATGAGTTTGAGGGAACAAACATATTGATTGTCTTAATGACGGGTTGTTTTCCAGATTTAGGTCATAACCATTGGCTTGGTAGCAAAGAGAGAACATTAGGGATATAAGAAAAGTGATCACCCAAGTGCAATGCAAAGAGTTTTATAACAAACCATTGGCAATGTGATCAGCTAGTATAGTGTAATTGAGTTCACCTTCGTTCGGGCATTTTCAATTAATGTGACTCTTGTTATTGAGTGATTTGGGACAGTCAAGTCTACATAATTTTAGTCTTTCCATTCAGAGGACTATTTTCGTGATTTAAACTCGTGACCAATTGGGTTAAAAATCAAAATGTAAAAGCATTTAAGAGGAAAAAGAAAATTACTAATTGTAAAAGACTTTAGGTTTACAATTGTGATTAAGGATCATTATTGAGTTTGAAAGCACATGACTTAGTTCAGGTTAGCCCATCCTGACTAGCTTTTATTTATATGTAACTGACTTAAAAGTCTATCAAGAAGATGGGTATAGCAATAAGTATTCTTTACTTTTTAGTGCATCAACAAATCATGTTCACTTTTAATTGTCATCACACATTTTCATTTTCATTTTTATTTTTATTTTTTAGAGACGTTTTCATAAAAAGTGTCACTAATTATTAGTTTTTAGCAACAGTTTAAAAAGTTCATCACAAAAAAATCACTAATTGTCATTTTTTGGTTGAATACTGTTGCTTCCAACAAACCATACCCAAATAATAGATCTTAGAGCATATATAGCTAATATAAAACTTCGGATTCAAAAGCTTATAAAACTAGCTAATGATGTGGAAGTTTCGAACACTAATGCTGTGTTTGACTGAGGGATTTGAAGAGAGATTTGGAAAGGGAAATGGAAAAGGTAGGTGGAATGTGAAAAAAATATACCTACATTTCATATAGTTTCACACACCTTTTCTCTTTTCCTTTCCCTTTCCAAATCCCTCCTCAAATCCCATAACCAAACACAGCGTAAGATGATGCCTAATATTATGTACCTTGCTTCCATTATTTCAACACACTATACCATAGCTTAGGAAATTGGTCCCGACCTATACTATCGAGCAAAGTACATTTTTCGTTGAAATAAAGAATTTTAATTTAATTTTTTTCTTGAGTGTATTGTGTTGGTGTAGGTTAGGTTGAGCTTCACAGTGGCCATAATTGGTGGCAATGTGGTCCAGAGATGAATGAGTTTGAGGGAACAAGCATATTGATTGTCTTAATGACGGGTTGTTTTCCAGATTTAGGTCATAACCATTGGCTTGGTAGCAAAGAGAGAACATCAGGGATATAAGAAAAGTGATCACCCAAGTGCAATGCAAAGAGTTTTATAACAAACCATTGGCAATGTGATCAGCTAGTATAGTGTAATTGAGTTCACCTTCGTTCGGGCATTTTCAATTAATGTGACTCTTGTTATTGAGTGATTTGGGACAGTCAAGTATACATAATTTTAGTCTTTCCATTCGGAAGACTATTTTCGTGATTTGAACTCGTGACCAATTGGGTTAAAAATCAAAATGTAAAAGCATTTAAGAGGAAAAAGAAAATTACTAATTGTAAAAGACTTTAGGTTTACAATTGTGATTAAGGATCATTATTGGGTTTGAAAGCACATGACTTAGTTCAGGTTAGCCCATCCTGACTAGCTTTTATTTATATGTAACTGACTTAAAAGTCTTACTAGGAAGATGGGTATAGCAATAAGTATTCTTTACTTTTTAGTGCATCAACAAATCATGTTCACTTTTAATTGTCATCACACATTTTCATTTTCATTTTTATTTTTATTTTTTAGAGACGTTTTCATAAAAAGTGTCACTAATTATTAGTTTTTAGCAACAGTTTAAAAAGTTCATCACAAAAAAATCATTAATTGTCATTTTTTAGGAACATATTTAGACAATAGTTATTAATTGTCTATTTTTAGCAATAGATAATTGTCACAAAAAATCTTTAAGTCTAGTTATTAAGATTAAGATTTTTTTATTTTTATTTATACAAATATTTATGAGATTTAAGCCAAGTTTGGCTATCCTAAATAAGTACACACTTTTTATTTTTTTATTTTTTTTCATCACATTATCTCTCTACTTTTCTGCACATTTTTTCATAAAAAGACAAAAAATATATTTATTTAAATCATCCCAAACCCTTTATTTCATCTAGAACTTGTACCTTGAGTTGAGGTGCCCACTAGTGTAGACGGTGAGCCCATCAGAAAATATGAAGGAAAAAATAAACTAAAAAAATAAGCCTTGAACAATTTATGATTATTGAAATGAGAGTTAGGCTGATAGCTAGGTGTCATCGGGTGCAGCTTTCTACCTCCCCAAGTCCTTTAATAGAACATCACACAGGCACTAAGAACCAGGCACGACATAAGAGTTCACGCAAAGAATAGCACAACACAAGGCTTTAAAAAACTCATCATCTCCGACGGTTAAATAAATGTATTATCAAATTTAAATTTAGGGTAAGTTTAGCATGTTTAAAAAAAGTTAAAAAAGTTAAAAAGTCACTATCCTATTTAAGTCACATAATCTTATTTAAATCACATCACTTCTCTAACACATCACTTCAAACCCAACCCAAACCCAATCCATATTTCATAAAAAGTCAAAAAGTGCACTTATTTAGATCATCCCAAACAACCCTTTAGTGAGAAAGTACATCTTTTTTTATTTTAACGATTTTATCAAACTGATATCAAATTGAGAACAGTTCTAAATTTTCACTAAATTGAAGATGTGTTGCACCTTTCAGCAAATTATTGTGCGTAGCTGTTGAGTGTAGACCCACCGGATGACCGGCCAGACGTCCTCCCGGATGACCACCTCAACCCAAAATTTTGTAAAAATTTTACACTAGGAGGTCGACCCCCCGGTCGACCACCTCTTTATTTTCTCAGTAAAAAAAAAAAAAAATAGAGGAAGAGAGAAAGATCAGTATACCTCAGTAGCAAAGTTGAAGAAGAAATCAAAAATCAACCAAACAAACACATATATGTCTCCATAATGATGTATAATCAAAAACCCGGAAGCAGAAATTTCATTAAATTCGAAATCGATAAACAAAAACTGAATCTTTGTTCCTACTATAAATTTTCACTCAAGTTTGATGTAGTGAAGAGAGAGAATGAAGGAGTTGATGCTAGTATGATAAAAATGGTTCGTCTGTAAAGGGATTATAAAGAGAGAAATAGAGTGAGTTAGGTTTTTTGAATTGTTTCAGAACAGCCCCAACACAACACAACAGCCCCAATTGTTTCAGAATCAGGTTTTTCATTTTTTTGCATTGACTAGTCGATCGGCCGGTCGTCCACCCGATCAACCGACCGTTTGATGAAAAGCCAAATTTCTCCGTTGAAACAGGTGATATCAAACAGAGGAAATCGTCTTTTTTTATTCAGATTTGAAGAAAAATCTGATGAACCGTTGGAAATGCTCTAAGTGACAATTTTTAAATTGTTGCTAAAAACTAATAATTAGTGACACTTTTTGTAAAAACGTCTCTAAAAAATAAAAATAACAATATGAATTATAAATTGCAAAGGTAAATTAAACTTAATATATCTCTCTCTTTGAGCATTGTGATCAATCTATTCCCAGTTAGAAATGGATGTAATGTAAGATTAAATTTAATTATTTAGTTATTATAGTGACTCATATGATATAACAATATAAATTATAAATTTAATAAGATTATAATTTCGTATCTTGAATTACAAGTTATTATTTGATTGATGAATAGATAAAATAATTTTTAAGTCTCCAACTTTGATGGGTAAGTAGAGTTATATATATATTAGGAAACTGGTCATTTCTTTATTTATAAAAGTATATTTAGATCCCTATCAATTATTCTGAATATAATATATTCTAAGGAGGGTTAAGAGAGGGAAACATTTTTCTATTAATATTGTTATTAGGTATATGTTCAATCAATTTTTGATCACTCGAAAATTTCGCATAATTGATTACATCAGAAAATATGAAGAAAAAAAATAAAAAAATAAGCCTTAAACAATTTCATGATTATTGAAATAAGAGTTACTACTGATAGCTAGTTGTCATCCTATGCAGCTTTCTACCTCTCAATAGGGGTGTAATTTTGGTCCAGCCCGGCCCATGTCGGGTCTTGTGGGCTCCCGCCAAAAAATCGGGCCGGGCCAACCCACGGGCCAAAAAAATTAGGCCCAGGCCCAAGGGTATTCGGGCTTTGGGCGGGCTAGTGGGCGGGGCCCCTTGGCTTGGGCCTGGGTTCAGTCTTTGTGCGGGCTTGGGCGGTCCTAAACAATTTTTTTTTTATTTTTTCCACCAAAATTTTATTATTTTCCATTAAAAATAACACTGGGCCTCGGATGAGCCGAGCGGGCCAGGCCTTGGGCTGAGCTTCTGGGGGGTCTTGAGCGGGCCGATGGGCCGGGCTTCAAAACGATGGCCCAGGCCCTGGCCTAAGGCCTCGGGCTGAGCTTGGACTCGGATCTAAAAGGGCCTTAACGGGCCGGGCCCACCTTAGGCCGCCCACGGGCCACGGGCCAAAATTACACCCCTACCTCTCAAGACCTTTAATAGAACATCACAAAGGCATTAAGAACCAGGCACAACATGGAAGTTCACGCGAAGAATAGTGCAACATAAGACATTAAAAAACTTGTCATATAAGTAGATATCTCTATCTGTAAAAGACGGACACAATTGCAAAGGTAAATTATACTATTACAGTAGATTAAACTTTGCATTGTGATCAATAAATTCCCAGTTGGGAATGGATGTGGAATCGCAACATTCTGACTTAAGCAATGATGGGTTTTTTGTTTTTCAATACAAATTGAGGCCAGTGAGTGAGATTTCAAAGTCCTCTGATCTTAATGACTCAAAACTTGGACCTGTTTATTTACAGGAATGAAAGGACACGAATCTTTACAATATGAAGTGTTTTGCCTGTTGGGTAGTGTAATCAAATTCCAAATAACTCGATCAACCATATTTGAATTGTAGGTTGTAATGTTACACATCAATAACCATCATACATTCCTCATGTCTTATATTATCCCATCAAAAATAATAGCAACATACTTTTTGAAAATTTTCTCTAGGGTGTGCACGGCTTGGGTTGGGGGATTTGGGAAAAAATTTCGATTCTTCCGCAGGTTAACAAATTGTCCTATCTGCCATCAAATCACCATCCCCCTAAACTAGCCAAGTTGGTTGAATTATTCTAGCGGATTTGAACCAGCGGATTGGGCAAGTTGAATGTCCTTAATTCGCTAAGTTATATAAATGAATGATATATAAGAGAGGGGAAAAAAGAACAAGAAGAAAGATCGTTATCAACACCAGGTTGTTGATTCTTTTTAAATATTTTTGAGTAATGCTAAGCTAGTTAAAAAATTAGATCTATTTTAAAAATCTAATGATGCGGGGGTGTGCGCGGCATGATTCAGACTGTTTGAGAGAAATTATAAATCAACCCGTGAATGGTGGATTAGAAAATAATTAAACCGCGGTTTGGAATGATTTCAATTTGCTAGTAGATTGAAAAATATTCTTAAACAATTATCAAGTATTTTTACATAATATATAACACTAATTTGCATAATATTATATATATATATAATACAAACTAATTTTGCATAATATTTATCATATATAACTACTAATTTGCAATAAATTTCACATTTTAAATCTCTTTCATATTCATTTTTACTTCGATATTTCATTAGAGGTTAAAAAAATATATGCATTAACTATAGCAAAGGGGAGCGGTTTTGAAGACATATTATAAATTTCAAAGTTTAATCCGTAGTTAACGGATAGGTCGGTGATGATTGATACAGATCGTGCGATTTTAGTGGATTGAACGTTATTTTACACAGTCCTTGATGTGGTAATCTAGTAGAATATTTAAGACAACTCTCTTTTTATATGTTCTTTAATCATCAACCAATAATTTCTCTTACATATCATTAAGTTTAGAAAGTGAGTCATCAAAGTGGACTGGTATATCATTTTTCAATATGTTTTTATGGAGGGGCACTTATGGGCCGATCCTATTAATTAGATTTATTTACCTATAAATCTTGATTGATAAATTTATTACTGTAAATTTATTGACCAAGCTGATAAATTTATTACTGTAAATTTATTGACCAAGCTGATAAATTTATCACTGTAAATTTATTGACCAAGCTGATAAATTTATCACTGTAAATTTATTCATTAATATCTACCATCCTTACTCATATTCACTCACTCACTTACAAAAGTCTACCATTCTCTTCCACATACACAAAGAACAAGAGAGATTGATAATTTTATCACTGAATAAATCTGAATTTGAAACAAATTAGGCGTTTGATATGGTGGTTGTATAGATCGACAGCGGTAAAGTATAGATCTGCAATGACAGTAGCGGATATACGATGAAAGAGGAGGTAGGCGAACGATAACAATGACAATGGTAGTGGTGGGCAGACGGCGACAACGGTGGTGGTGGTGGATAGAAGGTGACGGTAGCGGCGGTGATAGGTGGATGGCGACGACAGTAATGGTGGTAGATAATGGTGGTGTGAAGTTTTTGAAAAAGTAGTGAAGAGAGAGAGAGAGAGAGAGAGAGAGAGAGGGAGGAGAAGAGAAGAGAAGAGAAGATGAAAGAACATTTTTTAATGAGGGCAAAACTTACTGATATCAAATGCCTTACTCTCTTTACTGACTGCAAGGTGCTTGTGGATAGTTTTGTACAATCTTGCAAGATGGATTGGGAGATGGATCTAATTATCCACGATATGTGGTCTTCTAAGTAAATGTTTTGAATTTCTATGTATAATTGAAGTAGCCAGGCAGAACCTGCTCATCAGCTAGCTAAATCTGTAAACTCTTTATATTCAGTTTAGTAATGTTATGGTTGTGTTTTGATCGTTCTCAAAAATAAATAAATAAATAAATAACTTAATGATATTTAAATTTCTTTAATGGGATGGTAATTAATCCTAGCTGTTTTTTTTTTTTTTTAATGATATTATTCCATATATAAGGACCCCGTATAATTGCTAATGGGCCCGTTTAACGCAGTTTGCTGAATAACTCTCAAATTGCATCGTTTTTCATGGCCTACTTTTAATGGCCCAATCTTCAGCCCAATAAGGATGTCTATGATGGCCCAGTTTGATAAAGTTTACAATATAGACTGTTCAAGGTTTTTTTTTTTTTTTTTTTTAACTTTATTTTGAGAATTTGTGTTAGAATATTCCGTAAGTTCAAAAAAATTAAAAAAAAAAAAAAAGAGAGCTTATTATTGACAAATTACAGGGTGGATTGCCTTTAGGCCCGTTTGTTTTGGGGTGTAAAGGATGGAATGAGATTAGGATGGAGGTGGAGCTATTTAGTGTTGGGTTTGTTTGTAGAGTTGAGAAAGGGATTAGGATGGAGGAGGGTATTAAGATGGAGGTTGGAAGGGAGATTAGAATGGAGGAGGTAGAGGTGGTATTAGAAAAATAGTGAAGGGATTAGAAATTTTTTTATTTTTTACATATTGAGAATTTTTTTTTGAACATTAATGTTTAATTTTTTGCATTTTTTATTTGTTTTATTATTTTATATAAAATAATTTAATAATTCTTACACTAACAAATATCATTAAAACAAATACAATTTTGCTTAATCCTCTCACTATCAATCCCTTCACTATTAATCCCCTTACTATCAATCCCCTTTATTTTACCTCTGAAAACAAACGGGGCCTTAGCTACTTTTTATTAACAATGTTTATATAATGATACAGTAAATGAATATATTATGTTAAATAAAGTGACTTTTTTAATTAACAATTTGACATTAATTATTTAGTCTAAATGTATTCGCATATTCCCTCTCTCTTATTTAGAATGTTACCCTTATTTATATTTGCCATTTATTGACCAATCAAAAAGCTTATGTTATAACATAATGTACAAATTAAGCAGAGATCATGGACAATATGAATTACACAATCATGTAGAGATCCATCTAAAAAGTATGAACAACACTCAATTTTGAAAAAAAAAAATGCCCATGGTTCTCTAATTTCTAAACATTGCTAGTCGAGGGAAGACGAGGCAATATGTGCCTACCTCATTGAAGCTCTATTATGTGATTATTTTTTTAATTTTTAATTTTTTGGTAGAGAAGCTAGGGGTCATTGCTAAAAAATATTAATCATTTTGTTTTGTTTTGATTGATTTTTTGAAAATTAATTTTTTTAAATTTTTTTTTAGTTTTTAGTGAATATTTTTAATATTTTCAATAAATTTTCTATTTTTTAGATGCACATAACTTATATGCACCTATAAAGTAAAATATTTGTGAAAAAATATTTAAAAATTCAATAAATATACAAGAATACAAAATGTACTGGATTTTTATAACTTTTTTTTTAGTATTTTTTTGTATTTGATGAATTGTTTAAATATTTTTTCCATAAATATTATATTTTTTAAGTATATCTAAGTTAGGTGCATTTAAAAAAATTAAAAACTTTGACTAAAAACAAAAAAAATAAATAAAAAATAAAGAAAAAAAATTTAATATTTTGAAAAGTGGGCTCAATCTTCTAAAACCAAACAAATAAATTTTAGAATGGTAGAGAAGATATTAGGGGTGGGCGCGGGTCGGTTGCGGCCACGAAACCTCCAATCCGCCATCCGTCCGCCAGATTGGCGGATTAGAGAAAATCAATCCGCATCCGTCCGCCAATCCGACGGATGTGGATTGAGCGGATTGGCAGTTTGGCGGATGGATGCGAATCGGGTTGGCGGTTTGAAATTTTATAAATTTTCAACATAGTTCAACTTGTGCACTTCCTCAAAAAAAAAAAAAAAGAGAGTCAATGATTTTAAAAAGTATTACAATTACTGCATGCATCATCCAAAGAAACAAAGTTTGAAACTTTAGAATATCACAATCACTGCATGCCTCATCCACATAAAATATTACAATCTGTGGTTCTTAAAATATAAAAACAATTCAAACCACCAAAATCATAAACAGAGCAATAGTAGAGATTATATGTCTCTGTATTGTTACATTTATATATATTTTTGAAAACAAAAACCAACCAGCATATGTTATATTTTCTATTTATTACTTTTAGAGTTAGATTTAAAAATCAAAAAATATAGATAAATAATACGTTTATTTTTTTCAATTCAAAAAATATATTCAAGTTGAAAACTTTTTTTCAACAGAATATTTGAACTCTTTTTCAATTGAAAACACAAACAAAATATTTAAACAAATTGAAAACACAAAGTCTTATAAATTACTAAGGGTGCTCGCGGTTTGGCGGTTCGGTTGCGGCCAAAGGAACCTCAAATCCGCCATCCGTCCGCCAAATTGACGGATTGGAGAAAATCAATCCGCAACCGTCCGCTCGTCATCACGCATCCGTCCAAAATGCGACGGATCGATTCGGTTCGATCAGTTTTGACGGATCGGTATATCCGCTGCTCACCCCTAGAAGATATAAACATCAATTCTATCCGAACCCTCGAAATTATTGGACAAGTTAATATTTATTTTCCAAGGCAAAGATTAATTAGGTTTCTGTTAGGGAGGATATATTTGCAAATAAATTTTTATCATACCAAATCATTTACAGATAAAACAAACAGATAATCCAAGGTTTAGCCAGCTGGATTGAAGAAACAAACATACTCTCACAGCAATGCATCACATTTCGTTTCACACATGTTCTGTGACACCAAATTCAAAAGCACGAAACGGTCAATAGAATGGTTGCTAGAGAACAATTCATCACTGTAAAACAGTAAATAAGTAATCCAAAATATTTCTTGAGATCAAAATCATTCAATTATGTAATTATCCCATTTCTTTTCAAACCTCTCTAGAGATTTAAAATGTGAAATAAGCTTCTTCTTTTTTTTTTCCTTTTTTTTTTTTTTTTAAAGAGTCAAAATTTCAAAAAGTTCAAATTTGTTTGTCATTAGATAAATAATATCATATTAGCCTTTTCACTTAAACCCAAAAAAGATTTTTTTTTTTAAATTAATAATCCCAAAAACCCTCTTAAAACTGACTATTTGTTTTTTTTTTTTTTTTTATTTTTTTCGGGAAAAAAAAAGAAGTTCATAGATTATGTAAATTAAAATGCGCAAGTGGAACCTAGATGTCTTGGTGGTCTATAAATTCCATGTGACTATGGTGATGCCACCATTACCATTAATAAAAAAAGTGAAATGCGTATAAGTGTTTACAAATGGAACAACAATGATTCATCCCCCCTTTTCCCCCCACTCCCTTTGATCCCCTTTCTCTCTCATTGGTCCCTTTTTCTTTTTCTTTTGCTTTTTTTTCCTGCTCTTCCAATCACCACCCGCCACGTGGCAAAAGGGGTGAGGGGGTGACCCCCAAGAGGGGGTCCCAAGCATTATTCTTTGATAATAGTAGTACTTAGAGCATCTATAATATTAAAATGAATAATTAAAATTAAATTTTTAATAGTGTTATATTGTAAAGATGTTAAATTTTAGCAATGTGACTTAGGCATTGTTTGGAAACAATAGTTAGAGGTTATTTTAGCCTCTTGGGAAGAAAAAAAAAGAAAAGAAAAGAAAAAAAAAAGCCTAAAAGCCTCACCGTTGCTGAGGCTCCAATTTGGGGTCATTCTATTTACACACCACTTTCCCTCTCAAGGTAAACCATTAATTAATTTATTTTTTATTACAATTTTAACCTTAAGTGAAATGACTATAGAGGATAAATTATAATACACACCATTTGTGTATTTACCATAAAGGACAAGAATCAATATAATATAATTCATCATTTTTAAACTTGTTCCTTACGTATCTTCTCTGTCAAGAATCCAAAAATCCTAAAACCAAAATCAAAAACCCTTCAACAAATAATCAAAAATATAGTATTATTGAAAATTTTGATTAGATTCAATGAAGGATGCATCTGACAATTCTCATTTGGAAGAATAGAGCAATGAAAATGTTATTTTTTTTTGTTGTTTTTGTCTTCGTTTTCGTGTATGAGTGGTAAATCGTTGTTCGGTTAACCAGAGGTGAATAATATATCATTGTTCGACAAACTACAATCGAACAACTTACATATGTTCAATAGACTACAATTGAACAAATTACATATGTTCAACCGACTACAATCGAACAACTTACATATGTTCAACAGACTACAATCGAACATATTCCATTTGTTCGACTATCTAAAACCGAACAAATGCAATGTGTTCGGATTACTACGGTCGAACTATTTCATTTAATTCAACTCTGCACTTCCGAACAGTTATAAATTTTATTATTTTTTTTTTTTCAGAACTGTGCATCCGTGGAATGCAGTAATGTTGGATCTGGGAGTCTTGTTGACTACACGAGTCAATTTATTACTAATGAGGTAGTCTCATGTCGAAAATTAGTATTTTTTTCTTTTTGTTTTCGAATGTTTAATGTTTAATGACTTTGTTGAGCACCAACACAGTGTTCACCGCTTGAAATTGAGAATGGAGGGGGAAGATGGACGAAGGTGGGTGTGTGGGGGTGTGTGAGTAAGTGAGGGTAAATATGAGAGTTTGTGTGTATATTGTTGTGGATGAGTGTGTGAGTAAAGACAAATATGTAAATTTATGGTGTGTAATGAGCAAAATATATATTTACTAAATTATTAAATGTGTGCTTTTAGAAGTGGTTTTGTCGTGAGATAATTTATGGTGTGTAAATAAAGACATCCTCCAATTTGTGATTGACAGTTGCTAATCAACAGAGGGTAAAAAGACTATTTTAACCTTTGAATATTGGACCAACTCATAAATTCTCCAGCAGTAACTTGGAAAAATAACTCTCTCATCTCTCTTGTTACAAATCAAATGTTTTACAAATTTTTTTATTTCTTTGTAATTCATAATTTTTATAAATAAAAGTCAAATTTTGTACAAAATTACGAATTGCATATATTAGATTCATAAATTTTAGAATGAAAAGTCAAATTTCTTACAAATGTGGAATTTTTTTTACTTCGTAATTTTTATATTTATAAGTCAAGTTTCTTAAAAATTTGTAATTTATTTTAATTCATAATTTTAAGAATTAAAAGTCAAATTTCTTACAAAGTTGCCATTTTTTTTTTAATTTGTAATTTCTATAATTCAAATTCAAATTTCTTACAAATTTGTATTTTTATTGTAATTCGTAATTTTTATACTGAAAATTCAATTTTTTTACAAATTTGCAATTTTTTTGACAAATCGTAAAATTTATACGGAAAAGTTGGTTTTTTGTAGGCTAGTTCTAATTTATTTTAATTCGTAATTTTTAAATGTTAACAGTCAAATTTCTTACAAAGTTGCCAATTTTTTTTCATTTGGAATTTTTAGAATTTTAAGTCAAATTTCTTTCAAATTTGCCATTATTTTTAATTATAATTTCTATAATTAAAAGTCAAACTTCTACGCTATTTGAGTACTAATTTTATTTTAATTCGTAATTTTTGCAATGACAAGTCAAATTTCTTACAATTTTTTTAATTTTTTATAATTAAAATTCAAATGTTGTCCAAATTTGTAATTTATTTTATTTTAATTCGTAGTTTTTAGAATTAAAAGTCAAATTTGTAAACAATTTGCCATTTGTTTAAATTCTTTATTTAGAATTAAAAGTAAAATTTCTTACAAATTTATAAATTTATTTTTATTTCGTAATATTTAGTATTTGAATTTCTTACAAACAAATATTTTTATAACAAAAAATTCAAAATTTAGCCGTTTGAAGTGTCTTGGAAAATGTGCACTGCCACGTCAGCGAAGGAACTTTTTTTTCTCTTGGAAACGGACCGTGCACAGTTATAGGGGGCATTTTAGTCCTTTTGTATCCAACATCATTTTAAACACATTTTTTAATGCAATAATCCAACAAAAAATTAAACTCATCTTCCCAAACATAAAAATTAAAATAACTTACTAAAATAGTCAAGTAACAAAAAAAACTTAAAAAGTAATCACTTTCCAAACGAGACCTTAATTGCACATTAGTTGTTTTTTCACGAAAAATCAAATTAAAAAATTATTTGTTGGCCCCATAATAAAAAAAGTAAAAATAACGCTTTATTAGATTTAGCACAAAATTTTAATAATATCATACTTTTGACAATCTATTTAGCATATCACTGGAGCTTACTTTTAAATTGAAGTTGTAATAATTTATTACTAATAGCAACCACTATAGCAGTTTGAGATTCCAACCACTACAGCAGTTTTAGACAACAAGAAGTAAAAAGTTTCATGGATTCCATTGCACCAACCGTAACAAATGTGTCACATTAACTAATAAATATTATACAATAAATAAAACAATTCTGATACGTATCCCGAAATTTTCAAGCTCAAATTTATTCCGAATTTAAAACGAAGTCGTTTTTGATTTTTTTTCTTTTTTTTTCCCTTCTTTCCTTTTCGTTTTTTTGAAGATGAAGATGAAGCCAAAGAAGAAGAAAAAAAAAGAGAGAAGAGGGAGCAGCCAACAACATTCATCAACACATCATCGTCATCAACAACAACATCTTCATCAACACATCATCAACAACCAACAATTTTTTTTTTTGCCCCCCTTCATCTTCAGATCAGATCCACTAGAAAAATACATAAATAAATAAATAAAAATCAACAACATCTTCATCAACATCATCATCATCGACACATCATCATCAGCCAAAAAAAGGAAAAACAAAAAGATTTAGATCCGATCACTGCCATCACCATCGATCTTCCTTCTCTTCCTCTTCCGCCATCACCGTCTTCTTCTCTTCCTCCTCCTTCTCTCTTTCTTTTCTCCTTCTTCTCTCATCCTCTTCTCTTCTCTCCTTTCTCTCTCTCGCCTCTTCTTGTGTTCAAAAGCAAGAAAAGGAAGGGAAAAAAAAAAAAATTCCAAAACGATGTCGTTTTAAGTTTCGAGCCAATTATTTTCGGACTACCAAATATTGTTGTAAATAAAATATAATAAAAAAGTGATTTGTGTGACATAAATATTAATGTTGGAGTGATCATATTTGTAAATTATATAATACAATGTCTTATATGGTACTAAACAGATTATCTATTAATTTTATTTTTATGCAAAAACAAAAACATTAAATTTCATAGAACTCATCACATCAAATGAGGTGATTAGTACTCTATCAAATTAAATAATACCAACTGAGGTGACATCCAAAACATTACTTGTGTTAGTATTATTGCCAAAACAAAACCAGGTTGTTCCGTCTACGGCAGTCTACCAAATTTGAATCAACAATTTTACGTATTCACCCACAAAAAATGAAAAAAAAAAGAGGTATAATTTTGAATTATATAAATTAGATGTATAACTCATACCAAATCAGATTTAAATCTAAACTGCATATTCAAGGGTTCGTTAGGGATGTGGGTTGGCTTTTTGGCTATTTTAGCTTGAGCTAAAAAGTCTTGTTTGGAATGGACTTTTTGACTTTTTGACTTTTGTGAGAGAAAAAATAAAATGATTATGGTTTGAATGTGACATTTTATTTTATTAGTTTTTTCACCTATTTGTCATTTTGTGACTATCTTAGTCCAAGATTGGAATGCTAAACAAAGGCTAAATATATATATTTTTCTTTATATTTATTTAGAGATTAAGTTTCTCTCTAATTTATTTTACTGTATTGATTGTTCCATTTTGAGTCGATGCCTGTTATCCATTTCATTTACTTTGTATTTGGTTCGGAGATTTGGGAAGTGAAAATGAAAAGAAAAGGTGTGTAAAACTAAGTGAAATGTAAGTATATTTTATTCACATTTCGCCTACTTTTTTCACTTCCCTTTCCAAATTCCTCCTCAAATCCCTCAACCAAACATAGCATTAAGAGAAGGTTTCTCTTCGGTTCAAATTGGATTGGAAGATGTTGTTGGGCATCCGTAAACCTACTACAGAATCCGCATTGATAATTCAAACCGTTCAATTTGTAAATTTCATCGAGTACTTTATCCTTGCAAAAAATAATATTGATCGGATATCAATAACCACTTGATCAGATCACATTTGTGTCAACGACAAATATGATTTTATAACACAAATATGATCTGATCAAGTGTCTATTGATATCTGATCAACGTGATTTTGTAGGGATAAAGTACTCGATAAGCTCTACATATTGAACGGTTCGAATCATCAATGTAATTCCATAGTGAGCCCACAGAGACTCAACAGTACCCTCTAGTTAAGAAATCTAACTAGACAGAACCTTTCCCTTTCCTTTATACTTTAAACTCTTCTGATCATCTATAAATAAGCGAATTACACTAACAATCTCTATAATTTGAGACTTGTGCCATTTTGATTATTGACTTTTCAGTTAAGATACATTTAACTATGAATTTTGAATTTTATTCCAAATAAGGACAATCAAAGATGTTTCCTTTTCAAATGGTCCATTTGTAAGGGCAAAGTCTTCATACAACTTATTTTGTATTAGTTAACTTGTATGTTGTTTGAAATATAATGGTCTTTTTTTAATTAATAATGCTGAAACTTTTTTTGTTACAAAATTCTGTTTGGTTTGTTGTTCAAAATCTATTTTCAAATTTTTTTTCTAAAAAACTAAAAATTAAATTGGTGAAATTTTTTTTAAAAACAAATCATTTTTCTATAATTTTATCTTTTGGGAGGTGAGAGGAAATAAAAATATCCACAAGAATTATGTGGGTCTAGACATTGCCACGTGGTATGATTATGGATTATCACTTGTATGATAGTTGTTAAATTCTTATCAAATACTGCATTAGTGTTTTATGTTATGCAAAACTCACCAGGATATACAATCTTATCAATATAGAAGTCTTGAACAACTGAAGATTATTTTGGATAGGACTTCTGAAATATTCAAACTACTTGCTAAGTAAGTCATTAGATATTATAAATAGGCAACACCCTCATGGGTTAAGATACGTAATTTCTCTCTATGAATTAGTCTATTAAATATTTCGATAATATTAGAGGATTGACTTGGGCGTCAGAGAGCCCCCAGCTATGGCTAGGGGTGCTTTGTCTTGCAGATAGTGATCGCGAGGTGGTGTTGAACATCTTCTTCGTTGGATCATCAAATACGGTATTTTTTTTATGTCCGTACAATTGGCGCCATCTATAAGAAACAACTGGATCCAACAAAGAGAAGAAAACACCACGCTGGTATCCAGATAAGTGTCAAACCTGATTCAATGAGAGAATTGAGCAGTTCTGTGGAGCATGATTTTTTTATGTATTATGATTTTGGACATAGAGATACTTTTATCAATTATTGTATCAGATTTTTTATATATAGAGTACAGAGCTTATGTACTATTATTCTAATCACGGAGATATGGAAGATCAATTATATCGGATTTTTATTATCTGCATCGCATGGGTTTTACGCATTATCATTTTGGACATGGAGGTGTTATTATCAGTTATTATGATACGGAGCATAGATTTTATATATTATGTCAGATTTTTGTTATATGTGGAGCATCAACTTTATGCATTATTATTCCGCGTTGGAAAGAGATCGCTATTCGGTCAAATATGCTAAAATGGAGTCCGTGCTTGATAGATCATGGAGGCAAAATGAATTACGCTAACCCTTGGTTAAAAATTTTATCTCCTTGCCAAGTTGATTTGAACAAGAGATAGATTGACAAGTTTGACCAACTTGAAAAATCTTTGTCGAGCGAGTTTTGCTCGGCAAAGTAGGTTGGTAGGTTTGACCAACTTAAAAAATCTTTGTTGTGCGAGTTTTGCTTGGCGAAGTAGGTTAGCAGGTTTGACCAATAGTGGGATTTCTTGCCGAGCAGGTTTTACTTACCAATAAGCAAGTTGGTGTTTTGGTAGTTCCTAACGAGATTAGACATTCTTGGAATAAGTCCTGACAAGGTTAGCATTTTCAGAATAAATCCTAACCAAGTTAGGCATTCTTGGAATAAGTCCTAGTAAGGCTAGGCATTTTCGGAATAAGTCCTAACGAGGTTAGGTATTCTTGAAATAAGTTTCAGCAAGACTAAGCATTTTCAAAATAAGTCTTAACAAGGTTAGGCATTTTGGAAAAAACCCTAGCACTCATGTATGGTTCTAGCTAAGTAATATTATACAGCTATTTTTATCAGAACAACAGAAAATTTCCACTCTTTCACTGGGTTCAAAGAGAATGAAAACTTTGGCGGCAATTGAGAGGGAATAAACATAACCACAAGAATTATGTGGGTCTAGGTATTGCCACGTGGTATGGTTATGGATTATCACATGTATGACAGTTGTCAAATTCTTATCAAACACTGCATTAGTGTTTTATGTTATGCAAAACTCATTAGGATATAAAATCTTATCGATATAGAAATCATGAACAACCAAAGATTGTTTGGGATAGGACTTTTGAAACTTTCAAACCACTTGCTAAGTAAGTCATTAGATATTATAAATAGGCAACACTTTCATGGGTTGAGGTACGCAATTTCTTTCTGTAAATTAGTTTATTAAATATTTCGATAATATTGGAGGACTGACTTAGGCGTCGGAGGGTCCTCGGCTACGACTGTGGGTGTTTTGTCTTGCAGGTAGCGATCGTGAGGTGGTGTTGATCATCTTCTTCATTGGATTTCTTTGTCATCAAATATGGTATTTTTTTTATGTTCATACAGGAGGGTAGAAATAAGTTTTTAAAATAATTTTTTTGATATTTATTTTCGTTAAATTAATTTCTATTTTTCTAAAAATTAAACATAGCAACAACTTTGAAATTATTATTAAACCAATCTATTAAATCAAAAAATCCAAAACTAAAGAACATTTTATATATTAAACATATCGATTACACATTAAATGCTTAATAATCATCCATTACGTGATAACCATTTAAAAATATCCGTTAACAACAAATACAACCATCTATTACATAATAACCATCCAAAAATATCAACAAAAACAACCACACATTACAGGATCATTATTCAAACACATACTAAAAATTAATTTGGTAAAAAAAATAAAAATGTAAAAGATTTATCATTTTTATATAATTTTGTCTTTGGTGGGTAGAAATAATTTTTTGACATTTATTTTTGTCAAACTAATTTATATTTTATCAATTTGACGATTTTGCTTTTGAATTGGAGCAAGAATGTCTTCAATTGTTCTTATTTAAAACGATATTCAAAATTCAATGTTAAATGTATCACAATTGAAAGTCCAGAGATCAAACTGACACAAGTCCCAAACTACAAAAACTGTTAGTGTAATTCGCCCTTTATAAATAAATCGAATTAATTCTATAATTGTAATAATATAATTTTTTAAAAATTAAAAGTTTACTTTTTTCAAAAACATATATAAGGAAATCAAATTATTATATGAGTATTGCTATGCAGATTAAAAAATTAGATTCATTTTTTTAGACCTAATAATGTGGCACTAGATTCATTTGAAAAGAACTTTTTTAATCTGACTTTTTAACTGGTTAGCTTGGTTAAATTAGATTCATTTGGGGGGAAAAAAAATTGACTTTTTTTATTTTTTATGAAATAAAAAGTGAAATAATTATGGTTTGTATATAACATTTTGTCTTATTGATTTATTAGCTTATTTTATTTTATTTTTTGTATTTTTTTAGTCCCAACTCACTTGCCAAACGACAGCTAAGTCAACTCTCTCTCTCTCTCTCTCTCTCTCTCTCTCTTACACATACACACACACATTTATTCTTTAAGTATCAATCAATAATTTTGTTGACACATCGTTATTGGATCTAAAAAGTAAACTTATATATCATTTTCCTCATTATGGCTTCATTTGGGAAGTGGGTTGACTTTTTGGCTATTTTGACCTTTTTTTTTCTTTTAACCTCTTTTGGGTCACATCACTTCTTTATTTTTTTACACATTTTTTCCAAAAAAGGTAAAAAGTTAGCTTTTAACCTACTTCCCAAAACCTTGAGCTAAAAAGTCTCGTTTGAGTTGAGTTTTTTGACTTTTTTGATTTTTATAAGAGAAAAAATAAAATGATTATGATTTGAATATGATATTTTATCTTATTGACTTTTTAAATTTTTTTTTTCTTTTTGTTATTACTCTAACCTAATAGCCCCATACCAAACCAGGGTTATATTCATCAAATAAATCTGAATTTTATTATAAATAAATTATCTATACATAAATTACAAAAATAGGATAAACCAATCCAATCCAATCCATCAAGCCTTTCTCTGTGCCTGTTTGGTAGAATTTATTTTCAGTTTAAATCTACTTATAACTTAAAATAAGTGATTTTGGAGTGTTTGATATAGCTTTTTAGAGATGGATTATAGCTTATTTTAAGTGATTTTTAGCTTAAATCTTTAAGCTGGCTGAAAGGTGATTACAGAAACAGCTTAAGCGGATAGCTAAGTTTTGAGGAGTGTAATGACTTAAATGCCCCTCATATACTTCAAATATTACCAAAAAACCAATATATAAATGCACAACCAGACACTGTTCACTTCCTCAAAGAGAGAGAAAGATAGTGTGAGAGGCGATTTCCGGCGTGAACCAGAGCTCTCTCTCTCTCTCTCTCATGATCTGAAACCACATCACAATCTGAAATGGTGACGATGATGATGACGATCAACGACGTGATGATCTGACTCTCTCTCTCTTTCTCTCTCTTCGCGATCGCAACAGAGAACGAGCTTGAACTTTCTCTCTCTTTGTCTCTCTCTTCACTATTGCGACTAGGGTTTTGCAAAGGGCTTTTGGAGGTAGGACGAGGATGAGGATGAGGAGGAGGAAGAGGAAGAGAAGAAGAAGGGGGCGCCGGTGTAACAACCCCAACCTAAGATTAACATTAATCCATGATTTAATATACTTAATAAGTTATTAAGATCAGATTTTGAATTGATTGCATATGTGTTGCATAATTTGTGTTTTTATCTGTTCATCGTAGACATATCTGTTTGAATTTCTATTTTGTTCTGTAAATCGAAGGCCTTATCGGCATCCGATCACGAAATTGGCTTGATATATGTGCTATGTGGAATTTTTAAAGCATTATGGTAGGTTCAGTTGAAATTCGATTCGGAACAATTAAATTAGAGTAAATAATGTCAATTGATTAGCTATTAATGAAGTCTTCCAAATGAAGCCTATATAAGGCCACTTTGATTCCTTTAATACATTTTACACACTCCTCATAGCTCAAACGTGAAAAAGGGAGAGAAAAGGGAAGACTTGAGCTCAACTAAGGTGATTGCTAAAGACTTCGGAGGAATTGACTGGAACTTAGCTAGAATTTGAGACATTGGGAAGAATCACTCAAGAACTCAAAGAATTGAAACTTATAGGTAAAGAATCCAATCCTTGAATTATGTAGTTAACTCATTTAATTGGTGAATTCAAAGGGAAATGAAAGGTTAGCGCATGAAATGAACTAAGGTAGTAGGAAAGAAGAAGAATAGAGCATACATGTGCATTTTATGGTAGTTTTGAAGTTGATTTCAAGTAAATTCTTCATGCATGTCATGTTTTCAACTTAATTATGAAACTTCATCATGTTTTTCATCAAGTTCCTTTATTTGAGCATGATTTGAAAGGTCTAAGTTCAAGGAAATTTTTCACATGTTTATACCATGAGTTTTGAGTTTGAATTCAACAAATTCACTTGTTCTTGGGCCTTGATTTTGTGAAATGATCTTCAATTTATGATATCCTACAAGATTCTAAATGTTCCTTAAGTTTTTGGCCCAAAAGAACCTAACTTACAGCTTGGAGTTTGAGATTGAAGCTTGGAAGCAATTCTAGAAATTCCAGAATTCTGCTTCCACGCTCGAGCGACCACTCTGTGTCGCGCAATTCCGCTCGAGCGACTAAAGCCTGGCTCGAGCGTGAAATGCATGCTCTCAGAAGTTCTTATGTTTTGCAGCATGCTCGAGCGACAAAAGTTACGCTTGAGCGAGGGCATATCTCATACGCTCGAGCGAGTGTCGAGCGGGAAAAACAAACATCCAGTACTTTTTCAAAGTTTGCAGACCGCTCGAGCGAGAGAAGTTGCGCTCAAGCGAACCCTCACATTTTGCATGTTCGTTCAAGCGAGCGTGGACCTAGTTTTCAACAAGTTTTGAAAAATGTTTTCAAGTGCATTTTTGCATCATCATTTCATCCTAGGCATTCGTAGGCCAAGATTAAGACACCATAATGAGGATAAGAAATAGAAACACACCAAGATAAGAAAGGATTAACTATTTCCGGGTATGTAATTCAATACGTGTTCGTTTGTAACTGTGTAAGTCACGCGCGCACAAAACGTCTGTTCGCCTTGAAGTCATCTGTTAATTGTGAGTAATAACTTTGTAAAGTTATGTTTGATTATAAGTATTTTCTGGCTGATATGATACAATCTGTTTTTCTGAAATGCTATTTTATGAATCATGAATGAATGTCCATTTTTTTTTTTCCCTCTCTAAAATGTAATTGTGGCATCTTTAGTTCACATAGCCCTTGCATGGAGGTAACAATACCGTGGCTAATATGCATGTGGCCCTCACCCGGGGGTAATAATACCATAGCTTATATTCACGTGGCTCTTGCCCGGGGGTAACAATACCGAGGCCTATATTCATGTGGCCCTTACTTGGGGGTAACAATACCATGGCTACTTATGCACAAAACGTGGACCTTTACGACCGTCGGTACTGACTATACATGTGGGTCTCAGGACCAAGTTCATATGATAGCTAATGGATGTACCACATATAATTGCTTATGATTCCTGGATAAAAATATGAATCTGAATATGTTTCTGCTTTGAAATCTAAATGTGCATAAGACTCTGATTTCAAACTCTGTGATGGACATGATTCATTAAAACCCTTTACCTTGTTATTATTCACTGGGCTCTAACTCACTATTTATACTATGTATATAGATGAACAGGCACATGACCAGGCTCAAAGTTGAGGACCTACCGTCTCAGTTTTTTTTTTGTCAGCCACCCTTTTGTGACTCTTAGGGAGGTTCCCTTTTAGATGTCCCGTTTTGTAATTTTGCTGTAGATATTTTGTTGGGCTTATCTGTACTTGGGGCTAAGTCCTCGTTTGGCTATACTTGCATAAATGGATGATGTATGACCTATATATTTTTGACGTCACAAGTATATACGTAAATTTGTTTTGAGGATTACTGTCTCACATACGTTAACACAGCTCTATGAATTATGTTTGTTTTATTTATTTGCTTCCACAGCCCCTAATTATCTGCTATTCTGCCAAGAGGCCTTTGATAATCCAAGGATTACTGACCGGTTACAACGCTAAACCTATAGGGGCAGGTTTGGGTCGTGACAGCCGGCTAGGGTTTCTTGCAGACCACCGACGGTGGCTAGGGTTTTGCATAATTGTAATAAAAAAAATGAAAAAAACACAATTTATTTCAATTAACTTCCATTTAATTTTATAAAAAAATTATTTCAATTAATATTGATATAAATTGAAATAAATTTTGCAATTTATATCCATTAAATAAATTGCACAATTTATTTCACAATTAATATTGATATAAATTGCACAATTGCACATTTTAAATAAAGAAATAAATTAATAAATTGCACAATTTATTTCAATTAATATTGATATAAATTTATTTCAATTAAATAACTTCTATTAAAAGAATTTTATATTGTTATAAAATTCTTTGGTATTGTAATTAAAAAAAAAAAAAACAATTGTTGCTAATTGATATTAATGAAATAACTTTTGTAAAATGAAATAACAATTGTTGTAATGAAATGTATCAATTTTTATATTAATGGATAGTAATTATATTAATTTTCATTAATAAAATAATTTTTTATTTAGATTAAAACTGAAGAAAATAATAATTTTTATAAAGGCAAAAAAGATATTACACAACAAAAAGTTATTTTACAACTTATTCAACTAAGAGGTGGTTTGGAATGATCTAAATAAATATACTTTTTGGTCATGTTTGATTCACAAGAGTAATAGTGAAGTATTAATAATCCTATTAAATTAGTGTGGTATTCACTATCCAATTGGATTAATATCCATTGGATTAATAATCTCACCCCTACCTCATTACTAATAATCCTACAAATTTGTTGGATTAATTATCCATTGGATTAATAATCCTAAACAAAAATGTTAAAACAAACATAAGATCATTGGGCCCACGGATTAATAATTCCAATCCCATGCTTTAATTCACCCAATCAAACATGCCCTTTGACTTTTTATAAAACATGAGTTGGGTATAGGTTGGATTTGAAATGATGTAGTAGAAAGGTGATATAACTTAAATAAAATGATGTGACTTAAATAAAATAGTAACTTTTTAACTTTTTAACTTTTTAAAGTTATGACAAACAATACCTAAATACTATTCTGCTAATTAAATTAATAATCTCATAACTATACTAAACAGATTAACAACTTATATTTAAATCTATAATCTATTAAGTCATAATTTATTATCCCTTTATCAAATTACATCAAACAGAGCCTCTTTCTTAAGGAGTCCGGATCCTCTGCCGTGGTTCCCTGCAGTGGTCCCTGTCATGCTCCAAAACGACGTCGTTTTGGAGCATTTTTTTTTTTTTTTTAATTTCCTCCATGTGTTCCTTCTTCTTCTTCTCATGTTACTCTGCCACCTCGAAATCAACCCAGCGGAGTTCAAATTACAGACTTGGTCGTCTTCTTCACTTCACTCTCTCTCTCTGCAACTCGTTGTTGCAATGACAATGATCACTATCTAAGGTCTCCACATTTTGAAAACCATGAACTCTATTGCTCTGGTTTTGGTTTGGTTCTTTACATTCTTCCCTTGTCTCTCTTCTTCTCTCAACTCCGATGGCTTCTCTCTCCTGGCCCTCAAAGCCGCCATTACCACCGACCCAACTCTCGCCCTCACCTCCTGGTCCATGTCGGACTCCAACCCCTGCCATTGGATCGGAATCGCCTGCGATCACGACCACCGAGTCACCGCCATTTCTCTTCCCAACAAGGGCTTCACTGGCTACCTACCCTCCGAACTCGGTGCCCTCCTCTCTCTCCGTCACCTCTCTCTCTCTCTCACAACAACTTCTCCAAACCCATCCACGCCCACCTCTTCAATGCCACCGCTCTTCTCTCTCTAGACCTCTCTCACAACTCTCTTTCCGGACCCATCCCTCCTCAAATTTCCACCCTTCAAACCCTGACTCACTTGGACCTATCCTCCAATCTCCTCAATGGGTCTTTGCCGGAATGTCTCACCAATCTGACCCACCTCGCCGGAACCCTAAATTTGTCCTCTAACCAGTTCTCCGGCGAGGTCCCGGCATCGTACGGACGGTTTCCTGTGATGGTGAGCTTGGATTTCCGGCACAACAACCTCACCGGGAAGATTCCCCAGGTGGGGTCCCTGCTGAATCAGGGCCCCACAGCATTCTCCGGAAACCCTAATCTCTGTGGGTTTCCATTGCAGACGCCAGAAGAAGAAGAAGGAACACAGGGAGGAAATTAAAAAAAAAAAAAAATACTCCAAAACGACGTCGTTTTGGAGCATGACAGGAACCACGGCAGGAAACCACGGCAGAGGATCCGGACTCCTTTCTTAAGTGCATATTGCAGAGTGGTGTGGTGATAGCATAGGATCACTACGAACGAACATTTCATTTCATTTCATTAATTGCCTTGCCGGCATCTTTCCAATAAAGAAATTGCAGGCCCCACACATCAACTAGTCAACGGTCAAACCTCTCTCTGATCTTCGATCCCCTCAAATCCTCCATTTTTTTTTTTTAACCATTATTTTCCTCTTCTTTCTTTCATACCATATTCATATCACGGCTCTCTCTTTATCTTCCAATTTCGCCATAGTTTTATCAGAGATTCCAAGCAATCTTCAAGCTATGCTTTCACTCACAGAGCAGCCGCCTCAGCAATCCCACCAAAGACGACTCGACGATGACTGCTTCGATCGAGTTCCGGACTCGCTGGTCGTCCTCATCTTCAACAACATCTCCGACATCAAAACCCTTCTCCGATGCCGAGCCGTTTCGAGACGATTCAACTTGCTCGTCCCTCAAACCGATACCCTACTTCTCAAGGTCGACCGGGTCGTATCCACCTCCTCCGATTCCGACGACGACGACCCCTTCTTCCTCACCTTCTTCAGATCCATCTTCAAGTCACTTCACGATCTCGTTTCCCCCAAACCCCTTCCCGAACCGACCCGATCCCAGAATTCCCCGACCCAGATTCTCCGCGGGTTCGAGGGGATCCGGGAGCTGGACATCGAGCTTCCCTCCGGCGATCTGAGGTTGGAGAAGGGGGCCGTGATCAGGTGGAGGGCGGAGTTCGGGAAGACCCTGAGGAGCTGCGTTATTCTCGGGTTCCGTCGCGGAGGTGGTAGGGAGGTGGATTTGGGGGGAGGAGGAGGAGGGTTGAAGATGAGGGTGGTGTGGACGATAAGCGCGTTGATAGCGGCGTCGGCGAGGCACTATATGATGAAGGAGGTGGTGAAAGAGCATGGGGAGATGGAGAGGTTGGTGGTGAGTGATAGAGAAGAGGAAGGGACGGTGGTGATGGGGAAAGAGGGGTTGAGGGAGTGTAGAGACAAGTGCGAGGAAGAAGAGGAGGAAGGACAAGTATGCAGGAATGGGAATGGGAATGGGAATGGAGTGTGGTGGAGGAATAACAGGACGACGGTGCCGGCGGTGAGAATGAGGATGAGGCACGAGCAGAGGCTTGAGCTTTCCGGCGGTGTTTTGATGGAAGGAGCTACGCTTGTGGTGGTGAGGCCTGCAACAACAACAACCGGTGAAGCGGAAACGGAGGCGGAGGAGCAGAGTGGTAACGCCTGTTTGGCTAATGGAGCATTTGAAGGAGTTTATGGGGAGGCCGTGGAGAAGCTGCTCAAGAGCCCTAGTTACCTCCTCGAAATGAACTCATTCTAGTCAGCACTCGAACTGAACTCACTCGGTGGCATTTCTAGCGGTGGCGGTGGTGGTGGCCGTGGTGGGTGGGTGGGTGGGTGGTTCAATATTTACTGAGAATGTTGATGATTTTCCATAGCTGTTTATTTTTTGTTGTTGTTCTTCTTGTTTATTTTCTTGTTCTGATTAGCAAAAACACAAAATGTAACATTTGTATATATAAATATAATCTTTGCTTCGTTTTGAGTAAAATTTGTTGGGTATTTTATGGAGATGAATAAAACTCTGCCAAAAATTTTACTCCTTGAATCAGTAGAAGATGGGAGCGAATTCACAGATTACACTGGTTTTTGAGTTGATTTAAGGCAAAATGCCTAAAATAATTTCTCTCTTGTTAAACATGCCCTTATAATTTGATTCTTGCTTCTTCGTGTTTCTTGCAAAATAATGAAACAAGAATTATTTTTAAAAAATAAAATTTCATTTGTTTTCATTTCCTATTCCTCTCTTGCCAACTTTGCCACCCCCTACTCTCCAGCAACAAACAGTAGGTATCTTCAGTCACTTTGTCTGGAAACTCATTAAACTTATACATACATATATTTATTTACTTACATATGTTTTGCAATATATATATACTAAATATGTTTTTTTTTTTTAAATTTTATTTTTCTAATAATTCATGTTTTTGTATTAAACTGACAACCACCACCTTTGCAATCAATATAATGTCAAGAATTTCAAATTCTTGCACCTAATACAAATATAGAGGAGATGATAATAATTTACTACTCCAAGGGCATGTTTGATTGAGTAGATTAGAGCATGAGATTGTAATTATTAATCCATGGGCCTAATTATCTTATGTTTGTTTTAACATTTTAGTTTAGGATTATTAATCCAATGGATAATTAATCCAACAAATTTGTAACATTATTAGTAATGGGATAGGGATGGAATTATTAATCCAATGGATATTAATCCAATTGGATAGTGAATACCACACTAATTTAATAAGATTATTAATACTTTACTATTACTCTTGTGAATCAAACATGACACAAGAAATTCTTTGCAAGACTTTCAGCTCTGCAGCCATTTCTGAAAAAACTCTATGATTGTTGACTATTAAGACATAAAACAAAAAACATGAACAAAAGAATAGATGAAGGTGAATCTACTTCTTCTAAAGAAACAGTTTGTGAAAGTTCAATAGTCCGAAATGAATTTCTAAATTCGTGAATTTATCAATGTCAAGTTAAATTTCATCCCTAATTTTTAGTTTCTTTTTGGTAATTATTTTGTTCCAAAAGCTGTATGAAGGCCTTGCACGAAGCTACCACTTCATGCCACTCAATTATTAATACAGCCATCTCATCTGTGGTGTAATAATTCAACATTAACGTTATCTAAAATAATGTCACCTCACTCATTGCTACTAATATCTTCGCATTAGCATCAATGATATATCATGAAATATAGCCATCTCTTACATAATACATAACGATGCACAAGTCTCCGACAACTTCACTCATAGATGCTAAGAGAATATGCAAAGCGAGTCCAATGTTTTTTCAAAAATAATCTACATAATGCAAAGAAAATCACCATACTATACTGCCCAATGGTATTTCTTCAATTCCTTGCCCAGTTTTTGCCCACCAAAATAAAAAAATAAAAAAAAAATTCCTTGCCCTGTAAAAGGCTTTCCACATCTAGTGAACTAACAAAATTGATCAAAATGACCAAAAAACATTGGCCATCAGCATCTTCTATACTCTCTCTTCCTGCTACTTGCGACAAAGTAGTTCCAGCTTTAAGCATTTTTGAGAAAGAACAAGATGATAAACAACAGTCAAGACAGGGATCCACTACTCAGGACTCAATTCGCAGCACGAAACAAGGGCACCACCCTTGCACGTGTAAGAATTCCAAAGGTACATTAGTGAGAGATTGCAATTGTGAGACCTGGTTAATAACGCGAGAGTACAATCCTAGAGTGGTGCAGTTCGGTGTTTTACCATTTTAGTAGTGTGTCAAGATGAGATAATGTACTTCTACCAAATATGAAAAAAAGAGAAAACTTAATTTCTATGGGATCTCAGATATGCAATTAATGCTAAAAGAAGTACACCAAATATCTAACTTCAGAATTCTCAGACATAAAATATAAGGTAGATGTCAATCAAATTAGTTAAATTTAGGAGATACCTCTTTTGAAAAGAAACGTAAACTTGAAATAGAGATGAGCAAAGAGACTTATTATTATAAGTTTTTGCAGTGCTACCGAGTTCGTTGAACAGTAAGACACAAGTAGCACTAGCAAGATACATGTAACAAAATCGTTGGAAATGTTCATAACAAATTCTGAAGCACACATATTTTGATATAAGATGCTCGCAAGAATTGCCTCATGCTAGACGCTGTGCTAATTAACCTGGCTACCAGCTTAAGGATTACAATCGCCGGTTTTGCCGCTTAATAACATTTATCTAATAAACTGCATATCCTACAGATGCATGGATTCATGAATTCGATAAAAATAATATTTTCTTCATCATTGCCATCAAAAGTGGGACTATAAAATTGAATGACCATTAGGGTCTCACAAGCTAGGTTTTCCCATGAGTATCTTCAGCTGTCAAATCATTCCGAGACAATTTTCTACATCATTGCAATTGAATTAGAATATTTGTAAAAACAAACTTATGTTACCAGTTACTTGTAAATTAGATTATTCCAGTAGGAGGAAGGGGAATAGAAACATGATACGTTAGATGCTTTAAAATGTGGTAACAAAAACACTATCAGAATTTAAGATACTTCTAAATGTAAGAACAATTTTCTTTTAACAATGAGATATCCAAGATAGTCCATTATTCCTGAAATAGATCATTTAATAACACATTTTTAGAATCATTATGTTAGATCTTTTGTTTTTTAACAAACCTGTTTTGCTATTTTAATGAGGAAAATAGTAAAATCCAATCTCTCAAGGTGGGAAATTCAACTTAAAATTGTGTCAAAAGATACCATAGGTGGGAAATTCGGAAACAAAGGGAATGAAAAAGGGACCTCACATGGATCTGCTGAACAGAAAAATCATAACCATGTAAATCCATCAAAGTCAAAATCTATTAAGAACTAATGCACTCTAAATTCATATTCACTGCTAATGGCCAACTACGCCATGTGAATGCATCTTAGACGGCTCATATGATACGCAACCATGACAAGATATGGCAGCATATATGTTTTAGTTATTATAATCTTACTGCAAATATTTTCTTTAGATATTGCAGCACTATTAGCTTCATAGGAAGTCCAAAGGGCTTTAGAATGTAAGCCATAGTCTAAATGCATGATAAAGAAGAAAAAAAAAATATTAATAACAAATGGTTATGCATTCAGCTTTTTGAAACATCACAATGGATAAACAAAAATGAAAAGCAAAATAAATCATGGTACACATGCTTAATTTTAATACTTATACATTGATATAAAAAATAAATTGGAAAGTTGGTGCAGTTAACAGGATAACAAAGTTGCAAACAACTTGATGCCTAAATTGAAACAAGACACAAAAAAATAAAGATTAATAATAATTCACTTAAAATGAGACAACAATCTGGGAAACCAAAACATGTGTTTTCAGATTTAAGTACTTGAGAATCACTAGATGTACAAGAAAATAAAGTGCATACACCTAAAGTAATATCAGGATCAACATACCACTGATGCTTCTTGAAGAAAAAATCCCTTCCATTCTGCATGCTTACAAATGCTAATCCATGACATGGCCATATTGAGTCAGATTGTTCATTCATCTCCCAAGCAACTTCATATGGACATGTGCGTCTCAAGATCTCACCCAATTGCACATATTTCTGCTGTCTATGATACCACATTAGGAGTGTACATTTTGCCAACTTCATTTGAAAAAGGGCGCACAAATTTCTCAAAGAACTTCTTATCAGAGATCTTACATATTGTTGTCAAACTAGGCTTTTTCAAAAGCAAATTCTTGCTTTCTAAAATCTTCAGAACCTGTAGCCGTGGCTTAAGCCTTTTTTCAACACTGAAAATAAGCAAATTTGGGTGGTTAATAATAAATGAGATATCCAAGTTCCTTGTACCGAGGAGAACCTGCGTGCCCGCCTTAATTTTCCTTACTGACACGGCAAACACCTGAGGCGCCCTCCTAAACACCGACACAATGTCATTTTCTGAAAACCCCAAACCCCGGAAAACCTCCAATTTGAGTTGCCAATTTTCTACAGTCATTGAACTAATAGCCCGGATAGCATGAAGAAAAGTCTTGGAACTTCTATCAATGCCAAACTCATCAACCCGCTTAACGAATTCCTTAATAGTCTCGGGTTTATGCAAGAAAAATCTCGGAAAGTTATACACATATTTGATCATCTGTGACTGACTTATTCCACAGCTCTTCATGAATTCTATATTGGGCATCATAGTCTTCTCCAAATCATGTTTTAAAAACCACCCAGAAATCTTCAAGACCCTAGAAACGTCTACATTCGAACCCAAAACACTCTTCAAAGCTAAAATTGAAGGGCCAAGCTGATTATCAGCACTGCGCATTAGAATCCACGGGTCAGCTGAGATGATTTCGACAATGTCGGTGGATGAGAAGCCTAAGTCTTGAAATATTTTGATTTTGGGCTTGATGGTGTGGTCAAGATTGGCAGAGAGAACTCTGGGGTAGTGTTTGATTAATTGATCGAGATGGGTCTTCGAAAAGCCACTCTCCTTGAGAAATAACAGTATCGAATCGGATCTTTCTGGGTTTATCAGATACCTCACTGGGGAGGAAACTTTGGAAACAGTTTCGGGAGAGAATTGGTGCTTGTGAAGCAAGTAGTCGGATAGGGAAATTCTAGAGTTTAGTCGATCTCGCTCAGAGGAAGAACAGAAGAGAGAGAAAGAGAAAGAAACATGGGGCTTGTAGAGACCCAAAAGGTTTGAGTTCTTGGAAGAGAATGAGATGAGATTTCTGTACATGTGTAGACTCATTTCTTTATAAGGGTTTTATGATGATATATTAATACATGTATTAGAAAGAATATCAATCACAGTTAAGAGAGAGTTTAGAGATGAAGACTTGCCTGGGAAAATAGAGAAGCTTTCAAGGGGTTTCTCTGTGATAGTGTTGAATCGTTTCAAGACTTTGGCATCAACACTGAACACTGGGCATGAGGTTTGTAGGGTTTTCGCACTGTGCCCAAAACCCGAATCCAATACTAGGGCGGTTACGGATCCCTCCACGGTACACGGGCCTCATTCGCGTTACATAGGGAGTAGAGGTGTAAAACTAATCCGTGACTTAAGTCTCGTTTGGGAAAATGCTATTTTAATAATTTATTGACTTTTTATGAAAAGATGTATAAAAAAGTAGAGAGGTGATGTGATAATTTTTAATAACTTTTTGACTAAAATAGTCACTCCCCAAACGAGGCCTTATGACGGCCCGAAGTCTGTCTGTGGTTTGGCATAAGCCTGACCCGGTTAGGCTCAGCCTTGAGCCCAGTATGAAATTTTGGACCTAAATTTGAGCCATCATTTTAAAGTCTGGTTCGCTTGACCCAACCCGACTTGACTTAAAAAAATTTCACGCTGGGCCAGGTCGAGTCACGGCCACCCCAACGGCTCTCTATTATATCCAACGATCAAAATTCAAAAAAAAAAATTTTGAATTTAATTTAAACAATCAAATGACCGTTTAACACCAAACGGCCAATTTTTTTTATTATTTATTTATTTACAAATTAATCCTATCTTCCCAAACTCTTATAAATATCTTTCATCTCTCATTTTATTTTTCACAAACAATTATCTCTCTCTCAACTCTCTCAATTAATTTTGAAGTTTTATTCCTAAGTAACAATTACAATTGTGCAAGAACAAATTTTATTAGAAGAAGTTAATTTTTGTGTCGAATTAAATTTATTAGTTATTCATTTTTTACATTAATTATTTATTAACATATATTAATTGTTATTGTTTATTCATTATTTAAATTAATTGTTAGTTCTTATATATTATTTTACTTACATTATTATGGATCTTAATGTTTCTAATGTTTATATCGATATTGATGCATATACTATACAACATGAATCTGTTGATTCTCTTTCTAATGTACCTAATATCCCTGTTCTAACAGTTGGATCATCATCTAGATCATTTTGAAAAAATATCTATAAATAATCCTGATGGTACAATTACATTTAAAGCAAAATATAAATATTGTGTACATTTATTTAGGGCTAATTTGGAGTGTTCCAAAAAATCCAAAAAGTAAAAAAGTTACAAAAAAAAAGCAAAAAAAGTTATCACTATTCACAAATTAAAAATATAAAAAAATTAATATCCATAATATTTTAATCAACCCAACTTTACACAGTTTTCGGGACTAACTTGACCCCTTTAGTACCGTGACAGGGAAAAAAAAAATTACATATATAAAATCACTAAGTTTGACGGTAATGTTGGGCTCGTAGGGGCCCACCACAGGTCCCGTTTTGATAATCCAAACCGTTTAATGTGTATAACTCGTCCTGAACTATGTGGCTGTAAAAAATTACGTTGATTGGATATCGCTAACTACATGATCAAATTAGTTTTGTATAAAAAATGGATGGTGTTATAGTTAACAGTTGACAAAAAAAAAAAAAAAACTAACACGATCAAATAGCTATCGAGATTCAATCATCGTGAGTTTTTATAAACATATAGTACTCGACGAGTTCTACACATTGAACGGTTCCGATTAGCAAAACGGGACCTATGGTGGGCCCCCACAGACCGAACAATACCGTCCAATTCAAGCCCGAAAAGGAGGCAATCATTTTCCATCTCCTAACCAACCCACTACCCTGCCCAACCTGTACGCCTACTCCACTAACTTCTTCTACACACTTATTTATACAATTTTTTAATACACATTTTTTCGTAAAAAGTCAAAAAATTAACCCAAACATCTATATTTTTTTCCTCAATTTTTTAGTCCAAAAAGACAAAAAGTACACTTATTTAGGACACTTCAAACAACGCCTTAGTGCAGCATCTGCAAGAGATACTAGTCATCTAAAAAGGCATGCTAACAAATATTTGCAAAGTCAACAACCTAATATTAGTAGTTAAATGTAATTAGGGGTTTCATCAACTAGTCATTTGCAAACATTTTCACATGATTTTATATGCGCACAAAATTATATAGTTAATTATATTATTAAAAAATAATAACCTTTAATTACTAGTGAATGTCCTGATTTTTTACAAATGGTTCACAAAAATTTTGCACCGCAATATTAAAGTTTTTCGATAAATACTACAAAAACAAAATTTTAAAGAAATTTGAGAATATTAAAAATGAATTATTTGATATCTTCAAAAATTTGAATGGAAGAGTTTGTTTAACATCTAATCTGTGGTCAAATAATGGTTTAGAATATCAATGTATCACTGTACATTTTATTGAGAATAATTGAAAATTAAATAAAATAATTATTTCATTTAGATTAGTTGAACTTCCATACACTGGTCATTCGCTTAGTGTAGAAATAAGAAATGCATTATATGAGTGGACTTTACAAAATAAAATATTTACTATTAGTTTAGATAATGCCATATATTACAATTAGATTATAATCCATTTGAAATCAATTTTACAATTATTTGTTAGTGGTGATTTATTTCATATCCGTTGCTGTACTCATATTTTAAACTTAATTATTAAAGAAACTATGCAAGTATACAAGACTTTTGTATTGGTAATAAAAAATGTGATTGTTATTATTATGTCTTCTGCTAATCGAATTTCGAAATACAAAAAAAATTTATGAACGAGAAGGTATGTCATTTAAAAAAATTAATTTTAAATATAGATAGTAGATGGAATTCAACGTATAATATATTTAAAGAAGCTTGTAAAAAACAAAAAAATATATATAATAGATTTATTTTTTACAACAATATCAATAGGAGGAGTACTAACTCCCATAAAACTTAATTAGCGCCAAGTAATTTTATATAAAGATTTTCTAAATTTTTTTGATATTGTAACAAAATTATTTTCTTATATGTATAGTCTTACTTCACCATTTGTTTTACATATGTTAGCAGAAATAATGAAAGTTTTCGTAAAATGTATGGATAATGAATATTATGTAATCATTATTACTGTAATGAAAGAAAAATTTGATGAATATTTTGATCTATTGCCTTATCTTTTAGGTTTAGCTCTAATAATTGATTTTAGTTGTAAAGAAATTGATTTACAGGAATTTTTAGAACTTATTTTCATTGATTAAAAATAATTTGCCCCTATTATGAAAATATGCAAAATATTATTTGAAAAATATAGGACAGTTGCATATGTAAATACACCTATACACACTACATCAACAGCCTCATCTCGAGGCGGAAGCTTAAGTGTTCTTTTAGCAATAAAAAGTAAAAGAATATCTCAACATACAAGCGTAAGTAGTTTTGAACTATAACGTTATTTGAAAAGCCCAACAGTGGATGATTTCGAAAATTTTGACATTTTAGATTGGTAGAAACAAAATGAAATTATGTGACCTGTGTTTTCATAGATGGTCCGTGATATACTAACAATTTCTATTTTTATAATTGCTTCAAAAACAGTTTTTAGTGCAAGTGGATGGGTGCTGAGCGATTACCGCAACAGGTTTTCGCCCCAAATTGTTAAGGCACTGATAATATTTAGAAATCATATGTATGCGCTTACGAGAAGACAAAATTATAGTGAAAATGAGACAATTCAAATCGATTTGGATGACATATCCTCAGACAACGCGAGTGAATTGTCTGTTTCCTCCAATGATTGATCAATAATTTATTTTTCACTATTTCATTTCGTTATTTTTTTGTATTAGATTATTGAGGTGGAATATAATGCAAATAATTGGTAGGTTAATAGATGTCAATCTAGTTGGGATGTACTTGACCTATAGTGATGCAATTGCTTTGTCATCATCAATAATCTACATCTATTTTATTTAATGATATAAATTTTTGTAATATTTTATTTCATTTTGTAATAAAAATTATTCGTTTGATAAATATTATCTATTTAATTTAATGATTGTAATATTGCAAATTTTATTTTAATATATATAAAATTATTCATTTCAAAAGAAGAAAATTACATAATTTCATATTTTTTTAATCATAAGTTCATAACCAAAAAAACATAATTCATACATAATTAAATTTAAATACCACCACAAATGAAATATAACCAAACATCTCATTAATTTTAATTAAAATACTCTAGTACAATTTTTGTTTTGTTTTTTATCCATCATAAATAATTTATATACATAATATATTTATCATTTATTTTTTGAAAAAAAAAAAGAAGGCCCTAGACCCTAATCGAAGTGGGCTTGGGCTCTACTTTTTGACATGTCCCAGGCCGGCCCGGCCCGGCCAGGCCAGACAAAAAAATGGGAGCCCGCATGGCCTGCCAGGCCCAGGCCATATTTTCACCCCTACTATGGAGGTATATTAGCAATTCAGTTGGATCATGTCGGATTTAAAAATAAATTTGAAATTAAATACTTATTAAAAACATTATACTAAACAAAGTTTCCAATGGTCCTCTACATAGATTGCAAAATTATAAATACCTTAATGTTGTGTTTGGTTGGGGGATTTGATGAGATATTTGAAAAGGGAAATGGAAAAGATAGGTGAAATGTGAATAAAATATATCTATATTTCACACACCTTTTCTTTATCCCTTTCCAAATTCCTAAATTCTCCAACCAAACACAACGTAACAGTTTTTTATAGGAAAGAAATTCTTTTTTGTACTTGTTGGCTACATATTTTGTAAAAGCCAGTTATAATTCGACACGTGGCAGAGTAAGGGCATTGTGGGGAGATTATTCGAGTCTTCAATCCTGATTGTACACGTGGCAATTAATATTGGTTCTCATGAGATCTGAGTAGTACTAGATCAGTAAAGAGATGCAAGGTGACATGGCTTCAACGGTTACTCATATTCAAATTCAAATACAGGAGGGAAGCTCAACTGCAAGTGATGGCATAGTGGAACTACTTATAAGGCAACATGATCAGCGATCATGGAGGAGCAGTTCGACGGTTTGAAGTGCAGTTCGAAGGTCATCCTTGACAAGTATAAATAGCAGGGAAGCCCCTAGAAAAAACCCCCAGACTCAGATCCAACAAACCAGTTATTTACTTCATTTTCTTTTCCAGTCTTTACATTTTCTGCACTTTAAATATCCGTTCTTTACATTCCTGCACTTTAAATTCTCGCACTGTACTTCATTCATAGGAGTAGTTTCAAGTAGATCGTCACTGTAAACCTCAACGAGGCTGAGTTTGGACCATTGTAAGTTTTCATTTTAATGAAATACTTCAGTTACTTGTCATTTCACTGTTATTTTGCTTAATTTCTCCTAAGTCAAGCCACCCATAAAAGTCCTCTTCATTGAGGCTGAGAGAACTAAAACACAATCGTCTGATAATTGGTTGGCAATTATAATTTCTGTAAGGACTGATTGATCCTTGCTGGCACGCTCGCATTTACAAAAATACCCTTCGAAAGCCAAAAAGCCAACATATATTTTTGGCACGCCCGGTGGGACTTGTTAAAATGGCTAGACGAAGACGACAAGGAGAAAATGAACGCTTGGAAGAAGGCGTAGAAGGAGAGGTAGAAATACCTAATCCAGAGGATAATGTGGTAACACATCCTGTGGAAACTCCCATGTTATCAGAACCTATGGTCGAACAGACCAGTACTTCGGGACAAGAACCATATGTTCATAATATTGGACGAAACCAAGGAATTGGACCATCCACTGTTCCATCTACTCAGCCAACAAATCCATGGGATGGCCTAGTAGATGCTATGGGACAACAATTAATGAACACAATGGAAAGGTGGGCAACATCCTTTTTGGATCGAATGAATAACCACCAACCAACAAACGCAAGACACACAGAGGAAGTTTTAAATGTCCCTCAGCAAAGATTGGCTAGAGATAAACAGCCTATGCAAGTTAATGGACATTCTAATGGTCAAGCTAGTAACCAGAACTATGAAAGACCATCACCTCAGTCTTGGTATGAACCCATTTCGAGGCCTATAGCAGGCCAAAATGCCTCAGTACTTAACAATGAAGCCACACAAGTTGGTGGATCTGGTCAAGTACAAGAAACTGGCGTAAGAATGGTTACAAATCCCATGTTCGAAGCCATACCTGGCACTAGGGGATATAATAATCCCTTATTCGAATTTATACCCGGGGGGTTGGAAGGTTGGCCTGCAAATGGAAGGGACACAACACCTGTTCCAGCACCTTTCGCAGGTCCTTTCGCAGGACAGGCTCAAAGGGGTTACCCACACCCCCAACAGCAACCTGCACCACAGGGGCAACCAGTCCCAAATGTACCACCTTATGGACCAAGAGGACCGCAAGCACAAGTTTGTCCACCAAATCCTGTGTTTATCCCTCCAGTAGTAGTTTAGCAGGCACAAAATATGGTCCCTAGGGACCAAATTGTTGATATTGTTAGGGAGATGTGTGGACCGATGGCTCGGGGGGTCCAGAATCCTGTATACAGAAAACCATACCCAGAATGGGTGGATAGGGTACATGAATACCCAAGGGGGTTCAGGATACCAGATTTTACCCTTTTCTATGGGACTGGAAATCAGTCAACAATAGAGCATATTGCTAGGTTTGCTGCTCAATGCGGTGAATTTACTAATCATGACTTTATGAAACTAAGATTATTCCCAAATTCTCTAACTGGAGGAGCGTTTGTATGGTACATCAACCTTACACCTGGCTCCATTCAAAATTGGCAACAAATGGAAGAGGCGTTTCACGCCCAATTCTTCCAATCGGAGCCAGAGGTTTCTATGGCAGACTTGGCTAGATTGAGTCAAAGGCCTGAAGAAAAGGCTACTCAGTTTGTTGCCAGATTTAAAAGGGCTCGAAATAAATGTAGAGTCATCCTGCCAGAATCAGAATTTGTAAGATTGGCTCAAAACGGCCTAGAGTTCAGGCTTCGAAAGAAGTTTGACTCAACTGAATTCAGAGATTTGGTGGAACTGACCTATAAGGTGTCTAGATACGAAGCATTACTAGAGGAGGAACAAGATCGAAATAATGCGTCGTACAAGACATATTATAGAGATCCTAATTATGAGATCGATGCAGCGGAGATTGTGGGCAAAGAACCTGTGATCTGTGAGGCATTAGTTCATAAGGATACAACAATTGACCAGCAGTTTAAAAAGAAAGACTTTCACAGAAAGTACTCTTTCGACTTAACAAAAGCAGATGACATTTTTGATCATTTGCTTGCGGCCAACTTCCTTAAGTTACCTAAAGGAGTAAAACTGCCATCTCCAGATGAACTTAAGGGAAAAGTATATTGTAAATGGCATAACTCTTGGTCTCACTCGACTAAAAACTGCATTGTTTTTCGAGACAGGATCCAAGAACAAATTCGAAAAGGGAGTTTGAAATTTCCAGCCAAAACAGAAAAGGTCATGGGGATTGACAGCAATTCGTTTCCAGAAGTTGGAGAAAGCACAGCTAATGTGGTTGTACCAAACTTCCAGAATCTATCTCTGCAAGAGTTGGAAGAGGTCAATGTGCAGATGCATATTGCCAACCAGACAACTACCAAGAAGGACACTGGAAACCCACCAGCCATTGGACAAGGTTTCTCACACCAGAAGGAACACTCTGATGAAGAAGCACTGGATGATGATTCCTTGGAAGCAGCTGTAATGCAGAGGATGTGTCCCAGGTGCAGATTGAGTTATAAATGGTTGAAGGGGCTTCCAATTGATGGGAAGCAATACTACAGGGATGTTCAGAGACGTCCTAAATCAACCAACGCTTACAACAAAAGGCCGTATCCGGCTAGTGATAGGCAGCGACCACCAGTGGTTGAGCCTGCAATGGACAGAATGCATGCTAAAGGCAAGAGGCCCTTACATGAATCCAGGCCACCTAACTATTACAGAATGGAGAGCAGTCATTCTGAAAGAAGACTGGAGAGAGGCTCATTTCATGGGATCAAAGCCAGGGATTGGCCCCCTAGACCAACCTCACATAGGACAGAAAGTGGCTATCTGCATCGAAGGTCTGAATCAGGCTCAAAACATGAGGTCAGAGCCAAACACTTACCTTCACAGCCAGCTTCGAAGATGGCTTCGAAGGTTGAAAAAAGCAGTTCAACATCTGAGTCAGCAAGTTCGTGGGTACCTGGGGTCCCAGATTGGTTTGTAATGCAGAACAAGCCTAGGGAGGTGCCTGCCCAAAGGGATGTTGAAAACCAAGGCAGGATGGTCAAGCCTCCATTGGTGGCTCTGAACAATTGGGTATTGCTTAAACACCCAAAGACAAAGGAACCAGATATGGTTCCAGTCATTTCAAGATCACAAAGGAGGAAGATTCAACGCAGGTACACCCAGTACCAGCAAGATCTGAAAGAAAGTGGAGAGAGTTCTTCACTGGTCAAGACAGAAGGAAAGAAGAATCCAAAGTCAGACCATGCTCCAAAGCCAAATCCACAGAACAAAGTGGTTGGCAGCAGAGAACAGTTGGCCAAAGTTCATTCTGAACTAAAGGCCAGGGAGAAGGCTAGCTTAGCAGGGTTGGAGAAGGCTCTGATGGAAAGTGATAGCGAGACGGAAGAAGAGATTGGCATAAGCCAAAAGAAGGAAATGGCAGAGGAAGAAATGTTCGAAGCCTTCATGGCTGAGCAAACATTTTTGGTTGAAAAACCAGTTGAGAAAGATCCTTCGAAGGAATCAGTTAGCAACGAAGTGCCAGAATGCAGCATGGAGGATGCTGCTGAAGTAACTGAACAAGGTGGCCAAGGGAGGAAGCAGGTACAACCAGCCATCCAATTTGGCTCATTTCCTCCAGTATCAGTCAATATGGTACACATATTGCCTCATGAGTTCCAGGCTGGAGATGAGACCAAGATATGGATCCTATTCTTGTCTCTAGTGAAGACTCACAAGTAAGTATGGTACAAGATGGTTCTGGAATGGCTACCCCAATGGAAACTGAGTATGAAAGGAAGAAGAGGTGAGCATTAACCTTTCGTATCCTTTTGAGTATCCCTCAAATTCTATGACACAACATGTCAAGCCTTTGTACATCAAGGCTTTCTTCGATGGGATACAACTAAACCGAGTCCTGATAGACAATGGAGCAGCAGTGAACTTACTACCGAAATCTTCTTTGAAGAAACTAGGGAAAAAGAATCCCAGGTTGATCCCAACCAGCACAACCATCGTTGGCTTTGCTAGAGATAAACAAATGGCTCAGGGGATTTTACCCATTAACTTGAGTGTGGGGACCAGGGACTGCATGACAGCATTCTTCGTAATCGACAGTAATGCTAAATACAATGCTCTACTTGGGAGAGATTAGATCCACACTAACAAATGTGTGCCTTCCTCTTTGCATCAAAAATCATGATGGCCTTAGGCAATGGAGAGACGGAGGAAATTGATGCAGATCCTCAACCCTTCATAGCCTGTGCAGATTTTGCAGAGGCCAAGTTGTATATTGAGGGAGTGACACCACTCAGCATACTGAGGAAAGCTGATGGCTCAGCCGAAGTGACGGCTGATGAGGAAGTAACACACCTGAAGCACTTAGTCCAAGAGAGTGCTGATGAAGAGATTGTCGTTAAGGATGACAATGATGCCTGGTTATAGGCAAAGAGAAGAAGAACAAGAAGCCAAGTCCTTGGCTCTGATTAAATTCTCAACATTGGATGCAAAATCAATAGTCCAGCAAGTACAGGAGCAAGAGAGAAAAGCCATGATAATTGGCTGCAAGCAGGAACAGCAACAGGTCAGAATTTTGACCCTTGATAAATACTGTGCATTGGACATTGAAACAAAAGTCCAGGAGATACAGGAGGAGGATGCCTTATGGACAGATTTTGTCTATGAGGAGGAGGGCAAAGATGTTGAACTAAAGAACATGAGAGCAGAACAAAGCAAGAAGGTTGCTTCGAAGGTCGAAGAAACCAAGGAAAAAGCTTCAATAAGTTCTCAGACACAAGACCCCTTAGAAGAAATAAATTTAGGGGAAGGCTCTATACAACAGTCCACCTATATAAGTGCTTGCTTGAATGTTCTGGACAGAGACTAGTTGTTGGTTGTTCTAAAGAAATACAAAGATTGCTTTGCATGGTCCTATAACGAACTACCAGGATTGGATGGGTCATTAGTGGAACATAGGCTCCCTATGACGCCTAATTTCAAGCCATACAAGCAGAAACCAAGAAGAATGAGTCCAGAAGTAATTCAAAAGGTCAAGGAAGAGATTCTTAGACTACTCAAGGCAGGCTTTATTAGGACAGCCAGGCATGTGGAATGGCTATCTAATATTGTGCCTGTAGTCAAGAAGAATGGCAAAATGAGGGTATGCATCGATTTCAGAAACTTAAATCTAGCAACTCCCAAAGATGAGTGCCCTATGCCTATAGTGGATCTGCTGGTAGACAGTTCAGCAGGGCATCAAGTTTTATCAATGATGGACGGGCACTCTGGTTATAACCAAATCTGCATTGCAGAGGAGGATATCCACAAGACAGCATTCAGATGTCCTGGAAATATTGGCACCTTCGAATGGGTTAAAATGCCATTTGGCCTGAAGAATGCTGGGGCTACATATCAGAGGGCTATGAACACTATCTTTCATGACCTCATTGGAGGGTATCTAGAGTGTTATATTGATGACATTGTAGTGAAATCCCAGTCCATGGAGGAGCATCTGTTTCATTTAGAAGCAGCCTTTGTGTCACGACCCAAACCCGGCCCTATGGGTTTAGCACCGTAACCGGCCAGTAATCCGAGATTACCGAAGGCCTGCTTAACAGTAATACAGTAAAATAGAGTACAGGGCCTGGCGGAAGCCAATACAGTAAATAATTAATGTCCAATGAGCTGTGACAGTCTGTATGCCAAAAAGATTTTTCATACACATATGCAGTCAGAACAGTACAGTCTACACAACTATTTACAGTCACTCAGTGCAGGGACCTAATTCCTTGATAACAGTATAGTAAACGTTCAGTCTATACAAAACAGTAAGACAGTACAGAAGGGGGAATGCTAAAACACCCCCAAGCCATAGCTTGAACAGTTCAGGAACCTCGCAGTGAGGCACAGTGGTTGGCTTGACAAAACTGAAGTGTACCCTGACGCCTCTAGCTACAGTCCGGTGCCTGTATACCTACATATATATATATGAGCAGTGAGCTAAAGCCCAGTGATTAACATAATGTATAAAGAGGTTAAGAATGTAATGTCCTTACAGTAATGAAAACAGTTCATTAAACAGTATTTCAGTCTTTCAGTCAGAACAGTTATTCAGTCATATGTGGTACATCCATTAGCATAACAGTAAACAGTAGGTCTTAAAGACCGAACAGTAATGATGGCCAGTCATTCAGTAAACAGTATGGTTCCACAAGGGAACCGACAGAGATCTCTGTAACAGTACAGTCAGTAACAGTAGGTGCTAAGGATGCCACAGTACAGTTCAGAAATAAAGGACATACATTCATTCAGTAAATAATTACATTTCAGTAAACAGTTCAGTTGCAGTTCCATTCAGTAGACAGTTCAGAAGATAATCAGATAACCATTTTTGAACATATCTTTATACAATTGTTACTCACAGTGTTCTGGGCTACAGTAAGCTAGAGCGTCTCCTCGGTAAGCCAACCCTACACAGTTAACAGATTGAACACACACTGAGCTACACAGTTGGGAAAGATAATAACTTAATCCCTAATTTGCCTTGGTGTGTTCTACATCTAAATCCTCATTAAGATGTCTTAAACTAGGCCTAAGAATGCCTAGGATGGAATGAGGATGCAAAGATGTGCACAGAAACAGTTTTCAGAATTTCAGAAAATCGGAGGTCCCGCTCGAGCGCAGGTTTCCCCGCTCGAGCGGACATGCAATAAAGGTCCCCGCTCGAGCGGCAACTCCCCCGCTCGAGCGCGTGACACAAGCCTCCGCTCGAGCGTACAATCCTCCGCTCGAGCGGACTGCAAGACAGTAAGAGATGCTGGGAGCTCGATTTCCCCGCTCGAGCGGCACTTCCCCCGCTCGAGCGGAAGACCAAAATCTGGAAATTCCAGATTTGAGTCCCAACCTCAAAATCAAGTTTCAATGTGTCAAATTCGATCCTTTTGGGCTAATTTTCTGGAAAACACTTTAAAACTCAATGTATAACATGTTTCAAAGATCAATTTGAGAAATCAAAGCCCAAAGGTAGTTCCATTAAACACCATTTTGAGGAAAACTCCAAGAACAAGATGAACAATTTACATGCATGTAATCAACTGAGTTCAAAGCTTCAAATACTTGTTCAGATGAGTCATTTCTTCTTGAAACATGGTGAAATCATGGACTTTAGCTAGAACTTGGACATGCATGTGAAGATTTCCTTGAAATCAACTCAAAATTCAACAATGTAAACATGCATGAACTTAATCATCTTCAAGGCTTTAAATACAAGCTCAAATGAGCCAAACCTTACAAAAGCATGAGGGATTCATGGACTTGAATATAAACATGAGCATGCATGTAACAATTAGCCATGAAAACATCTTTAAATTCCTCAATACAAACATGCATGCAAGAGATGAGCTTCAATTCAACATTATAAGCCATATCTTGGCTCTAATCTTTAATAATCCTCTAAACCATGCAAGAATCAATTGAATTCACAAACAAGAGGGTAGTCACACTACCTTAGGTCTTGTAGTTCAAGGATAGAAGCTCAATGTTGCAATTATCTTTCAAATCTCCTAAGCCTCCAAGCAAAAGAGATGAAATCACTCTAATCTCCTACTCTCTCTCTCTCTAGATTCGGCTAGGAGTAAGAAATAGCTGAGCAAATGTTTTGTTTGAGTGTATAAGGCTCATAAGGCTCAATATATGTGTTGCCTAAGTGCTCCACTCACAATGGCATTAATGTAAATAAGCCAACTCTTTGATTAAACTTATTTTAATCTAATTTAATCATGCCAAATCGATTTTCAGACAAATGTGCCATAAAATCACATTAATTATGATGAACACAAAACATCAATCAATTTCCGATTTGGCCGCCGATAAGGCCTTCAATTTGCAGTTTAATGCATAAGACGAGAACAGATAATTTGGCAGTCAAACAGATGGATTATGCATTTAAACAGTTATAGTTAATCAATCAGTCTCGGATCTCAGTCAGTCAGTTCAGTATTACCATCAATTCAAATATCAATCATAATCAGTCTCAGTTTATCAGTAAACAGTGACAATATCAGTAATCAGTGGTCAATCAGTGATCAGTGATGAGGGTTGTTACAGTCTCCCCTCCTTATAAAGAGTTTGGTCCTCCAAACTCGAATTAACATATGACAACAGAGATGATGCCCATTATAACGGTAACTTTCACTCTATAACAGGAGTATAATCATATTCATAAACAGGTGCATGGCCCAATCTCAATCTTAGCAATGCACAAAAACAAAATCAGAAATCACGTATAAGGATCGGGGCTCATATTAAAACAGAATTTTATGCACAGTCAGATTTCAGTCAAGGACGGTTTCGGGTACATGTTCATTTCCATATTCTCGTCCAGAGCATACATAGATGCCACAATTCTTACTTAAGCATACGTGGTGCACTTATTAGCACTACCAGAGCAGATACAGAATAGATACATACACGGCAGATACAGATACAGTGTAAAACAGATACAGTACAGAACAGATACAGTGCAGAACATATACAGTACAAAACAGATACAGTTACGTGACGGTTAGGAATAACCAGTTCCATAACGGAATCCCGCATCCGGGTAACAGAACAGAATAGTACAGAAGCTGAGCCCCTATGACAAGGCCTCCGGTATGGGTAACAGAGTGCAGACAGATATAAGTTTCATAAAGGAATATCTTACATAATACTTATCAGAGCTTGAACAGTCAACTCAGTATACAGTAACTAGCATTTTAGAAAACAAAACTTATGTCGTGACATAGAACATGAATACAGTTGCACAATAGCACATAACAGTGTCAGTACAGTGACAGTACAGTAATAGTAACGGTAACAATACAGTAACAGTACAGTAGCAGTATAGTAGTATTCACACTACTTATATCAAGTACTTATCGGGGTTATAGATTTGCACTAGTCTCAGTTTCATAAGTACTTTTCCTCGTTAAGTTACAGAGTTTCGATTCATTCTCTTCCGAGTTGTTCACCCGGTCTTAGTTCAATTTGGTTCTCAATTTGGTAAGCCATCACAGTCAGTCCAGTTCATTCGGGAGTTATCGGGATCATAAGGCGAATTTGTACATTACTCCCATAGCAGTAGGCAGAGTTCTGAAGTAATTTCATTTATTACTCATCAGTTCCAGTCCTTACAGATTCGGTCATAGCACATGTCAATACGAGAGCAATCATACAGATTACATATACTTCCAGACAGTCAGAGTTTATGATCAAAATCAGTCTGTGGTCAACAGATCCCATCAGTTCTAAAGTACAGTAATCACCAAGACAATCATTTCCTAGTCAAACAAGTTCATGGTCAGAACAGTAATACCGGGTGATTAATCACATGCCACATACCTAGTTTTCCCCACATTGTAAGCAAATCAGGTAATAGCTCTCAATAAGAGTTTTCTCAAGTCAAATCGATGTAAGTTCGACTAGGTCATTTCAAATGCAGGTTCTGTCCATCATATCAAGTAAAAGTTCGAAGCGCAAGCATCAAACAGAAGTTCCATTAGTTACACAAAAGGATTTCATCAACCCACGGTTCCATTCTTATCATTTCCAGATCAGTTAACATTAGTTCATACTCCATTCGTTTAGGTACACAGTCAGTAGTTTCACAATTTGTCTGAGTTCATCAATTGTCAAGCTTACATTAGAGTCCGGTACCATTACAATTCATATCAAAGCAGTACAGATCATATACTATGTATTCCTCCCAATAAGTTTACAGACAAATGCACGGGCATGCAGTTATTCATATCGAGAGGTAAGCATCACAGTCAATATAGCAGTTTTCCAAATAAATCTTTCATAAAGGCCCACGGTACACAGTAATACATCACACAAGGTTCTTGGTGACACATAATAGTGAGTTGCCCTACGAGGGTTCCAAATCAGTCATACAGTCATTGAAGCATAGGCTCGCAGGTTTAATCAAACAGTCATGTCAATTTTCCACAATCACAATTCCCAGTCAAGAGTTTATCAGTTGGGGTCTTTATTCAGTCATGCAATTACAGGGTCATAGTCCCAACGGTTAAATTATCAACAAACAGCATAACAATCGTTCCAAGCAAAGGTATCGTCATGTATGTGCATGTTCAGAATCTACTGACATTCCCAATACAGATTTCGCAAGTTTAGTGCACAATATAAATAGTTTCTTCGGATACGATAGTTAAGGTAACCAGTCATACGTCTAGTCAGTCTAATAACATCCTTAAGCAAAGGTAAGCAGATGTGTACATAAGTCTAGGCAGTCTTCATAGTATAGGTAATCGTTAACATGAGGTTTTACAGTGTCGTACATACAGTCCGCATCAACAGTAGATTTCAAAAGATTCATTATTCACAGTCCATTCCTCTCAGTCTTAACAGTATTACAAGCATGGGAACATATATACAGGTGTGAGTCAAATTCAGTTTTCATGTAGGCATTCGTTCACAAATTCATAAGCGGAAGTTCATCTTTACAAACCAATAGGGGTTCTTAGTTTTAGAAGTCACACACCCGCAAACAGTTCACGTGTATAATTCGAGTTCAAGGGTTCGTTCATTCAATAATGTCCGTCAATACGTAACAGTTCAGTACAAATCATAGTCGTACAAATTTCTCGAATTACAGTCAATCATAAGGTATTCCCATGTTCAATAGTTCTAGTACAGTTCAAAAGGTCATACCTAACAGTTCACATTCAGTTGTTGCAATACGATACAAGGACTTAATTCAGCAAGTTCTCACCGTTCACAAGTCCTAACGGTTCTCATAGTATATGGTTCATAATTCCAGTAATTCAATCGGTTCAGTCAATACGTTCACAGTCTATACCGAATTACGGAATATACGATTCCCACACAAACGTTCGTATAAACAATTTCATCTATTTACGGTAATACCTGTGTCCGTCATTTCAGTGTTCCGAGCTTTCTCTGGAACTAGGGTCTAGATCTAGACTCATTATCGTTCGGTTGAGTTTGTGGGCAAGATTTAGGCAAATGTCCTTCCCGACCACGTCTAAAATAAGTTTCGGATAGGCAGCGGCAATGCCCCAGTGGTATTTCCCACATACGGTACAGATAGGTATGTCATTGTTCACATTGCTTCTTCGACCTTCATTGGTCAAAGCTATTGCCCGAGATTTTCCATTCACGGAGGTCATTTTCACTTTCTGTTACTTCTGTTTCATTCTTTCTGATTCAGTTGACGATGTTGATTTGGATATTTCAATGCTGCCACGCTATCTCAGACATTATACTCTATCCAGGACATCTACACACTTTAACGGTTTTAAAACGTCGATTCAGTTAAACGCATCCAGGTCACACCCATCTTCAGTTCTTTTCAAGTCTCTTGTAGTCGGTATCTATCATGTGGGGTACCTATCGAACTAGCTGGGTAAAATTTACCTCATGTTCGACCACAGTCTTATCACTTAACGTGAGTTGCTCAACTCAGGTACTTTCCTATCTCAGATGCATTGGGGAAAGCATTTTCTTTTTTTTTCTTTTTTTTTTTTTTTTTTTTTTTTTTTTTTTTTTTTCGGAAAAAACTTCACATATTTTCTCAGTTTCTAAATCCAAGTCTCAGTTTTCAGTGGTTTAGTACCTCCTAGAAATTCCGGTGGTTTCAGTTTATTTGGGTTTCTGTATCAATGTCATCAGTTCATATTCAGTTGATTCAAGCACGTATGTCGGCCTTTTATCTCCTCAATTTTTCAGTTAAGACGTCAACCATTCCTTCTAACCCGTTAACTCTAATATCAGAAGATTCGGTTTCGCCTACGTTCCTCATCCTTTCCCTTGTTTCGCACAACGGGGTGGTTATCAATATAGGAGAGGTTCTTACTGATTTCACGTTTTATCTCATATCAGACGTGTGTATACTTTCATTTTAGTTCAGGTACGGTCACATGACCCTTCACCTTCACATGTTCATTTTCTTATAGATTTCCCCAGTCAGTAGTAACATTAACATTACGTGTTATTCCATTTAACTTCTTTAAGTATGCATATAGGTTTCATTTCAGTTCACATAGGCAGTACGGTAATCATAAGCATAGATAGTTGCATACTTAAACACATTAATCATATTAGCGTATAATCAGTCACGTCATGGCCACACACACTTATCATGCTCATGCGATGCCCTAATTGCTTTTCTAGGACACCCTATAGCTCATTTGGACACGTGTGTGCGGTATAACTCGTGGTTAAGTATCGCTCTGATACCACTCTGTCACGACCCAAACCCGGCCCTATGGGTTTAGCACCGTAACCGGCCAGTAATTCGAGATTACCGAAGGCCTGCTTAACAGTAATACAGTAAAATAGAGTACAGGGCCTGGCGGAAGCCAATACAGTAAATAATTAATGTCCAATGAGCTGTGACAGTCTGTATGCCAAAAAGATTTTTCATACACATATGCAGTCAGAACAGTACAGTCTACACAACTATTTACAGTCACTTAGTGCAGGGACCTAATTCCTTGATAACAGTATAGTAAACGTTCAGTCTATACAAAATAGTAAGACAGTACAGAAGGGGGAATGCTAAAACACCTCCAAGCCATAGCTTGAACAGTTCAGGAACCTCGCAGTGAGGCACAGTGGTTGGCTTGACAAAACTGAAGTGTACCCTGACGCCTCTAGCAACAGTCCGGTGCCTGTATACCTACATATATATATATGAGCAGTGAGCTAAAGCCCAGTGATTAACATAATGTATAAAGAGGTTAAGAATGTAATGTCCTTACAGTAATGAAAACAGTTCATTAAACAGTATTTCAGTCTTTCAGTCAGAACAGTTATTCAGTCATATGTGGTACATCCATTAGCATAACAGTAAACAGTAGGTCTTAAAGACCGAACAGTAATGATGGCCAGTCATTCAGTAAACAGTATGGTTCCACAAGGGAACCGACAAAGATCTCTGTAACAGTACAGTCAGTAACAGTAGGTGCTAAGGATGCCACAGTACAGTTCAGAAATAAAGGACATACATTCATTCAGTAAATAATTACATTTCAGTAAACAGTTCAGTTGCAGTTCCATTCAGTAGACAGTTCAGAAGATAATCAGATAACCATTTTTGAACATATCTTTATACAATTGTTACTCACAGTGTTCTGGGCTACAGTAAGCTAGAGCGTCTCCTCGGTAAGCCAACCCTACACAGTTAACAGATTGAACACACACTGAGCTACACAGTTGGGAAAGATAATAACTTAATCCCTAATTTGCCTTGGTGTGTTCTACATCTAAATCCTCATTAAGATGTCTTAAACTAGGCCTAAGAATGCCTAGGATGGAATGAGGATGCAAAGATGTGCACAGAAACAGTTTTCAGAATTTCAGAAAATCGGAGGTCCCGCTCGAGCGCAGGTTTCCCCGCTCGAGCGGACATGCAATAAAGGTCCCCGCTCGAGCGGCAACTCCCCCGCTCGAGCGCGTGACACAAGCCTCCGCTCGAGCGTACAATCCTCCGCTCGAGCGGACTGCAAGACAGTAAGAGATGCTGGGAGCTCGATTTCCCCGCTCGAGCGGCACTTCCCCCGCTCGAGCGGAAGACCAAAATCTGGAAATTCCAGATTTGAGTCCCAACCTCAAAATCAAGTTTCAATGTGTCAAATTCGATCCTTTTGGGCTAATTTTCTGGAAAACACTTTAAAACTCAATGTATAACATGTTTCAAAGATCAATTTGAGAAATCAAAGCCCAAAGGTAGTTCCATTAAACACCATTTTGAGGAAAACTCCAAGAACAAGATGAACAATTTACATGCATGTAATCAACTGAGTTCAAAGCTTCAAATACTTGTTCAGATGAGTCATTTCTTCTTGAAACATGGTGAAATCATGGACTTTAGCTAGAACTTGGACATGCATGTGAAGATTTCCTTGAAATCAACTCAAAATTCAACAATGTAAACATGCATGAACTTAATCATCTTCAAGGCTTTAAATACAAGCTCAAATGAGCCAAACCTTACAAAAGCATGAGGGATTCATGGACTTGAATATAAACATGAGCATGCATGTAACAATTAGCCATGAAAACATCTTTAAATTCCTCAATACAAACATGCATGCAAGAGATGAGCTTCAATTCAACATTATAAGCCATATCTTGGCTCTAATCTTTAATAATCCTCTAAACCATGCAAGAATCAATTGAATTCACAAACAAGAGGGTAGTCACACTACCTTAGGTCTTGTAGTTCAAGGATAGAAGCTCAATGTTGCAATTATCTTTCAAATCTCCTAAGCCTCCAAGCAAAAGAGATGAAATCACTCTAATCTCCTACTCTCTCTCTCTCTAGATTCGGCTAGGAGTAAGAAATAGCTGAGCAAATGTTTTGTTTGAGTGTATAAGGCTCATAAGGCTCAATATATGTGTTGCCTAAGTGCTCCACTCACAATGGCATTAATGTAAATAAGCCAACTCTTTGATTAAACTTATTTTAATCTAATTTAATCATGCCAAATCGATTTTCAGACAAATGTGCCATAAAATCACATTAATTATGATGAACACAAAACATCAATCAATTTCCGATTTGGCCGCCGATAAGGCCTTCAATTTGCAGTTTAATGCATAAGACGAGAACAGATAATTTGGCAGTCAAACAGATGGATTATGCATTTAAACAGTTATAGTTAATCAATCAGTCTCGGATCTCAGTCAGTCAGTTCAGTATTACCATCAATTCAAATATCAATCATAATCAGTCTCAGTTTATCAGTAAACAGTGACAGTATCAGTAATCAGTGGTCAATCAGTGATCAGTGATGAGGGTTGTTACACTTTGAAAGAATGAGAAAGTTCAAATTGAAGCTCAATCCTCTTAAGTGTGCTTTTGGCGTATCATCTGGAAACTTCTTGGGTTATGTGGTACACAAGAAAGGAATACAGATTGACCAGAATAAAGCCAAAGCCATCATTGAAGCCAGGCCTCCATCAAGTAAGAAAGAATTACAAAGGTTCCTTGGACAGGTTAACTTTCTTCGAAGGTTCATTTCTAACACTGCAGGGAAAACTAAAGTATTTTCTTCCTTGTTAAGGCTGAAAGATGAAGAGGAATTTGTGTGGACAGCAGAGCATCAAATTGCTTTCGAAGGTATCAAAGCCTACTTGGCCAACCCTCCAGTGCTGATGCCACCAAAAGGAAATAAACCCTTGAAGTTGTACATAGCCGTAGCAGAAGATTCATTAGGAGCTTTCTTGGCTCAAGATAATGAAGAAGGCAAGGAGCAAGCTGTTTATTACCTTAGTAGGTTTTTAAATTCTTGTGAATGTAAATATTCAGCTGTTGAAAAGCTGTGTCTTGCTTTGTATTTTGCTGCAATGAAATTAAGATACTACCTCTTACCTACAACTGTCTTGGTAATTGCAACCACAGATTTGGTTAAGTACATGTTATCCAGACCTATGTTGAGGGGGAGAATTGGCAAGTGGATACTAGCCTTATCAGAATTTCATCTAAATATGTCCCTCAAAGGGCAGTAAAAGGGCAAGTCTTAGCCAATTTTCTGGCAGACCATCCATCTCAAACAGAGAGCCAAGAGATAATGGAGCTTGGTATGGCTAGTGTTGAGCCATGGCAGATGTGGTTCAATGGATCGAAAGCCAATGGTTTAACTGGAATTGGTATTGTGATTAAGTCTCCACAAGGGGTAGAAACCACACATGGTTTCAGAGTGGATGAAGCCACCTGTTCCAATAACCAGGCTGAATATGAAGCCTTAATAGTGGGACTAGAAATTCTTATTGGATTACAAGTACATGCAGTTGACGTATTTGGAGACTCTCAATTGGTGGTTAACCAAGTGAAAGGGATTTTCAAGTGTCAAAGCATAAGTATTTTGCCATACTATGTTGTTGCATTGCATTGCATTTGCTTTCTCAGTTTCAAATAGCAAATGTAACTCATGTTCCAAGATTCTTGAACAATAAGGCTAATGATGTAGCTCAGAAAGTTTCGAACTTCAAGAGAAGGGATAATACCCAAAGGGACATAAGCCAAACAACATATCAAAGATTAATACAACCTTTGAATAAAAGGAATGTGGTCTTGGAAGTCAATCATAATGACTTACAAGAACAAGATTGGAGGCATCCAATAATGCAATACTTAGCTGGTCCATCTTCGAAGGCCAGCAGGAAAATCAAATTGCAGTCCATGCAATACATGATATATGGTAATGCTCTCTATAAAAGGGGGGGAGATGGTTTGTTGCTGGAATGTTTAGGCCCAAAAGAAGCATTAACAGCTATGGCTGAAGTTCATGAAGGCATCTGTGGTGCTCATCAGCCTGGTGTAAAGATGAGATGGTTGCTTCGAAGGCATTCCTACTATTGGCCAACTATCCTTAAAGACTGCATAGAATATGCAAAGGGTTGCCAGGCATGCCAAAAGCATGGCACAATAAGGCATGTGCCCATAACTGACCTTCATGCATAGTAAAGCCCTGGCCATTCAGAGGGTGGGCCATGGATATGATGGGGAAAATACACCCACCTTCTTCGAAGCATCATTGTTTCATTTTAGTGGCCACTGATTACTTCACTAAGTGGGTAGAAGCCAAGCCATACAAGGCTGTAGATCAGACAGAGGTCATTGGGTTCATTAAAGATTTGATCCATAGATTTGATCCATAGATTTGGCATCCCACAAACTATAACTGTGGATAATGGGACTGTGTTCGATGAAAAATGGTAAGGTCTTTTGTGGTAGAGTTTGGAATTAGCATTGTTAATTCTACACCTTATTATGCACAAGCCAATGGTCAAGCTGAATCATCCAACAAATCCTTGAAAAAATGAATACAAAAGGTTGTGGAGGATAATCCCAGGGATTGGCATAACCTTTTGTTGGATGTTTTATGGGCTTACAGAACTTTCCCAAGATCAAGCACAGGAGTCACTCCTTATGCCTTAGTATATGGGCATGATGCAGTTTTACCTGTAGAAATTAATGTTAAATCTTTGAGGGTAAGATGCCAAGATCAGTTAGATCCTGAGCAATACCATCAAAGTATGTGCTTGGAGTTAGAAGGCATAGATGAAGCCAGAATTTTGGCATTAAATAGCATTCTTTTCCAAAAGAAGAAGGCAGCCAAGAATTATAACAAGAAAGTCAAACACATTGGCTTTGATGAAGGTGATTTGGTATGGAAAACAATACTCCCAATAGGAATTAAAAGCCATAAGTTTGGCAAATGGTCACCTAACTGGGAAGGACCATATCAAATTCATAGAGTTCTGCCTTTTGGAGCATACCATTTGAGAAATTTGAATGGGTATGTACATTCCAAGAAATTAATGGCAGATATTTGAAGCCTTATTTTCCAACCATTTGGGAAACACAAGGAATAAAATAAACATTAAATACAAAAACACAAGACTGCTCAAATGATAGACAAAATTTGTTCTTTCATAAAGAATTAAGTACATTGTGCCACAAATTGGCCCAGAAATCATTACAATGTCTTAATTGTTTTTGTACAGTAGATTTCCTATTGTTAAGTGATGGAAATAATTGAATAGCTGCAGTCATCTCTCTTTTTCGATCGGCCAGTTCTTGGTTGGTGATTTGCAATTTAGTGTCAGTTCGAACCAAGGCCTGGTTTACTGCAGCCAGCTCCTCTTCAAGCTGAGCTTTCTTTTCCAGCAGCTGGACTCGAAAGTGGGAGGCAGAGGAGTGTTGTTCTTTCAGAGTTGATACTTCGGTATGCACTTGGGAAACAAAACTCTGGTCGCCAGCCAATTTCTCAGCCTCAGCCTTGGCAGCTTGACAAATGCTGATGTAAAATCGACAGTAACTGCTGCCTGAGACAAATGGCTTGAAACATCCATGCCTGACTGTTCAGCAAGTTTACAGCACTGGAGGAACCCATTTCTGATTATAGGCCTCTGTAGAGCCTCGAAGGGAATCCTCGAAAAGGAAGTCAGTAGTTCCAGGCATGTGTCTAGGTCTATCAAAGGTCCAGAAGGCTTGCCGCTGGAGGAAGAAGAACTCTCAAAAATTTCCATAAGGAGTCAGCCAAGACTAATGGCTCAGCTTCAGCATTGAATGTTGGAGAGGTAGAGGGTATGTCGAAGAGACTAGCTAGTCTGGCTTCGAAGATGTCTACCTCATCCGTAGACATAAAGGGTGCAGGAAAAATTGTAGTGGAAGGCACAGAGGACTGCATGGGGATAGGAGAAATGGATGGAGCGTCTTTGGCAGTCTCTATGGTCTTAGCCACCAACGAATCAAGTGAGGAGGGACTGGAAGTAGGCAAAGGTGATGAATTATGAGGTGGAGAACTACCAGCACCCTCGATAGAGGAATCAACTGCCATCGCAGACTGAGTAGCAGTTGGGATTTCCTTGGAAGGAGCGGGAGAAGCAAGGCTCGGAAGAGAAGTAAATTGAGGGACAGGATCATTGGTTGTTACTGCAAAAGGAGAAATATAAAGAAATGTTGAATCTCAATATTGAAGATTTGACAAGAAAAGAATAAAGGCATGAAGGAAATTACTTGTTCCGGAAGCACTAGCACTGATGGGAGAGCTGCGAAGGGAGTAATGTTCGGCAGTCTGCTGCTCTCTCGCCATTTCCCTTGGTAATGCATCAGCAGCAGCAGCTTCCTCTCTTAGAAATTGTTGCTGCCGTCTCTTCTCAGCCCTTTCGAAGACAACTATGGCCTTGGAATATTCTTGTTCTACGGCCTTAGCAGCTGCTTCATGGATGGGATCTTCAGCCAAGCCAGTAGCTGAAGCAGTCACTTTCCTTTTCTTTTCTATTGCTTGGGCAATTGTCTCGGAATCAGAATCTTCAGCGAAATCATCAGGAGAGACAGTAATCTTTCTTCTCTTTTTTCTCTGAATTGGTATTGTCCGCTCCTCCATTGTCTTCTCAACTTCTTTAGTCCGAGATCCTGATTCCCCAAGAATGAGTTCCTCCTCTGCCTCCCTAGCAGTCGTCTCCTCTTGAGCCAAATCAGTCTCTCTTTTCTTTCTTTGCAAGAGAGATTCCTACTCTTGATCTTTTCCTTCTTCTTCTCCTACTTGAAACTCAGATTTTTCCTTTTCTAGCTCAAGGAGTCTCCTCTTCTTTTGCTGTTGACCACCTTCACAGAAGAAGAATTAAGGATAAGATAACAAGCATTACGTAGAAGATCGAAGGAAAGAAGACAAAGGTATACTCCTTTCTTCGAAGCAGTTCGAACAACTTTAGGAGGAGTTGAGGCAGCAGGAATAGACTGAGTTGTAGAAGGTACTGCAGCTGAAACAGCGGAAGAAATGACAATCCCAGCTCCCTTGGGCTTGGATACATCTAACACCTTTAGTAGGTTTTGAGGTGAAATGGCCAAATAGACTTCCATATTGCTCACCCACCAATTTTGGTATCTCTTCAATATAGTACCTTGAGGAACGAAAGGGTGTATTCAAAATTGGCCAAGTCATCTATAAACTTGAAGGTTGCCTCTTCTAACCTCGATTTCCGAACCTTCAAATCCCTCCTAGTGAGGCTCAGGTTGGTGTTGCTGCAGAGAGGTATTGGGACCCCTTGTGTGAAGCCAAATTGTCTAGCAAACTGAGCAGGACAATACGGCTCAGCTATGCATTTATAAGCCCTAGGGTTCGTGGTCCCAATAAATAGCTCTCTAGGAATCAGAAGGGAAGCCCATATATCCTTGTGAGCAGGTGAGGCACAGAGCCTGTCACTTAGGAAATTATTCAACCAAGTTGGACCAATGCTGGGTTCGAAGGGCGGAAATGGTGAATAGGAAGGATAACTGGAAGTTGATGGAAGAAAGAGAAATAGAAGGCAAAAGTAGAGGGAGAAAGTGAAGCATTGGCCAGTCTTATGCCATGGGTAAGAGAGTGTAGCCCAGAAAATTTAAGACATTTGGATTGTAATTCAGTAAAATAGGCAAAAAGCCAAAGCTGAAGGATCCAGAATGGACCTCCTTGATTAGCATCTAAGGGTTTTTCACAAAAGAAGGAGCAAACTCTATACACACGGCCTAGAACATATGGGGCCAAGGCTACCATTTTCTGCAAAACAAGGGCTTTGGCAAGAGGGGCAAATTCAGGCATGATTCTTTGCGAGGAAGTGCAAAAGAGGAATTTGCAAAGCCAATATAACAAGAAGGAAAAGAATTCCCTATCAGTTACCAGGCCCTCCTTTTTATTCTCAGCTTTAACAAAATCACTGTAAGATGAGTTAAGAGAGGGGAGGGAGAAAGGGACTGCTAAATCAGGGAAATCTGGTGTAATGGGAGTGCCAATAGGGGATACTCCTAGTAAATGGCAAATATCAAGAACAGTAGGGGCCATCATCCCACATCTAAATTGAAAGAAATTGAAAATGGGGTTCCAAAAACATAAGGCAGCAGGAACTAGAAAGGGGTCTTCTGAGATAGTTACCCTAGATAGTCGAAGAGCATCGAGAAGACAGAGCTCTTGAAGGTCCAGTGTCCTAGCAGGGACAACCCGGTCGTACCATTCTTGCCACTCCGGTCTCATCGTGGGCCAGCATCGATGAGGGCGATTGATTCTCCAGCTCCTCCAGTCGAGACCACCCTCATAAAGGAGACATTGGTTCTCCAGACGTGGATACAGGGCGGGAAGCTCAGTAAGGATCTCCTTGAATATGGGCCCGAGCACGTAGTCTTGTTGCATATGGCGACGAGGGACAAAGATACGCCCATCGATAGCGCTTTCCTCCCCAGCCTTGTACTTCTCACATTCTGCATCAATAAGCCTTTTTAAGGCCACAGATGAGCTCACACGCTCTATGATTGGCACTTTTGGTGAAGAAGAAGCCATTGATAGTACGCTTTTCGGAAAAATGGAGAAGGGAATAGAGGGAAGTGAAAGACTGATGAGGGTTTGTATGCTAAGAGCATAAGTAATTCCAGAACGCGAAACAAAAGGGTTAAAAGCTTTTTGTGTCTGAAAGATATATTGCGTAAGCCGCTAAGTACTAAAAGTACGAATACGAGGAGTCTCATCCAAATCTGATAGTTTTTGGAGGGAAGAGCACATTCCGGATGTTGATGCCAGCTTCGAAGTAAGATATTTGGCTTCAAAAGCCAAATTTTGGCGCCAAAAATCAAACAACAACGACTTCGAAATATAGAAGCCGGCTTCGAAGCATACTACATGCTGAAAGATACTAGAATGCTCGAGTATTGGTCTACTTCAAAGGGTTTAAAGACCTGTTTGAGGGTTATTAATGAAAATAACGGCCTTCGAAGCAAAACTTAGATTCTTTAAGGAGAATTGCTATTCGAAACATCAAAACCAATCGTTGGTTTTTATAAGAAGGAGATTGTCTTTTAAACTAAAACAGCATGGACTGCTCTTCGAAGTAAAAGTGGTCAATTTAAAATTGACTGGCTATATCAACCATGACCATGTATTGGTTATAGTTAGTTTTGAAGGGTAAGGTTGTTAAATTCGAAACACTAATTCCAGATGATATCAGCCAGAATTGTCAACTTTACTCCATAAATTGGAAAAAGACATGTTGGTTCTTTTTAGTGTTTCATTAAAAACAATTGAGTCCAGATTCGAAGGATGAGATTGTTCAATTCGAAGCTCTGAATTGGCTTTTAAAGACAAAAGGAAACAGAGTCAAACAATGTCAAATACAGAAAAACTTTGTTTGTATTCAAGCCAAGGCAATTACATCAAGTAACCCTATCTGGGTACAAACTCAAGCTCATAAAAATAAGGAATAGAATAAATAACAAGATCATGAAATTTGGTCCAACAGTGATCAATGAAATTTTGTTCTTTCTTTATTATATCCTCTATTTCTTCTAATGTTGGCTGCATGAGTTGATGTGCTCTCACTTCGTAGTAGAGCTCTTCAGCCTTTATTTCGAAGGCTTCCTCTCTCAATTTTTGTTCCATTTGTCTATGACCAAATCATCCCAATACGTAGAATCTTTATTCTTGAAATCATCGAATTCTTCGATAAAGTTCTCTGCTTCGTACTGGGCATGAATTCGAAGAGACGAAAGTTGGTCTAAGGATTGCGTAGTAGCCTTAGAATTTCGATGCCAGTAAAGGAGCAATGGAAGTTGGTCCAGGAACATATGAAGTTCTGCTTGGGCAAGGGGATTAAGGACATGGCTCCTAGTCAGAATATCACAAGCCCATTGAAAGTTCTTAAGAGGGACTGCGTCCTCAAGAACATTGAAAGGCAAGTGAGAGAAAGCTGCAAGCAGAAGTTGAGCTTGTTTCCGCTCAACTGGAGTAGGGAATGATGGAGGTTTGTAAGGTGAAAAGACTTCATTCATGGGGAGTGCAAGCCTCAGTTTTTCTGTCCAGCAAAGAGTTGGTGGAGGAGAAGGTATAGATGCTTCTGCTTCAGAAGATGGAGAAAAAGGTGTGGATGCTTCTATTATGGGAGATGGCACGGGGGTGGAAGGAACAAAGGCATTAATATAATCAAGCCAGTCAGAAGAACAAATCTTCGCCTTTTTGGCTAAGAATGATGGATTGTACCCTTGTGCTTCTTCTAGGTGCCGGGTAGCATGCATTATCTTTGTAGGCATGGAGGATGTGTACCATGCTACAAGCAGATTCTCCTCCAAACTACGTCGATGGTCAATGGGCACGTAGGGGTAGACCACTGAACTTCGAGCGTAAGAAGGAAATTCTAAAGGGTCAGTGAACTCAACAAAATGATGGTTGATTCGTTCCTTCAAATCCCAGGACTCAGGTGTTGACCAGCTTGTCCAGTCAGAAACCCCAGAAGAGGAAGAAGTTGCAGCTTCATCCCATGCAGAGGTTTGCGAAGAAGAGTTTCCCAAGTCCATATTTGCAACTTGCCGAATCAAAGGCTTGAGAGCAGTTCGTTCGAGGTACAAGGAGAGGTTAGAAGAAGAACTTCTTGTGTCTATATCTGCAACTTTTTGAATCGAAGGATTAAGGGCAATGTGCTCGTAGTCCAAAGGTTGATAATTTGCAAAAGCTCCCATGACCTGAATATAGAAAGGCGGGTAAAGGTGGCTAATGAATGCGTGGAGATTCTTTCGAGGGGAAGCAGCATTACTCAATGGCTCTTCATATGCTTGATCAGTAGAAAGGAAGTTGATTTAGCCATGGTCTGTTCGAATACTAAGGTATTGGGATGTTCGACAAATTGAAAAGAGTTAATGCAAATGATCACCAAACAGGTGACGGTTGTGTTTCCAGAATATGGATTCCATGCACGTTCTAAAAGAGCGGGAAAACTGTGATCCACTAATATCACCAAGTATTGGGTATATTAGTGCGGGGGGTAATGTTGGCTACATATTTTGTAAAAGCCAGTTACAATTCGACACGTGGCAGAGTAAGGGCATTGTGGGGAGATTATTCGAGTCTTCAATCCTGATCGTACACGTGGCAATTAATATTGGTTCTCACGAGATCTGAGTAGTACTAGATCAGTAAAGAGATGCAAGGTGACGTGGCTTCAACGGTTACTCATATTCAAATTCAAATACAGGAGGGAAGCTCAACTGCAAGTGATGGCATAGTGGAACTACTTATAAGGCAACATGATCAGCGATCATGGAGGAGCAGTTCGACGGTTTGAAGTGCAGTTCGAAGGTCATCCTTGACAAGTATAAATAGCAGGGAAGCCCCCAGAAAAAACCCCAGACTCAGATCCAACAAACCAGTCATTTACTTCATTTTCTTTTCCAGTCTTTACATTTCCTGCACTTTAAATATCCGTTCTTTACATTCCTGCACTTTAAATTCTCGCACTGTACTTCATTCATAGGAGTAGTTTCAAGTAGATCGTCACTGTAAACCTCAACGAGGCTGAGTTTGGACCATTGTAAGTTTTCATTTTAATGAAATACTTCAGTTACTTGTCATTTCACTGTTATTTTGCTTAATTTCTCCTAAGTCAAGCCACCCATAAAAGTCCTCTTCATTGAGGCTGAGAGAACTAAAACACAATCGTCTGATAATTGGTTGGCAATTATAATTTCTGTAAGGACTGATTGATCCTTGCTGGCATGCTCGCATTTACAAAAATACCCTTCGAAAGCCAAAAAGCCAACAGTACTATTATAATACAATAGTCAAATTATAATATTATGAGTATTTTAATATGTCAAAATAGGAGTTTGACATTATTAAAATATAATTGATGGATAGGTATATTTGGTTGGTCACGATTGACTTGCTAAGCGTACATGCTAATGTGAGATTCGAGAGCTCAACGGATACTGTGATACCAGTTGGACTTGCACACTTGTAGACATTTTGTGCTCAGATTTGGGCCAAAAGTGCATTAAACACTCCAACTCGCGTGTAATCTAGAATGGCCCAAGCATAATTGACTAGGTTTGGACTAACACAATAGAGCTCACTTAGATCTCGGAATGAGCATTGGGACTGTAAATGAATTAAGTCAAGTCGAGTTTTGTTGAGTTCGAACTTGACCCGTTTATTTATCGAATTCGTTTATTAAGTTCGAGCTCAGCTCGATAAGGAACTGGACTCGAGCGCTACTCGGTTCGTTAATATTAATGAAATTCGAACTCGGCTCAGTTCGGCTCGATAAATTATTTTTAATATTATTTATATTATTTAATATATTATTTAAATAATGATAAACGAGCCGAGTTTATGCGAGCTCGAACTCGATTCGTTTACTAAACGAATCGAGTCGAGCTTGTTCATAAACAGTTCGATTCATTTGCAGCCTTAACAAGCATATACAAAGTCTGTAGTGGCCTAACCTTGAGGTTAAGTCGAGAAGTAAACTCATGGCTATCTCACAATCGTACGATGCATCCATATGAAAGTTATGAGCTACCAGACTTTGAATTGTTTTGAGAAGTTAGTTAATAGTTAATTTTTTAACTTTTTGTAAAAAAATGTATAAAAAAGTAAAGAGGTAATGTGACCTAAAAAAACTAAAAGCCAAAAAATTGACTTTTGTCCTAGTTTGGCTATCATTTTGGGGCTAAAAAAGAAAAAAATGACAAAATAAGTTAAATAAGTAAATAAGACAAAATATCACATCTAATTCATAATTATTATACTTTTTCTCTTACAAAAGTAAAAAAAACAATCAAAAAATTCAAGCCAAATAAGGCTAAAAAAGCCAAACTAAAATAGTCCTAACACAAAAAAATTAACTATATTAATTAATGTCAAACGAAACTTTAACAAACTTGCCAAAATAAGCCTTTATTTTTTAACCAGCTTGACAGGAACACATGTAAGCATTACATGAAGAAACAATCGTGCTAAGGACCCCCAGTGGGGGTCGCGCCCCAGTGACGTGGCGCGCCCCCACTGGCTGATAACTCCAAAAAAAAAAAAAAAAAAAAATCAATTTTCTGGCCTAATCACATGCCGACAGCTCACTGGGGGTGACCCCAGCTGGGGGTCTAATGCATTTCTGTATGAAGAAATTTTAGATTATTTGAGGACTCAAATCAATCAATTCTAGGCTTTGAGTAATAATGATAAAACTATTAGAAATGAATTAACTAATAGTAATACTATAGACCAAAAACTCAAATTAAAAATGCCCCCCCAAAAAAAAAATGTATTTCTAAATACATTTTAAATGTGAATTTCACGATATAAGAATTAAATATGAATTACATACGATTTTCTTAGCATTTTTTTTTTCGTGACTAAGCTCTTAATTTTTAACACTACTATTTAAGCAAACAAGTAATTATATATTCTTGTGGGACTTTCAATTCATATTCATCATTGTTGGTGGGATGTGGATTTCCATGATTTATTATTGCAATCTACAATAATCTAAAACAATACCTTTACTTTTTTGTAATGTAGATTAAATACATGATTTTTGTCGAAGAAAACATAAATTAATAGAATACTAATATATAGAAAACACTATCTTTCCTAAGAGAATCAAGGTTAGAGGAATCGAATCTTACATAGATTAACGAGAGGGATGGTTAACCGAATTTAGCATATCACTACAAAATCATATTAGTATTTTATTTATCTTTTTTTTCCAGAGAATTTTTTAGTTCTAAAGAAATGCATGGAATAAAGATTAGGCACAGAAAGATAGAGCTGAATCTTGTGTTGAGAGTGCAATATTTTTCGAGTCATATTGACGAACTTTTCTTCATAGAACCTTCTTCAAATTTGATACCTTCAACTTAATCTCAATTCATAATATAAATAAATTTACGGCTAAACATAATTTGAATCTGGACTTAATAAATTAATATCAAAATCAAACTATTCAAACTTGACCTGATCAAAAATTGTTTGAGATTAATTTAAAAGATAAACAAATTAAATCTTGACAAAACTCAAACCACATGAATGGTCATCAAACATATACACAGTCCTTTAATGAAAAAAATTAAGAATGGAAGTGCTCTTTCTCATGACAATAGGAAGGAATCATATGGGGGCTTGGACACTTTCTGCTCGCCTCCCACAACTGTAAACTCCTTAAGCTTTATAACTCATTCAAGCTTCTTCACTTCCAAACCATCTTCCTTACACCCCACATGTCTCAAGCACTACAATGGTACTTTATATTTTAGGCAAAAATACTTAATGTTTTAGACAAAAAATTTTAGTATGCATCCCTTTAGTGCGCATTATGGGTAGGGCTGCAAATGAATCGAGTCGAGCTGAGTTTTGCTAAGTTTGAGCTTGACTCGTTTACTTATCAATCTCGTTTATTGAGATCGAACTCAGCTCGATAAAGAACTGAGTTAGAGCTCGGCTCGGCTCGTTAATATTAATGAAACCCGAACTCGGCTCGATAATTTTTTTTAATCTTATTTAAATAAAAAATATTATTTTATATTATTTAATATACAAATAATGTATTTATACTATTATTTATATATATATATATATCTATTATTTAATATATAAAAATATATTTATTACATAATTTAAATAAATATAAACAAGCTGAGCTTACGCAAGCTCGAGCTCGGCTCGTTTACTAACCAAGCTTAATATTCGAGCTCAAATTTAGCTCGTTTACTAAACGAGCCAAACCGAGTCGAGCCCTTAACAAGCTGAGCCAAGTTTGTTCATGAACAATTCGGTTCATTTGCAATCCCAATTATGGATATCTCTTTCAGGTACAACACGATGCGTTAAAGTTATGATTCAATCACACTGTATCGTAACTCTAATGACTTGTTAAATTATAACTCTAATGACTCTCATTGAAAAGGTAACGATCGATCCTTGATGGTGTCATTTGTAATGGAGTTGAAGTCCTGCAATTTATGGTTACCCATTCCAACAGAGCTACCATTTTGTGTGTCACAATGGAACATTTTATATTGTTGAACAAACTAAGAAGATAGCTTTTGTAGCATATGGGGTGGGTAATTGAGAGGGAATGTTATGAATATTGGTGTTGTGTACAAAATTACAAATCAACTGAAGATAAAAAATAAAATAAAAAACCAGTACACATGCCATTCTGGAAAAGCAAACATTAGAAATCTTTTTTAAGTGGCTCTCTCAGTCATAGCTGATGCTTAAACTTTTCAATTTTACATATTTTTTGTGATTGCTAATAATAATGGGCCACAAACATTACTTAAAAACAATGTCATACTAGTAATTAAAGAAGACACTTTGGAAAAGAAGATTGATTCCAACTTCCTACTGAGCCTCCTCCACCCCCCTAATGATATAAATAATAAAAAGAGGGAGGAGAGAGAATATAGTAGAGAGCCTCCTCATGGAAGGTCCCAAACAAAAGCAGTTAAAGTCTAATCTCAACTCAAAGAGGAGTAGTGGGTAGGGGCCATCCCTCGTGCTCTCAATTGCATCACATCACCCCCTTTATTATCCCATGCTCACTTCAAAAATAAGACATTAATATTTTTTAGATATTAAAAAAATATTTTAAATTTTAAAATATGTCGATTAAATTTATTTTAAGTAAGGCTCATATCACACTAAGTTTAAATTTACACGATCAATTTAAATCTTTAACAAATAGTGATACCTTTAAATACACGATTGTTAACTTATTAATTCACTAAGATCATGCAGAGTGCAATATATAACCAAGCTAATCTATGAGCCTTTTCTAAAATTGATTCTAACGTTACGTAAAGAAATGAATTGATTCTAATCTATGAGCCTTTTCTAAAATGAATTCTAACTCTTTAAAACAATTGTGTGTCACTGTGAGAGCCTTAAGAGGGGGTGATTTGGTAGTTGTGGATAACTCTTGGGTTGTAGTACCACACCATCACCATGGCATAACTGTCATATGGGCTCACAAGTTGAGGCCATCATTGTATCATGAAACAATGAATGTGGGCAACTGGGCCTCAACTTTTTCATCTTTCTTTCTTTATTGTAATTTTGTTTGCCAAAGTAATTAAAAAACCAAAGAAAACAAAAAAGTAGAGGCCTAGAAAGAAAGCACTCTCTTGTGACCCCATAGTCCAAAGGCAGCAAAAAGGAAGTTGGAAAAAATTTAACATACAGATGGTAAAGAGGAACACAACACACACATAAACAAAAGTAGCAGAGGAAAGCTGTCAACACACACAGCCAGCCTTCATTTCTTTTTAAAAAGCTAATCCAAACACACCCCAAACCCCAAAGATCACAAGCACAAGATCTGATATTCTCTGAATCAAACACATTGACACACACTGACAGAGAAGAACAAGAAGAGAGAGAGAGAGAGAGAGAGAGAGAAGAGAAACACCATGAAAGGCAGAGAAAACAAAGGCCCTCCTTCTGCAGATCTCTTGGTCTGTTTTCCTTCTAGAGCCCACCTAACCCTAATGCCCAAACCCATCTGCAGCCCTGCAAGACCATCTGAATCCAACAAGCGTCACCACCTCCACCACCACCACCACTTGAAAAGGTCAAGCAACAGCAGAGGAGGTGGTGGTGGTGGTGGAGTCCAAGCCAGCCCTCTCTTATGGGCTAAAACCAAGTCCATGGGCTCAGACATCTCTGAACCCACATCACCCAAAGTTACCTGCGCCGGACAGATCAAAGTGAGGCCCAAATCAGCCAGTTCTTGCAAGAATTGGCAATCAGTTATGGAAGAGATTGAAAGGCTTCACAATGATAGAAAACAAAAGAAGAGAGCCAGTTGGGTCGAAGCTCTCGGAATCAAGAAAGATGTAATGCATTTCTTGACTTGTTTACGGAGAATTCGCTTTGATTTTCGATGCTTCGGCACATTCCCTGCTTCAGACATAACCTCTGATGATGAAGATGATGACAATGATGAAGAAGAAGATTGTCCACAAAACCAAGTCAGCAATGAGAATGAGAGTTCAAGAACTGTCTTCTCTAAATGGTTCATGGTTCTACAAGAAGATCAAAACAAATTAAAGAATGAGTGTACCAAAGAACAGAGTAAAGAGATAAACGAATCCGATAAAGAAGAGACTGTTGCTCCACCACCAAATGCTCTGTTGCTCATGCGTTGTAGGTCTGCTCCTGCTAAAACCTGGTTAGAAGAGAGAAAAGAAGAAGAAGATGAGAGTGAAGAGAGAGAAGAGGAAGTAGAAAAGAAAGGAAAGTTGGGTATGGAGGAAGAGAAGAATAGTAAGAGCTTGGCAATGTTGATGAGATGTGACACTGATTTCTACAAATTATCATCTGATATTGCAAAGGAAACTTGGGTTGTTGGTGGTGTGAGAGATCCATTATCAAGGAGTCGAAGTTGGAAGAGATGATAGATAATATATAACATGATGATCAAGGTGATTGATTGCTCTGTTTTGCCATTTTTTCTTTTCTTGTCACTCTATAATTTTTATTTATAGTTTTTTATTTTTTTATTATTTTCAGTTGTTTGAAATGGTCTGGCTTGTGTGAGAAATCCTCCAAATCAAGCTACCATTCAGTGATGTAGGTTACATTTTTGTTTTCTTAATTGTGCTCTGTTTTGGCAAATGTATAACTCTGTGTACAGCTTGTGATCTTTCCTTGGAAAAGATTTTTGCTGCCCATGTATATTTTTATTTACTTTTATAGAGTGTTAATGTACCATGTATTTCTCAAGAAAATCTATGCATGAATTGGACATTTTGGGCCTCTATTGGTGTACAATTTTGGTTGCTCCTTCACTTCATAATGAAATGCATGTCTGAACCATACCAGGTTTGTTATCATTTTTTATTTTTATTTGGATAGGTAACGATCGTAATTTGCCTCTTGTTTCAATATGTGGTCTATGTAATTTTAATTGTATCAATTTTGTCTTTTAAATCTTTATAGTGTTTCAATTTAATTAAATTGATAACGTTCTTTGAAAAATTAAATTTATATCAAGGGGTTCATAATCAAAAAGTGATGGAGGGATTTGACTTTCAATTTGGAATGATCTATTCCTTTTGAACAAATCATTTTCCCTTTAATTTCTATTAATATTCTTAACAGATGTTAATATAATGTGAATAATTAAACAGAAAATTAATACAATTAAAGTTACATGGAACAAAATATAAAAATCATAAAAATTATATGACAAACTATTTCTAAAAACTATTAGCAATTTTTATTTTTATTTTTAAAAGACATGTCGCTTTTTAAGAACAATACCAAACAAACTCCTTGGCCATCTCATTCTTGAACTTGTTAAATTTATTGGGGATGTGAGCTTAGATCCAACCTTTCTTGGGGGTGTTTAATGGTTCATTGGGCTCTCCAATTTGTAGCATAAGATTTAGAATAAATACAAACTCTGATGGCCTAGATCTCGGCAGGGCTGGAGCTCTGGCATTGTGCCTAACAAACCCTAGCACATAGCAACAAATTGGAAAAAGACACGCATACATGCGCAGGGTTACCAAATTTGGATTTGATTTTGATTCACCATCCTAACTTTTCAAAATATTCAAAATAAAAAATATAAATTTGTATAAAATGATGTGGTTACATACTGTGGGCTTCTATCACTTCAAAATAAAGAATTTGCAGGATGATTGTTAATTGTAAAAATATCATTTAGCGTAACGTGAATTATAACCTATATCTAATTTGAATATGAATCACACATTTTAAATCTTAAAAAAATTCTAATTATTTTCGGAATACTTATCATTATTGTACTCAGCAGCATAATGTAGCAATGAAGAATTCAGGCAGAAAAAGCAGTGAATAGGAGCTTTCTTTTAGTTTCAAATGGGTTATTATGATTTACATGACTTTGGTGGTGCAACATCAAATATTTTAGCATGGTCATATATTTCTCTCTCATGGTCATATCATATATTTAGACTCTCTCTCTCTCTCTCTCTATGAATTTCTTCCCAGTAATTCCAGGAAGGAAATCACGTGCAAGGAAAAAAGAGTATGGTGCTTGTGATAATGGTTAGGTAGATGATTGTGTCTTCTTGTCTCTCAATTCTTCTCATTTAATTAAGCCCCCATAAAATTAGGGTAATTATCATGCTCCCATTTTTTCAACTCACATTTTGATTCCAAATGGGATTTTCAAGTCATTTCCAAACGGAGAGGCGATCAGATGCAAATAGGATCCATCATAAACAACTCAAATGATGGAGTGAGTAGCTGTAGACACTCCATTTTTGATAGCCCTTAAGACTTGGGCGTCTCAAGTTGATCATTCGATGATAAAAGTTACGTTGTACAAACGTTCGATTTCTTCAGCAAAAAGAGCTTCTAAATCCCAACCTTACACCTTATTTTTGACCAAAACCATTTTAGATCTTAAAACCCTTTTTTTCAAAATATTTTTCCAAATGTTTCTACGATATTCCGAGGCTTGCATTTCATTTAAAACATTGCACTTTTCGATAAACCGAGTAAGGACAAAGTGGAAATAAATGAAAAGAAGATGAACTCTTTGAAAAATCTTTAAAAACATCTTATTTATAGGTCTGAAGTTGAAAGAAATAGGAGGGGAGGGAAGAAAACTAGTTGGGGAAAAAGTTGGGCATCAATCCGTTAGGATAGAAATGAGCAGCCTTCACTAAACTAGGCATAACTCTTTGTACACTTAGAATTTAGATGTAAGGCCACCACCATTGGAAAATATACTTCCGGGCCTTCAATTTAGACTCAAGAATGACTTAAAACCGAGTCTGGATGAAGGAGATATGCCCATTTGAAATCGGGTTTGAAAACAGATTTTTGTCTGGCCGGCTACTAGTGGCTTGCTGCCCCTTTTTAGTGGCCTGCCGGCCACTTGTGTCAAAAAATAGATTTTTGCAAATATTTGTGCCAGCTGTCCCCCACAGGTGCATGCACGGCACTAGTTGCTCCTCTACAAATATTTTTGACTGAGTAACATGTTTTTTATATATACTTGACCACCCCTCTTGAAATTAGATTAGAAAAAAATTCTTAAGGACAATAACTTGCATAGCACTCTCTCTCTCTCTATCTTGTAATCTACACAATCTCTCTCTACACTTCCTAAGCCACCAAAAATTTAGCTCTTCTTGCTGAGGTTCTTGAGCTCAAATCTCAGCTCTTGAGAGTGAGAACTGTGGGTTTGTTAACAAAAGAGTTACTTTACTTCAAGAGGTATAATTTTTGGCATCTCTACACTACTTCTTTTCTATATTTTCTTATTGTTTTTTTAACCATTTTTACACTGTTTTTATGGGCTAAAACTTGTGATTTAAGACTATTAAAGGTAGAGGGGTTAATCACCCTTCTTTGAACCTTATCTCTTAAGCCTTTACACTTGTGTTTCCCATCTCTTCCTTAACTTTTTTTTGAGCTTTTTACCACTGATTTTCAGAGGTTTTTAGAGGCTAAAAATGTGGTTTTGAAGTCCCAAAAATGGAAGGGTTACCTACCCCTCCTTTGGCTTGTTAACTAGTTTAAATTCTCTATTGTTTTAGCTTACTCATTTAACTATTTTTACCTCAATTCCAGCATTGTTTTGAGCTAACTTAGGACTGCTTTTATGTGTTAGTTTCATTTATGCTTTGTATTGCATGCTTGTAGTATAATGGTCCTTTTAGGCTTGGTAGTTTAGGCCTTAGCTACCAACCTATTTGAGTTGATAGCATTTATTTCTTGCTTTCCATACTTGTGTTCACCTCTAAGCATCTCTGCAATCTCCCTCATTTCTTGACTTTTTCTTTTTGTTTTGAGAGTTGCTCCAAAAGGAGTGTTGTTTAAGCTTGAAGGGTAATATTGTGCTTAATGGTTTAATCCCTTTGGGGGTTCATTACTAACGGCACGATCTCCCTCTCATGCCTAAAAAAACATTTGGTTTGATACTTTCCTCCTTTAATGGACTTAAAGCTCATTATTGGACTTAATTGACTAATGAATGGAAGGTAATTTAAGAAGGGGTACTCAATGGTTTAAAAAATGAAACAAGATAATAAAATGGTTTGGATTCAATCGGACGTTAATTGAATCCATTGAGTCTTGAGTCGTTTCATACTTGTTAGTGATGAAAACGGTTCAAGAATCAATGTCAACCCTTTTCCTTGATCAATCCATGATAGGGGAGGAGGTTTTCAGAGTCTTTTATTGTGCATTTATCGAAATTGCATCCCTTGGTTCATAAGTCATCACGCAATGAAATTGCATCGATTAATGGCTTGCGAATCAAACCTACCTCTCCTTTGAGCTGTTTGATGATAAAGAGAGACAGAGTGGACAAACATCCCTTGAGAATACTCTGTTTGTGTTCTGTTTATTTTCTATTGCAGCAGGAGAAATCCAACATTAATGGTCGGCAGACCACTATTAGTGGCCGGCCGACCACTACTTGTGGCCTGCTGGCCACTTTTTCCAACAAGGCAGTGTACTGTTTCCTGCAGAACAGGGCAGAAACTGAGGTGAAAAATTAGTGCAATCTCCTGACTGTGCAATAGAAGCATTCCGGTAGCAAAACGGATAGCATTTTCGGAATATCCATGCATGAACCGTCCCTTGATTCTCGGGATCCATTAAAATAATGTTATAATAGTAGTATGTTATACTTAAAGTAGCAGACTTGTAACTAATTAGTTGGTTTAGTTAGAATATCTAGTTAGTTGTGTTGTACCTAATTAATTAGCTAAAGTAGTTAGTTAATTTATGGTGTAATAATAATTAGCTAGTATAGTTAATTTATTTCATTTGGGTTGTAATAGATTAGTTAATTCGTAGTAATTAGCTCGGGCATTCATTTGGACCCTCTTGTGCGAGGGCCAATATATAATAATGTGTATGTCTTCCAACCCTACGTCTTTCTCCCTTTTATTTACTCGCTTATGATGGGTAGCTTAGAACATCATATTTCTTTTAACATTTCCCATGTTTGCATCCATTTGTTTTGCATGCATGAGGTTCGGCTCATCATTCTAACAAAGCATTGTAGTTTACATACTTCGTTGAAAACGTGCTGAAACTGCATGCTATCAAGTTGTTTCAAATGCCATATTAGTAGCCAAGCCTATTAATTGCATATTGCATATGTTGCATTAGTCATATTTTACTAGTTAGGATAATGTATTTTTCTAACTATTTTCTCTGTTTTGGCTCGCCTCGAGAATTGGGCTAAGCTCTATTGCTTTATCATATTGCATAAGTGTGATTGTTGTCATGTCGAGCATGATTACTATGAGGATAAGTGCTTAAGTGCTATATCTGTCTGAATGCCTGTGGATGAAGGCTAGTTGTTCAAATTGGGATAAGTTGATGAATGTACATACGAGCCCATTTTTTTTTTTAAGTGATATGTATTCAAACCTTTATTTTTCAAAACAAACATCAAATTGTTCCAATTTTTGCCAATTAGTCTATACTTGTGTACAACATGTAGTAAGTTAGCCTAATAAATCGAATCGAGAGCATATAATGTAAATAAGATTCACATCATGATTAGTAGAGTCCGATCTTTGATCGGGCGAGTGGAGTGCTCAACTCATGATATTCCCCTCTTGTACCTAAGTTCCTGAGTCGAGACAATCTTGGTGATAACGGATACGTGGCCTTTGGCACTGGCTCAGGTTTCCTAAATTTTTCAAAATATTTAGGTGGCGACTCTGTATCTTGCAAAGCAGTCCATTTTTGGCATTTTGATTCAAAATCGATTTTCCAAAAGAATTGTTGGATTTAGACTCATTTGCGTTTATGTATTTCACATTGCACTTGTGGAATCAGATTCAGAACCACGGGAGTCCGAACTGTAGAGCTAGGCGTATCCGCAAGGAACATGAAAGTCAAGCTATAATTTATGATGACTCTGCTAGGAAATTTAGAGAACTTGACTCAAACTTCATGATGTGAAATTTTATCTACACTTATATGTTCTTTGCATTGTATTTGCATTGGTGCGCTTAGTCACTATGTTTGTCATCTGCTATTCCTGGATGGTTTGCCGGAGACTTGCCCAAAAGCTTGCCAAAAGGCTGACTGGTCGTGAGCTCTACCATGTTGGGAACACAACCCTTGGATCTGGATTACTGCTGTATTGCTTGATCCTCCTTTCATTTCTTGGTGTTAGGTGTGAGAGGTATATTAGATAGTCTTGCTAAGGTACCTTTTTTTTACCATTTGGCCTAGCTGCATATAGTAAAGCCATAGTGACTGTTCCAAACTAGGACAGGGTGTTCACCCATATGCAGGATTGCATGAAACCGCTTGATTGAAATAGTGAAACCCTAGTTCATGCCAAAACTAGAACATAGTAACCTTATCCCTTTTTAGGGGTGTTTTGGCTCTCTCTTAAACTAGTATGTGCTTTACAGTGAAACTGTACAGGAATGTGCATATCAGTTGCAAGGTTAGTATCTATTTTGGGGCAGAAGTTAGTGTGGAGTACAGTCACTCAGCTGTGATCATATCTGTTCTAGTGAAATTAGGCTGAGGTGCTGTCTGTTTTCTCTTTTGTTAGATAGTCCTGGAACCACAGCTTTAGAAGGCTCCGATATCCCTCGGGTGCTCTGGACTTGTGTTGAAAGACTTTGTAAGGTCGAGGACCTAGTTTAGGGGTAACCAGTGTTTGCTTCACTGCCGCCGGTTACAAGACGAAGGAGGATTAGACTGAATTCACTAGTCCAGTTCTTACAGTAGTCACCCCTCGGCTCACTTGTGTCCAGTCCAGTTCAAGAACAGTCATCTACTTCCAGCCCAACATAAGACTAGTCACCTATTCCAATGGCATAGTATCCCCCGGCCAGTATGGATGAACTAATACATCATTTGTAACAAATAGTCGAGACACTACAGCATGACGCAGTCCGTCAAGCCGAGGTTATGGCCCGTCAGGCTGAGGTTATAACTAGGCTACAGCAACCGCAGCCAACAGCAGCCTCTGCATCACATGTACCCACCGTAGCTATCCCTATGCTCGGTACCACTGCTAATATTGCCAATGTCCAAGAAAACCAAGGTAATCCAACAGAGCCAATCCCAACACAAGCTTCCAAAGCACCGGTTTATCAGACCAAGGCACCATTTGAATTCGAAGTTGATCCAACTGTGCTCAAAGTCAACAAAGTAGAGAAGTTGTTCAAGAGAGCACAAGGGGTTAACTCCATTCCGGACATAGAGGATGGACACACTGATTCTGCAGTTACATTGTCGAATCAATTTAAGATGCCGCACATTGATTGTTTTGACGGCTCCGGGGATCCAATGGTCCACTTGCGATTGTTTTTTGATATCTTGCGGCCGATGGGCTTAACTAGACCACAGAAGCTATCTCTCTTTGGTCGCACCATGTTGGGTATAGCGGCCATTTGGTATGCTAAGTTGGAAGATTCTGTCAAACAGAGTTGGAAGGAGATGGCCGAAGCCTTTATTGCTCAGTACTCTTACAATACACAGATTGAGGTCACAACTCGTGATCTCGAGGCAACAACACAAGAGCCAAATGAGGGTTTCTCTGAGTTTGTGAAAAGATGGAGGGCCAAAGCCTCGATGATGACCACGAGACCTTCCAAGAAGGATCAGATAAGAATGGTTGTTCAGAATTTACATAGCAAGTTGCTGCAGAAGATGATTGTTCTACCTTTATTTACCTTTACAGAGCTTCATGAAATGGGGGTTCAAATCGAGGATACCATCAGACAAGGGATCATCGTGGAGATAATGAGCCTTTGAAGAAGAATGTTGTTTGCAGTTCCAATGCTACTTCCAGTGGTAGCACAGCTGTGAACTGCTCAGAAGTAAACACTCTCACCACTCTTATCAAAAACCATTTTCCTGCTAATAGCTAAAAACCAACCACTTCAACTCAACCCCAAGCCCGAAATTTCCATTCTCTTTACATAAGTCTCTCTCAAGCCTTGAAAACGCTGCTAGAAAAAAGGCACCTAGAGCTCTTAGAACCCCGATCCCTTCCAAATCCTCTTCTATCAAGACATGACCCCGCTAAATATTGTGCCTATCATCAACAGCATGACCATGATACAAACCGTTGCATCCATCTCTGTCATAAGATTCAGGATTTTATTGACGAAGAGATCATAGCTCTACCAAAAAGACCTCATACCACCACTAACCCATTACCTCCCCACCTCAACCTAATCCATTCACTGCTATCCATCTATAACCCCAGCATATACATCACCCCAGCCCGTTTACCTAAGCTTGAGGTGTTTATTCTTAATAGCATAGACTTGTGTATGATGGATGCACTTGAACCCCAATCATCTCAAACCCATGAACCCACTATTTCTAAGCTAATGAGCATGATTGCAGATCTTTAGAGAACTGTAGCAGATCTAGCCTTTGGGATATTGGCTCCATCATCGACAACATCACATACCAGGAATTTCTTGTCAAAAGGCTCCCCAATCTTGGGACGGGCTGCATTTGAAGAAGGCCAACCCGAAGCCATTTTAAGTCTGGGTGACGACATGTCAACAACAACTAGGTCTCGCCTCAACATAGCCACCCAATCTCTTGGCAAAATTAAAACAAGTGGCAAGAACAAGGTCGGGGCAAGCATCGATCCCTATGAACATCTTCAGTAGGCTATTGAGGCTTTGAAGGTCAAAAGGGTTGAACAAATCGCAAGTGCTTAGAGTTGTTACAATGACTGTGGATAACACTTTTATCTTTCAGGTTGGGGCCATTTTGAATCTGGGGCTAAACTATAAAAAGGGCTGTCGTATCAAAAACACCCCTTTTAGCTCCAATCCTACACTTGTAGGAGGTCTCCTCCAAACCCAATCAATACCTGCCAACCCTTCTATCAATCCTGTCAGGATTGGTAACCGCACCTTCAATCCCTTTTTCATGACCTTATCCAAAGCTCTCCAAATCCTCATAGGACAAGGCTATCTCAAAACCCTTGAGCCTCGACCTCTCCCTAATCCCCTTTCAACCAAGTATAATGCTGCCAAGTACTGCACCGTCCATCAACAAACTGGCCATGACACTGATTGCTGTTTTTGCCTTCGCCATGAAATACAAGATCTAATTGACGACAAGGTCATCGCCTCACCAGGTCCTAAAAAGTCTATCGGCGCTAGATCGATGAACTTGGGGGATAATGTGACTATGTGATTGGAGATGAACCACCTGCTGATGGCGCTAGTTTTACTCCAAATGTGGTGGATGGCACGCACTGTTTTAGCACTTTGAAAATGCTGTTTATTTTACGTTCAAACTTAGGTATTGAATTAGTCTTGTTGTGTTGTATTGAGTCAGTCTTGTTGTGTCGGAGGTTGGTGATTTTGAGGGGTGTTAACTCAAACATCACTTCCCTATTTGTTTTTGTTTGTTTTTTCACTTTTTCTTTTGCGTCTGTTTTTACCATTGAGCCAGTTGCGCCAGAAATTCTGAATGAAATGATAGTAATTTTCACCTACTTCTTCTTGCTTTTAAATCATTGTATTGACCAAAGTTTTTTAAAAACTATTTCCAAAACTGTGATGAAAACAAAGAGGAAGGAATTCTTTGGGATTTGCAAAAATTTGATCAATTGAGAGGAAGAGAGACTTATTAAGCCCTTAATGAATGAGATCATGTCTGTTAATGTGAGTATTGAGAAAAATCCTGGCTTGGTCCAAATTGGTTCTGCATTGTCTTCAGAAGAGCACAAGCGACTAGTCGCTTTATTAAAATATTTCAAAATATGTTTTGTGTGGTCCTACGAAGACATGCTTGGAATTGATCTTGAGATTGTACAGCATAGGATCACTCTCAGCCTCAAGACTCAACCTCTTTGTTTTCAAACCTTGAACCTTGATTCAAAATGTTCAACAATCAACCAAAATATAAGGCTTGCATGGTCGGATTAGAAGCAACACTTGAACTAGGGGCAAGAAGGTGTAGACACCCCATTTTTGACCGACCTTAAGACTCAGACGTCACCGATTGAGCGCTCGGTGATGTTGCATATTGTGCTCGTTCAGAAGTCTCAGAGTCGCGGCCGTGCGCCCTGCCTCCGGACTTCCGAACTCTCTTCTGTGCCTTGCCTCGGTTTGCGAACCGGACTCGGTTTTCTCTGTTTTCTTTCCTGAGGGGAGGGAGAGGTCTAGTAGACTATCTCTCAGTGGCCGTGGGCTACATTTCGTGCCCGTAGGCCATTTTGCCCATTTCGGAGCCCGGTTCCCGGTTTTCGGAGCCGTCAGGCTGTGTGCCTCGGTTCGGGACCATCCAACCATCTCCGATTCCTCCGGTTCTTGGAAGGTACCTCTATTTCATCATAACGAGGGACACTGGGGTCTTAGATACCCACTTCGTGGCTAAACACCACTTTCGGTGCTTAACGGCCGATTTTCGGGCCTCGAACTGCGTGTTTTGGCCCCCGAGCATTCGTTTTGCATCGGTTTTTGTTCATTCTTGGAAGGTACCTCTGTTTTATCATAACGAGGCACACTGGGGTCTTAGATACCCACTTCGTGGCTGAACACTACTTTCGGTGCTTAACGGCCGATTTTCGGGCCTCGAACTGCGTGTTTTGGCTCCCGAGCATTCGTTTTGCATCGGTTTTTGTTCATTCTTGGCAGGTACCTCTGTTTTATCATAACGAGGGACACTGGGGTCTTAGATACCCACTTCGTGGCCGAATGCCGCTTTCGGTGCTTAACAGCCTATTTTCGGGACCCCGAACTGCGTGTTTTGGTCCCCGAGCGTTCGTTTTGCATCGGTTTTTGTTCATTTTTGGCAGGTACCTCTGTTTTATCCCCAGGAAGATCACTGGAGGGTGGGAGACTAGCAATTGTCTCAGCAACCTGTTATGCTCTTCCGGCGCCCCCCCAGTGCCCGTTTTTCTCACTTCCGGGCTAATGTTGAACACCCTAGGGCCATTTTCTTCGAGCCAAAACCACATATTTGTGTTGTACACACATGGGAGGACCCTAAAAACACATGGCCGGCCATTAATTCTTCTTTTCATTTTTGAACCTCTTTGAAAGTGGATCCGGGAAGGAGAAAAGTCTGCGCGGCTTCACCGAAACGGGCGTAACTATTTGCACAAGAGGAATTAAAATATGAGGCCACCACCATTGGAAAGCTTACTTCCGGGGCTTCATTTTTCACTCAAGAATCTCCTAAGTCCAAATCCGAGGGGAGGAGATATGGTTGGTTGAAGCCCGGTTGGACTGAATCTGCGCGGCTTTACGGAAACTGGCATAACTTTTTCTACAGGAGGAATTTTAATGCAAGGTTTGCGGCATTGGAAAGCTAACTTCTGGGGCTTCATCCTAGGGGGTGGCCGGCCATTTTTCTCCTATACCTGGCCGGCCGGCCACCTTTTCCAGCCGGCCGGCCACCTGCAACTAAAGCACCTTTTTGCCCACCTTTTCTCCGATTTTCTTGCCTATATAGCTGGCCTCCCAGCTCTTGAAGAAGGGTTGGAAAATCTCTCTCAAGGATATACATTGATATCTATCTCTATCTCTCCATTTTTCTCTCAAATCTTCAAGTTTAGGCTCCATTTCTTCATCATCTTCAAGCTCTACTACCACCACTCCATTCCAGCTGCAAGGAAGGGTTTTTCAAAGGCTTAGGAGCAGCAAACTTGAGCCAAGAAGCAACAAGAGTGTGATCTTCAAGGGTAAGTATCAATCACCCTCTTTTGGCACTTTTTTTTGCACCATTCCTCTACCCTACTTGCTCACTGTTTTAGACTCCGGCCCTAACTGAAAGGGGCCTTATTTTGAGCTATTCTACATGTTTGTTCAAGGGCTCAACCCTGTTTGAGCCCTCTATCACACACTTGCTTCAATATCCTCTTTATGCCTTGTTTTTGCATGGAATATTAGGCCTATGAGTGATCTGATTTCGAGCATGACATAAACTGTGAGTGGGCCTATTTTGAGCCCCTATTAACATTGAAGAAGGGCTCAACCCTGTTTGGCCTCTCTATCATGCACTTTTTCACAATTCCTTCAATTTACCGTAAACTTGCATGATTTTTTTGACCTACATGCAGTCTGTTTTGGAACATGTCATGAACTGTGAGTGAGTTATTTTTGTGTCCCTCTACAACATTGTAGAAGGGATCAATCTTGTTGGGGTCTCATATTATACTTGCCTTTATATCTCTCTTTGACCCCATTTTGCATGCTTTTTGAGCTTACCTAGATTCTGTTTTCGGCCATCATCAGTACTGAAAATATCCATATTTTGGCCTTCTTGTAATATCTCATTGAGGGTCTTTGTTGGTTTGATGAATTTTGGGGTACTTCATGTTATAGCCTCATATATCCTCATTCTTGCATAGCATTTTTACCATGTTTGCATACTGATTTGGGGAATGTCATCTACTGTAAATGTTCATATTTTTAGTCCCTCATCAGTGTTGTAGAAGGGTACTTTTCCATTTGAGCATCGCATGTATCACTTGCTTCAATACCCTCTCTTGGCTCGTATTTTTGCATGCTATTGTTGCCCTATCCATGCTTGCCATTTAGCCCTTTTTGTGACTGAAAAATGCTATTTTGGGGCTGCCTTGCTACTGTTTTGCATGTCATGTACCATTATGCATGTTTAGTATGGTTATAGGTCATTCCGGGTGCTTATTATCGCATTTCGGGACCATTCCGCGCATTTGGTATCATTTCCCCGCCTTTCGGGACTGTTTTGCATCATTTGTAAGTGCTGAAATTCCATTTGCATGCTTTGCATATCATTTTCCATGTCATTTCATGCTTAAATGCATTGCCTCGGTTTGCGCGCCCGTGTGCGCGCATTTCGAGGCACCCCATTTTCGTCTCCGGCCTCTCATGTGAGTGTGGCTGAGGCCTCTCATGTTAGTATAAGTCCATTCGCATTTGGAGTCCATTTCATGCTTTATGCCATTACCTCGGTTTGCGTGCCCGCGTGCACGCATTTCGAGGCACTTCATTTTCATCCGACGGCCTCGTGTGAGTGTGGCTGAGGCTCTCTCATGTTAGTGTAAGTCCATTTGCATTCCGTATGCCATTTTAGCTCATGCATCGCGTATGCCATTTTCTCGGTTCGGGCACGCATTCGAGACATCTCATTTTATCTCATTACATATTATTCCATGCCATTTCATGCCTTGGATCATCGCCTCGGTTTGCGTGCCCGTGTGCACGCATTTCGAGGCATCTCATTTTCATAGCATTGTGCATGCTAGGATTGTATTTTAGCTGCATTTCATGCATATCATGCATATTGCATCGTGTTCGGGATAGGAGTTAGCCCGGGCACGGGAAACGAGGCACGTTTCGTACTCCGAGTGACGGAACGGGTCTCAATTCCCAAGTCACCGACACTCCGGATTACCCATGATGGAGTTAGGTTTTGTTGTAGCATTCATCTGCATTCATCCTATATTGAGTTGTGCAATCCGACTCCTCGGCCATCATGCATCGAGATGCGTGATTGGTGGCACGAGGATCGAGGCATGCATATATTTGTGAAATACATTGCTATGCCCCTTTCCTGCTCTCTGTTGCAGCAAAATGAAGAATCAGCAACTTTCGGAGTCTGGCACGCATTTCGAGAACATTGCAAACAGAGGCTAATTGGGGCATCCCAGTGGATTTCCGCGCAAGGCAGCCCAATACATTCATCAGAATCAGGCAGCCCCTGGCTTGCATGCCAGTTTACAGCTTTTTCTTAGTTAATTTGTTAATTATTATTCGGACTGTATATTTGGACTGTATATTCTTTCATTCGGACTGTATTATTTATTCGGACCCTCTGCGCGAGGGCATAATTGTAATAAGTGTGGGTGAGTGTGATGTATGTCTTCCAACCCCCTTTCTTTCTCCCTTTTATTTACCCGCTTATGATGGTTAGATATAGGGCATATTTCAATTAGCATACAGTATGACAGCATGTTTGCATCATTCATCTGTTTTGCACGCACCGGGCTCGGCGCATCATACAAACTGCATTTGTATTTCAATTCCAAATTGAATACGTGTTAGTGTAGCATTCCATATGCCATGTTTAGAATAGCCGAGCCTGCTATAGTTGCATTTTGCATGTGTTGCATTAGGCATTCTGTATATTAGGATCATGCATGATTTCTAATCAGTTTTTGTTTTGGCTTGGAGTACTCGGTGAGTTTTATGCTTTAGCATCCTTGCATGCGTGTGAGTGTTGCCATGAATAGCATGCTTACCATGAGGCTATGTGCTTATGTGATATAACTGCCTTGAATGCCTGTGGGTGGAGGTTGAGTTACTTGAATTGGGACAATCATTGACTGTTTGTTTTAAGCCCACTAGATAGTGGCAAAATCATGTTTTCTAAGCCCACCTGAGGGTGGCAAATCCGTCTTAGCCTACCTGCGGGTAGCACCATCAAACCATTTTCAAACAAACAAACATGAAATGTTTTGTTCCAATTCAGGCGGCCCAGTCTATACTTATTGCTGCGAGCATCACATAGTAACCTAGGCTAATAACCGGAATAAGAACTCACAATGTTTTCAAAATAAGATATCATGGTTAGTAGAGGCCGGTCTTTGACCGGGCGAGCGGGGGTGCTCACGAAGTGACCTTCCCCAATCGTACCCAAGTTCCCGAGCCGAGGCAACTTTGGTGATGACGGACACGTGGCCTTTGGCACCGAGTCAGGGTTTCCTAAATTTCCCAAAAAAATATTTAGGTGGCGACTCTGTATCTGGCAAAGCAGTCCATGTTTGGCACTTCTTTCAAAAATCTGTTTTCCAAAACGATTTGCCGGATTTGGACTCTTTGGTTCAAGATTAAGAACCGTGACACAAATCGAGTCCGAGCTGTAGCGAGGTCCCCCGCGGGCTTGTTACAGTTTCTGGCGACTCTGCTGGGGATTTAGAGAACTTGACTCGAACTCATGATATCTGGTTTTGACTACACTTGTGTGTTTCTTTGCATTGCATTTGCATTGGTGCGCCTAGGACACCGTGTTTGCCATCTGCTATTCCTGAGCGGTTTGCCGGAGGCTTGTCTTGTCAAGGCATGTCCATAAGGCTGACCGGTTACGGGCTCTGCCAGTATGGGAACACAAACCCCGGTTTTACCGGGGCACCCTTTTTGACCATTCGACCTAGTGCATATTCGGATCCATAGTGACCATTCCAAACTAGGACAGGTTGCTTACCCGTTTATAGGTTGTTTGAAACCGCTGTGTGCGTAGTGAAACCCTAGCTCCTGACAAAATAGGACAGGGAAACCCTACCCCAACATAGGGGTGTTTTGGCTCTCACTTATCTGTTATGTGCTTTTAGAGTGCGTCTCTACAGGAATGCATGTATCAGTTATGAGTTTGGGCATCAGGCCTGCGGGCACAGTTCAGTATTTGGGATCAGTTTACCGAGGGTATCAGATTTGAGGCAGAATTTTGGGGGCAGAATTCAGTAGAGGGCACAGTCATCCTGTTATGCTCATATCTGTTTTGGTGAAATCAGGCTGAGATGCTGCATGTTTTCTCTTTTGCTAGGTAGTCCTGGAACCATAGCTTCAGAAGGCTCCGATATCCCCCGGGTACATTGGACTAGTGCTGATAGACTTTGTTAGGTCAGAATTCAATTCAAGGGCAACCAGTGTTCTTTCGCTGAGGCAAGGCAAAGAAAGGCCAGTCAGGGCTCACCGGTTCATCTGATCCGTCAGTCACCAGTCACATCACCTTTGTTCGACTCAGACCGTGATGGCACAGGGTTCGGAAGAATTTGTGGCCGTGGTAGCAGCGCTAATCAGGAACTGCCATGCAGGCTGAGACCAGTATTGAAACGCAGCGCCCATCTGGGGCGTCTGCCTCACATCCAGCTTTGGGACCCCAGCCGAACTTTGACCCACTTCCGCCAGCTGAAGATTTGCAGGGTCCGATCCTCGAGAAGGGTTGGCTCAAGCCCAAGTTTTCAGACCCCTGGTGCAGCCTAATGAGAGGCGTTATCCCCTTGATGCTAATGACCTCGATCTGACCGCAGTGAAAATTGCGAACCTTGAGAAGCAATTCAAAAAGGCACAGGGCCTTAACTCCATTCCCGACATTGAGGATGGGCACACCGAGTCTGCTGTACGGCTCCCAGACAGATTCAAAATGCCACATATTGACCGTTTCGACGGGTCTGGGGATCCAATGGTACATATCCGACTTTTCTTGGATGTCCTAAAGCCGATGGGTCTGACTAAGCCACAGAAACTCTCTCTGTATGGAAGAACCCTGTCGGTGTAGCAGCCACTTGGTACGCTAAGTTGGAGGACAAAGTGAAGCAAAACTGGGAAGAATTGGCTGAGGCCTTTGTCGATCAGTATTCCTACAATACCCAAGTTGAAATGACCATCCAAGAGCTTGAAGCAACCCGCCAAAACCCAAAAGAGCCTTTTGTGAAATTTGTTGCGAGGTGGAGAGCAAAGGCAGCACAGATGACAGATCGCCGCCCTTCTGAGAGGGATCAAGTGCAGATGATGGTGCGAACCTCGAGCATGATATGTTGCAAAATTGATAGTGCTCCGCTATTCACTTTCAAAAGTTTGCATGAACTGGGGGTCAGGTCGAGAATGCGTTCAACAGTGGGATCATTCCCAGAACAAGTGAACCGACAAGGAGGGCGATTGAGGAGTACCAATGCCGGAAGTAGCACTATTCCCGAACCCACTGAAATCAATACAGTCGCCACAGCCAACCCTTTTGCCAATCCAAGCCTACAAACAGCCGACCCAGCCCGAGCCAGGCAGAACTTTCACCCCCTCTATATGAGCCTGACTAGCGCACTAAAACTCCTGATGGAAAGAGGGCATCTCAAACCCCTCGATCCTCAACCTCTTCCCACCCACTCCCAGCCAGACATAACCCTGCCAAGTACTGTATGTACCATCAGCAGCGCGGTCATGGCACCGACCGTTGCTACCGCCTTCGTCATGAGATCCAAAATCTCATCGATAACCGGAAGATAGCCCCATCTTCAGACCCCAATGACCAAACATTTCCCACCTACCTCAATCTCATCCATACACTGCCATCCACCTATGACCCCAACATATACATCACCCCGGCCCATCTACCCAAGCCTGAGGTGTTTCTCCCAGAAAGCATGGACTTATGCATGATGGGTGCACCTGAACCCCAATCATCTCAAACCCATGAACCCACTACTTCCGAGCTGATGAGGATGATTGAAGATCTTCAGAGAACAGTGGCGGATTTAGCCTTTGGAGTTTTGGCTCCATCATCAACCACATCGCCTACCAGGGAGTTCATGTCAAAAGGCTCCCCAAGCTTGGGACGGGCTGCATTAGAAGGCAATCCCTTGGCAAAGTGGAAGCGAGTGAAAGAACAAGATAGGGGCGGACATGGATCCCCATGAATCTTCTGTTGGCTGTTGAGGCTTTGAAAGCCGAGGGACTGAACAAAGAACAAGTGCTCGCGGTTGTCGCAAAAACTGTGGACGACACTTTTGCCACTCAAGTTGGGGCAGTTTGAATCAAGGGCAAGCCGGGAGAAGGGCCGTTGTACCAAGAATGTTCCTTCAGCTATAATCCTCCACTCAGAAGAGATCAGCAAACCAGGCCAGCACCTGCCAATCCCTTTGCTGGTGCGCCAGCAAAAATCCACAAACCCAGAAGTACCAACCCCGAGGTCAGAGGGTCTTCCATGCCCTCCACATGCCTTTATCCAAAGCTTTCCAAATCCTTGTTGGACAAGGCCATCTCAAACCCCTTGAGCCTCGGCCTCTCCCGAACCCTCTTCCGGCTACGCATGATGCTACCCAGTACTGCGCATACCATCAGCAAACTGGCCATACTACCAACAACTGCTTCCGTCTTCGCCATGAAGTACAGGATCTATTTGACAACGGGGTCATCCTCCGCCAGCTCAGCAAAGTCTATCGGCACTGGGTCAGTGAACTTGGGGGATAATGTGTTATGTGATCGAGGGATGAACCACCTGCGGATGCGCTCAGATTACTCCAGCTTGGTGGATGGCATGCACTGTTTGAGCAATGTACAAGTGCTGTTTTTTGCTTTCTGACTTGGGTATTGGGTCAGTTTGTTGTTTTGTTTTGAGTCTGTCTTTTTGTTTTGAGTCAGTCTCTTTTGTTTTGGGTCTGTCTTGTTGTATCGAGTCAGTCCTGTTGTATAGGAGTCGGGTGATTCCGGGGGTGTTACCTCGGGCGTCACCATTTTGTTTTGCGTTTGTCTTTTTGTTTTGTTTTGAGTCTGTTTCTGCCAGGGAGCCAGTTATGCCAACAGATTTTGAATGAAACAGCAGTGATTTTCACGCTCTCGATTTGCTTCTGCCTTGTGCCAGTTGTGCCGGATTTGAATGAAATGGCAGTATTACTAGCTCTGTCTTTTCTGTGCCTTGAAGTCATTGTAATGACCTAGTTTTTCAAAACCTTTTGAACACTGCGGTGAAAACGAAGAGGGAGGAATTCCTCGGGATTTGCAAAACTTTGATCAAATAGAGAAAGAGAGGCGTGCTAAGCCCTTAATGAATGAAATCATGCTTGTTAGTGTGAGTACTGAGAAGGACCCTGCTTTGATCCAGATTGGTTCTACACTGTCTTCAGCGCGAGCGATTTGTCGCTTTCTTAAAAACTTTCAAAAATGTTTTGCGCGGTCCTGCGAAGACCTGTGTGGAATCGCTCTTGAGATTGTGCAGCTAGGATCGCTCTCAGCCTCGAGACTCAACCCCTTTGCTTCAAACCTTGAACTTGAATTCAGAAGTTCAACGGTCAACTACAATGTGAGGCCTGTGTGGCCAGATTTGAAGCAGCCCTCGAACAAGAGGCCAAAGTCAGATCAAGAAGATCAGATCAGAAGAAGCTTGCAAAGCTAGATCAGAAGCACCCTCGAACTAAAAATGTCCGATGTGCTCGAAGAGCCAAGATGGATCCTTCTGCAAATCAATACAGCCACTCTCCTGGATACAGATGGCTTCAATCCAAAACCATTTGGCATGGACTTGTTACACTTTTACCCTTTGAGAGGCTCGCTGGGCCGAAAACCCGGAAGGGCGACCCAGGCAAAAGTTAGAGCAAGAAAAAAAAAAAAAAAAAAAAAGAAAAAAAAAAGAAAAAAAAAAAAAAAAAAGAAAAGAAAAAAGAAAAAAAAAGAGAAGAAGAAAAAGAATGAAAGAAAAGAAAAGAAAAAGAAAAGAAAAAAGCTCGCAAGGTTGAAAACCTGCAACAGGCGCCTTGGCAAAAGTTAGAGCATAAAAAGGAGAGGTTAAATACCCGAGTGTACCTTAACCCCGAACTACGTAAGGCTTGATTCCCATCTTTGGGATACGTAGGCAACTTCATTCTGAAGTCCAGCCGTAAAACACTTCAATTTGATTGTGTCCATGCGATGGTTCTGGTCATCTTTGTCTTCTCTGTATCTGAGGATTTGGTTGTGTTCGTCACTCTGAGGACTGACTACAATGCGCCGCGGTGCTATCAAACAAGGGGCAACTTTCCGTTGCCATTCAGTGTGCTGCGGCGCCATTCAAACAAGGGGCAACTTTCCGTTGCCATTCAATGCGCCGCGTGCCGTTCAAACAAGGGGCAACTTTCCGTTGCCATGCAGCTCTCTTCAAGCACGGGCAGTTTTCCTTGGATCCGAGGTTGTGCATCTCAGGAGTAGGTTTCATGCTCGTTGAGCAAGTGGCCGTTTGCAAAAATAGTTTTTGAGAATTTTTACTGAGGTTGACTAATTTCTCGAAAATCATTCTATCTTTTCCAAAACTGGACCATTTCTTGGACCCAAAAAAGGAAAATTTTCAGTGCTCATAGCCTGACTTGCATGATTTCAAATCAAAAACTGAACAAGCATGTTAATCTAACTCTCATTTTGGTCAAAATTGTTTTAGTAGAAAGCAAAAACAAAAAATGGTCAAAATGATGAACTAGGGGCACAGTTGAGTCAGGTTTCTGTCTTTTCCCTTTATCAACTTGCCAAGGGCACTCTACCTGCCAAGAAGGGCACAACTGAAGTAAAAGGAAGCTGAAAGCTCTCACCCTCCAAGCAACGAGGTATCAAGCCAAGTGCGAAGCACGAACTGGAATGGGCAAGATATTCCACTCCATCATCTGGACAGATCTTATCACGTCCAAACTCCCCGCAAGCATCATCAACCGATGCTAGCTGCAGATTTGCTACACACCAGTTGTAGCGCAACCCCTGTGGGAGGAATTCACTAGCTGCGTGCAGAAGAAGAAGAATCTAGCAGAATGCTAGGGGCAGAGCCCACAACTTGTGTTTATCCATCAACCACCCAGGGGAGGGATGAAAAATGAGAGATTGAAGAATAGAGAGATGTGCGATGTGAGAAAAAGTGAGAAAAGGGTTTTGAGAAAAAATCAGATTGAGTGCCGAGCGATGTGAGAGACACAAATGAGAAAGGGTGGGAAACACTACCCGGTGAAACAGGCTCCCTGTGCACGTCTGAGTGTCGTGTCTTTTTGTTTTATCTCGATTTTGTTTTGAGTCGTTTCGAGTGTTACTCGATGTGTCTAGGTTGTGTGCCTTTTATTTCCTTGTTGAGTCGTTTTGCTGTGTCAGTCGTAGGCTCAATACCTGGTCGAAACTCATCTCTCAATTTCAAAAAAAATCGTTTTGTGCTCAAGTGCTGTGCCATTCTCACATTTGTGCAAAACAGATTGTTCTTTCATAAACCGCAGGTTCAACCCAGGTTGTGAGAACAGTAAAACAGGACCTATCTGAAGCTATTTAGGTTCCGGACTGCAAAGCAAAAGAAAAAGGAAAATTTGGAGCATCTTAGCATGTTTCAACTTTAGCAAAATCCGAGACTGCATTCCAGGTGCACCTTCTCAGGCCTCGCCATTTCTCTGGAGTATGAGTGTGTCTCGACCCCAAGTGTAAGCCTGCTTCAAGTCAGAATGGCAGTCCAAGCAACACCGAGGGTTTACATGCAGATGTTATCTCTCGCCAATTTGAACAGGGTGTGCCCTTTTGAGCTGAGTGTGTTGCAAAGTCCTCTAAGAGGCAAATCAGAGGCACCAGAGTACATATTTGATGCTCCTCTATTGCATAGAATGTGAACTTTCATATACACTGTGTTGCATGCGTGCCGCGCATCGTTATGATTCATGCATAGAATATGCTTGCTTTCGATTCCGCATAGAATATGCTTTGCTTGTTTCATGCATAGAATATGCTTGCTTTCATATTGCATAGAATGTGCTTCCATACTTGCATAGAAAATGCCGTATCTTTGCATAGAAAATGCCCCCATACTTGCATAGAAGATGCATTTTATCGCACTTTCTTGTGCATTTTATCTCGCTCGCACTGTCTTGTGCACTTACACTTTGTATCTCACTTGCACTGTCTTGTGCATCTTGTGGTTGTATCTCGCTCGCACTATCTTGTGCATTTCAAATCAATCGCACTGTTTGTGCATTTATCATTCGCGCTATTTTCGCATCGCACTGTTTGTGCAGTTTACATTCGCGCTATTTTGCGCATCGCACTGTTTGTGCAGTTTATCATTCGCGCTATTTTGCGCATCGCACTGTTTGTGCAGTTTACATTCGCGCTATTTTGCGCATCGCACTGTTTGTGCAGTTTCATTCGCGCTATTTTGCGCACCTCAATCGCACTGTCTGTGCTTTGCATATCACATCGCACTATCTTGTGCATTTCAAATCAATCGCGCTGTTTAGCGTATCGCACTATTTTGTGCATTGTATCATTCGCGCTATTTTGCGCACCTCAATCGCACTGTCCTGTGCTTTGCATATCACATCGCACTATCTTGTGCATTTCAAATCACTCATGCTGTTTACTTATCGCACTATTTTGTGCACTATATCATTTGCGCTATCTTGCGCATCTCACCTGTACTTGTTAGTGCATTACATTTCACTCGCGCTATTTTGCGCATCGCACTATTTTGTGCACATTACTTGCATTGTGCATGCATTTTATCGTGCTATTTTGCGCATCTCACCTGCACTTGTTAGTGCGTTGCATCGCGCTATCTTGCGCACCTTACCGTATCACACTACTTTATGCATTCACTCGCCGACACTGCGTGTGTCAAACTTTCGGAACCACAGGAATCACATTGAATATATGTTGTTAGCATATTGTTCTTGTTGAATTTCTCTCTTTTCCAGGCACGATATTGTATGTACGGTTCATTTGAGACTGGTGCGACCAGACGAATCGCGCAGGTATCGTATCTTCTCCGTGTGAGACGCGACGAGAGTCGAATGATTCTCCGCATTCCTAACTGCATGAAATGTAGTTGTTGCTTTGCATTCTTGCTTAAAATTGTTGCATCTATTTGCGAATACTTGCCTCATTACAGCTTGCTGCATTTGCATGATCATTTGGCTCTGTGCATGTCGCTTTGCATTTTGCCCCCCCTGCCTGCGGGCACGCCTGCGGGCACACCTCTGTTCATCTTGTATGATTGTCTAAGTCTTCGGCCTTGTCAAAAATGGGTCGTCTCTGGGCTTTGACATTCACTCCCGTCATTGTTATGACTTCCGAGTTCTGTCAAAGAGGGGCAACTGTAGACACCCCATTTTTGACCGACCTTAAGACTCAGACGTCACCGATTGAGCGCTCGGTGATGTTGCATATTGTGCTCGTTCAGAAGTCTCAGAGTCGCGGCCGTGCGCCCTGCCTCCGGACTTCCGAACTCTCTTCTGTGCCTTGCCTCGGTTTGCGAACCGGACTCGGTTTTCTCTGTTTTCTTTCCTGAGGGGAGGGAGAGGTCTAGCAGACTATCTCTCAGTGGCCGTGGGCTACATTTCGTGCCCGTAGGCCATTTTGCCCATTTCGGAGCCCGGTTCCCTGTTTTCGGAGCCGTCAAGCTGTGTGCCTCGGTTCGGGACCACCCAATCATCTCCGATTCCTCCGGTTCTTGGCAGGTACCTCTGTTTCATCATAACAAGGGACACTGGGGTCTTAGATACCCACTTCGTGGCTGAACACCACTTTCGGTGCTTAACGGCCAGTTTTCGGGCCTCGAACTGCGTGTTTTGGCCCCCGAGCATTCGTTTTGCATCGGTTTTTGTTCATTCTTGGCAGGTACCTCTGTTTTATCATAACGAGGGACACTGGGGTCTTAGATACCCACTTCGTGGCTGAACACCACTTTCGGTGCTTAACGGCCGTTTTCGGGCCTCGAACTGCGTGTTTTGGCCCCCGAGCATTCGTTTTGCATCGGTTTTTGTTCATTCTTGGCAGGTACCTCTGTTTTATCATAACGAGGGACACTGGGGTCTTAGATACCCACTTCGTGGCCGAATGCCGCTTTCGGTGCTTAACAGCCTATTTTCGGGACCCCGAACTGCGTGTTTTGGTCCCCGAGCGTTCGTTTTGCATCGGTTTTTGTTCATTTTTGGCAGGTACCTCTGTTTTATCCCCAGGAAGATCACTGGAGGGTGGGAGGCTAGCAATTGTCTCAGCAACCTGTTATGCTCTTCCAACGCCCCCCCGGTGCCCGTTTTTCTCACTTCCGGGCTAATGTTGAACACCCTAGGGCCATTTTCTTCGAGCCAAAACCACATATTTGTGTTGTACACACATGGGAGGACCCTAAAAACACATGGCCGGCCATTAATTCTTCTTTTCATTTTTGAACCTCTTTGAAAGTGGATCCGGGAAGGAGAAAAGTCTGCGCGGCTTCACCGAAACGGGCGTAACTCTTTGCACAAGAGGAATTAAAATATGAGGCCACCACCATTGGAAAGATTACTTCTGGGGCTTCATTTTGCACTCAAGAATCTCCTAAGTCCAAATCCGAGGGGAGGAGATATGGTTGGTTGAAGCCCGGTTGGACTGAATCTGCGCGGCTTTACGGAAACTGGCATAACTTTTTCTACAGGAGGAATTTTAATGCAAGGTTTGTGGAATTGGAAAGCTAACTTCTGGGGATTCATCCTAGGGGGTGGCCGGCCATTTTTCTCCTATACCTGGCCGGCCGGCCACCTTTTCCAGCCGGGCGGCCACCTGCAACTAAAGCACCTTTTTGCCCACCTTTTCTCCGATTTTCTTGCCTATATAGCTGGCCTCCCAGCTCTTGAAGAAGGGTTGGAAAATATCTCTCAAGGATATACATTGATATCTATCTCTATCTCTCCATTTTTCTCTCAAATCTTCAAGTTTAGGCTCCATTTCTTCATCATCTTCAAGCTCTACTACCACCACTCCATTCCAGCTGCAAGGAAGGGTTTTTCAAAGGCTTAGGAGCAGCAAACTTGAGCCAAGAAGCAACAAGAGTGTGATCTTCAAGGGTAAGTATCAATCACCCTCTTTTGGCACTTTTTTTTGCACCATTCCTCTACCCTACTTGCTCACTGTTTTAGACTCCGGCCCTAACTGAAAGGGCCTTCTTTTGAGCTATTCTACATGTTTGTTCAAGGGCTCAACCCTGTTTGAGCCCTCTATCACACACTTGCTTCAATATCCTCTTGTATGCCTTGTTTTTGCATGGAATATTAGGCCTATGAGTGATCTGATTTCGAGCATGACATAAACTGTGAGTGGGCCTATTTTGAGCCCCTATTAAACATTTAAGAAGGGCTCAACCCTGTTTGGCCTCTCTATCATGCACTTTCTTCACAATTCCTTCAATTTACCGTAAACTTGCATGATTTTTTTGACCTACATGCAGTCTGTTTTGGAACATGTCATGAACTGTGAGTGAGTTTATTTTGTGTCCCTCTACAACATTGTAGAAGGGATCAATCTTGTTTGGGGTCTTCATATTATACTTGCCTTTATATCTCTCTTTGACCCCATTTTGCATGCCTTTTTGAGCTTACCTAGATTCTGTTTTCGGCCATCATCAGTACTGAAAATATCCATATTTTGGCCTTCTTGTAATATCTCATTGAGGGTCTTTGTTGGTTTGATGAATTTTTGGGGTACTTCATGTTATAGCCTCATATATCCTCATTCTTGCATAGCATTTTTACCATGTTTGCATACTGATTTGGGGAATGTCATCTACTGTAAATGTTCATATTTTTAGTCCCTCATCAGTGTTGTAGAAGGGTACTTTTCCATTTGAGCATCGCATGTATCACTTGCTTCAATACCCCTCTCTTGGCTCGTATTTTTGCATGCTATTGTTGCCCTATCCATGCTTGCCATTTAGCCCTTTTTGTGACTGAAAAATGCTATTTTGGGGGCTGCCTTGCTACTGTTTTGCATGTCATGTACCAATTATGCATGTTTAGTATGGTTATAGGTCATTCCGGGTGCTTATTATCGCATTTCGGGACCATTCCGCGCATTTGGTATCATTTCCCCGCCTTTCGGGACTGTTTTGCATCATTTGTAAGTGCTGAAATTCCATTTGCATGCTTGCATATCATTTTCCATGTCATTTCATGCTTAAATGCATTGCCTCGGTTTGCGCGCCCGTGTGCGCGCATTTCGAGGCACCCCATTTTCGTCTCCGGCCTCTCATGTGAGTGTGGCTGAGGCCCTCTCATGTTAGTATAAGTCCAATTCGCATTTGGAGTACCATTTCATGCTTTATGCCATTACCTCGGTTTGCGTGCCCGCGTGCACGCATTTCGAGGCACTTCATTTTTCATCCGACGGCATCTCGTGTGAGTGTGGCTGAGGCTCTCTCATGTTAGTGTAAGTCCATTCTGCATTCCGTATGCCATTTTAGTCTCATCGCATCGCGTATGCCATTTTCTCGGTTCGGGCACGCACTTCGAGACATCTCATTTTAATCTCATTACATATTATTTCCATGCCATTTCATGCCTTGGGATCATCGCCTCGGTTTGCGTGCCCGTGTGCACGCATTTCGAGGCATCTCATTTTCATAGCATTGTGCATGCTAGGATTGTATTTTAGCTGCATTTCATGCATATCATGCATATTGCATCATGTTCGGGATAGGAGTTGGCCCGGGCACGGGAAACGAGGCACGTTTCGTACTCCGAGTGACGGAACGGGTCTCAATTCCCAAGTCACCGACACTCCGGATTACCCATGATGGAGTTAGGTTTTGTTGTAGCATTCATCTGCATTCATCCTATATTGAGTTGTGTAATCCGACTCCTCGGCCATCATGCATCGAGATGCGTGATTGGTGGCACGAGGATCGAGGCATGCATATATTTGTGAAATACATTGCTATGCCCCTTTCCTGCTCTCTGTTACAGCAAAATGAAGAATCAGCAGTCTTCCGGGGCTTGGCACGCATTTCGAGGAACATTGCAAACAGAGGCTAATTGGGGCATCCCAGTGGATTTCCGCGCAAGGCAGCCCAAACTTGCAGCATTCATCAAAATCAAGGCACCCCCTGGCTTGCATGCCAGTTTATAGTTTTTCTTAGTTAATTTGTATATTATTCGGACTGTAATATTTTGGACTGTAATATTCTTTCATTCGGACTGTATTATTTATTCGGACCCTCTGTGCGAGGGCATAATTGTAATAAGTGTGGGTGAGTGTGATGTATGTCTCCCAACCCCCATTTCTTTCTCCCTTTTATTTACCCGCTTATGATGGTTAGATATAGGGCATATTTCAATTGGCATACAGTATGACAGCATGTTTGCATCATTCATCTGTTTTGCACGCACCGGGCTCGGCGCATCATACAAACTGCATTTGTATTTCAATTCCAAATTGAATACGTGTTAGCTGTAGCATTCCATATGCCATGTTTAGAATAGCTGAGCCTGTTATAGTTGCATTATTGCATGTGTTGCATTAGACATTCCTGTATATCTAGGATCATGCATGATTTCTAATCAATTTTTGTCTTTGGCTTGGAGTACTCGGTGAGTTTTATGCTTTAGCATACTTGCATGCATGTGAGTGTTGCCATGATAGCATGCTTGCCATGAGGCTATGTGCTTATGTGATATAATTGCCTTGAATGCCTGTGGGTGGAGGCTGAGTTATTTGAATTGGGACAATGCGTTGACTGTTTGTTTTAAGCCCACTAGATAGTGGCAAAATCATGTTTTCTAAGCCCACCTGAGGGTGGCAAATCCGCGTCTTAGCCTACCTGCGGGTAGCACCATCAAACCATTTTCAAACAAACAAACATGAAATGTTTTGTTCCAATTCAGGCGGCCCAGTCTATACTTATTTGCTGCGAGCATCACATAGTAACCTAGGCTAATAACCGGAATAAGAACTCACAATGTTTTCAAAATAAGATATCATGGTTAGTAGAGGCCGGTCTTTGACCGGGCGAGCGGGGGTGCTCACGAAGTGACCTTCCCCAATCGTACCCAAGTTCCCGAGCCGAGGCAACTTTGGTGATGACGGACACGTGGCCTTTGGCAACGAGTCAGGGTTTCCTAAATTTCCCAAAAATAAAATATTTAGGTGGCGACTCTGTATCTGGCAAAGCAGTCCATGTTTGGCACTTCTTTCAAAAATCTGTTTTCCAAAACGATTTGCCGGATTTGGACTCTTTGGTTCAAGATTAAGAACCATGACACAAATCGAGTCCGAGCTGTAGCGAGGTCCCCCGCGGGCTTGTTACAGAAGGTCAGATGATCAAAGGAAGCTTGTATAGTTGGATTAGAAGTAGCTCTTGAACTAGGGGCAAAAAAGGTCAGATATTCAAAACTAGGTCATTTCTTAAGCCAATGAAGATCGGCAAGAAAGCCAAGTCCCAGAATCTGAAAAAAGAAAATTTTTGCTGAAAGACAATTGAGTTCCTATCCACAACACTAGAGGCAAATTCAAACCTAATTGGATGGGCTCTTACATTATCAAAACTATTTAGTCAGGGACATCAGTCATTCTCGTGGATTCAGATGACTTAGAGATCCTACGGCCAATCAACATGAACAAGTTAAACTTTTTTATCCTTGAGAGGCTCGCTGGGCCGAAAACCCAGAAGGGTGACCTAGGCAAAAGTGAGAGTTAAAAAAAAAAAAAAAAAAAAAAAAAAAAAAAAAAAAAAAAGAACAAAAATGAAAAAATGGAAACAAAGAAAAAATAAAAGAAAAAAAAGAAGAAAGGAAAAATGGCTCGCAAGGTTGAAAATCCGGAAGGACGGTCTTGGCAAAAGTTAGAGCGCAAAAAGAGAGTGTTAATACCCGAGTGCACCTTACCTGAGAACTATGTATAGCCTAATTCCCATCTTTGGGATACGTAGGCAACTTCATTCTAAAGTTCGGCCCCAACCATTTTCAACATGCTTGTCTTATCTATGTTGATTGGCTTATCCTTGTTCAAACTCGACTATCCTATCCATGTGCAAATTGGCTTATCTTCGTGCTCATCTTCGTTCAAAATCGATTGTCCTATTCCGTTAAAAGATTCAGCTGCAAGACAATTCAAGTTCAGATCTGAGGTTGTGCATCTCAAAAGTTAATTCCATGTTAGTTGAGCAATGACCATTTGCAAACATAGTTTTTGAGGATTTTTAATGAGGTTGATTAATTTCTCGAAACTCATTCTATTTTTCCAAAACTGGACCATTTCTTAGACCCAAAAAAGGAAAATTTTCAATGCTCACAGCTTGACTTACATGATTTTAAAGCAGAATGTCGAACACGCATGTCAATCTAACTCTCATGTTGGTCAAAATTATTTTTAGGCAAAAGTAAAAACACAAAAAAGGTCAAAATGATAAACTAGGGGCACAGTTGAATCAGGTTTTCTGTCTTGTCCCCGTTGTCAGCGGACTCGTCAGAAAGGGCATAGCTGAAGCTAACAACAGAGGCCAAAAGTTCTCTCATCCTTCAAGCAACAAGGTATCGAGCCAAGTGCGAAACACGAACTAGAAATAGAGCAAAATATTTGAACCCCCTCATAAGGTCCACAACTTTCAGCTTATCCATCAACCACACCTAGGAAAGGATAAAAAATAAGAGAGATTAAAGAATAGAGAGATGTGTACTGAGAGAAAAAGTAAAGAAAGGGCTTTTCAGAGAAAAAGAGATTGAGGGCCAAAGTGATGTGAGAGCCACAAATAAGAAAAGGGCAAAAAATAATACCTGGAGAAACAGCCTCCTCGTAAACCGAGAGGTCACCCGTCGATGGAAAGCAAATATCAAAGTGTTGTGTTTGTGATTTTTGTTTTGAGTCTTGTTTTGAGTCGTTTTCATTTCGGTAGATGTAAATAGACGTGTTTAGATTGTTTTTACTTTGTTCTTCCTTTGTTGAGTCGTATTTTGTACTGTGGTCAGTCGTAGGCGCAATACCCAGTTAAGAATTCATTTTTTGTTCCAATTTTAAGAAAATAAATTGTTTTGTGTTCAGAGTGTCGTGTCATTCCCAACATGTCATGCAAGACAGGATTCTTCCTTTCATAAACTACAGGGTCCAACCCCGATAAGAAGAGGAAGCAATAGAATAAGGACCTATCTGAAGCTACGTAGATTCCGGACTGCAAAGCAAAAGAAAAGAGGAAAAATTGGAGCATTTGAGTTTGTTTCAACTTCAGCAAATTCCGAGATTGCATTCCAAATGCACCTTATCAGGCCTTGTCATTTCTTGAAGTATGAGTGTACCTTGACCTTAAGCTCAAAACCTGCTTTAAGTCAAAATGGCAATCAAAGTGCTCTCCCTGAACACCATTCCCTGCCAATGGCGTCTTCGCTGTGTTTCCAATGAGTTCTTAGGAGACCAACTGCGACGATGGAAACTAGAGTTCGAATGGTGATGCTTAGAACACAAAGGTTTGGAATTTTCGAGACTAAAAGCTAGTTTAAATACGCAGGGGTGTATCCTTGGCTTGAAATCTATATGACAACCCCATAAGTTGAGGAATGTGTATGCGCCTCAATTCTGGATATTGCACCAACCTAGTCTGTCACCCCGTTAGAGAATAGGAAAAGTTGTGAATGTGATCAGGAAAAAAAACGGCATCTGTGGCTTCTATATGCAGAGGTTACTCGTTGTCAGCATTTGAGGGCCTTTGAACTGTGAGTTGAAGGTAAGAGTTCGAAGAACACAAGGGGAGATCTCCATTAGAGTAGAGCAGTTCATCACCACTAGCCCCATAAGGTGCTTTCAAAAGCTCCGCTTCGATTGTTTGCTGCATTTTCTCAGCATCATCCACTACATTGCTTGTTACATATATCATGTGCATCTATCGCACAAACTCATCATACTCTGTGCATTTATCGCATCAGTTTAGGAACTCTTCTCACGATTTCAGTGTGGTTTGAGTGTTCCCTTCCTCACACAATTTCAGCATGTTTGGAATTAATCTCAGAACGCGTGGAACGCGACCCTGAGCAATTTTCTCAAAACCTCTTCTCACGATTGCAACGTGGTTTGAGTGTTCCATTTCTCATACGATTTTGACGTGTTTGGAATTTATTTTAAGATGCGTGGAACGCTACCCTGAGCGGTTTTCTCAGGACCTCTTCTTATGATTTCAGCGTAGTTTGAGTGTTCCCTTCCTCACACGATTTTGACGTGTTTGGAATTTATCTCAAGACGCATGGAATGCGATCTTAAGCGATTTTCTCAAGACCTTTTTTCATGATTTTAGCGTGGTTTGAGTGTTCCATTCCTCACACGATTTCAGTGTATTTGGAATTTATCTCAAGATGCGTGAGGTGCGACCTTGAGCAGCAGGACCTCTTCTCACGGTTTCAGCGTGGTTTGAGAGTTCTCTCCCTCATACGATTTTAGCGTGTTTGGGATTTGTTCTTCTTCCTCTCATGATTCCAACGTGGTTGGAGTATGTCACCATATTCATCTACTACATTATCCATCGCATCCATTACATCATACCATTTTATTACCTGCATCATTTCCATGTTAAGCTTAGTTTGGCATGGGCTCATACCTTTCCCTCGTTGAAACATGATTCTGTCATGTGTAAATACCCATGTTGTACTGAGGCCAGTATTGAGGGTGTCAACACCTTTTTTGTGTTAGACGTGATCTATTTTGTGTCCATTTCTTTTCTAGGTAAAATGTGATTCGGCTTACGCCTTATTCACTACATCCATTGTATTCATTGCATCGTACTTTGTCTTGTTGCATTCAGTATTTAGGATCATTATCATCCCATTGCATTGTTATTTCTAGTGCATCTTTCCCCAACAGATCATTCCTCACTTATATCATACCACCCAATTACTTATACTCTTTCTACGAAAAACATAGTTTTGCATGTGCTCGTACCCCTTTCACGTTGAAACATGGTTTGTTATGTATAAGCATCCATGCTGCGCTGAGGCCAGTATTGAGGGTGTAGGCACTTAGCCTGTGTTAGGCGTCGTTTGGATGTACCCACTTCTTTTCTATATAAAACGTAGTTTGATTTGCATATCCATTCCTTTATGGTATTCATGTATTTTGCACTGCTTGTGGTTTGATTGTTTCATTACATTGAACATATCATTTGCATCCTGTCCCTGAACTACGCTGGTTTGATTCCTTGCAAAGGGATACGTAGGCAACCCTCGGGTTCAACCAACTGCATTTGCATTTTGTTTGTTTGCCCAAGTCTTACAGCCTTGTCAAAATGGGTCATCTTCGGGCTTTGACATTCACTCACATCATTTCATGACTTCGAGCTCTGTCAAAGAGGGGCAACTGTAGACACCCCATTTTTGACTTTCTTTAAGACTTGGGTTCCTCAAGTTAATCACTCGATAATGAAAGTTACGTTGTGCAAACGTTAGATTTCTTCAGCAAGCTTCTAAATCCCAACCTTACACCCCATTTTTGACCAAAACTATTTTAGACCTTAAAACCCTCTTTTTCAAAATATTTTTCCAAATGTTTCTATGATATTCCGAGACTCGCATTTTATTTAAAACATTGCACTTTTCGGTAAACCGAGTAAGGACAAAGTGAAAATAAATAAAAAAAGGTGAACTCTTTGAAAAATCTTTAAAAACATCTTATTTATAGGTTTGAAGTTGAAGGAAATAGGAGGGGAGGAAAGAAAACTAGTTGGAGAAAAAGTTGGGCATCAATCCTTTAGGATAAAAATGAGCAACCTTCACTAAAATAGGTATATCTCTTTGTACACTTAGAATTTAGATGTGAGGCCACTACCATTGGAAAGTATACTTCCGGGCTTCAATTTAGACTCAAGAATGACCTAAAACCGAGTCCGGATAAAGGAGATATGCCCATTTGAAATCAAGCTTGAAAACAAATTTTTGTCTGACCGGCCACTAGTGGCCTGCCGCCCCTTTTTAGTGGCCTGCCAACCACTTATGTCAAAAAATAGATTTTTGCAGATATTTGTGCTAGCTATCCCCCACAGGTGCATGCACGACACCAGCTATTCCTATATAGATATTTTTGATTGAGTAACATGTTTTTTATATATACTTGACCACCCCTCTTGAAATTAGATTAGAAAAAAAATTCTTAAGGACCATAACTTGCATAGCACTCTCTCTCTCTCTCTCTTTCTCTCTCTCTCTCTCTCTATATATATATATATCTTGTAACCTACACAATCTCTCTCTACACTTCCTAAACCAAAAATTTAGTTCTTTTTGCTAAGGTTCTTGAACTCAAATCTCAGCCCTTGAAAGTGAGAACTTGTAGGTTTGTTAACAAAAGAGTTACCTTGCTTCAAGAGGTATAATTTTGGGCATCTCTACACTACTTCTTTCCTATCTTTTCTTACTATTTTTGAACTATTTTTACACTATTTTTATGGGCTGAAGCTTGTGGTTTAAGGCTATTAAAGGTAAAGGGGTTAATCACCCTTCTTTGAACCTTATCTCCTAAGCCTTTACACTTGTGTTTCCCATCTCTTTCTCAATTTTTTTTTGAGCTTTTTACCACTGATTTTCAAAGGTTTTCAGAGGCTAAAAATGTGGTTTTGAAGTCCCAAAAATGGAAGGGTTAGCCACCCCTCCTTTGGCTTGTTAACTAGTTTAAATTCTCTATTGTTTTAGCTTACTCATTTAACTATTTTTACCTCAATTCCAGCATTGTTTTGAGCTAACTTAGAACTGCTTTTATGTGTTAGTTTGATTTATGCTTTGTAGTGCATGCTTGTAGTATAATGGTCCTCATAGGCTTGGTAGTTTAGGCCTTAGCTAGCAACCTATTTGAGTTGATAGCATTTATTTCTTGCTTTCCATACTTGTGTTCACCTCTAAGCATCTCTGCAATCTCCCTCATTTCTTGACTTTTTCTCTTTGTTTTGAGAGTTGCTCCAAAAGGAGTATTGTTTAAGCTTGAAGGGTGACATTGTGTTTAATGGTTTAATCCCTTTGGGGGTTCATTACCAACAGCATGATCTTACTCTCATGCCTAAAACAACATTTGATTTGTACTTCCCTCCTTTAGTGGACTTAAAACTCATTATTGGACTTAATTGACTAATGAATGGAAGGTAATTTAACAAGGGGTACTCAATGGTTTAAAAAATGGAATAAGATAACAAAATGGTTTGGGTTCAATCGGACGTTAATTGAACCCATTGAGTCTTGAGTTGTTTCATACTTGTTCGTGATGAAAACGGTTCAAGAATCAATGTCAACCATTTCCTTTGATCAATCCATGATAGGGAGGAGATTTTGAGAGTCTTTTATTGTGCATTTATCGAAATTGTATCCCTTGGTTCATAAGTCATCACGCAATGAAATTGCACCGGTTTATGGCTTGCGAATCGAGCCTACCTCTCATTTGAGTTGTTTGATGATAAGGAGAGGCAGGATAGACAAACATCCTTTAAGAATGCTCTGTTTATGCTTTGTTTATTTTCTGCCGCAACAGGAGAAATCCACCTTTACTGGGCGGCAGGGCCACTATTAGTGGCCGGCCGGCCACTTTTTCCAACAAGACAGTGTACTATTTCCTACAGAACAGGCAAAAACTGAGGTGAAAAATTAGTGCAATCTCCTGATTGTGTAACAGAAGCATTTTGGTAGCAAAACGGAAAGCATTTTTGGGTGGAAATCCACATCCATACATGAACCGTCCCTCGATTCTTGGGATCCATTAAAATAATGTTGTAATAGTAGTATGTTGTACTTAAAGTAACGAACCTATAACTAATTAGTTAGTTCAGTTAGAATAGCTATTTAGTTTTGTATTGTACTTAATTAATTAGCTAAAGTAGTTAGTTAATTTATGGTATTATAATAATTAGCTAGTATAGTTAATTTATTTCATTTGGGTTGTAATAGATTAGTTAATTCGTAGTAATTAGCTAGGGCATTCATTCGGACCCTCTTGTGCGAGGGCAAATATGTAATAATGTGTATGTCTTCCAACCCCAAGTCTTTCTCCCTTTTATTTACTCGCTTATGATGGGTAGCTTAGAACATCATATTTCTTTTAGCATTTTCCATGTTTGCATCCATTTGTTTTGCATGCATGAGGTTCAGCTCATCATTCTAACAAAGTATCGTAATTTACATACTTCGTTGAAAACATGTTGAAACTGCATGCTATCAAGTTGTTTCAAATGCCATATTAGTAGCTGAGCCTATTAATTACATATTGCATGTGTTGCATTAGTCATATTTCATTAGTTAGGATCATGTATTTTTCTAACTATTTTCTCTGTTTTGGCTCGACTCGGAATTGGGGTAAGCTCTATTGCTTTAACATATTGCATAAGTGTGATTGTTGCCATGTCGAGCATGATTACCATGAGGCTAAATGCTTATGTGCTATATCTGTGGATGAAGGCTAGTTGTTCAAATTGGGATAAGTTGATGAATGTACATATGAGCCTACTTTTTTTTAAGTGATATGTATTCAAACCTTTATTTTTCAAAACAAATATCAAAGTGTTCCAATTTTTGCCAATTAGTCTATACTTGTGTGCAACACGTAATAAGTTAGCCTAATAAATCGGAACGAGAGCATATAATGTAAATAAGATTCACATCATGATTAGTAGAGACCGATCTTTGATCGGGCGAGTGGGGTGCTCAACTCATGACATTCCCCTCTCGTACCTAAGTTTCCGAGCTGAGACAATCTTGGTGATGACAGACACGTAGCCTTTGGTACGAGTCTTGGGTTTCCTAAATTTTCCAAAATATTTAGGTAGCGACTCTATATCTGGCAAAACAGTCAATTTTTAACATTTTGATTCAAAATTGATTTTTCAAAAAAATTGCCGAATTTGGACTCATTTGTGTTTATTTATTTGACGTTGCACTTGTGGAATCAAATTCAGAACCACAGGTGTCCGAACTGTAAGGCTAGTCGTATTCGAAAGGAGCACGAAAGTCAAGCTACAGTAGCTTATTTGCATTTGGGAAAAGAATGAGCCAAAGGTGGTCATATAGTTGATTGTTAAGTTTATAAGCCAACAATTAGATTGTTGAATCTCTTCTAATCATTAGTCATCTTATTATCGGGTTATATTAATTGGTGAGAAATCATCAAATTGTAAGCAGCCTCTCAGATGTGAGAGATTAGAGGTTTGGGTTTATTTCGAATTCACGGATGAGGCTTATTAACTGTTGACTTTGTGATTGATAGGCCCAACCCAATATTTGTATTTGGGCATATTTTGACTCAATATAATGATGGTTAGTATCAAACTAGAGAGAATTTCATTATGATAGTACAGAGAGAGAGGGGAATCTTCTACCATAACCAGAATAAGTATAATTCTTTTTCAAAATTAATCCACACCAAACCACCGTCTCATGCCTACACCAAGAAGTATGATTAGACTTCATCTAACCAACCCTCTTGAGTAATTTTCTCTTATAATAAACAATCCACTAGTTCTTTTGCAACTTTTTGTCTAAGCAAAGCACTGCATATATTCTTCAATCAAAACAAAACCAAGTCTCCTCTAATTTCATTGTCAAACTTTTTGTCACAAGCCAGAGAAATGGAGACACAAATTCACCCTTTTCTTTTTTCTTTTACCTTTCCAATTTTCCCCGGGTGAGCTATCTTCTTGGAAGAAAAACAAATTGTGATCTCTTTTTATGCACGCGTAAATTCTCATCGTTGGTATTGTTTTTATTTTGATTTAGCTGCTATACAATTTCACTGAGCTTTCCAACAACTCACGGTTGTCTCCAGGAATTTCTTTTATTTTTGATCCGTTCTTGTAAATCTTGAAAGATGGAATGGAGCTCACATTCTCTGACTTTGCTAGGTAGGGGTGATCTTCGATTTCCACCTGAATTTACCAACACATATAGATATTGTTAGCTAGATCAATTCAATGATAGCCACCAATGATTTATTCTACATGAAAATTTTTCGCATCAAATTAACTCATTTTTGCTTTTGATCTTTTTATTTCTAGTTTTTGTTCGAAAGTGACAAACCTTGAGGAAGTTGATGGATGGGAAGCCTTTGCAGACTTGTTCCATGAGCTGTAACACTTGCTTGTGGCATGTTTTGTTGCAGAAAAGCACCACTGACATCCCTGTCATTTAGGAAAATTGAATTTGTTCAATTTTTCAGAAATCCTACAAAAGCAAAAAGAACTAAAAGGAAAGGAAATTTATGAATTACCAGGCGCGGTTACGAAGTGTCTGAATCGCTCGTTGCTAGAGATGAATACCAAATTAGACCCAAACTTCATTTCCTTTGTGTCTTCACCATGTTGTTCTTTGATCTGAACTCGGGCCTCAAACAAGGCCTTCCCCACCTCCTCATCTCCTGGAGTTTCACGTAGCAGCGTCTCATAATCTTGAATTACAGCCTCCCATCTTTCCAGCTGACCAAACAAACCAACAGTCAACTTTACAAATTGTGGGTATAAAACCAATTTGCAAACAGAAAACATGTAAAGCAAAATGTTGTTAGAAAATCTAAATTATTAGACTTCAATATGGAAACAAAGGGAGTCTCACCTTGGCATTGCAGTTGGCTCTTCTCAGTCTGGCCTTGCTGTAAGAAGGCTTGACATTAAGGGCTGCAGTGCAATCTTCTGCTGCTTTCTCGAATTGGCCTAACTTAGATCGACAAGCTGCTCGGTTGCAGAGCAAAATTGAGTTGTGTGAATCGTATTCTAGTCCTTCGCCATATGCAAAACAGGCCTCTGAGAATTTCATCTCCTTGAAAAGCTGGTTACCATTTGAACGAGCCAACACCACAGCCCGAGCCCTCTTCACAACTGCATTTACCTCATTACTTGAGTCTAGTCGAGCTGCCCACTGGGCAACAGACAGTGCATCCTCAAACCTAGGACATTTCAAGATTTGAAATTTTAGGACATTTCATTATAAATATTGCAAATCTTCAAATCGCAAGTGTTATACGCACTAAACAAGTGAGACTAGACCATGTAAAACAGTCCCAAGTATGACACTTGAACATTACATTGTAACAAACATTAAAACTTTTTCAATTTTACTCACCTGCCATCAACTATGTAGACCTGTGCTCGAATTGATAGCAGATAAGCGCTGCAGGATGGGCCAAAGAACTGAGTACAAGAATCAATATCAAAACAAGGTCCTTTCTGAAATGTGTTGTACGCATCGTGGTGCCTATGGAGCTTCAATAATGCTTCAACTTGCTTAGCATAGATCTTCATGAAAAAAAGTTTACCGGGAATGAGGAGAGTAAGTATGGCAAGACTGCTAATCAATAAGTTTCGGTGTTGACATGGAAAAGAAGGGGGTGTGGAGAGAGGTAGTCAACCTGTGGAGCTGAATCAGCACCGGAAAAAATTGCAGACTGGCTCCCCTTTAGCAATGAGTTCCAATCTTCTAGCTCTATGGCTTTGGTGCACGCGGTGACATGTTTTTTAATAGCTTCAGCTTTGGCAATGTCATTGTTGTCGGCCTTAAGGCCTGATTGTTTGTAGTGATGCAGTGCTTTCTCTGCTTCTCCCAATCTATGCGACACAATAAACATAGTCATACATCATGTTTCTGAAAACTGTTTTGGCGAAACTTTTTCTCAAAAACACCCCTTTTATATCCCTCTTTTTTTGTGTTTTTGCAACGAAATAACAAAAATTTCAAAAATAGTGTGAAAATAGTTTTCAAAAATTCAAAAACTTCTGATATTTTTTAAAAAGTGAGTTGTTTTCAAAAAATTCTCTCAAAAACAGTTTTCAAAAACAGCTTGCCAAATAATTTTTTACTATTTTCTGAAAAATGCAAACAGAAAATACAAAACCAAAACACAACCAAACAGGTTTCGCCAAGTAGCACTGTCTGGTGTCACTTTGGTTTTCCTTTCTCTTTTCGAAAATAAAAATAAAAATTAATAAATAAATAAAAAGTCATAATTCCATATCACTTTTTTCTGCAAAATAGTTTTAAAAAGTTTATAAACAATATTTTGATAATATAAAAAAACCCTCTTTCAATTCATTAGATTAAAAATTAGATACCTGAGATACAGTGTCGCGAGCCGATGATGAGCTCTGTGATAACAAGGCTGAATCCGAATAGCCTCTCTGCACTCAAACACTGCCTCTACCAAACGCCCCAAACCAATCAAAGCAGCACTTTTGTTGCTATGATATGATGCCCTGTTTGGATCAATAGAAATTGCTTGATTGTACAAACCCAAAGCCTCTTCAAATCTACCCTCTTTGTACCTGTCATTTCCCAGAGACTTCAACACTTCAGGGTCTAATCTATTCATCATTCCCCCCAAAATATTGCGAAATTGTGGGCTTTCAGCACCTGTCCTCCTCACAATGTTGCCTGTGATCACAGTCCTAGGATGAAAATCCAGAGCCTTATTATTAAGATTGTCTGTTAATGAAACAGTTTTGGTCCCCGGCTGCTTCAGAATGTTGCCCGAAGAGGCTCCGTGAAGTGTTCCGCTTGAATTGGACAGTCGGTGGTGCTCCCTGATCGTCAGGCTCAGCTCGCCGGAGGTGAATGTTGAAGCCTTCCTTAGGCCTGAACTGTTTGATGATGATGTCGAGCTTCTCGTGGCGTCTGAAGGCCTTGAACTGATGGCATTTGGATTCTTTATCGGTTTTTCTTCGACTTTTGGTTGATATTTAGTTTCTGAAGGCCTTGAACTGGTGGAATTTGGATTCTTTCTCGGGTTTTCATTGACTTTTGGTGCAGATTTAGCAGGGACAGGAAGTGTTGTCTCACCGGAGCCACTTCGCAGCCTGTTGACATTATGGGTGTTTGGAGACTTGATTGAATTGTTGTTTCCGTTAGTTGGAAGAGATTTTCTGGGTGTTTTTCGCGGCCCAAAGCTTCGATGTCGGAAAATTGAACTTATGAAACCACAACCCAGTTCATTATCTGCAGCATATTTCACTGTTTCTGCCATGAATCTCTCTCTCTCTCTCTCTCTCTCCAGACCAAAAAATTGAAAATGTTGATACTACAAAATGCTAGCTATTATGTGCTTTATAAAGACTGAACTTGAAAGAATATATGCGCCTAGAGAAGAAAATAACAATAAATGAATAAAAGAATATCAAGAGAAGGCTTGTATGAGAAGGATGTAACATGGCAGGGTTGTTTCAGCGGAGGCGTGTATTTATACATTTGAGGCCCTATTTGGAGTGGAGGCCAAGGAACCAACTTTATTTCTTTGGAAAATTTTAGAGATGAAAGTCCAATTAGAGAGGATGTGGCAAATATTAAAAGAGGGAAAGAGTTGTTCAAATTAAAATATTTAAAATACCCAGCAACAGCCATTAGGTGAAGGAGTTTTTTATTTTCTTTTTCTTGATTAATGGGCAGGCTTATTCAATGGCTAAAATTGTTTAGGTGATAAGTTTTGAAGAAAAAGAAAGATTAGTGCAAAGCAAAAACCTAATGCCTTGCGCTCAAGTAGACAATGGGCCTCCGGCTATTTCTTTCCAATCAATAAAAAAATTCATACATGATAATGTGGATGAACCATGCTCCAAGTCCTAAGGGTAATTGTTATACAAACAAAATATAAAAAATTGGGTTAATTACAAAAAAAAAAAAAAAAAAAAAAAAAAAAAAAAAACTCCAAGGTTTCACGCATTTTTTACTTTAAATTCTAGTGTTTTAATTTTGATAAATTAAATCCTAGAGTTCCATCCGTGTTTCAATTTGCCCATTCCGTTTATCTCCGCCTATGCAAGGTAACGGAGATGGTTTAAAATGAAGAATACTAGGGTTTAAAGTGAAAAATACATAAAACCTTGGATTTTTTTTTGTGTAATTAACCATTTTTTAAAATTAAAATACTAAAAATAAAAAATGATTAATTACAAAATAAACCCTAAGATTTCACGTACTTTTTACTTCAAACCCCCTCTGTTACCTTACACAGATAGAGATGAATGGAGGGGGTAAATTGAAATATGGATGGAACTCCAGAGTTTAATTTATCGAAATTGAAACACCAAGATTTATAGTGAAAAATGTGTGAAACCTTGAAGGTTTTTTTTTGTAATTAATTCTAAAAAATTTATACTAATGTCTCATTTATATATATTTGTTAGAAGTCAAAATATTTGTTATTTTAGTTCATAATTATAAGAATATCATTGCCATAGTATTTTTATTCTAAATTTTGTGTAAAAATTCTGTTTGAATATTATTTTTGTGCATAAAATATAGTACTAATAGCACAACATTTATTTTAGATGGGGTCTACTCTACAAAGATGAATACAATACTATTTTGTGCATTTTTAAGTGAAAAAAAAAAATAGAAAAAATGCCAAACGAATGTTGGACTTCCAATCACCTCTGGATTTTTTTATTTAAGTGAATTTTTTATTGATCACGTGTTGGAAGCTACAATATGCCATTAAATAACAAAAAAAGACTATACATTATTACATGTTTGAAAGAGTCACAATGTTTTTCAATCCTGTTTAATTGGTACATTTGATTTGGAGAAGATTTTATGTAAATTTTTGTTTTTAATTCAAAGCAGTAGTATGTTCATTTGCATTTACGAAGTCATGAAAGAGGGACTTCTCCAATTACGAAGAGGACACAGTTCTTTCTCTTTTGTAATTAGTTGTCTAAATTTTTTATCTTTCATCTGCGCATCCGAAACATTTTTGTTTTTCATTCTCTGTTTTGAAAACTTAAAACAATGAAAACTAATACAGAAATCACGTTTTTGAAAACTATTTTTGATTTTTTTTAAAAAAAATTTAAATACACTTTTTTCTAAAAGATATTTTTAGATTTGTTGAACACCACAAATCCAACATATTTATCCAGAATTATCAATTTGTGTGTGGTTCAGATTTTTTTCCATACACGATCAACATAACACCATTTTAATCTCCACCACACAACCGAGGCAAAAGTCTGTCACATTTTTTTAGTAAGATTTTTGTTTTTAAATTGTTTTCTAAACTTTTGAAAATTGTTAGGTGTAGTTCGATAATGTTTACATTTGTTATATTTTGCTTACAAAAAATATTAAATACATTTATGCTTATTTTTTATGGAAAAAAAAAATATTTTTTCAAAAATTGTAAACAGATTAAAAAATGTTTTAAAGTTATAAGATTTTTGTAAGTATAAACAAATTTTTTTAAATAAAACCATTACCAAATGGGCTCTTAGCCTTTGCAAGAGCATCCACATTAGATTTAGTAAATTTGAGTCAAATTATAACTAAAAATTTACTTTTGTATTTTAGCTAGCATTTTTTTTTTAAAATTTAGTCAAAACCCTTTCATTAGACCCTTGTTTGGTGAAAGGGCAACCCAATCTATTTTGCTTCATAAACCTACTAAGGAGGAGACGCATAATTGAGTAAGAATAAAGTAAAATATCATTTTTTTTCTTGTATAATATTACCAGAGTAATATGTTACTATGAATCAGGATAACATGTTACTGTTTACAGAAGTCTTGACGGTAATAAAAAAAAAATTTAAAGAATTTCATACTCAATATGAATCTTATTTCATAGATCTTGATGAGAGGATTGTAAAAATTTTAATTTTATTAAAAATCGACATTTAAATCAAAAGTTATATTATTTTAAAATTTAATATTTTGGTAATAGTGATATGTGTTGAATATTTCAAGAAAAACTTTTTATACTTATCCTTAATGTATTAAAATTTTATTATGAAGAGGCTTTGACCAAATCTCTATTTTTATTTTTTTTATTTTTTTTTATGCACACACTTCATCGGACTCTCTATTTTAAAATTTAATTTCATAAAATATTCATTTTTTATTGGGTGGTCAACCGAGTAGATGACCAGATGGTCAACCACTTGGTGAAATTTTCTCTAGAACAAATATTGAAATAGTGTATAACTTGTGAACAATACATCACTACATCAAGTGATGTACTGTAACAATGTCAAAATTTATTTTGTTGTAACTAACCTAATGCAAGGATTCTTTTAGACCTTATTTAACTAATATAGCTCCAAAATTAATAAAGGAAATCTAATGTGGATGCTCTAAGATTTTCAATAATTTTGTTATCTAAAACACAAAAAACAAAGGAATTTTAGGGTATAAGTCTATTTTTTAATCTTTTGAGATGTCCAAACTCTAATCTTTGATCAAAACAGACACAATTTACCCAAAAGAATCTATCTATGGAAATCTATTTATTGAAATTCACCAAGTTATATTAAAATGTGACATATGTCACTCATTCAATATTCATCAGTTGAATATCACATTTCTCTATCTCACCACTACCACCTATTGTTGCCGATGATTTCTTCAGCCAATTTTCTTGCAACTAATGACTTTTCGTCATAGCCATATCACCAAATAAAATTTTACTTTGAATTACTTTTCACTAATTTTCTACAAAAACAAAACAAAACAAAAATTTTGAAACCCACTAGTAGGTACACCAAAATTTAACTCATGTCGTTCTCATAACCAAATGGGCAAAGATCAAGTTGGGAAAATATGGCGTCATCTAAAAAAGATTAATATATAAGCCATTCCACGCACCAATACTAAACAAACACTAACCTTAAAACTAAGGGCAAATTACTTACACCTCTCTTGATTTGTTAAATTATAAGTTTTTTTTTTTTAAATTTCATCTTATCTTTTGAGATTTATATTCGCATAACAATTTAACTCCTGCAGTAAACTAAACGTTAAGAATGATTACAGGAGCAATATTGATAGACAATATTACCTTTTGTATCTTTCCAAAGCACCAAATAACCTGATTTAACTTGAAATTTCTTTAAAAAGTCAACAAAATTTACAAAAAGATTATGTTAGATGAAAAAAAAAAATTAAGTTTTTTGAACCATGTTTAGTTTGTTGTTTAGAAGAAAAAAAAAAATCAGAGTTGTTTTTTGAAAAAATGAACACTAATTTAATAAAAATAAAAATGAAAAAATATATTTAATTTGTAAAATTTATTTCTAACCAATCAAAAGATAAAATTATATAAAAATGATAATTAATTTTTTTTTATTTCTTAACCAAATTAATTTTTAATTTAAAAAAAATTTAAAATAAATTTTTAAAAATCAAACCAAACATACCTTAAGAATCTTTTGATAAGCCATTTCTTGCATTGATAACTTGTTTGATTATTTATTAATTTTATAATATTTTCACTATCTGATAAGTGTTTTTCCATTTTAATTTTACATTTCATAACTTATTTAATTAATTAATTTTGTATTCATAACTTATTCAATTAATTTGTTATTTTTTGAGTTTTTTTTGGGTGAATAGTTATTTTTGGTTGATAAATAAGTACTATGGAATCCTCTTCAACATGGAAGGAATGAAGAAAGAGCACTCAAGTAGCTTGAAATTGAAATATTAGCTTATAAAAATTAATACATTATCTTATGTTTTTTGTATTCAATGAATTTTTTAAAAAATATTTTGCACAAATTTTATACTTCTCTAATATATCTAAATTAAATTGATCTAATCTAAATATAATGGTGGAAATAAAAATAAAAAATTATATTCACATATAAAATTTTATACAAAAAATATCATAAAAATATTGTGATAGTGATATTGTTGTAAATATATAAATCATGTTTATGGATATTTTGTTTTAAAGTGAAAAGTCACCATTAAGTCATATCATTGTGTTTGAAAATTCCATATAAAATTTACGTTTGTATGTTATCACTTAATAATAATATATTCAGATAGAATTTAATGATGAAAAGTTATATAGTGTAATCATGATGATAGGAAGAAGAAATAGTAGAAAAAAGAGCAAGATGGTCGCTTAAAAAATTTTAGGATATAACATCATCAAATCTATGGACAATTTGTAATGATATAAGAAATCTCAAGGAGGGAAATATATTTTTCAAATGTGCAGGGATCTGTATTAAACAAAAATCTCATGGATGTCAGTGTAATTTACCAAGAGCATGTTAGTAAGTTTACTATCTCTGTTAACAGAGTTAATTGCAATGGGACAATAGCCCTGTTTGGCAGAGCTTAATTACAGCTTATTTCAGCTTTCAGTTTAATTTAAGCTATTTTGATATGTTTGGTTTAGCTTATAGCTTATAGCTTATAGTTTTTTGGAAGTCAGAAATCAGCTTATTCTTTGAGTGGGGCATGAGATGCTTTAAGAATAAGCTGGAAATCAGCTTAAGCTGAAAGTTATAAGCTATAAGCTGTTTAGGCATAAGCTATAAGAACTTTCCCACAGCTCTACCAAACAGGGCCAATATTTAATTTCTAAAATTTCAAAAAAATTTATAATTTAATTAAATCTTAAAAGTATAAATAATTTGCCCTAAAATTAAAAATACATGAACTAAACATGTCTTTCATTAACTTTTTTGCAATAATGATTGATGTCTCCACATGCGAAGACGAAGATCGATCAACAGCCGACGTTGATTCCAGTGTCAGACACATATTACTAACACATACAATGATGTGGCCACCAAAAATCTATCGTCTGTTCCTCTGTCGGTGGATTGAATTTGAATCAAATTCATGTTGGTAGGATTGATCTGATGCAATTTACATGTTTCATTTTAAAATTAAAATTTTGATATTTTTATTTTATTTTATTTAAATCACATTATTTATTTATAATATTACATATTTATTTTATAAAAAATTAAAAAATATATCTATTTAAATTATCGCAAATAATACTAATATATATATGATTTGTTATGGGTGTTCTCGTTCGGACCCCTCCAAGGTTCTTTGATTTTGGAGAATAGCTGTCTACCACCATGTACACGCTCTCCATTATGTTCATCTTTGTCAAATTGTGATTACAACAATGCTATAAACTTTTAAAAAACACAATTTTTATCATTCTCATTTATTTGTGATTGATCCAGAAAAGAAAAAAATAAAATAAAATAAAATAAAAGCATATAATTAATCTACATCATTTTGAGAGTCATAAGAGTCTCCAACTTTAGGGGTCTCAGGGTTCGTTTGGAATGTGAGTTGATTTTTTAACTTTTTGATTATTTTAACCTATGGCTAAAAAGTCTTGTTTTGAATGAATTTTTTTTGATTTTTTTAATTTTTGTGAGAAAAAAATATAATAATTATGATTTGGATGTGACATTTTATCATATTGACTTTTTAGTCTATTTTATTTTTTTTTATAACTATTTTAACCAAAAAATCCTTGGATATATATATATATATATATATTTTTTTTACAGGAAAATCTTCCCTACCTTCTCGCAAGTCCAAGGCAGCGCCTCTTGCAGAGATCACCAGGGTGTCCTGTTAGCTATTCCGAGCGAGGAGACTATAACCTGAGAACTTGCTCCGACCTTCCAAGACAAGCTCCGCTTAAGTCAGGACTCGCACAGCGGGGAAGCATTGAACCCACACCAAATGCTGATTAGACAACTTGAGATCCAACCTCTTAACCAACTGTGTTTCGCCCAAAAATTGGCCCAAGGGGAGAGAATTAAACTCATGATCTTAGGACTTAAACCCCAAGACTTAACCACAATGCCACCTACCCTTGGATTATTCTCCCAAACGAGCCCAATATTTTTGTTTGCCACTCAAAACTGGTCGGTGAAGCTGGCAGACCCCTGACACCAACTCATCACACTATTCATGAAACAAGCCGCGTCTGAACGGTACATATTTGACTCACTGCTCCATTCAACAAATTAGGAGTTGTTTTGAAATTTAAAAATGTTAAGAATTTATTCTTATCAGTTTATGCCACCGTTTGGGAGGTGAGTTGGCTTTTTGATTTTTTAATTTTTTTGACTATTTTAATTTGGATTAAAAAGTTTAGTTTGGAAAGAGCTTTTTGACTTTTTTGACTTTTTTTGTGAGAGAAGAATGTAATGATTATGAGTTGGATGTGATATTTTGTTTGTTATGGCTAAAATAGTTTATTTTGTCTTTTGTGACTAAAATAGTCCCAAACCTCATTGCCAAACGTTATCCAATATATTTGTATAGTAAAGATTAAATTGATAAAGCGTGAAATTTATAAATAAAATAAATTTGAATCATTGATTCTTTATTCCAGGTAAATTCTAAATTTATAAGGCTTACTTTGTAATGTTGTTTGGAAATTACTCTTTTTTAGTGACTTGTACATTTTTATAAAAGAACGTACAGAAAAAAGAAAAGAAAAAAAAAAGAAAAGAAAAGAAAAAGGAAGGAGAAGAGACTTTTTTTTGTAATGATTTTTTTTTTTTTTACTAGTATTGAAAGTTCCCAAAATAGGTTTAAATGACATGAATAGGCCCACAAGGACCACAGCCCACAGTGAACAAACCCAAGCCCACCATTTAGACTCCATTACATAACCCGGGTAGTAAAATCGAGGACAGCTGAAGGCCAACTAAACAGGGAAGGCCAATGATACTCGGACACATGGCAGGTGCAGAACAGGACACGTCAGCAGACAAAGATCTGCAAAGTTATTGCCACAATACATCACCATTAATGCGGCCCATCACAGCATTTATTACGACAACACCTCCCCGTCGGAAGAGCGCCACCTTACCCTGTACAAGACAAGCTACAACACAGACTTTGGGCGTGAGGGGCACGTCGGAAGGGACAGTAAAATGATTACCAAAAGATATAAGCAAGCATGGAAGACTAGAAGAAGGTTAAGCTTTTCTATCTCTAATCCCTCTCTCTCTCTCTCTCTCTCTCCCTTTACGTTGTCTACTTCCTCTTTCTAATTCACACACCGGAGGGTTCGCCGGGGGACTACCCCGTTCCCCGTTGGACTTGTTTGCAGGTCTTCCAGTGGGCTTCATCACTCGGACGTGGGCTTGAGGGGCTTGGATCAGTCCGGTCCATATACTGTGAACGAACCGTATCATCAGTTGGCACCGTCTGTGGGAACTGGTTTGTCCGTGCGCCAGTTGTGTTCATTGCCGCCGGAGACCCTGTTCCAGTAACCTTTTCACCTCACCCGTCAAGTGTATGGTCACGACTAGATCCATGGCTTCCCACCATAATGCTACTGATCACCAAACCGACCCTCCCAATCCAAACAACCCGCCACAGTACTTCATAGAGCTTACCAACAGCATCAATCGCATGGCCGAACAAAACCAGGCCCTAATCAATGCTTTGCTACAAAGAAACTTCCCTATTCCTCCACCGCCACCTCCAGATATCCCACCCCATCCAGTACAAACTCCGGGCCATACTGTCCCACAACCCAACCCTCTCAACTCGGGGGGTTTGCAACCTCCTCACCCACATATAAATCCACCACCACCACCCCCACACCCATCGGTCATAGCACCAGCCCCCGAGGGAGAGGCCATCAGCATCCAACACCTGTCTCCCTCTGGTGGTGACAACATTCCCCTTTGGGACGCTGAACTCCGAGCCATGAAACTTCAGCTCCAAGGGGTCATGCAGAATATCCAACATAAGCCTTCCACTACAGCAAACTCACATTTTGTCGCCTCCATCCGCGACAAGCCCCTGCCCGCCAAGTTCAAAATGCCCACCATCGACTCCTTCGACGGCACAACCGACCCGGTCGACCATCTAGAGACCTACCACACCCTCATGATCCTCCATGCCTTCCCTGACGAAATCATGTGCCGAGCCTTTCCCGTGACACTGAAGGGGATGGCTCGGCTGCGGTTTGGCCAGTTACCACCGGACTCGGTCTCCACTTTTCAGCATCTCAGTGACTCTTTTTTGAGCCATTTTATCGGAGCTCAGCGCCAACGACGCCCGGCAACCCAGTTACTCAATATTCGTCAGACCGGGGGAATCGCTGCGCAGTTTCGTTACTCGCTTCAACACCGAAGCCCTACAAGTTGCCGAAAATGACGACAAGGTGATCCTCACAGCTTTCATGGCCGGCCTGCGGTCATCTGATTTCCTTTTTTCTCTCTCCAAAAACCCCCCGACCTCCATGGCCGCCCTACTCTCCAAAGCCCAGAAATACATGAATGCCGAGGATTCCCTAGCTGCCGGCAGGATCCGCTCACTAAACAGCCAACCCCCAGAGACAAACGAAAGGACTCGGAACCCCGAAACACCCAGTACACCAACCAAACACCCCACCATACCGACCGACCCCCCCGTGCCGACCGATCGGCACAAACCCGACCGACCGGTCGGTTCGAGCGTACACACCCCTTAATTCCCCCATGGAACATGTCCTTCATCAGATCCAACGAGACTACCCTCTCAAGTGGCCACTACCTTCCCGGACCCCCTCCAATCGGAAAGACCAGACCAAATACTGCCGCTTTCACCAGGATCACGGCCATAACACTGATGACTGTATCAACCTCAAGGACCAGGTAGAGGCCCTCATACGTCAGGGGCGCCTCAGCCGGTTCACAGATACCCGCCCCCAGTAGAGGCAAAGGACCGAGACTCGCAGATGACCGCCGGCGCACCCCGCCCCGGCCGCCAGCCCAACATAACCAAGGCCACGACCGACCTCCGCAACAACCCCGACTACCAGGTCTTCCCCCCCCCCCGCCAGTTGGTGAAATCCGAGTCATTGCAGGCGGACTTGCTTGCGGAGGCCCATCCCGCTCGGCTCAGAGGGCAGAGCTTAGAAAAATACGGCAAGGCTCAGACAAAACAGTCGCCACAGTGGACCGACCCCCCAAACAGCCTAGACAGTGGACAGAGCCCATCACCTTTACGGACGCCGACTGTACAGGCATCCACTACCCTCATGATGACCCCCTTGTCATTTCCGCCATCCTCTCCAACTACAAGGTCAGACGGGTTCTGATCGATAATGGCAGCTCCTCAGACATCATCTTCCTCAACTGCTTCCGCCAACTCAAGATTGGGGAAGAAAGCTTGTCTCCACTCCAAACTCCCCTGGTCGGTTTCACTGGCGACCGTGTGACCTCCATTGGTTCCATAGACCTCCCCATCACAATCGGCGAATACCCGCGGCAGGCCACGAAGTTGCTCACCTTCCTTGTAGTCGATTGCCCATCTGCCTACAACATCATCCTTGGCCGAACCGCCCTCAACACCTTCCAAGCCATCACATCCACTTATCATCTCGCCCTCAAATTTCCCACTGATCTCGGGGTCGGAACAGTCAGAGGGGAGCAGACCATGGCCCGAGAGTGCTATGTTGCCTCGCTCAAAGAAGCCAAGCTGAAGGAGGCAATGATCATCGAAGGACTTGACGTCCGAGATGAAGACGAGCTGGTCAGAGGAGAACCGGTGGAGGAGCTCGTCGAGGTCCCTATCGACCCCACCAATCCACTAAAGACCGCTAAGATTGGCAGCCAACTATCCCCCAGGCAAAAACCGACCTTACTGCCCTTCTGACCGAGCACAATGACGTATTCGCCTGGACCCATGCAGACATGCCCGGCATTGATCCGTCCTTCATAACTCACCGCCTCAGCATCGAACCTCATTTCCGACCTTACCGCCAAAAACAGCGTATATTCCACCCGGAACGCAACAATTTCATAGCTGCAGAGGTTGACAAACTCCTCGAGGCTCAGTTTATCCAAAATGTGGATTATCCCAAGTGGTTGTCCAACGTGGTTCTAGTCCGCAAGAACAATGGCAAGTGGCGTCTCTGTGTCGACTACTCTGACCTGAACCGAGCTTGCCCCAAAGATAGCTATCCACTCCCCCGCATAGATCTGCTAGTCGACGCCACGACCGGTCACCAAATGCTCAGCTTCATGGATGCTTTCTCCGAGTACAACCAAATCATGATGCACTCATCTGACCAGGAACACACATCCTTCATCACCGATCGGGGCACCTACCACTACCGTGTCATGCCGTTCGGACTGAAGAACGCGGGGGCTACATACCAACGGTTGGTCAATACAGTCTTCCAGCACTAGATTGGTCGGAACATGGAGGTGTATGTGGATGACATGCTAGTCAAAAGTAAGCTCTCCGCCGACCATCTGACTGACCTACGAGAGACCTTTGCCACCCTTCGCAAGTACCAGATGAAGCTCAACCCAGAGAAGTGCGCCTTTGGCGTGGGATCCGGAAAGTTCTTGGGCTTTATGGTCAGTCAGCGCGGAATTGAGGCCAACCCTGAAAAGATCAAGGCCTTGGTTAAGATGCAGTCACCCAAAACCATTAAGGAAGTTCAAAGACTCGCTAGCAGAGTGGCGGCCCTCAACCGGTTCATTTCTCGCGCAATAGATAAGTGCCTACTATTCTTCAAAGTTCTTCGGCAGGCTTTCGAATGGACGACTGAATCCGAACAGGCCTTCCAGCAGTTAAAACGATGCATGGCCAACCCCCCCTTCTTTCGCAGGCAATCACAGGCGAACCTCTCTTCCTCTATTTGGCAGTATCGAACACCGCCATCAGTGCAGCTCTCATTAGGGAAGACGGCTCAGTTCAACGGCCGGTCTATTACATCAGTCGAGCTCTCAGGGGAGCAGAGCAGAACTACCCACTGTTGGAAAAGTTATCCTTGGCCCTGGTCACTGCCTCCAGACGACTTCGTCCTTACTTCCAGGCCCATTCTATAGTGGTCCTCACCGACCAACCCCTGAAGAAGGTCATGCAGCAACCAGAACTTTCTGGCCGACTTATGCAGTGGTCAGTGGAACTTAGCCAGTTTGATATCTCCTACTGCCCCCGCACAGCAATCAAAGGACAGGCCATTGCCGACTTCATCCTAGAATTCACCAACCCTGCCCCAGCCACTACCCCTCCACCACCGCCGACTCCTGCTGAGCTAGACGACCCCCATTCTTGGACTCTCAACGTCGACGGGTCATCCCGGAGGGAAGGTAGCGGGGCTGGTCTCATTCTCACCTCCCCCGAAGGTGGTTGTATCAAGTGTTCCCTCCGTCTTTTGTTTGAAGCTAGCAACAATGAGGCCGAATATGAAGCACTGATCGCGGGACTCCGCCTCGCCAAAGACCTTGGTGTTAGCCACCTCCGCGTGTTCAGTGACTCCCAGCTCATCGTCGGGTAGATCACGGGGGAATTCGATGCTAAAGATGACACGATGCGGGCTTACATAAACATGGCACTCCCTCTCGTTCGCCTTTTCAATACCTTCCACATCAAGCACATACCTCAGGCCAAAAACTCCAAAGCAAACGAGATGGCTCAGCTGGCCTCCGCAGACCAATCTGATCTCAGCCATGGAGTCCGCCTCGAGTACCTTCCCCACTCGGCCATCTCATCCAACTTACACGAAGTACAATTCCTCCAGCATGAACCCATCCTTTGGGCATCCGACATCCTCCTATTCTTGACCACAGGACAACTCCCAGATGACCAACAGCAGGCCGCCAAGGTCAGAGCTCGCTCGGCTAACTACGTTTTGGTCGACGGCGTCCTTTACAAACGTGGTTTCTCACGGCCATATCTGCGATGCCTCAATCCGACCCAAGCAACATATGTCATGCAAGAAATCCATGAAGGAATTTGTGGCAATCATTCAGGCGGCAGGTCTTTGGCCCACAAAGTACTCCGCACTGGCTATTTCTGGCCAACTCTCAATCAAGATGCCACTGATTTTGTCCTCAAATGCGATAAGTGCCAGCGCTTTGCCAACATCCCCCACGCTCCTCCCACTGAACTGATTACTCTCTGCAGCCCATACCCGTTCGCCAAATGGGGGATCGACCTGATTGGTCCGCTTCCCACTGGCCGAGGCCAGACCAAGTTCGCAGTCGTCGCCATTGACTACTTTACCAAGTGGGTCGAGGCGGAACCCCTCGCCACCATCACCGAACGGAACACAACCAAATTCATCTGGCAATCAATCGTCTGCAGGTTCGGCGTCCCTCAGGCCATCGTGTCCGACAACGGCAAACAATTCGACAACGCCAAATACAGAAAGTTCTGTGCAGACCTCCAAATTCAACCATGTTTTTCCTCTCCCGGTCATCCCCAAGCCAATGGCCAGGTTGAGGTCACCAATTGGTCTCTTTTGAAGATCATCAAGGCTAAGCTGGAGGCTGCTAAGGGACTCTGGACTGAAGAACTACCAAATGTACTCTGGGCCTACCGAACTACAGCTCGGACTCCTACCGGGGAAACCCCTTTTCGCCTAACATACGGCGCCGAGGCGGTTATCCCAGTAGAAGTCGGTCTGCCGACCCCCAGGGTCCTACATCCGAATCCGACATTGACTGAAGAGCTCCGTCGAGCGGACCTAGACCTGATCGAAGAACTCAAGGAGACCACTGCTGTCAGACTGGCTTCATACCAACAAAAAATGAGAACACATTACAACCGCAAGGTCCGACCAAGGGAATTTGCTGTGGGGGACTTAGTGTTGAGAGAAGCAACCCTTGCCACCAAGAATTCGACTGAGGGTAAATTGGCAGCCAAATGGGAGGGACCCTATATTGTGAAAGCCAGACCGCGTCCAGGCACTTACCGACTTCAAGACATGGAGGGTCGCGATCTGCCCCACCCATGGAACGCTGAACACTTGAAACGCTACTATCAATAAGCTATTGCTTTTGTATCACTAAGTTGTTGTACTCTCTTTTTGACGCAATATGAATTTTAATCCTTGGACTACATTCTTCATGACAACAATTTCATTTGCAGACTTCATTTACAAAAAAAAAAAAAACAAAACAAACGACAATTTCACTTGCAGCACTTCAGAGCCCCGGCCAGACCGAGCACTTCAAAGGATCAAGCACTTCAAAGCCTCGGCCAGACCGAGCACTCAAAGCCTCGGCCAGACCGAGCACTTCAAAGCCTCAGCCAGACTGAGCACTCCCAAAGCCTCGGCCAGACCGAGCACTCAAAGCTTCGGCCAGACCGAGCACTCAAAGCCTCGGCCAGACCGAGCATTTCAAAGCCTCAGCCAGACTGAGCACTCCCAAAGCCTCGGCCAGACCGAGCACTCAAAGCCTCGGCCAGACCGAGCACTCAAAGCCTCGGCCAGACTGAGCACTCCCAAAGCCTCGGCCAGACCGAGCACTCAAAGCCTCGGCCAGACCGAGCACTTCAAAGCCTCGGCCAGACTGAGCACTCCCAAAGCCTCGGCCAGACCGAACACTCAAAGCCTCGACCAGACCGAGCACTTCAAAGCCTCAGCCAGACTGAGCACTCCCAAAGCCTCGGCCAGTCTGAGTACCCAAAGCCTCGTCCAGCCCGAGCACCAAAAGCCTCAGCCAGGCTGAGCACTAACCGCCTCAGCCAGACTGAGCCCTCAAAGCCTCAACTAGACTGAGTGCCACCGTTGTTGGAACAGAGCAAGTTACTTGCAACTTTCACCCCAGACCCACACTGGGATCATCCTATGAACGAAATTCCATACAGTAAGACACTCAGTCATAATCTGACGCTTAGTCACAATTTCAGAACCACTTTCTTACTTAGCCGAATTCCAAAGGTGTTCTCACGTATTTCATCTCCCCCACCACCTAGCTTATTTCTCCCACTGACTTGGAACCTACTTATTCAATTGCAAGTATTAATCCCATTCAAACATCATGTTGCACAATTCCATAATCCAATTTTTCAATTTCAATCAACCACTCTCATCCATCAAAACATCAATACAAGTCCAATTTTACTCAGCATTAAGGAGTTCTTTACTTTACTTTACATTGCATTTTTATACAAGTCCTATTTCAGCACCACCTTCAACTTCACTAAATTTTCATGCCACTCCAGTCTGGCTCTGCATTGAGTTTTTCAATTTTATACAGGTTCAGTTTTACTATGCATAAGGCAGTTTTTAACTTTGTTCAATATTACATTTTTACGCCATTCCCAAACCTCATTCACGCTGACTCATACATGTGCAAACACAATTGAATCATAGACACTCAAAGGAAATTTTTATTCATTCAACAATATGTACATCAGTCCACTACAGTATTTACAAAAAAAAAAAACAACAAAACAATTACAATGTGCATACAAAGACAAAACCAAAACACTACTGCAGTTCACTCCTCATCCTCGCTGGAGACCAGGTCTGTTTCTTCAACACCCTCATCCAGGGGGGTCTGGGCCACATCATCTTCCCCAATGGTCACACTACTAAGGTCGAGTTCTGGGAACAGCTCTTCAGCCCTCCGTTTGAACATTTTCCACCCACTGTCCCAGTACTCTGCCATTTCGTGTTTATAGAAATCTGACTGCTGGAAGCTTGCGATGACTTCAGATTCCGTTCTTCCCCCAGCAGTCGCCCTTGATGGGCCAGCCCCCCCAGATTCCTCCCTTGCTAAGCTGGTGGCGACCGCAGCATCGACTGCCATCTGAAATTCAGGCGACCCTTTGAATTGGTCGACTGCTGCAATGTACAGATCGGGGTAGGCAGCCCTCTCAGAGGCTGCCTTCGCCCTTTCCTCATCCAGCTCTTTCTGCAGGGTCGCCTTCTCAGCAGAAGCTGTGGCCCTCTCAGCTTCCAATTCCTTTTGCAGGGCCTCCCTCTCAGCCGTTGCCCTGCCCCTCTCCACCTCCAACTCCTTCTGGAGAACCTCCTTCTCAGCGGTCGCCTTGGCCCTCCCCGCTTCTAACTCCTTACGAAACTTCTCTTTCTCCTCCTCCACCTTGGCGCGCTCGGCCTCTAACTCTTTTTGCAGAGCCTCAACCTTGGCATCTGCCTCATCCTTTTGCCTAACGAGCTCTTCATTATTGCTCATGGCCTCCTCATGCCGATCGACTGCAACGGCGCAAGCTCTTTGGGCCTCCTCCACCTTCTTCTGCTCTCCAGAAAGTTGGAACTCCAGCGACACCACCTGCCGACGGGTGTCCTCTAGATCCACTTTGACTGTTTGCAGCTCAGCGTGGGCAGTCTTCCACTCAGCACTCTCCTTCTTCAACTTGGCCAGCTCCGCCTTGGCCTGTTCAGTCTTCATCTTGGCAGCCCCAGCCTTCCTCAGCAGGGCCCCTGCTAGGGTAGTTACCTCCATTTGGGCGGAGCATAACCCCCTGAACAGGTCGGCCTCGTTGAACCCAGAGGCCGAGCGCAGAGCCATCTCTTCCACGATCTTCACTAGACGGTCTGCCCCCGCCCTGGCTGGGATCTCTTCCCCCTCCAGCCTTTCAGCCACAGCGCGCACGTGATAAATGGCTGCACCCAGACCAACTCCTCCTTCTTGGAGTGCAAGCCCCCTTTGGGTCTGCTCTCTCCCACTTGGCTCAGCCCCAGTCGACCCAACTCCTACTTGCATCGTTGGGGCGACCTCCATAGCCTCCAGTGTGGGGGTGACCCCTACCACTTCTGGGGTGTCCTTGACCGCAGGGGTCTCCACCACCACTGGGGTCTCCTTCATCTTCTTTAGCTCAGACTCCTCTGCAGCTCCTTCTGAGGCACTTCTCTTCTTTTTCTTCCTCTTCAGAGCTTCCCCCTCTTTTCTGGCCTTCTCCTTCACAGGATCCACAGGGGGCCTTCGTGGCTCAAAAGTGCTCAAGTCCTTCCCTCCCAGCGGCTTTGGGCGTGGTCGGATCCTCTCCTTCGCAATTGGTTGCGCCGCTCGGTCATCCTGCACTTTCTTAAATTGTGTGGCTTTGGCAAGGATGGCTTGATCCTCTACCTCTTGTGCCTTTCTCCTAGCTTCCAGCTCAGCTCGGTCAACATCCTCACCGCTTGGCTGTGGGCCCAGCCCTGCCTGAAACAACGCAGATGGCTGAACAAGGTCATCCCATTTGGCATTCTCTTTCTCTCTCCACTCCTTCACCCTCTTCACCCTCTCCCCAGCCTCCGCCCCCAGTCTGGCCTCCATCGACCTGGTGGGCACCTTCCAGATGGTCCGCGCGCCAAGCCCCCCGTTGGCAGAAACGTAAAACCACCGTGCTCGCCATCCCTTGATCGACGTTGGCAGCCCCGCCACCAACCCCTTCCCCATTACTGCTTGCAGGGTGACCCACGTTTCTTGCTGACCTGCGGCCTTGTAACAGGCAAAGAACTCTTCCACCGACATGGCCTCCCCTCCATTCGCCTTCGGCCATGCACTTGCACAAGCCAGCAAGATCTTCCACGCATTGGGCATTAGTTGCCCCGGCGCCACCTCTAGATAGTTGAGCACCTCCACCACTATTTGCGGGAGCGGCAGCCTCAGACCGCCCTTCAGCGCTTCCTCATAGAGGGAGAACTCCCCTGGCCTGATGTCGGATGGCCTTTCCGTCGATGTTGGCAGCAACAACTCCACCTCCACTGGAATCTGGTATTTCTCGCGAATAGCCTCCAACTCCGCCCTAGTTATTGTCGACTTGTCTGGTTTCGTGTGCCAATGGTCAGGCTCCGCCTGACTGATAGGTTTTGGAGCTGCAACCATGGTGGAACCATGGAAGTGTATCGCTGGCCCTTCCACCCTCTCTGTTCTGTACTGCGCCGCTAATTCCACTGCATCATCATCTCCCAGCGGATCCACCCTCACACCCTCGGTTCCTTCTCGTGCCATCTCTAAGGTATGTCTGCGAATCGCTTCTGATGCAGGTGCAAGAAAATCGAAGAAGTGCTTCAAAGGTGTACCGTCACTAACGAAGGAATTGACACTAGGGATATTTTGAGTTTTTGTAAAGAAGTAGGTAAATCGAATGATACCAAAAGCCCACAGTTTGCCCGTATTCCAAGGATCCAAGTTAATGTTCGCCAGTTTGAAAACTTTTCAAATCATCCGCCAAAACTGTCTTTCAACCCTATAGTGACCTATCGTTTCATTTTTTGCTCCAACGCCTCACTTACCCTCCACGATAGCGCCACGTGTATGGCCGCGATGCACTGCCCCAACAACTTCCCCTGTCTTTTCCACTTCAAATCCTCATTACACACGCCGCCCCTTGAGCCCCGCGCCCCTCCGCTCGTCCTTCACGCGGTCGGCATTTCTCGCGGTCGGCCTCTCTCGCTCGGCCACCCTCGCGGTCGGCCTCTCCCGCTCGGCCACCCTCACGGTCGGCCTCTCCCGCTCGGCCTCCCTCACGGTCGGCCCTTCCCGCTCGGCCACCCTCACGGTCGGCCTCTCCCGCTCGGCCACCCTCACGGTCGGCCTCTCCCGCTCGGCCCCCTCACGGTCAGCCCACGCCGCTCGGCCACCCTCACGGTCGGCCTCTCCCGCTCGGCCCCCTCACGGTCGGCCCTTCCCGCTCGGCCACCCTCACGGTTGGCCTCACCCGCTCGGCCACCCTCACGGTCGGCCTCTCCCGCTCGGCCACCCTCACGGTCGGACTCCTCTGCTCGGCACCCTCGCGGTCGACTTCTCCCTGCCGCTCGAACTCCTCCTCCTCATTACTATTCCCTTCGTTGGACTAAAGCTGTACTCGGGAATGGGGGGCTACTGTCACGACCCAAACCCGCCCCTATAGGTTTAGCGACGTAACCGGCCAGTAATCCGTGGATTACCCACGGCCTCCAAACAGATTAACAAATATTAAGGGGCTGCGGAAGCAATAATGTAAAATAAATAAGGTCCAATAAGCTGTGATGACATACATGGGACAGAAAATTTTAAAACTTATTTATATACATAAACATGCTAGTCAAATACACCCATATGTACAAAATATTTACATCAAGTACTCCCAAGATCCGACATTACAAAAACACAACCATCGACTAGCATGAAGTGCAAAACTGCCCAAACATCAGGCTTCAAGCGGAACCTCCTCGGGAGGCGCAGCAGGTGGCTTGACCAAAACAAAACGAAACATAGGGCCCTCAACTCTGGCCAGGGTCTTGTGCCGGCTCACCTACATATATAATGTAAACTGTGAGCGAAAGCCCAGTGAATAATAACAGAGTAAAGGGGTTTAATGAATGATGTCCATCACAGAATTAGAAATCAGAGTTCATATTAGAAACATAATCATGTTCATGTTCATATTCGTATCAAAACAGATTCATGTACTTGTACAACATCATTTCCATAATCAGGTTTGTAACATAATCATACGTGGTACATCTAATAGCATTCACAAATCTGATGACCCATAAAGGGACCTGATGACCCATATAGAGACAGCCTTGAAGGCTTTCTGATGACTCATGTGCACAGAGACGTTCTGATGACCCATAAAGGGACCTGATGACCCATATAGGGACCTGATGACCCATAAAGGGACCTGATGACCCATAAAGGGACGCATATCATGTAGTGCTAAGGATGCCACGATTAACTTTCAGAATCTTGGACAATCATTCATTCATTTCCAACATATCATAGCTTTTCAAAGAATCAATCATTTCGTATCATAGTATACTGAAAATACATAACATTGAACATAACTTTACAAAGTTATTACTCACAGTGGGCGTTGATACAAGTAGACGAAGTCAAAAGGGTCAACTGATTGCAGCACGCGACCTACATAACACACCACGGATACACACTTGAAATACGCACTTCTAAACGTACAAAACTCACACCAATGACTCTAAGTGTGTACCTAACCTCTTATCCTTATTAAGGAGTCTTAAACATGGCCTAAGAATGCCTAGGATGGAATGTGGATGCAAAAATTGCCTTAGAATACATTTTTCAAAAGTTGCTGAAAATAGGAGCCTCGCTCGAGCGAGCCTTCCTTCGCTCGAGCGAGCTTCCAAAATCAAAGGCTTCGCTCGAGCGAGACTTCCTTCGCTCGAGCGGTCTGATGAAACAGTAAAAGTACTGGATGCTTATTTTTTCCGCGCGATGGTCGCTCGATGGTCGCTCGAGCGGAGCCCTGGACAAAGGTGCTCGCTCGAGCGAGGAAGCAAAATCTGGAATTTCCAGATTTGTCTTCCAAGTTCGAACCAAGCATTCTTCAACCAAAACCTCAACCTCTTGGGCCCAAATTCTGGAAAAACATTTCAAACTCATAGTACAACAAGTTTTAAAAGCCAATTTATAAATTCATTGCCCAAGAGTGAGTCAATTTGAGCACCATTTCCATAAATTTTCAAGAACATGGGTCAATCAAACATGCATCAACTCAAATGAATTTCAAAGCTCCAAACCATGATCAAATGGTCAATTTGGTGGAAAAACATGATGAATACATAGATGATACTTAGGAAATGGACATGCATGTAAGTTTTTATGGAAAATAACTTCAACATCTAAGAACAAGTGCATGCATGTATGAACTAAGTTCTAATTCAACATGTATGAGTTAATTCTAGACTCTAATCTCCAATTGATCAAGAACCATGCAAAAGCTAGTTTAATTACAAGAATGAGGGGATGAATTTCTACCTTAAACCTTCAAGTTTGAGTGTGAGAGCTCAATTCTTCCAAGTTGCCTACAATTCCTCCAATTTTCTAAGCCAAGACTTGTTGAATCAAGTTTTCTTCACTCTCCTTTGTCTCTCCCACGTTGGTCTCTCAAGAGTGTGAAAGCAAAAATGCTCCTAGACTAAATCTCCTAATTGTCTAAGTTAGTGGCCTTCAATGGCACTATTGTAAATAAGCTAAGTTCATTATTAAAGTGTTAATTAATCAGATTTAAACATTCCAAATCGAATTTTAATTGAACCTACCATTAATTCACATAAAATCTAACTAGTCTAAAACGCTAATCAATTTCGGAATCGGGCGCCGATAAGGCTTCCAATTTACAAATTAAAGTGTAAAACACGAATAGATATTCCGACACCGCACAGATAAAAACACATAATTCATGCAATGCATATGCTAATTAATTCTAAATTTCCCCTTAATTATTATTAGACATAATTACGTTCTAATTATCGTTAATCAGGATCGGGGTTATTACAACTACTGACTTGAATAGGCCCACAAGGACTACAGCTCACAGTGAACAAACCCAAGCCCACCATTTAGACTCCATTGCATAACCCGGGTAGTAAAACCGAGGACAGCTGGAGGCCAACTAAACAGGGAAGGCCAATGATACTCGGACACATGGCAGGTGCAGAACAGGACACGTCAGCAGACAAAGATCTGCAAAGTTATTGCCACAATACATCACCATTAATGCGGCCCATCACATCATTTATTACGACAACACCTCCCCGTCGGAAGAGCGCTACCTTACCCTGTACAAGACAAGCTACAACACAGACTTTGGGCGTGAGGGGCATGTCGGAAGGGACAGTGAAATGATTACCAAAAGATATAAGTAAGCATGGAAGACTAGAAGAAGGTTAAGCTTTTCTATCTCTAATCCCTCTCTCTCTCTCTCTCTCCCTTTACGTTGTCTACTTCCTCTTTCTAATTCACACACCGGAGGGTTCGCCGGGGGACTACCCCGTTCCCCGTTGGACTTGTTTGCAGGTCTTCCAGTGGGCTTCATCACTCGAACGTGGGCTTGAGGGGCTTGGATCAGTCCGGTCCATATACTGTGAACGAACCGTATCATCAAAATTACATATACGACCTCCTATGTCTATATGAGAATTTTACAACGGAAAATTACATGTAAGTGGGATAAAAATAAAAAAATTACACAAACATAGAGGGGTGTAAGTTCACAATCTTTAATTTGCATCTCATCATAGAATCACTTGCACTTCATATATTTTTGTAATTTTTGTTTGTCCCATTGTGTTGAAATTCTCTCATTCTACAATACACTCCCATTACCACATGCACCCTTAGGCTTTATTTGGGAATAGACTATTTTAGTAACTTTTAACTTTTTATAAAAATATGTGTAGAAAAATAGAGAGAATGATGCGACACCTTATAATGACTTTTTAATTAAAATGTTTAGTCCCCAAACGAGGTCTAGTTATGTCATTTTTTCTTTAATTATGAAATTATTTTGATATGTTTAGTTATATCTCATGTAATGTTTGGTTATGATTCAGAAAGTGTAAAATTATGTTATAATCTTTTTCATGGATATATTAAAATAAAAATAAAAATGAAAACAGAGTACCGAGAGGGTGCAGAATTGTCGTGTTTCTTATTGTTTGTTTTTTTGAGTGTCATCAATATGCTTTGTTTGCCGACGGAAGTGAATAAAACTCACTCATTCTTTTTCATGAGAAGATCGAAAAAGGGGGCCATATAAAATTCCTCTGGTTTGATACACTAATCCTGGAGGAGAACCACGTTTTCTGAAAACCCCAATAAAAGCTAAGAAAGTAGTCAAAGTTTTCAACTTTGGAAGAGTGATAACGTAATCAATATGCATGCTCTTCTTTCTTTTTTTCTTTTTCTTTTTCGAATATTTTATTATCATCAAACTTTTGTGAATTATTATCAAATTTGGCCCGATTATGAGTGAGATGGGAAACTTGTAAAAGTGGTGTACTTAAAAGAGTCAGTAAATTAGTAAAAGGTGATGAAGAAAGAAGTGAGAAATGTGTATTTCAACGTGGGTATCTTCCTCAACTGCCGTTTTTCCTTATTTAGGAGGTAATTAATTGCAATGTTAATCCAATCCTCCTATTTTTGGGTTGCTTATCTATCATGCAATTATTCACTGTGGCATATATAGGTCAATAGCGTGGCAATATCACAAATAAATTTGAATCATTCACCTGTGTGGATCTGTTTATGACATTAGACACTTTTGGAAAGTGAGTTAAAAGTCACTTTTCAGCTTTTAACTCATTTTGGATCATATCATCTGTCACATTTTTTTTTTACGTTTTTTCAAAAAAAGTCAAAAAAAATTTAAAAATTAATTTTTAACCATCTTTTCAAAACGACCTATTGTCACATGTGACAATGAATAATTTTTTTTATGTATATTTGATTTGAGAATATTATAATTGCGGTCTTAGGGACTTCTTCTATTGTAATGGTTGAATATTTTTCAGATCGGCAGCTAGGCACCTATTCTGATAGATTGGAATTCGTGATTGAAGTGTAACCATAATTAAGCAAATGATTAGGCAATAGGGCACAAAATGCTACACAAAACACATCTGTGGTTGGATTTAGGTCCATCTTAGCCGAAAAAGATGCAAATTTGGCAGCAAAAATGCCAAAGACTCTCAATGAATGTCAAATATTTTACACAACAGGGTTGTTCTACGTAAATTACTAAATATTCTACATATCTATATAAATATTGCGTAAAATATTTGATAATTCATTTGAGATAAGTATCCAGAAAATCCATGTGTATAGGTTGCTTGATAATCCAGCAACCCACGTTCTCTTTAGCTAGGCACACCTTTAATGGATGTGAATGTGACTGCACTTGATTAAAATGCATGTTTTTGCTTTGATAAAAATGACAGCTAAACATTCCCTGCTAATAATACGTACTAGTGCCTTTGAATCTGCTGTCTGATTTCATCAAGACAAACAAATTTTTGGTAAATAATCGGTGTACTAATGTATTTACATATTCCAATAGGATTTAAACCATTGTTATTGCAACTCAAGTTGTATTGTGTAATTTTATCAGCAAAATTAGTAGTGATGACACAGATTAAGTCAATTAAAAATAAAAATTTTAAAATGGTTCCATTTGTATGTGATTCTTCACCACAAAAAAAAAAAAAAAAAAAATTGTGTTTGAAGATTAGATGTCAGTGGCTGAAGGCTTTCCTGATGATACTCAATTATTCAGTGGAATCTGGATGGCCTAACATGCTTCTAGCACAGCGATATCACACAAACACATTGTTCTATCCATATTTGAAAAACAAAAAACAAAAACAAAAGGGATGGAAACATGCGCCGCAATCTTAGAATGTAGATCCAAAATATGGCAATGCCAATGCCAATGGCAACGGCAATGCCAGCAAGGTGAAGGGGTAGGGGGCTGGGGTTATTACTACTCAATCACTCAACTGTGTGACCCAACCACCATCCTATCCTAGTAGGTAGGCAAAGTTGTACCAAAACTTTGTTGGGGGTACTATATACAAATCCTTTTTACAAAAATATTACAAATTCAAAAAAAAAAAAAAAGTTATTCGAAAATACTAATATGTAGTACAGATTCATTTTACGTATTAATTCACAATACACATTTTTAATCTCTACTACACAATCTTGTTCTTAACCCAAATCTCAGACTCAAACCCTGAGTCCTTAGATTTTCTGTTCACGAATAGAGCCTTAGTCAAAATAAATTATTCAATGCCACTAATGACCATGCCACAAAGGCATTCTCACTGTTTATTTATGTGGACTCCAAATAAATAAATGGTGGAAATTCATTTGTGACATTATGACATTGAATAATTTTTACTTTGACAAACTTTTGGACGATGCATATTAGCATATCATGGCAAAATTATGTTATAGAGTAATGTTATACTGAAAAAACCTTAATGCATAATTTTTATACAAATTTTAATGTGATTAAACTAAGATTATTCATTTTAAACAAAAGATCCACCAACATAGCTCACCACATCATTTTAAATGTACTCATAAATTTTATGTAGAAAAAATATGCATTCTTACAAAATTACACAAAATTTTACACACAACACAGATGGACCTGGGAATAGCTAGCAAAACTGTTTTTTATGTAAGCATAGACTTTTCCCCATACTGTTATGGAGCCAGGAGGCAGGGGCATATGGACCCATGGTTAAAGTCGGCAATCACCAACCAAAATACCAAGCTCAACTCACTCACTTTAAGGCCAAGTTTGGGTACTCCCAAATAATCCAAAAAGTCAAAAAGTTACTCAAAAAGTTAAAAAGTTAACACTATTCACCAAAAGTCAACAATTACGGCTGCACAACTCCCAATTCAAATTTTCCTCTAAAAACCAATTTTCACAATTTTTTATTACACATTTTTCCATAAAAAGTCAAAAAGTTAACCCAAACATCCATATTTTCAACCTCAATTTTTTTATCCAAAAAGACAAAAAGTGCACTTATTTAGTCTTCCCAAACTTAGCCTAAATAATCTAAAATAGAAAGAGAGTGGTGGGGTGGGAGTGGGGGTGGCTGATTTTTCTTGATTGTCAAGCTCCGTAGATTCTTGTCCAAGCACCTTCTTCTTTAAGTTGAGATCTCAAAAGATGAATATTTATAACTATGCACTCGTTTGGCATAAAGAGTTGGGAGATTTTTTTGGCTATTTTAGCCACCAGGCAAAATAGATTAAAAGGTTAATAAAATAAAATATCACATCTAAATCATAATCATTTTATTTTTTCTCTCACAAAAGTCAAAAAATCCATCTCAAACGAGACTTTTTAACTCAAAGTTAAAAAAGTTAAAAAGTCAACTCACATCTCAAACGAGTCCATATATATATATATATATATGAGTTTTGCTATGGTACCAAAATGGTGTATACCATTATTATAAATGTCATAACTGCATGTTTTAGGATTATAACTGAAAAAAATGAGTTATAATTAAACACCAGATAAGGTATAATCAAACTTTTAAGATTATAAACAAAATAATATTGTAATTAATATCAAAATGTGTATAATCAAATTATAACTAACACCACGATATGTGGTGTGTATAATAAAATTCTTTATATATATATATATATGGAGTAATTTTGGCATTATGGAGCAGGCTTGGTGATCAAGGGTCTGAAGATAAGAAAGTTTATTATACGTATAGATTGGGGAAAGGGGTAGCACGCATGTGCTTTATACGTAAAGGGGGAAACAGGTGCTCACGTGATCCAATGTGATCCACCAAATCTTTCACGTTTTGCAAGTTACACCAGCTTGGAAAAGCATAAATATTTTTGGCATATCATTTGATTGTTATATACGTGGTATTTTTGTATAATGGAAAATCGTAAAAGACACTATATACTTGTTGGAAATCGAATGGCTTTATGCTTTTCAAGGTTTGTTGCCGAATTTTTGCATGAATTATGAATTTAGATACAAATTTAAAATGGGACCAAAAAAATGGATATTTCATTTACATTTATTTCACTACTTTTCTTCTATTTTTTAATATCTATCTAAATTTATGATTTAATCACAATTTAAATAAATCATCTTTTATCTGTTAACTATTTAACAAAGACGAGTCAGTATGAATTATTTGTAAAAAAATTCACTTACATTATCGGTTTGCTAAGACCGTGTACTAAATAATTATTTCACAAGCTTTGGTAGTAAGCAATGGTGGGTCATTTGACTCACATTGGCTTTGCTTGACATTTGGGGATAGTACTACCACACCAGCGAACATTCTTCAAGTTTCTCACTCTCCTCAACACACTTCGGGAGCAACCACTGTGTGACAATGTGCACTGCTCTCTCGACCAATGTGACCACCCACACCAAAAAAAATAAAATAATAATAATAATAATAGATAAATAAATATTGGATTAGGATGACCGAAATGGATTAGGTTAGTTTGACACCTTATGTGATTACTAATTTTTATGGTCTACAAATACACTTTTGCGGTGTTTGGCAACAATTTTTTTTGGGTTTTTTATTTTTATTTTTTTCACTAAAAGATAATTTTTTTTGCAAAACAAAAAAAAAAAAAAACAAATCCAAACAAAATATCACATCAAACCCCATAATCATTTCTCTTTTTTTCTCACAAATATCACATCCAACCACAAAAAAACCCAACTATCTTTCCAAACACTAAAAAATTTTTCTCCAATAATATCCTACAACTAAAAAAACCTACAAAAAAATTCACTCTCCAAACACCCATTTGTTGTTGAGAATGATTGATTCGTTTTATTTTGTTTATGACTAATTACCAGCAATAATCTTGAAATTACTTTACTTATGTTTGTTTTAAAATGAGAGTTGTACAATAGTCAAGTCACTTTGCCATTTAGAATTTTGGTTTTGGCTTCCTTTGGCACCAGTTTTCAGCTCCTTTTTTTTTAAAAAATATATATATATATATATACTTTTTAATGAATTTTTCAAAAAATTATTTCAAATTTTTATGTCCATTTGGACTTTGGAAAAAAATTGAAAATTTTGAGAAAAAAAAAGAAGAAGAATAAAATGTTTCATAAAGATGCATACAAGTCAAATGTTTTTATTCAAATTTAATTTGGTTCTTCCATTCAAATTAAAATTTAAAATTCATAATTTTTTTTTTAACACATCACTTATGCGAGGAGTACACATAAAAAATAATGATAATATCTGGCTACTCAAAGCAAAATTTTTTTATTTTTTATTTTTAATCGGCAGGAGCTGATTACTGAAGCTACTAACCTTGCATTGTTTCTTATTTTAATCAGGCGATTTACATGATCCTTTTAAATTATTGTAGTCCGTCAACAACTTCTTATCTTGTTTGTTTATTTATTATTATTTATTATCAAATTCCATGTGATCCACGTGCCATACAATACAATACTTGGTGCAATAATCTAATGTAAGAGAAATGCCCATTCTCATTTCATTACCTCCAATTGCGCATATTCAATGAGGTGACAAATAATATTAATTAATCAATTTTCTTCAAACTCTTCTCTCTCCTTTTAAAATTGTTTGTCACCTCATTACAGGTGTAAGCCGGGGTGATAAATTAGGGAATGTAATACAATTCATATTGTAACCCAAGAAACAATTCACAGAATAAACAAGTAAATTGTTGCAACATAATTTTTTTTTTTCACTCTTATAATTTATTTGAAATTATTTTAGTTCTTATTATTTTAATTTAAATAATTGGATACTCATATTTTAAATTTAATTTTACTTCAAACTATTTTAATTTAAATAGTTTAGAACACTGGCATTTTTATGTGATGGTCCAAACTAATTAAGTAATGAAAAATTTTAAAAATATAATATGATGCTGACACACTTTTTATTAGGTAATTAAGAAATAAAGAATAACCCACCATGTATGTTTTGGTCCCTTTAGGTAGACAATATCACATGAGAATTTAGGAGTGTCTGATGATATTTCCAAAAAAGATCTAATGAATTATGTTGTGGCCATAGTTAGAGCCTCAAGGTAAGCTCTACTTAGCAGGCCATGCAAGAGGGCCATTGTGGTGGGAAGGGTATTGGATTGAATGGGCTGGATTAGGCTGGGCCTGAATGTGAAAACGGGCTTTTAGTAATAGATGCACCCTATTCAATTTATGGGCATTTGCTATTCAATCATATATAGGACATGTTAGGATGATGATGATACCTACTTCGAAAACTAATCTCATGTATCTAATGCCATTCACCATTAAAGTCTCACTTAGATCTCGTTTGAAAACATATTATTTTAGTAATTTTTAATTTTTTATAAAAAAATATACAAAAAAATAAAAAGAGTAATGTGACAACTTATAATGACGTTTTAATTTTTTAATTAGAATAGTTACTCCCCAAACGAGATATCAATAATTCCTTCATTCAAAGTTTCAAACAATTGTTAAGTTTTTTTAATAAAACATGTAGGTTACATGTTGGAGTATTTTCAAATTTTCATGATTTTTTTATTCAAATCTGATGATCTTTGGTTTTGTATGAGACCATCTCCAACGAAGAACCAAATCCAACATCAAATTTGAAATTTGATGAAAAACTCACTTTTTGAGGCTCCAACGGTGGCACCAAATCGATATCAAATCGAGAATTCAGCAAATCTTTCACCAAACTGAGTACAGGCGAAGCATTTCACCAAATTTCACCAAATCACTGTTCCTGACCGTTGGGATGAGACGAACCGGTCGACCATCCGGTTGACCAACCGGTTGCCCAACCGGTCGCCCCGGAAAAAGTTCAGACCGTTCACTGAAAAGGTTCAAACCAGTCAAAAAAAAAAAAAAATTTTTTTTTGTCTAGGTGGTCGACCACCCGGTCGACCGGCCGGTTGACCACCCGGTCGACCACCAAAAAGTTCAAAAAAAAGGGTTCAAACCGGTAAAAAAAAATAAAAAATTTTGCCGTTACCGGTTGCCCGGCGCAAATTTGATGAAAAGATTTGATGCTTAACCGTTGGAGCGTGAAGTATCAAATGAAGGAAATTGCTATTTTTTTACTTAAATCTGATGAAACATTTGGTTCTCCGTTGGAGATGCTCTGATCCGGCATGATCTGATGAATTTACAAGAGAAAATATAAGTCTTTGGTAGATCTCAGTATAGCCTTAACTAATTGTGTATACATCAAATTCAAATTTGATTTTTTTTTAAAAAAAATGATTAAAAGTGTGCTTTAACCATTTCAAAAAATGTATCAAATCAAAATAGAAATAATTTTCTCCAAATCAAGTATGAATTGCTCAAATTTACTAAAATTTTAGAAAGAGTAACAACTGAATACATAGTTTTCTTTCATAAAAATGGTCAAAACAGATTTTATGATAAATTTTAAAATTTTCAAAAAATTTTGAAAAAAATTGTAAAAATTGCAGTGTCCTATATCTACTTTTTAATTTAAATTTTACTCAAATTTAATAAATAAATAAATAAATTTTGGAGCGTCTCTACAAATACAATAAATCTTAGGTGGCAAATAAAACAAAGGGAAAATTATTTATAAGTCCTATTAGGGAGACTTATGTTACATATGGTCCTACTAAAAAACTTAGTTCTCATAAGTCCTGTGGGAAGTTTGTTGACACATTTACTCTCAATATTAGTTGTTAATATCATAAATAATAGTAAAACCATATCTATGAAATTGAATGTTACCATAGATCATATCTATATAAACGTAACGTAACGTGACACCTATATAAACGTAACGTGACACCTATGATCTATGATAACATGCAATTTCCTAATTGCATGTTACCATAGATCATATCCACATAAACGTAACGTAACGTGACACCTACATAAACGTAACGTGACACCTATGATCTATGGCAACATTCAATTCTATATAGGAAATTGAATGTTGTCATAAATTATATCTGCATAAACGTAACGTAACGAGACACCTACATAAACGTAACGTGACACTTATGATGTATGGCAACATTCAATTTCCTATATAGGAAATTGAATATTACCATAGATCATATTTATATGAAACGTAACGTGACACCAACATAAACCAGCAACATTTTCACATTCAATTTAAAAAAATAAAAACTCATTAAGTTTGCGAAATGTAACGTGACACGTTACGTTACGTTTATGTAGGTGTCACATTACGTTACGTTTATATAAGTGTCACGTCACATTACGTTTATATAAGTGTCACGTCACGTTACGTTTATGTAGGATCTTGTGGAATACATTCCTATCTAAATAGGACTTGAGACTCTATAAGAAATTACTCAGGACTTAGCCTACCATAAGTGTCTGAAAAAGGACTTATAAATAAGTCTTCCAACAAAACAAAACAGGTAATTTAATATGATTGGCAATGCTGTTATGTACTAAAACAAACAAAACAAAACAACACAAAACACGTAATTTTTTTTAATGTATACCAACAAAACGGGCACAATTGTGACCCCAAGTAGTAATTTAATCCTAAGGGTTGGACTAATGGATACAGTAAGTTTACGGTGTGCTTTCCTTAGATTTTAGATTCAATTTTTATCAAGTACTATTAATTTTTTGAGGTCACGCCTCTCTACTTGAGATTTGTCAAATTTACATGGAATGGTGCTTTGCATGAATCTCGAAATTAAACAAAATGTGCATAAACTGATTCAGATATCTAATCATTAAAAAAAATAGTAATTAATTATGATGAGTGAGAGGGTAATTTATACAGATAAATTGGGCCGAGCTAAGTAGTGGGCCATTCTTTGGGCCGTAGTGAAGAGGCTTGGAAGATGGGCTGCGAGCAGACATTGGATCGGTCCATAATGAGATGTTTTGTCACCAGACTGAGTAAATGAGTTTAGGTCGGTCACTGCAATTGGGATAAATCGGTCCGAAGTATGGTTAGGTCACAAGACAGAGTGTGGCGACTTCGCACGGTAAGCCTAGCTCTGGGTAGACCGGTCCGAGCTGTTACGTTTAGTTCGGTCTCAGTAAGTGAGACCGGGGTACAAGCTGTAAGGAGAGAACCGATCTAAGAGAGTTAGGTCGTTTCTGCCTGTCTAGTATGGCAATGTTATTTCGGTCGGATGGTAGTCCGGCCGTGATAAAACCATCTCACTTAGTTTAAGCAGTGAGGGGGGTGTTGAAGGATAAGCATTATCCTTCAGGAGTATGAATCCTAGGAGGACTCTACATGGAAGAGTAAGAGTCCTACTAGGATTGTGCTACACGAAACCTATAAAAGCTCACCAACATCACCTATGGAGAGGTAACACAACTTTGTTTTCTGAATATACAGAGCTCTTGTCTATTTGTCTAGTTAACAGACTTAGGCATCGGAGAGGTTTCCGGCACACACCCGCCGGCTAGCTCACGTGTGTATTTTCAGGTAGTTGAACGACGTCGTACGGAGGAGCGCAGATTTGATCAACAGGATTATACGAGAAGGTGTATTTCTTTCCCGTACAATTGGCGCCGTCTGTGGGAAATACAGACAAGAACAACCTCTTGATCAAGCTTTTCCTCTCAAAAATCAATGGCGAACAACGAAGAGTTACCGCAGTCCGCCCTTGACGGACTAACTCCAGAAGGGGGTGCAAGGCGTGAAGGCCTACCCTTGGTTACTCCCATGGCGAACCTGGAACCACAAAGACAAAATTCCAGGAGGGATGCAAGGGGACGAAGGCGGAATAACAGCCCCCATCACTCTCGTTCGCAAAGCCCAGAAAGACAATGACGCAGAATTGATCCTCAAACTTTGGAGGATCGCGTCAGGGAACAAGACGAATTGATCCGTCGGATGGCGGCGGACATGGAATCTCTAAAACGCCAGGTGAAGGGAAAAGGAGTGGCGACAGGAGAGGGGCGCACAAACAAGACGCCCCCTCGCCACTCAGAAAATCGTAGCAGGAATACTACACCCTCACAAGGAGAGAGTAAAAGCCTCAGGACAGGCGATACCCAATCCAGGTCCTCCAGAACTCGTCATTCTAGTCTGAGAGGTCGTACACTGAGGGAAGCACATATTGGCCCTCGCATACGCACCAAACGAGATCCAAACAGACAGAGTTACCCAGATCGTCCGACCTACGAACCGTGCTAGAAGAGAAGGCGCGGTGGAATGAGGACGCTAGGGCGCGCGATCCACACAGAGTTTCTGCCTTACAGCGGTTGGCTCCTCGGACGCATGGAAGCGTCGAGGTTGGAATGCCAATACCGCGCCCCGCCTACGAACCGACAGACAAGGCGTTGGCAAGGCTGCAGACCTCACCATTCGTCCCAGCAATCGAGAATGCACCCCTACCTTCAAGCTTCCTACAGCCCAAATTCACCACGTACGAGGGAAAGACGAACCCTTACTCTCACTTAAGCCACTTCCGCCAAGTTATGGCGGTATATCGGCGCAATGAGGCCTTGATGTGTATCCTATTCCCCTCAAGCCTTGGTGACCTAGGCTTGACTTGGTTTGAGAAACTTCCAGAAGGCAGCATAGCCTCCTGGGCACAGTTGGTGGAAGCGTTTGTTACAAGGTTCCGAACAAACACCAAAACACCAGTGGAGATCGACCAATTACTCTCCATCGACATGGGCGACAAGGAGACCCTAAGATCCTATAACAGTCGCTACTGGGAGACCTTCAATCAGATTGGGGACTGCCTCACCAATCTCGCCATTGCACAGTACAAAAGAGGCCTCCCAGTTGGGAACAAACTAAGGGACTCAATCACCATGACAACGCCCCTCACCATGGAAGCCTTAATGGAAAGAGTGCATCAGCACATCAGAGTGGAGGAGGATGGCGCATGTGCCAAAGCGAAGTCCGGCACGACTACAGTACCAGAAAAAAAGGCCTCAGCAAAGGTCAACACGGTAGATCGCCCGAACAAAAACGGACGAGGCAGGCGTGACAACGGCGAAGACCAGGACAAAAGATGGTTGAGAGTCCGCACTGCCATAACCACGGTATTCAAAAAACCAATCTACCGAATACTTAGTGAGATTCGAGACGAACCTTTCGTCAAGTGGCCAGCCAAGCTAGGCGAGGCTCAGAAGGATTACGATGACAGATCACGGTGCACCTTCCATAAAGAAAAGGGGCACCGCACCGAGAACTGCACGCCATTAAGACAGCACCTGGAAGAGTTGGTTGCAGCAAGTCACCTCGACAAATACATCGAAGGAGGGGCGCAACCAGCCCCCCAGGACCATAACAACCCCAACAGAATGCCGATCGACGCTCCACCTCAAGGCATTATCAACGTGATACATGGAGTCTTTGAATCTGAGCGTGTATGCGAGCTCAGAGGATCAATCAAAAAGGCTGAGCACTTAAGAGAGGTGCTAAGTGCCCAACCTGTAGTCAAGAAGGGGAAAACTGAGGCCACGAATGTCATGTCTTTTTCGGATAAAGACTTGGCAAGGATATACTGCCCTCACAATGATGCCCTGGTCGTCACTCTGCGAGTCAAGGATTTTGACGTCAAGCGGATTCTGATTGATCAGGGTAGTTCATGTGAAATCATGTACTATGAAACCTTCAAACAACTAAAGTTGCAAGATAAAGACTTGGCACCTGCCGTATCTCCCCTAATTGGATTCAACTCCATGCCAGAATGGCCCGTCGGCAAAATAATCCTCCCAGTCAGAGCAGGGAGTGTGACGAAACAAGTGGAGTTCTGGGTATTGAAGATCCCCTCCACTTACAATATCATCTTGGGCAGAACATGGCTGTATGCCATGCGATCGGTGGCATCATCCTACCACCAAGTAATGCGGTTTCCCAACGACACCGGAGTAATAGAAGAAGTCTATGGGGACCAGATCATGTCGAAGCAGTGCTTTGTCACGGTGAATGGCAGCCGCGTCGCCAAAGGATACGTTCATTTGGTGGAAGAACCTGAAAGTAATGAACTGTTCGCAGATGTAGGCAAAACAGCAAGTCAAAAAGCGGTGGAAGACTTGGTAGAGGTAAGAATAGATGAAAAGAACCCGGATAAGTTCTTTTTGCTCGGTTCGTCGTTGTCCAGCACTGAGAGATTAGAGGTCTTGGAATTTTTGACCTCTAACATCGAAGTGTTCGCCTGGACACCATACGACATGCCAGGCATTGATCCAAGTTTCATCTGCCATCAACTCAATGTCCACCCATCCGCCAGACCAATCATTCAGCGCACCCGCAGATCGGCGCTCCACCACGCCGAGATAGTGGCGGAAGAAGTAGGAAACCTGCTAGAAGCAGGAGCAATTAGAGAGGTGCACTACCCAAGATGGATCTCCAACACAGTCGTAGTGCCAAAGAAGAATGGCAAGTGGCGTGTCTGCGTCGACTACAAAACAGTCAACAAGGCGTGCCCAAAAGACAGCTTTCCTCTACCACGGATAGATCAATTGGTAGACCTAACGGCGGGGCACAACCGACTTAGCTTTCTGGATGCATACAGAGGCTACCATCAAATTGCCATGCACGAACCAGATCAAGAAGTGACGTCCTTCACAACTCCAAGAGGACTATACTGCTACAAGGTCATGCCCTTTGGCCTAAAGAACGCAGGGCGACATTCCAGAGAATGGTCACCAAGATGTTTGAGCCATTGTTAGGCAGAACAATGGAGGCTTACATCGACGATATGGTGGTCAAAAGCAAGGATGAGAATGACCATCTCAAGGACCTAGGTGAGATGTTTGAGATCCTAAAGAAGCATAAGTTATGCCTCAACGCGTCGAAGTGTGCATTCGGAGTAGGATCTGGCAAATTCCTCGGCTTCCTGGTGACCAACCGGGGTATAGAGGCAGACCCCTCCCAGATCAAGGCAATTCAGGATCTGGAGAGACCAAACTCAGTCAAAGAAGTGCAGCATCTCACCGGCATGGCCGCTGCGCTCAATCGGTTCAAAAGCCGGTCGTCCGACAGATTACGACCATTCTTCCATGCTTTAAAGGCCAAGTTTGAGTGGGACGACGAATGCGACCGAGCTCTGGAAAGCTTGAAGGAATACATGTCTTCTCCACCATTACTTGTAACCCCATTCCTGGAGAAGAACTATCTTGTACCTAGCAGTCTCACAACACGCAATTAGCGCAGTATTGGTCCGTGCAGAAGAAATCCAACATCTGCCCATCTATTATGTCAGCAAGACATTGCTGGGAGCCGAAACAAGGTACTTGCCACTGGAGAAACTGGCATTGGCCTTGATGATGGCCTCAAGGAAGTTGTCGCACTACTTTCACGCCCACACCATAGTTGTTCTCACAGCCTTCCTATTAAAAGCTTTGTTTGAAAGGGCGAACTTTTCTAGGCGAATTCTGAAGTGGGCAGTTGAGTTGGGGCAATACGACATCAAGTTCCAACCCAGAACCGCAATAAAGGCACAAGCATTGGCAGACTTCGTCGCAGAATTCACCCCAGGAAGTCATCATATCTGCCTAGTCGACCTGACTGAAGCAACCAAACTAGGGATGGAAGTTGACGTCGGAATAACGCAACCCCTAGTACTGGTTACTCAGTCAGGCCCTAAGGCAGACCAGTGTATGAAGGAAAAAGCAAACCATGCTACGCCAAGTCAAGACTCGCCAACAAGACAAGACTTGGTACAACCAGATGGCGAGGGACAGACAGCAAGCATGGACCTTGAAGAAGACACCAGCAACAAGGAAGATCCCAAGGCATCATCTGATCCCCTACTTGCTGGAAGTTTTCGTGGGAGAGATGTGGAAGCTCTTCGTGGATGGAGCATCCAACCGGCATGGAGCAGGACTTGGCATAGTCTTCATCTCTCCAGACGGCCTAGTAGTGGAGCAAGCAATCAACCTTGGCTTCCCAGCATCAAACAACGAAGCGGAGTATGAAGCGCTTCTTGCAGGTCTCAAGTCAGCGCTCTACATGAAGGCCACCGAGCTAATGGTTTATAGCGACTCACAGCTGGTGGTAAACCAAATATCTGGCGACTACGAAGCAAAGGATGACAGGATGGCCAAGTACCAAGAGTTGGTCAGAACAGAGATCAAAAAATTTGAAGTAGTCAGGATAGAGCAGATCGGCAGGGAGGAAAACAGCAGAGCAGACGAACTAGCAGGCTTCGCCTCAATGGCGGATACCTCCATTCCTCACCCATTACTAATTGACTACCTGCCTAGACCCAGCATTGAAGACCCCGAAGCAGAAGAGGTATGTTGTGCAGAGTTAGGCCCTTCTTGGATGGATCCCATCATACTGTTCCTGAAAGACGGCACCTTACCGGAAGAGAAAAAAGAAGCCAACAGAATAAGAGCAAAGTCGCAGCGATTTTGGCTCTCTCCATCCTTGGCATTGTACAAAAAGTCGTTCTCAGGACCTTACCTAAAGTGTGTTCACCCCAGCAAAGTGGAAGCATTCCTGTTCGAAATACATGAGGGTGTATGCGGCAGCCATCAAGGAGGAAGATCACTGGCATACAGAGCAATCTCACAAGGATATTAGTGGCCATACATGCAAGCGGATTCAGAAAAATATGTCAAAAAATGCGAAAAATGCCAAAAGTTCGCACATCAAATACACCAACCTACCAGAGAACTTCTACCTCTCACTAACCCATGGCCTTTCGCAATGTGGGGCTTAGACATAGTAGGGCCACTTCCAACAGCACCCGGCAACAGGAAGTTCTTCCTTGCGGCAACCGACTACTTCACAAAATAGGTGGAAGCAGAAGCCTTGGCATCAATCAAGGAAAAATATGTGAAAAAGTTTGTCTGGCAGAATATCATCACTCGATTTGGCATACGAAAGGCACTGATATCAAACAACGGCACTCAATTCGATGATAGGATTTTTAGGAGCTTTTGTGAAGAGTACAAGATAGAGTTCTACAATTCTACACCGGCATATCCCCAAGCAAATGGTCAGGCAGAAGCATCAAACAAGGTAGTCTTGGATGGATTGAAGAAAAGGTTAGAGAGAGCGAAGGGCAAGTGGGCAGAAGAACTCCCTCATGTTTTATGGGCTTACCGCACCACACCTCGCCGATCAACAGGGGAAACACCATTCTCCTTAGCTTATGGCATGGAAGCAGTCATCCCATTAGAAGTTGGCCTCCCCACAATTCGAAGCGAGAACTTTGACCCCGACTTAAATAGCGAAGCCATAGCATTGGAGCTTGACCTTGCGGAAGAAAGAAGAGACAGAGCATTGGTTCACATCGCCTCCTACCAACAAGAGTTGTCCAGAAAGTATAACAAAACAGTGCATCCAAGGCAATTCAAGATCGGAGATTGGGTACTGCGCAAAGTGATGGGAAACACCTTGGTTCCAGAAGATAGCAAGTTGGGGCCTAATTGGGAAGGACCTTACAAAGTGGTCGGATTAGCAAGCAAAGGGGCATACCACTTGGAAGATGAGGACGGCAAAGCGATTCCCAGACCGTGGAACACTGCCAATCTCAAGTTGTTTTATTTTTAGCTTTTTTTTCTTTTAAGTATGTGTAATTTTAACTTTCTCAATAAAACAAGTCGATTCTTTTTCAGTATAATTGTTTTCAGTAGACAGTAACTTTAGTAAGTTAGGAGCATTGTAAACATAGTTGGCCGGAATAACCAACTATGAACCCTTCCTAAGTCCAGGATAAGGATCCAGGCTGCAGGACGTTTGGTCGGAATAACCAAACACTATATTCTAAGTTGGCTGGAAAAACCAACTTAGAGGTTGGCTGGATTAAACCAACACCCCTCCTAAGCCCAGGATAAGGATCCAGGCTGCAGGACGTTTGGTCGAAATAACCAAACACTATATTCTAAGTTGGCTGGAAAAACCAACTTAGGGGTTGGCTGGATTAAACCAACTCTTGTTACTCTTCAGCCAAAGTAAGTTTATGGCTAAAGAGTGGTTGGCTGGATTAAACCAACTCTTTGTACTCTTCAGCCGAAGTAAGTTTATGGCTGAAGAGTGGTTGGCTGGATTAAACCAACTCTTTGTACTCTTCAGCCGAAGTAAGTTTATGGCTGAAGAGTGGTTGGCTGGATTAAACCAACTCTTTGTACTCTTCAGCCGAAGTAAGTTTATGGCTGAAGAGTGGTTGGCTGGATGAAACCAACTCTTTGTACTCTTCAGCCGAAGTAAGGGTGGCTGAAGAATGGTTGGCTGGATTAAACCAACTTTGGGTACTCTTTAGCCGAAGTAAGGACATCGGGCAAGCATTCAAACCGAGATCACAGTTGGAAACATTGAAAATTCATTACAAGTACAGAACCGGAATAAAAGTTAGCTCAAAAGATTTTTTTTCATTCATTAAAGTGAAAAACAAATACAACTGAGGGGCCGCAGCCCGGTTACAAATTCAAGACAAAAGAAAAGAAAAATGAACATCAGTTGAAGAGATCATCAATTTCAGCGTCTAGTTCAACATCAGCATTTGCCCGAAGTCCGGTTTCAGACGGGAGCACGGTTTGAGGTGGGAGCTCGGTTTCAGCATGAACCTCGGTATCAATCGGCTGAATGTTGTCAGTCAGCAGCTCATCAGTTAGGTCTTCAACTACCGGCTCCAACCGAACTGTTTGATCGTTGGGTTGCTCATTAACGGCCGAAGTATCAGTTGGCTCATCCTCATCCTCATCTTCATCATCATCATTAGACCCTTCAAGAAATTGCCTCTGAAGATCGGCAGCGTACTGCGCCAGTGAAGCCGGAATGGAATACTGTGGAGCATTGTAGACCTCGGTGTCGGGTGTACAACCGAGCTGCTCCACAGCACTTCTCCAGCCGCATTTGAAGAACAGATCCTTGGCGGCATCACATTGGAGGGTGTAGGCGTTCTCTGCCTTCTTGAAGCCTCGCTTTTCGGCTTTTTTCATGCCCTCCTTCAATTGGGCTATCTCGGCATCTTTCTTCTTTTCAATCTTCGCCAGCAGGCGCAGGTACTTGTCCTTTGCCTCAATGGCAACCTTCTGCTTTTCGGCTTCGGCCGAACTAACCAGTTCGGTCAGTCGGCCGTTCTCAGATCGCAGTTCGGCAATTTGTTTTCTTGCCTCCTCCAGTTCGGCTGTTTTTGCTTCGGCCTCTGCCATGGCCTCCCTGGTATTTCTCCTGAGCTCCATCACTCTCCTGTGTGTAACATCATTTTTCTGGATGGCCTGCAAAGGAGTAGTAACTTTTCCTTTAGCCGGACTGAAAGTTGGAAAAATTACAAAGAAAAAAGAGAGCTATTTACCAGGATCATTGACTTAGTTGAAGACCGGATGGACTTCAGCTCGGTATTCAGTTGTTTGTAGTGGTGTTCCATGTCTTTTGGAAGGCACACACTCTTGGCTAGATTGAAAGCCATCAAGTGGTCCTTCTAGCGACAACCGAATCCGAAGCCAGTATATCTCGGTTGTTGAAGGTGAGATTGGGAACCCATTTTGAGGAGCCAGCTCGGTCGGAGTTCTCCGGTTGAGGGCTTTGTTGGGGCTTGGAGGAGGGCTTGGTGGCAGAACGGTCTCATCCACAAGTCGTTGCTCGGTTTGGCTAGTCCGGGCACGTTTGCTTTGGCGAGATGACGACGGCCGTTGGGATGGGAGGGCCACCACGGTCTCAGTGGTCTGGCCGGTTTGTGGTACATCGGTTGGGTTTGTTGCGGTCAGCAAGGCCTTCAGTCTGCTCCTTTTAGCCATTTCTTGTTCGGCTGTGAGAGGCACTAGGTTGATTTGGGGCAAGGTTGGGTCCGGTTCTGGGACGTCTTCAAGGAGGAAGTCGGTCACTCTCGCTTTTCGGCGACCGCTGTATCTGTAGGTCGGTTCAAAATCTAACAGCTTGGTCCAACTTCTCTCTTTATGTCGTAGTGCGGCGCGAAGCGTATCCAAGTTCGGATAACCGTAAACTGATCTGAGATGGGCTTTATCTGCAAAAGAAGACAACTGTTAGTTCGGTTCAGAGGAGAACGCCGAAATAAAGAGAAACATGAAGTAGAACCGAAATATCTATACCGGGTTGGATTTTTTTCCAATTTATTCTTCGGCCAAGAATCTGGGCTTGATGATCCTCAAAGTTCCCAGATACCCAGAAAAAATCGTCGTCGTTCAAGTCTTTGTCCGGTGTATCTTTGATTATTTTCTCTCGGCCACGACGTATTCTTAAATAATATACCCACCCATCCTCTTTGGATCCTAAGGAATATTGGTGGAATATTTCGGCTAGACCGAGGTTCAGACCGGCTTGGCGGTTTAGTTCGGCGATGCCCATTATTATACGGTATGAGTTGGTTGATAGTTGGGTTGGGCAAATTCGGGTTTGCCTAAGGAATTCACAAATCAAATGTTGGACTGGGAATCTTAGTCCGGTTTCTATTATTGATAAAAGGGTAAAAGGCACAAAACCCTCATTCCCCCAAGGTGTGACACCTTTTTTGGCTAGGGTAAGGTTGACATCGGCAGGAATATTGTAATCTTTGCGGAATTCCGCTAAGCCTCCAGGGGTTTCTACCAAAAACCTATACTTCCCCATTTATTGTATAAGTTATAAATAATTTAGTTCAGTTGAGGGTTGTGCTCGGTAGCTCGGTTGAGCGCGCAGAGGGAGTGCCTGGGCAACCTAAGTCTGCAAAGTGGAAGAACAAAGGGGTTAGCACAGATCATTGACCGTGCTACAAAAACAAAGCAAGAAAAAGAAGTCCTACTTCGGCTGCATAGGATGCTAAAGGATCTATATCGGCTCAAGCGAGGTGCTTGGTAGCTCGATTTGAGCAAGGGGTTGGTTATCTCGGTTTGAACTACGGGTTTTTACTTTGGTTAAGCCTATAGGGGCAGCTTTCTGAGTTCGGTTTAGAAACTAAGAAAGCTGGCTTAGCCCCTAAGGCTTAGCTCGGTTGATGACCAAGGTTTCTAGTGTGCTAAAGTTCAACCTTAGTTCGGTACGTTTTATTTCGGCTAAAGGCAATCACAAGATGGTTTGATTTGTTAAAACTACTAATACAAGTGGTAGTTCGGTTGTGTAGTCTAGTCTCACTGGCACAAAAACTACAAACAGTTTACTAGTTCGGTTGCTTCGTGAATATGGATCAAAATCAAGTGTTCTACAGGATATTGAATGTATTCAAGTGTTCTATAGCTGCATTTTTTTCCAGAAAAGTGTTTTGCAAAAACACACTACAATGGACTGAACAAAAACGAAAAGAGAAACAGATTCATGATGCTTACCTGGTAGAGAGGAAGAAGAACGAGATGGAAGCAAACGGCAGCAAAAACACAAGCTTCAGAGATGCGAGGTTGAAGAACAGTAAGAACTCAAGAAGAGAGAGAAGAAAGACTGAATAGTAAGGTGAGTGATCTTTGGAAAAACGAAGGGGTTTTGTTTTGTGAAAGAGGAAAGGCGGGAACTGTTCAAAAAGTGTGAAGTACGAGGGCGGCGTAACAGCTGTGAAGAGCCAATCAGAGGCTGCCACGTGTCATTAGAATGGGGAACGATTCAGTTGCTGCAACTAAAGAGACGTTTTGACCGGACATATACAGCTCGGCTTGAGTTTAGCTCGGCTGGAAAAGCTAAAGAATTGTAGCTCGGCTGGAAAAGCTAAAGGATTGTAGCTCGGCTGGAAAGGTTTACAAATTCTAGCTCGGCTGATGGGCATATAATCCCTATCATGCTACGCAGATGGAATTAAGGGGCAATTGAGAGGGTAATTTATATAGATAAATTGGGCCGAGCTAAGTAGTGGGCCATTCTTTGGGCCGTAGTGAAGAGGCTTGGAAGATGGACTGCGAGCAGACATTAGATCGGTCCATAATGAGATGTTTTGTCACCAGACTGAGTAAATGAGTTTAGGTCAATCACCGCAATTGGGATAAATCGGTCCGAAGTATGGTTAGGTCACGAGACGGAGTGTGGCGACTTCGCACGGTAAGCCTAGCTCTGGTTAGACCGGTCCGAGCTGTTACGTTTAGTTCGGTCTCAGTAAGTGAGACCGGGGTACAAGCTGTAAGGAGAGAATCGATCTAAGAGAGTTAGGTCATTTCTGCCTGTCTAGTATGGCAATGTTATTTCGGTCGGATGGTAGTCCGGCCATGATAAAACCATCTCACTTGGTTTAAGCAGTGAGGGGGGTGTTGAAGGATAAGCATTATCCTTCAGGAGTATGAATCCTAGGAGGACTCTACATGGAAGAGTAAGAGTCCTACTAGGATTGTGCCACACGAAACCTATAAAAGCTCACCAACATCACCTATGGAGAGGTAACACAACTTTGTTTTCTGAATACACAGAGCTCTTGTCTATTTGTCTAGTTAACTAACTTAGGCATCGGAGAGGTTTCCGGTACACACCCGCCGGCTAGCTCACGTGTGTATTTTCAGGTAGTTGAACGACGTCGTACGGAGGAGTGCAGATTTGATCAACAGGATTATACGAGAAGGTGTATTTCTTTCTCGTACAATGAGAATTTTTTTTTAAAGTTCCTGATATTAAGATTTTATAAAATAAAAGACATACAATATTTTCATAATAATGAAGGTCTCTCAATATTTCTACAGAGAAAATTCTATTCAGAGAAATTTTGTCCGACTCAGAGAAATTTTATATTGACTCAAAAAAAATTTAATTTTCACTGAGAAAATTTTAAATTTCTCTAAGTTTGACGAAATTTCTCTAAATTAAATTTTATCTATAAAAATATTAGGAAACCTTAATTAATAAAAAAAATATATCTTAAGGCCAAGTTTGGCATCTACTAAATAATACAAAAAGTCAAAAAGTCACTATCCTATTTAAGTCACATCATCTTATTTAAATCACATCACCTCTCTAACACATCACATCAAACCCAACCTAAACCCAACCCATATAAGCCAATAAATCAAAAAATATATTTTTTTAGAACATCCCAAACCAATCTATAAATCTCTTCTATTTTACAAAATTAAAGCGAGATATTTCATTAATTTTTCATAATATGATATTGTTCCGCGTACATCTATATAATTTTCCGTATCTCTGTGGGTTTGAATTTGATCAGTACGGTTGACCCAAAAGGGTAAAATATTTATATTATTATATAAAGTGGTGGTTGAGTTCTTTGCTTGCTAAAAATTATTTATACACTTATTTTGAAAAGTGGGTTATAATTTACTTCTCAAATTATAACTCACTTCCTCTCTCACAAAAAAAGTTATTTATAAATTATTTATAGTAATTTTTTATCAAAAAATTAATTATAACCAGCTTTTTAAAATAGCCCAGAACTGCACATGATTCGAAGCTAAAATCTTTGATTTAAGAAGGATGATTTTTATCAGTTGAGTGACATACATTTTATAATATTATTATTTTTTTATTTTTAATTATTTAAATTAGCCACTACTATAATATAATAATACTCCACCATCCTAACAAACACCTATATAGGTGTATCTACTAAACTAAAAAGGATAAATTATTCACAAGTTTTTTTTAAAAAAAAACATGTATTCTATTTAATATTAAATTTTTTTAAATAGATCTAAAAATTTTATATTCATTTATCTTCTTTTTTTTTCTACACCTTACTTCTTCTCTTTATCTCTCTTTCTCTGATATCGACGACGACCACAACCACAACCACGCATTCCTTCTTTCTTTCTCTTTCTAATCTACAAGTACCAGTGACCACCATTTATTGGGATTCACCGGGTTGTGCTCACTGACGGCGAAAGAGATGAGTTTCTGACAAAAAAGATGAGTAGATCTACTCAAATCTGATGTAGATCTACATCAGATCTGAGTAAATCTACGTTAGATCCAGATATTCTAAACCAAAAAATAATTACCGGAATATAAACATCTCTCTATATCTGTCTCTTTCTTTCGATCTTTCAATTTTTTTTTTACTATTTCTATATTATACACTTCTATTTTTTTGTTATAATAGAGAAAATTTTAAATTCTGAACAACTTGTTTTCAAACAATTGTTAAGTTTTCTTATAAAACATATAGGTTACATGTTGGAGCATTTTCAAATTTTCATGATTTTTTTTATTAAAATCTGATGATCTTTAGTTTTGTATGATCCGACATGATCTGATAAATTTACAAGAGAAGATGCAAGTCTTTGGTGGATCTCAGTATAGCCTTAAGTAATTGTGTACACATCAAATTTAAATTCGATTAAAAGTAAAAAATGATTGACAGTGTGCTTTAACCATTTCAAAAAATGTATCAAATCAAAAGTGAAATAATTTTCTCCAAATCAAGTATGAATTGCTCAAATTTACTACAATTTTAGAAAGAGTAACAATTGAATATATAGTTTTCTTTCATAAAAATGTCAAAACAGATTTTATGATAAATTTCAAAAACAACAATGCTTCCGACCCCCAGTATGGACGACCCCTGGTGACGTGGCAGCATGTGATTGGCTAAAAAAAAACCAGTTTTTGCACCAATCAGGGAAGACCCCCAGCACCCCCAGCTGGGGTCTAAGTCATTTTTCTTTCAAAAATTTCAAAAAACTTTTGAAAAAAATTGTAAAAATTGCAGTGTCCTATATCTTTTAATTTAAATTTTACTCAAATTTAATAAATAAATAAATAAATAAATTTTGGGGCATCTCTACAAATACAATAAATCTTAGGTGGCAAATAAAACAAAATAGGTAATTTAATATGATTGGCAATGCTGTTATGTAATAAAACAAACAAAAACAAAACAAAACAAAATATGTAACTTATTTAATGTATACCAAAACGGGCACAATTGCGACCCCAAGTAGTAATTTAATCCTGGATTAATGGGTACAGTAATGCCTCGTTTGGAGAGTAATTATTTTAATTAAAAAGTCAAAAATTCATTATAAGTTGTCATATCATTTTCTCTATTTTTTGCACATCTTTTCGTAAAAAATAAAAAATTTAGAAAAATAGCATGTTTCCAAATGAGGGCTAAGTTTACGGTGTTCTTTTTTTAGGTTTTGGATTTAATTTTTATTAAGTGCTATTAACTTTTTAAGGTCACGCCTCTCTATTTGAGATTTGTCAGATTCATATGGAGGGGTGCTTTGTATGAATCTCAAAATTAGACAAAATGTGCGTAAATTAATTCAGATATCTAATCATTAAAAAAATAGTAATTAAATATGATGGGAAATTTTTTTGAAGGTCCATAATATTAAGATTTTATAAAGTAAATGATATACAATATTTTCTTAATAGTTAAGGTCTCTCAACATTTATACATAAAAAATTCTATTCAGAGAAATTTTACCCGACTTAGAAAAATTTCATTTCAACTTAGAAAATTTTTAATTTTCATATTGAGAATTTTAAAATTTCTCTAAGTTGTAATGAAATTTTTCTAAGTTAAATAAATAAAAAAAAATTTAATCTAATTTTCTCTATAAAATATTGAGGAACATCAACTATTAAAAAAATAAATCTCTTCTATTATACAAAATTAAAAAAGGGTATCTCACTAATTTTCCATAGGGAGCAGCTAGTCTCCCGTCCTTAATCGGACTGGACGGTCTTGTTCAGCCCGTGAGTGCCCATTACGGATCCTTTTTTAATACTCTAAATCGCTAATGTGTAAAACTCGTATAGTACAATATGCTCGTAAAAAAATCACATTAATCCGATATCGATAGCTATGTGATCAAATTAGTTTTGTATAAAAAAAAATAGACGGTGAACAAATTAACGTTTGACAAAAAACTGATAAGATGAGATAGCTATCGATATCCGATCAACGTAATTTTTAACAGACATATAGTACTCGACGAGTTCTACATATTGAACGGTTCAAATTACCAAAATAAAACTCGTGATAAATTCTCACAAATCAAACAATATTGTCTAATCTGGTTAAGGACTAGAGGTTATATTATTCCGCGTACGTCTCTAATTTTCTGTATCTTTGAGGGTTTGAATTTGATCAGTAACAAAAGGTAAAATATTTATATTATTATATAAAGTAATGATTGAGTTTAAGGGGCGTTTTGAAAGGATGATTAAAAATTAATTTTTTAATTTTTTTTTGACTTTTTAATTTGTTAATTTTTTTTTTTTATGAGAGAAGTGGATTAAAATGTGAGAAGTAATTTTTAACCAACTTTTTAAAATACTCCTAAATCTTTGCTTGCTAAAAATTATTTATAGAGTTGCACAGGACTCAGAACTAAAATCTTTCATCTAAGAAAGATTATTTTTATCCGTTGCGTAACATACATTTATAATATTAAATTTTTTTTTTTTTTTTTTTAATCCTGAGAGGACAATTTATACGCAATTGGACCGAGCTAGGTATTGGGCCATTATGGACTGAAGTAGAAGGGGCCGAATAGAGTGGCCCTATAAGTTACTCCGGTTTGGAGAAGCGGCGCTATAAGTTACTCCGGTTTGGAGAAGCGGCGCTATAAGTTACTCCGGTTTGGGGAAATAGCCTTGAGGGTTAGACCGGTTATACAGCCGAGGTGTTTTAAGCCCGGCCACGTGACTTCTTACTTGTACTCCGGTTGAGTGAAGTAGTATGGAGGTTTCAGCCTTCGATGGTTACTTCGATTCTAGCATGTGAATAACCAAAGTAGCTACGGTTCCAAAAGGTAGCTCGGTTTTACTTCCCTTATGTCTAGCTCGGTCTCAGTATGGGAAAGCCAAGGTAATGGAGAGTAAAGCAAGGGTCACTTCGGTCCTGAAAATAGTCCGGCCATAGGGAGAACCATCTCACTTGGTTTAAGCAGTGAGGGGGGTGTTGGAGGATAAGCATTATCTTCCAGGAGGAGTAATCCTAGAAGGACTCTACGTAAGGAGGAGTAATCCTAGAAGGACTCTGCATAGGGAGATAAGAGTCCTACCAGGATTGTGCTACGCGAAACCTATATAAGCTCACCAATATCACCTTTGGAGAGGTAATGCAACTTTACTCCCTGAATTCATAGAGCTTTTGTCTATTTGTCAAGCTTACTGACTTAGGCATCGGAGAGGTTTCCGGCACACACCCGCCGGCTAGCTCACGTGTGTATTTTCAGGTAGTTGAACGACGTCGTACGGAGGAGCGCAGACTTGGTCAACAGGATTATACGAGAAGGTGTATTTCTTTCCCGTACAAATCCTAACAAACACGTATATAGGTGTATCTACTAAATAAATAAAAGAGATAAATTACTCACAATTTTTTTTTTAAAAAGTGTGTATTTCAAAACCTTTTAGGTAGATCTAAAAATTTTATACCCATTTATTTTTTTCTCTTTTCTTACATCTTACTTCTTCTTTTTATCTCTCTTTCTCTTATATCGGCGACGACCACGACTACACCTTTCTTATTTTCTTTCTCTTTCTAATCTACAAGCACCAATGACCATCATTGATTGAGATTTACCGGCAACCACCGAGTACCAATTTCTTGCTTTACACTCACCAATGGCGAAAGAAATGAGTTTCTGATAAAGAAGATAAGTAGATCTACATTAGATCCGGATATATCTAAACCAAAAAAAAATTGTTGGAGTACAAACATCTCTCTATATTTGTTTCTTTCCTTCGATCTCTTAACTTTTTTACTTTTTATATATTACACACTTCTATTTTTTTGTTATAATAGAAAAAATTTCAAGTTTTGAACAAGTGATTTTCGAGTTTTAGTTACAGGTGGCAAAAATTATAAAAAAAAATTTTAATTTCAGTTCTTTTGGTGGTGAAATGAATCATTCTTTAGAACTGTAAAATTTTGTAATTTTATAACTTTATTTAACATGTTTTCTAGTTTGATTAATAAAGATAAATGTTTAATAAAATCATACTTTAAAACTGTAACATTTTATAGTTTCAAAATTTGGTTTTCAGTTTGATCAATATTAGAGATTATTTGCTTAAACTCTACAAAAATTGAAAATAATATATGTTTTCTTTCCCGTTGTTGATGTTTGTTGTTCTTAGGATTTTTTCTTCTTTTAGTTTATCAATATTTAGCACATTTTGCTATGTTTTTTCGTTTTAATTTCTCAATTTATTTTTTTTGGCAATGTTTTAGACATTCCGGTGAGTCTCCGGCGATATTCTTGACGTCCAACGAACATTCTAGACATTCCGACAACTTCCGGTGACATTCAGAACATTCCGGCGATATTCTCGCGAATTTCCGGTGATATTTCGACTATTTCTCAGTGATGTTGAACATTCCAACAAGCCTCCGATAACCATCTGACGAAAGTTCGATGGTAATAGGATGTAGCACCATCTTTGAATTTTTAAAAAAAATATGATTTTTTGGTAATAATAAAAAATATGAAAATGATATGTAAGTTCACTTTTTAGACCCACTTTCTAGATCTAGTGATGTATCAACCAATCGTCTTCTTGACATATCACTGGGTCTAGAAAGTGGGTCTAACTTTTAGGCCTGAACAGCAATGCTCTTAAAAGTATTTAGAACTAATTAATATAAGTGTTTTATTTTAAAACTAGATGGATTTTAAATTTTGTGTATGAAATTTATCAGTAAGTTCAGAAAAAAAAAAAAAAAAAAAAAAAAAAAAACAACGTAGTCCCGGACTGGGCCTGTTTATTCAATTGACTGGTCTAGTCTCTCTAGTCCTTAAGCCCGTCCGTAACGTCACGAAAATTATTCCACTAATTGAGGTAAGGAACGCATCAATTGAGATGCCCTCACAACAATCAGCGCCGAAAAATTAATTTTTTATTTTATTTAATTGGTAATAAATTAATTATAAATATCAGAAATACCACATTAAATTGAACAATTAGTCTAATAATATACTAAACCCAAACTTGAAAAGAAATAAATAATTACATACAATATTCATAATGTGAAAAAAATAAACATTACAAATAATATCAAACTATTTTTATAAGAATTCAACACATAACCTTACATTTTATAAAGTGATACTACTACACAATTAGTTGGCCAAAGGCCCTTGTTTGGCGGTGTAGATACTTTAACAAATAATTACTCGTAATGGGATAATCTTTTGATTATTAGTTTTATTAATTTTTTTAGAAATATTATGTATCACCGGATTTATTTTATTATTTTATTTTATATTATTTTCTTTGTATAGTCATGTAATAAAAATAAAACTCACTTCAAAATATATATCTATATATATATAAAGTTAGCATGCTACATGCGAATGAAAATTTTAAACAAAATATTTTGATGATATATTGTAGTCATCTTATCTTTTTATGTTTATGTGTATAAAAATTAATTATAAAAAATTAAATTAATTTATAATTATTGTCACATGATTTTACTATATATTTTTTTTAGCATATTATCTAAATTTTATTTGTAATCCATATTTCTAATAAAAAAATTTGGACAATAACAATTATGAAAATCTGGCTCCGTTTGGTTAGGGTTTCAAATTATAGTTCCACTCATTGATTTGAGTGTATTGTTTGTTTTGAACTTTGAAATTATAATTCTACACCCATTTCTTAAAACTCAATTCAAAATATAATCATTACTTTTCAAAATTCATAACCAAATACATAATTCAAAACTCTTTTCAAAACTTAATTCAAATCAATATTTTAATTTTTTAAATATTTAAATATTTTAAAAATATTTTAATTTTTTTAAGATTTTAAATATTTTAATATTTAAATATGTTACGATTTTTTTAATTTTTTAAATATTTTAATTTCAAAATATTACGATTTTAATTTTTTAATTTTTAAAATATTTTATAAAAATAAATTCAAACTGTATTTTATAAAAATATTTTTAAATATTTAATTTTTTTGTTATGTATTTGGTTACGATTTGAGTGTAGAGTTGTGAAAATAGTTTGGAGTTTCGAATTATGTGTTTGGTTATGAGTTTTAAAAATAATTTCTTAATTGAGTTTTGTTTTATGTGTTTAGTTACGATTTGAGTGTAGAGTTGCTTTTAAATTTAAAATATTAACATTTTAAATTATTTAAACTTTTACAATTTAAATTTTTTGAATATTTATTTTAATTTTTTACTTATTAAATTTTTTAGATTATTTAAATTATTTAAATATTTATGATTTAAATTTTTTGAATATTTATTTTGAAAAAAAAAATTATTTCCTTTGTAATATTTTCAATTAAAAAATTGATTAATGTTATTTTCTATTAATAATAATTTTTTTTAATTGACTTTTAAAAAGAGTTTGGTTATGAATGTTGATCAGAATTTTCAATAATGTGAAAGTAATGTGTTTTGTTATGAGTTATAACAATTTGAATTAAGTTTTGAAAATTCTTTTCAAAACTCATAATCAAACAAATTTTCTTACTTTACATGTCAAATCAAACTTTCAAAACTCAATTTCACACTCAATTCAACACTCTCTTCAAAAACCATAACTAAACAAATTTTCTACACTCAAATCATAATTCCACAACTCACAAACTCAAAATACAACTCATACTCTCAAATCATATTTACAAAACTCTACCAAACGCAACCTATATATTTTTTCCCACTAATAATCTACATCCATAAACTTAAAAGACGAGTATAATTAGTACTCTATTGAATCCCGTTGAAAGGCATGGACACAGAGTGAGAAGATTAAAGTGTCAGAATTAAAGGATTAAAAGACCAAAATAACCTTAAATTATAGTCATTACACTAGGTGGTAGAGGTCCAACAATTCCAATAAGAAAATTGTTTGAGGGCTCGAAATCGTTTAGCTCGAATTGGCTCGAAACTCAAAACGACGTCGTTTTGAGTTTTTTTTTTTTTTTTCTTCCTTTTCTTGCTTTTTTTTCTTTTTCTTCCTTTTCTTATTTTTGAACACAGACAGACAGAGGCAAGAGAAAGGAGAGAAGAGAAGAAGGAGAAAAGATGGAGGAAGAGAAGAAGACGGTGATGGAGGAGGAGGAAGATCGACGGTGATGGCGGTGATCGGAGATTCAGATCTGAATCTTTTTTTTTTTTTTTGTTGATGATGATGTTGATGAAGATGTTGTTGTTGTTGTTGTTGTTGATGATGATGATGTGTTAATGAAGATGTTGTTGATTTTCTTCTCTTTTTTTTCTCTTCTTTTTTTTTTTTTTTTTTTTTTCTCTCTCTCTGGTGGATCTGATCTGAAGATGAAGAGGTGAAAAAAAATTGTTGGCTGATCTTGTTGTTGATAATGTTCTTCTTCTTCTTCCTCTTCTCTTTTCTTCTTCTTCTTCTCTGCTTCTGCTTCCTCTTCTCTTTTCATCTTCAAAACAGAGAGAAAGAAAAAAGAAAAAAAAAAAAAAAAATTCCAAAACGACATCGTTTTAAATTCGGGGCACATTCAAGCTTGAAAATTTCGGGTCCTGTAGCAGTTCTGTTCCAATAAAAAATGCTATTAATCCCTTCCTAATTTGAACGTATAAATAAGATTCTATTAATTCTCCCTCTTAATTCAAAGACATTCTAAACATAAGATAAGATATATAATTTTAAGATATTATCAATCTCAAAACTATTATTAATTTTAAGATTAAATCACATGTAATTTGTAAGGCAACAAAAAGAAGAAGCCAAGTCAACTAGAAATATCAAAGCTATTAAACCCTGGTTATTAGTGGTGTACAGAAGTCCTTATCCACAGACAAAATATTTTTACTTGAAAATATTACATATAATAACGCACGTATTTATTAATCTAGAAATCGGAATCTCTTAACTAGAAGATATGAATTTTGAGTTAAAAAAATATATATTAATTTATTTAATGGTTGTAGTGAACTAGAATCTGGTTGAACTAATCTATCTATCCGCACATTTCTTTGAAAAAGGTTCATAGCCCATTAGACAAAAGAAGGATTAAAAATATCAAAGATCATGTGAAGATTGTGTATTAATATAAAAATCATGTGTGAACATATATATATATGTTTTAGGAATGATTTATATTCTAAACAGAAATAATACCTCCCTCTAATTTAGGAACTCTAAAAGAGCACTAATAATGTGAAAAATTTAAAAAAAAAAAAAAAAGATTGAGAACTCTAAATTAAGAGCTCTAATAACTCTAATCAGTGTGTGAGTCCCATGTGATGTGATATTTTGGCCTTGATTTTTTTTTTTTTTTTTTTTTTGATTTTCCACATCATTAGTACTTTTTTAGAGCATCTCCAACCATTGTTACTATAATGTCATTGCTATTGCTATAATTTGACAATGAATAGTGCTATTTTGAAAAATTATAGCAATGGTACTCCAATGGTCATTTGCTATTTTGGCAAATCTTAACCAACTTTCCCTTCAAGTTTGTAAGTGTTGTTTGAATATAGGTTTTTTGTGATTTTATTTTTGTTTATTTTTTTGTCTTTTGTGACATTTTTTTAACTGTTTGTAAAAATATATATATATTTATATTATTTCCGACTAGACAAATATAAAAAATGAAAAAAAAAATTGAAAAATTGGAAAAAAAATTAAATATAATTCACCCCACCAAAAAATATATCACCACATATTTAATAAATTATACATTACAAAAATAATATTACATTATGTCATAGAAAATACTGAAAAAAAAAAAAGGAATTTCATTACAAAATAAAAATAGCTGTTTTTTTACTTCCAAATTAAAATAGAGCCGTTGGCTCATGTTACACATTTCCAAACAGTACCATCACCGTTGGATTATATACATCCAACAGCTGAGATGAAACCTTATCAACATATCTCTCATTCCAATACACTACCATCAATCCATCACTCTCTCTCTTCTCTCCCTATATTCCTCATTCTGATCATCAAACCGTATCTCATTCCAAGACACTACCATCAAACCCTATCTTACTTCTCTCTATCTTCGAATTGGGGGTCGGTGTTTGGGGTTTCTAAGAGGCGATTAGGGATGAGAGAGTGACCGATTGAGGACGGATTGGAGATGAGAGAGGAGTCGGTGTCGGAGTCCATGGTTATAGCGATGGAGAGAGAGAGAGAGAGAGATACCATCAGTCCATCACTCTCTCTCTTCTCTCTCTCTCTATATTCCTCATTCTGATCATTAACTACAGATCGATTCACAACTACAGTCCATCAGTCCATCTATATTCCTCATTCTGATCATTAGGTACTTTTTCTTTACTTTTCTTGTTCGAGAGTGGTTTTGAAGATTCACAACTACAGATCGATTTATTGATTATTAATGAATTTGTTGAGATTTATTGATTTGTTTGAGAGTGATTTATTGATTGTTGTTGATTTTATTCATTCTGTAAAATTAAAAAAAAATGCTAATTTTGGGTAAATTAAAAAAAAAGTATTGAAAAATAATTTGGTGAATTCTAATAATAAAAAAAAAATGGTGAAACAGTTGCTGGGAGGGAAGGAGGGAAACAATTGGTTTTGGCTGAGTTGGCACATATGGCAGCTGCCAAAGCTTGTGTCAATTTGATACAAGCTTTGGCATTTCTCAAATTTGGCAGCTGTCATATTCAACCATTATAGTATCATTTTTCAACAGAACTGCTATATTATAACAATGGCAGCTCCAATGGCAAACCATTGGAAATGCTTTTAGAGCTCTCAAATTAGAGAGATGTATCATTTCTGGAGAAAAAAAAAAAAAAACCAAGGCCAAAACATCACATCACATGGGATCACACATCAATTAAAGCTATTAGAGCTCTCAATCTTTTTTCTTTTTTAATTTTGGTTATTACATATATATGTTTGTTTTGGGTATGATTTTTTCTTAAAATTTTGGTTATTACGAAGAAACGTGTAGAAAAATAAAAAGTAATATGACTTAAATAAGTCAATAAATTATTTATTTTTTGTGTACCCAAAACAAGTCATAATATACATGAACCTATGGCAGTGATAGAGAGCTCCAATACTAGAGTTTAGTGAGGTGTCACCAAAAAAAAAAAAAAAAAGAGAGAGAGAGAAAAGCAAGCTAAAATATCACATCATCATGTAAGACTTAGCATTAGAACTCTATTAGTGCTCTTAAATTAAAGCTTCCAAACGTTATTGCATGAACCTAATACAAATACTATGTATGACATACCACATAAGAGATTATTAATGTTATATGTGCATTCATTGATTTTATATATATTTATATATTTTTTAAAAATAGTGATATATAAACAGGAATATAAATATACAGTGCATTAGGATTTATTGTCTTAAAATAAAGTGAGCATTTAAATTATATTTCACGAATGTCACCGACATATTATTTTGATAACAAATTTTGTATAAAAATTTTGTATAAATAATATTTTTTTCATTTTTTTGATTCACTTTACTTATAGAGTGATTTTTGTATGGTGATAGGGTATATCCATGTAGTACCTTCCACTATTATGATTAGTGGAAGGTAGTGAAATAAGTGCTATATTGTTGGTATACAAAACTTTTTCTTACTTACTGTATTTTTTAAACTATATACCATGTATGTAAGTAAGAGTAAATTGGTGATAAATCCAATCTAAAGAGTGTATAAGGCATTAGGTCTAGTAGATATTTTTTATTGGTGAGAAATCCACCTCTTATGAAATAGTTTAGTGAGAAGTCATTTAATTGATTTTGTAGGACAATTAGTTTCCAAGTTTACCCTTTAATTTATCCGCTGATTTTTTTTTATCTGTTGACTTTTCATTGACTATCCGTTCAAATTATATCTATATGTTCAAATTATTTTCTATATCTTCAAATTTATATATATATATATATATATATATGTGTGTGTTTAATTTTTCCCTATCTGTTCAATTATTTCCCTTATTTGTTCAATTTTTTTACCCTATATGTTCAAATTTTATAGGTTTTCCTTTCTATCTGTCCAAATTTTGTGAGTTTCTGTTTCTGTCTGTTCAAATTTTATCTGTCCAATTTTGTATCTGTATAATTTTTTTATTTGTTCATTTTTTTCACTATCTGTTTCATCATTATCAACAACAACAAAAACAACAATAACAACAATAACAACGAATCTATCTATTGAAAATCTATCTTATCAAATTCTTTAACAACAACAACAACAAACCAAAAAAAAATTATCTATATAAAAAAAATTATATGTTGCTGTGGGGAAGTGGTTTGAAAATACTCTTCAAATCCTGGAAGACGCCAATGATCCTCAGCTAGTCACCTGCAAAGATACAAATACTCGGTCGGGGGTGCCGGAATTAGCACTCCGACGGACAAGTCAGTTCTTCTACTCAAGAAAGCTTGTTCACTAAGTTTTTAGAAGTGATTCTTACATACCTTTACAAATCTGAAGCTCTTGTATTTATATCCATTCTCTGGGCCTCGGGGCCAGAGTCTACTTTTTATTTACTATTATTTCATTTGTCCTGATATGCCTTCTCAAGTCTATTCGGCCTTAAGTACGCAGTCGGCGTCCCAGTTGAGCCGAATGGAGCCGTTCAGTTCCCGGCTCCTCGGGTATACCAGATTTCGTTCCTCTATTTATTCGGCTCCCACAGTTGCAATCAACAAGAAGTAAATTGAATCTGTCTAAACTGAATAATCTATCTATCCAAAGTAAACAAACTAAGAGATTTGTTGAAAACAAAATTAAACAAACTAAATCTGTACAAATTGAATAATCTATCTATCGAAATTAAAGAAACTAAGAGAGCCATGCAGATAGATGCTAGTCTTTCTCTATCTGTCCAAATTAGCCCTCTCTCCCTCTGCTATCTCTCTTTGTGTTTCTTAACACAGTATTCGTATCCAAAATCAAATGACTTCAAAATCGCAATGTATAAATCAAATCAGAAAGCAAATGAACAAATTTAAATTTGGTTTATCAATCTGTCAAGATAAAAGTCAATGACATCAAAATGATCTCTTATAGATTTGTAAAAGAACACAATTTAACCACATAAATCTGTAAAGAATACATATATGTAAAAGAACATAGTTCAAAGAACACATTTGAAGATCAGATCAGCCACATACCTCTATAGATCTGTTGGAAAATTGGTGGGGGGCGACGGATCTAAGGAAAATGATAGAAAAATCAACGGATTTAAAAAGAGACGTAAGAGAGACAAATCTGAATGAGGCAATTTCGGCAACCGATCTGTGAATTCCTAACCCTAGGCAAAACATTCGAATCAACACCCGCGAGAAACAAAAGAAATCCAGTAGCAACAATAGATTTTTGCTTGTCGAAAAAAAAAATCTTCTGAAACTCTAACACTGCCCTCAACACTACAACCCAGTTCAGCAACACAGAGGCTGCTAAAATTTTAGTAGCCAAACACTCGGATTTGTTATACATTCGCAACAAAGAAGATTGGTTAAGCTGGTACCCTCGAAACAAATGGAGAAGTAAACAACAGAGAAGTTTCATGGAGTAGCAAGTAGGAATGATGGATGATGGATTCTAGTTTTTCGTCAAAAGCATATGAGAAACATGGGCAACCCGAGTGTAATTACAGTATTTGTGGACAACCTACCAGATTTCGTGGATCCCAAAGGACTATATACTTTGTTCACAAAGTTTGGAGTGGTTAAAGATGTGTTCATACCATTCAAGAGAAGGAAAGCAACAAGATCAAGATTTGGTTTTGTCTGTTACGATTATCCAATTGTAGCATAGGTTACTATACAGAAGGCAAATGGAGTATGGTGTGAAAATAGATCCTTAGTAGTAAAGAATGTTGCATTTGGAAGAGATCAAAAACGAGAGCAACAGAACTATGGCAAGCAAGTTCTACAAGATAAAAGAATTATTTGAGGAAGGGAAAATAGAAGACCATCTTTCGTTGAGGTGGTTAAAGGAGGAGAACAACAAAAAGAACCTCAAGATGTGGTTATAGTAGATGAATATGGAAATGATTGGTTACACGAAAGTGTTATAGCCACATTAGGAATCACTGTCATTTTTCAGACCTTAGAAATGAATTCATAAAAAAAGGACTGAAGAATGTTTATGTTCGAGAAGGTGGAGGAAAAGTAGCAGTATTATCTTTCGGATCAATGGTTAAGAAATAGGAGGGAGATGATAGGTAAATGGATTGATGAATGGTGTGAAACCATGGTAGAGTGGAGAAAAGATCTTGTTATAAAACAAGAAATGGAGGTTTGGCTTTGTTGCTTTGGTATCCCCTTTAATCTATGGAACAACACAAATTTCAAAAGAATTAAGAAATTATGGGGTGAGGTATTAGAGGTTAAAGAAAACACAATGTCCATAGCAACCTTGGCGCGGGGTAAAGTTAAGGTTTTGACAAAAGTAATGGAGCCAATTAACAAGAACATTAAGTTGATCAATAAAGGCTTTGTAAGCACAATTAGGGTGTGTGAAGAGCTATGTTCATATCATGTTCAGCAGAGGGAAGAAGAATTGTCTAATTATCAGTCCAGTGAAGTCCCAATTGCAGAGAAGGAAAATGAAAATGATGAAGACGATGATGAAGTAAATGAACCAAAGGATGAAGTGGTAGGAAATGATAATGTGACACTCAACCAAAGGGGAAGGAACAACAAGGCAAGGGAGGATAACAGTTGTAACTCATTTACTGCCTCAGTAATAAATGAAACATGCTATGAAGTGGGAAACCCAAGATCAGTTGGGACAAGTTTGAAAAAAGAGGAAGGCATGCCCTAAGTAATGATACAGAGCATTAACAGGGGAAGTAGAAGAGATATAGTAAATGAGACCTCAGTGGACTTTATGAAAAGCATAAGTAACATAGATCTGCATAGGCCCAGTATCAATCTTAATGTGGTGTTGGACCAGGCTCAGTTTAAGGGATTACTTGTGGGATTAAATCAAGATAGAACGGAGTGGCATAAGGAGAAAGCCCAAAATAACGGTAATCAATTACTAGCCCAGCTATCTTTAGAGAAAACTTTAGGCCCAGTGGATACAAGTGGCCTTCCAAATCATGATATGGAATTGAGTAGAAGACATAGTATTGATCAACTGAGTACTGAGGCAAAAAAGAGAAGAAGATAGGGAGCAAAATAAGGCATGGTCCAGATATGGATTTAAAAGAGTGGCAATTGTTAGGGTTGCAGCAGAAGCTTTTTCATCGTCAGTATCACAAACCAAGAAATCTAGCAAAACAAGGTACCTGCAAAATGAAGTTCAAGCTACCCTACACATTGGGAAAGCCCCGGGTGTAGATTTTAAAGGCAAGGAAAGAGAGGTGATAGAGAAAATTATCCTAATGGAAAAGAATGACATGGTATAGGCCACTAAGAGGAAGGAGATGGTGGTAGCTTGAAAAAGCAATCTTGGAGAAAAAGGGTTTTTAACAAGTTTTTTTTAATGAAGATACTATCTTGGAATATTAGAGGTTTGGGGAGGATTGAGAAGAGAAAGAGAGTGAAAGAGTTATTAAGGCAAAAGAATGTTGATATGGTCATGATTCAAGAAACAAAAAGAACAGGAATTACAGAGCTGTTTGTCAAATCTTTGTGGCCTAATGATGAGGTTGGCTTTATTGCAATAGATGCAGATGGTAATGCTGGAGGTTTGTTGTGTGTGTGGAGGCCTGAGGTGTTGCAACTGGGTGACTGCTGCAGTGGTAGAAATTGTCTATTACTTTCAAGTAAACTTCGTCAGTCAATAGAATGTGTGATTGTTAATGTTTATGCACCTAATGATAATAGTCTGGGGAGAAAGTTATGGGAATCATTGGGTAATTTAAAACCCATGTTCCCTAAACCCTAGTGCATTTGGGGTAATTTTAATGAAGTAAGATCAATAGATGAAAGGAAAGGGTGCAATACGAGAGATGGTGGGATGAATGAGTTTAATGATTTTATAAATGAATTGGAGTTAATGGATGTTCCAATGTTGGAGAGGAAGTACACATGGTGCAATTCACAAGAAGGGAATAGATAGAGCAGGTTGGACAAATTCCTAGTTAATATAGAATGGCTAGAGTGGTTTAGTTTCAAACTTTGGAGTTTATCAAGGATGTTATCCAATCATTGTCCGATAATTTTAATGGAAGATAACAGGGATTAGAGACCTAAGCCATTTAGATTCCTAAATGCTTGGGTTCTTCATCCTACTTTCATGAACAAGGTAAAAGAAGTATAAGATAACACTTATGTGGATGGATGGGTTGGTTTCAGATTAAAGGCCAAACTGAAAGCTTTGAAAGAAGCACTAAAAGTGTGGAATAATGAAGTTTTTGGGAATGTTAAGTTCAAGCTCAAAGAAGCAAATGAGGAATTGTAGGTTTTAGAAATAGCTAATGAGGTGAGATCACTGCATGAGACTGAAATAGTAAAAAGAAGAGAGGTTAAAGAGGAGTTGTGGAAGCTAAAGAAAATGAATGAATGGATTTAGGTACAGAAATCTAGAGTAGATTGGGCTTCAAAAGGAGATAGGAATACTAGATTCTTTTACATCATGGATACAAAGAGGCAGAGTAAGAACTTGATGGACTCTATTACAATCAAAGGTAACACCTTTAATAAACCTGAAAAGATGAAGAAAGAAATTGCAAGATATTTTGGTGAAGCTTTTGCAGAAAATTGGAAGATTAGACCCAAGAATAGAGGAGTGTTTAGGTCCATTGAACCTTCTCAAGCTGAGTTGTTAGAGAAGGAGTTTTCTGAATCAGAAGTTTGGGCGACAATAAAGGAATGTGATGGAAAAAAAAGCACCTAGTCTTGATGGATTTAATTTGCTTAGCATGCAAAAGAGGTGGAGGATTATGAAAGCTGATATACTCAAATTCATGGCTGAGTTCTATGAGAATGGAAAGTTGGTGAAGGGTTTGAATTGTTCTTTTGTAACACTAATTCCTAAGAAGCAAAGTCCAACCATTATTCAGGACTATAGGCCAATTAGTCTCATAAATTCTGTGTACAAGATTCTATCAAAGATCCTGGCTAGCAGATTAAAGCTTATGTTACCAAGCATCATTAGCTCATCCCAATCTGCATTCTTGAGTGGGAGGTATATATTAGATGGAATACTGGTAGCAAATGAAGTGGTAGACTGGTGGAAATAAACCAAGGAAAGTGGGATAATAATAAAATTTGACTTTGAAAAGGCGTATGACACAGTAAACTGGAATTTTTTGTTTGATATGATGAGCAAATTTGGTTTTGGGACAAAATGGGTGGATTGGATAAAGACCTACTTAGTTTCAGCTAGAGTATCAATTCTTGTAAATGGGTCTCCATCTGAGGAAGTGATTTCCCAGAAAGGACTGAGGCAAAGGGGATCCAATCTCAACATTTTTGTTCAACATTGTAGCTGAAGGTTTAAACATGCTTCTGTTAAGAGCAAAAGAGTTAGGATTGATAAGAGGGGCTATTATTGGCGCTGGAGGTGTGAATGTATCTCATCTACAATTCGCTAACGACAAAATTTTATTTTGTGAGGCAGATTGGGTGGAGGTCACAAATGTTAAGAGAGTATTATGATGTTTTGAAGTAATGTCTGGCCTAAAAATTAATTATCATAAGAGTGCTATCAGTGGAGTGGACTGTAAGTGGAGTGGATATTGATAAGGCGACAGTTGCTGAGTTTGCTTCAAGACTAAATTGCACAAGTCATAAACTATCTTTCAATAAATACTTGGGCTCACCATTAGGGGCTAATCCTAGAAGAAAGCAATCTTGGAAACCTGTAATGGACATGCTCAAGACTAAATTAGCTGGCCAGAAGATAAAAGTGATTTCTTTTGCTGGGAGGATGACTCTCATTAATTTGTGCTAGCTAACTTACCAATTTACTACATGTCAATATTCAGGATATCTCCTAGAATTATAATGGAGCTTGAGAAGATACAAGCTACTTTTTTGTGGGGAGACACAGCATTAAAGATGAAGATTCATCTAATGAAGTGAAAGGAGGCTGCAGTCAGTAAAAAGTTTGGGGGATTGGGCATAACGGACATGAAAGCAGTAAATGAAAGCATACTTCCCAAGTGGTGATGGAGGTTTGGGTCTGAAGATGATGCACTTTGGAAAAAACTAATTTGCAGCAGGTATGGGTCTGTTGGTGGAAGATAGTTTCTATTCCTTATGGTTGCTAGCTCTAGCTCAAGGATATGAAATGATATATTATCAGTAGCACAAACAAATCCCAGACTTCTTAATTTTTTTTATGGAAAATGTTGAGATTAAAATTGGAAATGGAAGTAGGATTATGTTTTAGGAGGATGCTTCGCTGGATAGATTTTGCCTTAAAGAGAAATGCCCGAGGCTATTTAGTATTTCAAATGACAAAGAGATAACATTGAAAGGGATGATAGACAAAAAAGTCAGCTATGATGAGTGGTGTTTCAACTTTAGAAGAAATTTATTGACATGGGAAGAGGAGGATCTGAGAAACATGAAGACGGAATTAGGAACATGGCTAGCACTCTACTTGGAGATTTTGGATCACATCATATGGAAAGCTGATAGTTCAGGATGTTTCAAGGTTAACTCGGTATTTAATTAGTGTGAGATGAATTTTGGATCAATGAAGACTCTATCGTTTTTAATATTGAATAATGCAGCATCTCCAAAGGCCCAATTCTTTGCTTGGTTGGTGCAGAAAATGAGAATTAAGACAATTGAGTATTTGAAAAAAAATAGGGTTGTTGTTACAAATGTGGGTGTATTTTGTGCTCTGTGTAGTTCAGGGGAGGAATCATTTAACCATATAATGCTTCACTGTCCTTTTGTTTGGAAAATATAGTCCAACATCATCAAATGGTGGGGAGTTCAGTGCGTTATACTAGGCACAGTGGAAAGCTTGCTGCAATAGTGGAATAGGTGGAAGTTTAAAAAAGGGGGAATTGCAGATATGGAAAGCATTACCTATAGCAATTTTTTGGTCTGTGTAGAAACACAGAAATAAAGTTATCTTCAATAAGGTACAACCCATTTTGAAGTACTTTGTGAACTCATCAAGGTTAGAATGGCCATGTAGATGAAGTCTGATATAGTGGGAAGAAACTATTCAATTAATCAGTTTGCATCAAACCTACATCAAGTCAAGAAATGCATAAAGTGAGGAGCCCATGCGCTGTTGCTAGTTTTGAAGGCTTTGGTCCGTTGCTGGTTTACAGTTGTGGTTATAGATTTGGTTGTTGTAATGCCGCCCCTTATTTTTGGTTGTAATTTTTGTTTGTTTCCTTTATCCCTTGTTGTGGTTGGTTTCTCTCCAACCCTTGGCGGTTGTGCTAGCAAATGATAGGGCAATATACTTGGTGCCAACCTAGTTGGGATTAAGGTTATTTTGCTTTGATACTTTTTGCACTCCCTTTTCTTTTATTGATGTAATATCATGTGTTTGTATGTTTTTTTATCAATAAAGTTATTTTTTTGCTAATAAAAAAAAAAAATCTTCTGAAACTCTAAGATTACGGTGGCCACGAATAATGGCCAATCCAACCATGAGAGTAGAGATCCAGAGAATTCAAATTCATCAAGTCCTTTCAGAATATGACTATAGTCTAGTCCACAATTAACAACATAAAAGAGAGAGAGAGAGAGGAAAATCACGAACCTGTGCAATAAATAAGACACTGATTCGATTGGTGAGAGAAAATTAGAGAAATCGGTGATTGAAACTCTGGAATGTTCGGATCAGAATACATATCCAATGTTGGTAATAAGACGAGGATACTTAGGGTTTCACGTTCAGTGAAGGTTCGCCCGAAGATGAGGAGAAAGAGATCACCAACAGTAAAGAAGAGGAAGATCGCTGACGGTACATGTGAACGCAGAGAAAAGAGACAGAGACAATGGAGAGAGAGAGAGAGAGAGAGAAATAATTGGCTAGGGCTTGGTTTTGGAAAACAATATATATATATATATATATATACATGGATAGTTTGGTCATTTTATAGGAACTTGTCCTAATAGATAAAGAATTTTAGAGTGTGAACCTTTAAGTAAAAAAAATTTTAAATTAAATTTATGGATCGAGTGTCGTGTAATTAATACTTGGTTAAAGCCTAATGTAAAGAATGTCATTTGGTTTTTTATTTTATTTTATTTTTTTGTATTTTAGTTATTGATTGAGTTGTTTATAGTATGTCTTTTTCGATTGTGATCCTCTCTATTATATATTAATAATGTTAGGTATTATGAAAGAAATATCATGAAATGTCTTTATGAAGATTCTCCACTCTTCAATTAGTTTGTAATATTTTATTATATATTATGCAATTACCCTTAGATTAATTTCATAAAAATTTTCACACATAATATTTATTATTATTTGTAATGAAAAGATTCTATTATATGATTCGATAATAAGTATATTAATTTTTTTTAATTTAAAATATTATAAATTTATATTTTCATTTCATAACGATTAAATTTATAATAAAAATCCTACATTACATTAATAGAAGGGAAATGATCAAAATCCATCATTATTATTTTTTTTTTTTTGATAACTCAGGTATCCCTAACCCGCTGATTTTAAGAGAAGCCACGACTAATCCTGAGGGCCCTGAAGTTAACGACCGGACAAACCTCCAGTGGCCCCAAGGGGTGACTCAAACTTGAGACCTATGGATTTTATCCTCCAAACTTTACCATTCGGCCACTTGCGTTGGGTTATCAAAATCCATCATTATGATATTTTATTGAGATTCACCTAACAAACCCATTTATAAATTGGAGAAAAAACATTGTGATATACCAACATCAACCTTGTCCTCCCTTACAGCAAACCCATGAAAACTGCACACGCACAAATTATTATTAGTTCCAAATGAATTTGTACTAATACAATATTATAACTTTCTTTTAAATAATGGGATGTTCATGTAAATAGAAGAAAGTTGTGAGACAAAACAAGTAGGAATAGTAGTAGTCAGAGTGAGACAGCGGTAGACGGTGGTTGTTGTGGTGGTGGTGGAGGTGGTTGAGGTGGCGGTGCAGATCATGATTTTTGTTTCCCCAACGTCTCTTTCACTGCCACATTAATATGAGCCAATGTAGTTGCCTACTCACCTTGCACTTTATTCTCTTTTTTTTTTTTTTGTCTGTTTTTCTTTTTTTCCTTCTAATTTTTCATTTTATTTTTCGAATTTTTTTTTTTAAATATCCTTTTCTCATTCATATTCTATTATCATCAACAAGCTCGCCAACCATTCTCTCTCTCTCTCTCTCTCTCTCTCTCCTCTATTTGAGTTTGACCCGTTGCCACCTACCGGCAGCTCTTTCCTCTCCTCTTCCACTGGAGACCCCACCATCTAGCCTGCAATCTCTCTAGAAGACGATCTGTAAACGTAACTTGAGACTTTCTCTCTTTTAGACCCTCTTTCAGACAAAGCTTAAATAACCTCTTCTCTTCTCATTTCTCTTTTTTCCATCTCCTAAAACCCATAATTCACACAGCAACTGAGGAGAACAAACCTCTCTCTCTCTCTCTCTTCATATATAAAACTCTCTCTCTGTGTCTGTTTCTATTCTGCAGTGAAGATCGGTGAGTATAGTGTATCTATACATACACGCTCAGTCTGGTTCTTTTTCTATAGAAACTTTTTGTACAAGAGAGACAAGGAATAGATTAAAAAAGGCCATTGTTGATCAGAGCTTTTACAATATCTATGGGTACTTTTTGAAAGCTGTTTTGGAAGATCTCTCTCTCTCAATTTACTTTATGGGTTGGGTTCTTCTTCAGTTCTTTTTCTGTGGTGGTGATATATCATAATTTGTGCTCTCTCTCAGATTCTCTTCTTTTTTTGGAACTACAACCATCTCTCAGCAGGTTTGGCCTTTTTACTTTTATATTTAATATTTCATCTTTCATTTCACTTTTTTGGTAGCAAATGGATTCTGGAAACAGTGGGAGTATGCAATCTTCAAGTGGTGGAGATGAAGAGTATGATTCACGGACCGAGTCAATCTCTCCTTTCTTGAACCACAGTTTTGGCTCCATCTCCAACCACCCACAGCCGCCTCCTTCACAACCACCACCACCTCTCTTCCACCACCAACAACCCACTTTGTTTGACTCTCAAGCACACAATCTCGGACCTTTTTCACATTCATCTCCAAACCCAAACCCAAACCCAAACAATCTCTACAACAATAATCTCGACTTCGTGTGGTCCAGATCAGGACTAAGATCTGAACCCAATTACGCCGAACTTGGAAATCTCTTATCATCATCTTCATCATCATCACTATCATCATCAAGCCAATCTCTGTTAGGCCTTCATCAAGGCCCCACAACTCAGGTCCCATTTCCAAGCTCATCATCATCCATGCCATTACCATCATCACTTGATCATCATGGTAATGGTGGTGGTGGTGGAGGAAGAGGAGGAGGAGGAGTAGCTACAACAACACCAAGGTCTGATCAAACAAACCAAGGCATCAAAAGCTCAAGGAAGCGAACCAGAGCTTCACGCCGAGCACCCACCACCGTCCTCACCACCGACACATCGAATTTCCGGCAAATGGTTCAAGAGTTCACCGGAATCCCAGCGCCACCGTTCTCAGCCGCCTCCCCTTATTCTCGCCGGTTCGATCTCTTCGGCGGCGGAGGCGGCTCCGCCATGAGCCTTTACCCTTTCCGACCTTCAGCCCAAAAGGTTGTTCAACAATCACCCTTTGTGCCCTCTTCTTCTTCATCACCATCGTTTTTGAACTCTACCATGAATATTGATCCAACTAGTAATCTTGCTAATAGTACTGCTAACAATAACATTACATCTTCCATTGCTGGTCCTTCAAGTAGCTACCAACAACAACAACAACTACCTCAGCAGGGTCAGAATCAAACTATGCTGAACATGCAAAACCCAATTCTCACATTCCAATCTCTCCTTCAATCTCCGGCTTTCGGGTCCAAATCCGAAGCAAGATCGGCGATTCCTTCTCTTGATGAATTGGGTATGAGTCATCATGAACATGTGAGTGTAAATCTTGGTGGGTTTCAAAGCCATGGAAGCAACAACAATCATCTCTCTAGATGGAGAGGTGAAGAGGCATCTACTGACGTGGGTCATCAAGAACACTTGGGCTCTTTCGATGGCAACGATGGTGGTGGCGGTGGCGGTGACTCGCAAAATGTTAGTAACTACAAGCTGAACTGCTTGGCTTCTTCATCGGATTTTCACCCTGAGACCTGAGAAGGATTTGGAAAATGTTTTTCGTGTTTCGAAATTTTATCATGCGATTGAGAGTGCATTGCTGATAGAGGCAAACACGACACAACACGACACACGGGATTCATAATGAGGAAATATGGGGCATGGAAGAGAACTTTGAGGCAACAATGAGGAGGATTATGGTGGTGAGGATTGATCAGAGGATAGAAGTATGGTCTTGATTAATAAACCCGAATTGTCACTTTTCAGTTAAGATTCGGCATGTTATTATTGTTATGTTACTTGTAAATATATAGAATATTTTCTTTTTTTGTAATCTTTGATTAAACATATCCATATATAGAAGGATTACAGAATTTTGATTCTACACTACGTTTTTTTTTTTTGTTTTGTGCCCTTTCTTTTGTTGGTATAAGTATATTATTTTTGGTCGAATTCTTGGTGGCTTTACATGGTTTAGGCTATTGTTTCATGATGATTCTCTCATTCTTGAGTAACTTTTATTACTAATAACCATGTTATTGTCTCTTGTTTAAGTAACCTGGCTAAATTGACGTTTATTTCTGCAAAAATGGTATAATTTATTTAATTTTTTCAACTTTGTATATCATGTTGATGGTTACAATTGGGTCTTTATTTAAAAAAATCAAGTATAGTAACGTCTTACTTTTCAAACGGTTATATATATTATACTCCATACAAAAATAATATGTATGAGTACTTTTTTTTTTTTTATAATAGAAATGTAACAAACATTTTTGAATTTATTTAGCAGTGTGGTGTGCTGGCATCCATTTTCACATAAAAGAGAATTATGAGGGTAAGACGAAGATAAGTAGGATTATCCTTCTCATGTTTTTATTCTGAAAGACACTAACGCTGTGTTTGGTTGGAAGATTTGAGGAAAGATTTGAAAAGAGAAAGGAAAAGTTAGTTGAAATGTGAATAAAATATACCTACATTTTACCTAGTTTCACACACCTTTTCTCTTTCCCTTTCTAAATCCCTCCCCAAATCCCCCAACCAAACACAGTATAAATGTTTTAATAGAGAGAAGCATAGTAGCAAATAGCACAACATATGAAGATATACAAACAAGCTTAAGCTAAGTAACTTGTTGTAAACTTGGGCATAGCATTTGTCAAGATTATGATTTAGAGGAAGAAGTCAAAAAACATTTTAGTTTTCTTTACTCAAAACAAAAACAAATTATAACAAACTTGGTTCACAATGGTATCTCAGTCTATTAAAGAAATTTGAAACTATTATAGAAAGAACAGAAATATTTTCAAGTTGTATTGTCCAAAAACATAGAAAAGTCAAACAATATGCTTGAGGCATCCTATTTCTATGAGCTTGATCCCACCTGATGCTAACTATACAAGAAAACCCCCTTTTTTTCCCTTTTTTTTTTGTTTTTAGGTACTTCTTATAACAGAAATTCAGTTTAAAGGTCATTGTTTATATTTATCAATTATAAAAGTTAAAAATTTTATTATGCATTCAATGAGTAATACATTAGATGGTGAGATCAGTACTCTAATTATATTTTTGTGATCATTCTAGTTGATTCAATGCCTATAGCGCCTCTCTTATCATAAATATGTAACATGTTACTTACTTAAAAAAGTATCAAAATTGTTTTCACAATTTAAAATATATAGATTATATTTATTTTAAGTAAAACTTATATAATAGGAAGTTTAATTTTATATTATATACTCAAATTATGTACACTTTATTTTAGTATATAACATTTTTGTTGCACATGTAGGAAACAAAGGCCCTGTTTGGTAGAGCTGTGGGAAAGTGATTATAGCTTATAGCCTAACAGCTTATAACTTATAGCTGTGAACATAAGCTGATTTTTAACTTATAAATTAGGTTTCTCCTCCCCCACTCAAAGAATAAGTTGATTTTTGACTTATAAAAAGCTATAAACTGTATTATTAAGTTAAACTAAACACATCAAAATAGCTTAAATTAAGCTAAAAACTGAAATAAGGTGGAAATAAGTCCTATCAAACATGGCCAAATATATGTTAGTGGCTTTATTATACAAATATGATAAAGCTTGTGCTCTACACAAGCCAATTATTCCGTGTCAAAAATTACAAAACCATTGATACACATGTTATGTAATACACATACGAAGATAAAATTACAAGTTAGTGGAGTTTTCAAAAACTAATTACATATTTATAAATAAATAAAAATATACTTTTATTTTTTAATATTTATAAATTTTACTATCTATTTGAAAATATTTTTTTAGACATACACTAAAATGAAATTACTCCTCAGGAGAAAGGTGTCTGGTGCTTCAGAATCAGAGCCCCATGCCAAATATTTGTGGAATTTGTGTAGTGCTTTATATAATTAATTGAACTATGGATGAGGGAGCCCACAAGAGAAGCAACTTGGAAATTAGTGAATGTATTTTTTGGTATTAATGGGGAAAGCCAATAATCTGTTCAAAGTCAATCTTACTTCTTTAACATTTATAGATTGGTAGTTTGTCCCTTTAAAAAAATATACATCAAAAAATTTAGACTCAATATCACACCCATTAAAAAATCTTTTAATGCCAATTCTGGTTCAAAATCTTGTTTAATCAACCTTGGTTTGAAGGAATGATTAACCATTAGATGATGAAGAATTCATATCAAAAGGCAGGTATAATTATCGCCCTCATAAAATTAAAAAGAATAATAATCATGATAAAATTTGGAGAAAAAAACAAAAAGAAAAAAGGGAGGTTGGGGGGGAGATGATTATATATGGGATTTGGAGAGATTTTGAAGGAGCTTTATGAGAGTGTATGTAGTGACATGTGACACTCTCTTTGGAATCATGGTGGCCCCTTTGCCAGAGAATAAGCTGGTTTTTAGCAATGATGGTTGTTTTGCTCTCTCTCTCTCTCCATCCATCCATCCATCCATCTTTCTAGATCTCAGTTTTCAGCTCATTCCTCCTCAGGGTCATGTGAGAGAGACTGACCCCTCTCAAAGTTTAGCAACTGAAAAAGGCAAATAGTTAAGTCTCTCTCTCTCTCTCTCTCTCTCTCTCTCATGTTGGGCCAATCCCTGTAAGTAGCTGCTTGCTCAAACAAAAACAATTTTCTTCCTTGATTTTTATTTTATTTTATTTTTTAGGTCTCTCACGGTATTTCCAAGTTTTTTGGACCTAAGACTAATCCGCCAAGGAAGCTGCCGGGTGCATATGCAGGGTCCTCTCCCAAGGAGGTTTGCTGCATCCACAAAGGCTCGAACTTGAGACATTTGCTTAAGCGACCCAAGTCCCTTTCTACTTGAACCAACCCCCATTGGTATTTTTATTTTATTTTTGAAAAATGTCTTGTAACTTGAAAATGGAGGAGCTCGAATAGCTCGAATGGATGTTTACTAGACGACTAGCCGAACGATTACCCAGACGACCAGATGAAACACTTGTCTATCGTAGTTGTCACCTTGTCGACCGCGACCGTCAACCTTCTCTTCGGATAATTGGCCAGATGGCCAACCAAATGACCGACAAGATGAATTTCGAGTCATTCAGTCTAAACTCAAATTCGAGTTACGCAGTAGTATTGTTTATTTTTTAACAACTTCTTCAATTATTTTTATAAAGAGAATTATATTATACACGTCTCATATTATATCTATTTTTAATTATAATTTTTTTTTAATTATGATTATTTTTTCTTTAGTTATGACTTTTTGTGTTTGGTTATGATTTTTTTTAGTTATGACTCAAAAAGTATGAAATTATGTAATTTTCTTCTTTAATTATAAAGTACATATAGTATATACCCTTGTGTACCATAGTCTTTCCCTTTTTATAATTACCCATCTCCTTAATTATTATTTTATTGAAATTTATCTATTTATATCTATCTATCTTTAAGGGTGTAAAAATGGCTCGGGCTAGTCCGCTATTGGGCTCAACAGGCTCCCACCAAAAATCAGGTTCGGTCAAGCTGGCCTACTCATGCAAAATCGCAGCCTAGGCCTAGAGGGTACTTGGACCTTGAGCGAGGCCACCTTGCCTGGGCCTAGACTCGGGCAGGACCTGACCATTTTTTATTTTTTTCACCAACATTTTATTTTTTCCCTATAAAAATAGCTTTGGAAATGACAGTGGGCCTCAAGTGAGCCAGGTGGACTGGTCCTCGGGTCAAGTCATAGGTCGGACTGAGCCCCAAAACACATGGCCTAGGCCCAAGGCTAGGCCCAAGCCCAAGGTCATGGGTTGGGCTGGGTTGGGGCTGAGCTCGGGCTCGGGCATAGGCGAGCCAGACCACTTCGAAGCATGGCGGGTTTTGAGTGGATTGTGGGCTGATGGACTGATTTTACACCCCTATCTATCTTTCTATTTATATACTATTATTAAGTGAAGGCTAAACTTAGGCCTCTTTTAGGAAGTGACTTATAAGCTAGTTTATTGACTTTCTGACTTATTTGAGTCATATCATCTCTTCATTTTTTGCACGTCTTTTCATAATAACTAATAAAAAAAAAATTAACTTATTTGCTTCTTCTTATGTCGTGTGTTGCTTATTTTTTTATGAAAAAAATTTAGATAAATAGGAGAAGTGAAACTTCAACCTTAGATTTGTTAAAAATACTCTCATCACTTGACTAACACACAATATATATTAAATATTTTATTTTATTTTTACTTAGTTTATTTTAAATGTGACTTAAAGTAATGGTCTAAATAAATAAATAAATAAATAAAAGCAATCAAGAGCGTAAGTAATGCTTACAAAAATGATTTTATTGAGGATATAGGTGGGTGAAAAAAATAGTGAGAAGGGATCCATTTAAAATAGTAAATCTTATTATGTTAACTAACGAGAGTAAAATATTTTGTTTACCCACTAATTATGCGATTGAACAAAATGGGTCTTGTTCAAAAAAAAAAAAAAGGGTCTTAATATCCCACAAAAATAAGAAGGATTATGTGTTGCCATCCATGACCTCCCCAAAGAAAGCATATATCATCAAAATCTAAACAAAACAACCATAGACCCTACAAATATTAAGACATTGTCTTAACAATTTGGCAAATTCTTTTTTAACTATTAAAAAGGAAAAAGTGATCTAAAGACAAAAACAAAACAAAACAAAACAAAAGAGAAGAAGAAGAGTAGTTTTTTTTTTTTTTTTTGGTTTATTGAACCTTTTTGGATTTTCAAATTTTTTGTTTTTGTTTTTGTTTTTAGATCCATATAAACTGGAAAGACCTTGCTGATCAAAAAAAAAAAAAAACTGGAAAGACCTGAAAACTAAAGAAAAAAATCAACACAAATTTTAAAAAAATTCATTAAAGACAAATATATATATATATATATATGACTTTTTTAGCCTTGGTCAAACAAATGCAAACTAATTTTATTTTTAAAAACTCAACTTTACAAGTTGATTGATACTTGGAGCTAAAATGGAAGTATTTATTGAAGACGGAAGAGGGAGAAAATTTTTTATAAGAACGTTTTAATAATCTTGTTGGTGAATAAAATGATATCACGATGAAATTTTATATTCCTTCTTCTTTCCAAGTAATTCTATGTCCTATCTACCCAAAATTGAATATAATTATTATCATTAATCTCATATTGCGTTTAAAATGTGCATGTATATACACTTATTATTATTATTATTATTATTAAAATACGTAAGCAATGATCGAAGTGAAATGCTAGCTGACGCATGTGAGTCTTTGAAGACTCGAACCAAGTCCAAGACCTCGTGGCTAGACCTCTGGGGTTTGTTTGGTTGATGAAAACCAAAAAAAAAGTGAGCATTCCTTTGACAATTCCTTTGTATTTTTGTAGCAGTGTAGACTGGGTTGAATTGAAAATGTGACCTCACATTAGCCAATGCATGATCTAGATAAGAGTTTATACACCAGTTAAGGAGGCCAAAAAATCCATTCCATAGGTTGCACTATTTTATATTCTGCAAATAAAGGCAAAAAAAATAAAATAAAATAAATTTTAAAAAGTGGGTATTCAACACAAGGGTGGCTTACAACCAACCACCAAAAGAAAAAGATTGGCTCTTAGATGTGTCTCTATCCTATATACATTTAGTTACGTAGCCCACTAGAGAAAAGTCCATCCTTGACAAGTGAATTGTTGCCACAAAATAAACCACTAATTATTCAGTATTTTCATAATATTATGCCGTATACGTTATAGAAAAAAATTAATAACATCATAATATTGACTTATATTTATTAAGTAATCGAGAAACAAAAAAGTAATTCGGCCAATGTGTTTTGTTATTACATTATTAATTTGTTAAAATACTACGTAAACAACACTGCATAATAATTTTTAATACACGTGTTCTGTGTCGATAGTGTAAATCGTTCATGTTTTACACCACAACATGCAGATCATCCATAAAAAAAATCCTGTTGATCCGATAACTATAACAATGTTAGTTTATTACGTTTTTCTCTCAAAAAATGAATGGTCTAGTTTACAAATAATATTTGTCGTTCATTGTTTTACAAATAATGTCATAAACTAATATAGGTACAATTATCGAATTAATTTAATATTTTTTATAAATGATATACATATTGTGATTTAATAAAAATAATTTAAATTACCGAGATGGACCCAAATAACATGGTCCAATCCACAATCTAATCCCTAATTTTTCCAGGATAACTTGGGATTTTTTTATTTATTAATTTTGTAGATGAAGTTGAATACCTCTAGTCCCCATAGACTGCCTTCATAATTATTCTCTAGAAGGGTTGATTTATTCAGCGCTTTAATTTTTTTTTAATCTTTTTCTTCTTTTTCAATAGTAGATGAGATTCAATTTTAACATCTACTCATAATAATATTAATATTTAGTCGAAACACTATATATATTCTGGTTGAATTTGACAATTATTGTATTAGTAGATTTTAATCTTGTTAAAAAAATTATTATTTTAACAATTGTCAGCTAAATTTAAAATAAAATTCAAAAAAAAAATAAAAATAAATAGACAAACAGTGCCTCAGCCATTTGATTCACCAGTATTCAACTCTTAAAAAATAAAAATCAACATTTGATTAACAGTGGGTTTTTAATATTCATGTTAAGTACATATATGTACGGCACATTGAAATGGGATATATGCAATTGACCATGACCATGGGTTGTGTTCATTTGATAAATGCACCAACGAGTGGAGATCATTGACTTTTTTGTTTGTAAAATAGCTCCATTGGTTCCATGTGAAGAAGGTTCAAGTTTAGAATTCTATTTTATTTTTATTTTGAAATTTTGAAATTAGAAAAATATTTTCATAGTAATAAAAGAACTTTTCAAGATTAAAAGATTAGCTCATAAACTTTTCTATCAACTGTTATATTTTTCTTAACTCGCCATTGAATTATTATTATTTTACATTGGAAGCTAATTTAATCTTCAATAAAGATTTTGATCAATTGATCAACTCAGTCCTCGTTTGGTAAATATTTTGGGACTAAAAAAAACACAAAAAGAAAAAATAAGCTATATAAGTCAATATGACAAAATGTCACATTCAAACCGTAATTATTATACTTTTTCTCTCCCAATAATAAAAAAAAAAACTCAAAAACAAAAACTAAAAGAGACTAAAAAAAATCTCTAACACAAAAAATTAACTACCGTAGCTGATGTCAAACGAAATTTAATTAGTGCCAATTGATTCCGATAACTTTGAACTTAAGGTTTTGTCTTGCAATTATATGAAAGCATGTAACACCAAGGTATTGTGGAGGATGATAGTTGGTGTTGCTCTGGTCTTGGTTGGTAACCTAAACTTCACATCTCTCTCCTTTTGATGTAGATGGAAAATCCCTCTATTCAATACTCCTTTGTTTGGTTTATAAATTTAAAAAAAGATTTAAAAAAAAAAAAGAAAAAAAATAATATGTGAAATATAATTATATTTTATTAATATTTTATCTTCTTTTTTTAAAAAAAAATTCTTACCCAAATTCATGAGCCAAACACAATATAAAATTTGAACTTGGATTTATAAATTTGAAATGAAATGATTCCACATTATTTATTTCAAGAAAGGTTCAAATTTAAGTTTGATAGTTGAGGTATGAATTTTAAATTAAATTTGAAAATTTTGTTATGATAGATGGAAAGTACAAAGTAAAAATAAATATTTGAAATTCTTTGTATTAAAGATTCTATAAAGATTTTTATATAAAAAAATTAAAAAAAAAAATCCTTTTGTTTTTGTTTTTGTTTTTTTTTTTTTTTTTTTTCTCTCTCTCTAATTTATAACCAACTAAGCTAATCTAGTTTACCACTCTTGTATATCCTTGTCTAGGAAGTTAATCGATCAATCATGGTCAAAGGATCATTTCTCTGTATTATCAAATTATAGATGTTGTATTCCGATTTTTATTTCTACTATTAGCTATTTGTGATGATAGTTGTTGGCCTTTATTATTTATTTCTAATTATATGTTGGACTATAATTGTTGAATTTGATATGGTTCTTTTTCATATTGGTCAGATCCACTACCAATTGAGAAAATAATATCTCTAAATTTTTTTCCACCTTTAATTTTGTCAATTCAATCTATAAAAAAAAAATAATAATAAAAAAATAAAAATTTTCAATTCACTTCTAATAACTTAAAGAGGGGGGGGAAAATCTTATCATATTCAGATTATAGTTGCCCCCATTGGAGGCTCTTTTATGATTTGGATAAACCCCACATGTTTCCCACTTCCTTCCTATATACTTATCAAATTGAGTTTGGATGATAGATGTGCTATTAAAAGTGCTAAAGGATATAAAAGATCCTCTAAAAAGTATGAAATAACTTTAATTTAGTATACCATGAACTTTGCACATGTTAATTTGTTTTGTAAAAACGAAAACAAGATGATTGTTTTATTAAAATGAATTTGCAGTGAAATAGACCCTCAAGTTGCAGTCGTTACTTATTTATTTAATCTCTACCCCCCTTTAATTGGCATGTCTATATAATTGTACATATTTTTTTTTAATTTCTTACATGAATTTATACAATAAACACTACAACAAAATTCAACATGCAACTCAAAAAAGAATCTTTTGGGTATAAAAATTATCAATCTTTGTTTTTTTTTTCTTTTGTAAAGATTAACCCCATTATCTTTCAAATAAAAATATATGGAGAAAGTCAGTTGAACCAACACCGTTCGTTGAGAGAGGTTAGAACTAAGCAGGCACTACTTAAATTGGTCTAAAAATCAAGTCGAGTCCTTTCTAATCTAACAAAATTTCCTAGCCCAATCCTGATCCTTGTGGAAATTTCTTGATCCATTTCCAACCCATGAGTCAATTGGCTCATTGTTTTTTTGTTTAAATTTACAAATGTATTCATAATAATATTTTTAAACCATAAGATATATATTATTTATAAAATCTATATAACATAAATATAAATGTATATTTATGTATAAACCTGTTTGGGAATTTATTATTTTAATTATTTTTTATTGTTTACAAAAAAATATATAAAAAAAAAATAAAGAAGATAATGTGAAAATTTACAATGGTTTTTAATTTTTTTTACTATAAACTAAGTCCCCAAATGAGACCTATATAAGATCGGGTCAGTTAAAGCCTTTTTTGTCATGCTTCTAGCCCAGATTATGGAGATTAAAAAATGTAACTTTGCTCAAAATTTGAAGGAGTATGAAATAATTTAGCTAAAAATTAAAAAAGAAAATGAAGAGAGAAAGCAATGACAGATTCGTGATGCATAGAGAGACGTCAGTGACACTACAATTGCTGACTGTGCGAAAGGAGCGGCCCAGCGTTACAAAGCGCCATTCAAGGACGGAAGTCCACGTGTACGGTTGGGATGGGGCTAACCCACGTGGGCTGACATGGCAGTTAGCATTTCTCTGTCTTTATTTAAAGGGTGTTGCTAACAAAAACCTTAAGACATAAAAATAAAAATAAAAAAACAAAACAAAATATATATGTCAAATCCTTTATTATTAAATTAAATTTATTTTTTAGAAATTTTAAAGTATTTTATAATTTTTTATACTCTTTTTTACATTTTTAGGGTTGGTTTGAGATGATCTAAATAAGTATATTTTTTAACTTTTTATAAAATATGAGTTTGGTATAAATTGAGTTTAAAATTATGTGATAAAATAGGTGATATGACTTAAATAAGATAGTGATTTTTTACTTTTTGAATTTTTTAAATTATGACAAATAAGACATATTTTTTAGAAATTTACATTCTTAATCTTTGTCTTTTTTTAAACAAGCCAATCACATTTTTAAAGACTATCGATGAACAATTAATGATAAAATATTTAAACTCTAAATATGTATTTTAAAATATTTTTCTTCGTATTTTTAATATTAACAACAGTCTTAAAATTTATTTTTAACATTTTTTTTCTTGAAACAATACTATCTACCAAAATAAATAAATAAAATTATATATCAATTAAGCCTCCGTTTGGAAAGTGGGTTGGCTTTTTGACTTTTTTGGCTATTTTAGTCTGGGCTTAAAAGCTTGGTTTGGGAAGGGCTTTTTGAATTTTTGGATTTTTTGAGTTTTTTTGTGAGAAAAGAATGTAATGATTATGGGTTGGATGTGATGTTTTGTTTGTTATGGCTAAAATAGCCTATTTTATTTTTTGTGGCTAAAATAGTCAAAAAAAACCTGCAAATCCACTTGCCAAACACAGGCTAAGTATTTTATTGAGGCTTCGTTTGGGATGTGGGTTGATATTTTAATTTTTTGACTTTTTAACTATTTTAGCCTTGGGTTAAAAAGTCTCATTTATGATAGATTTTTTGACTATTGTAAGAAAAAAATGAAATAATTATGATTTGAACATAACATTGGCCTCGTTTGGGAAGTAGCTACTTTTTTTACTTTTTAGTTATTTGGCTATTTTAGTTTTTGGTGTTTAGGAAGTTGAGTTGAATTTTTTGGTTAATTGTTGTATTGAAAAATGTGTTTGAAATGATATTTGAAACTAAAATGATAAATTTGTCCTTAACTTAAAACATTCAAAATTGGTCTAAAGGGGCAAAATTGTCATTTACTAGCTGTGGGGTAGGCTGTCAACGTGACAATCGCTTAGGCTACTTTTTTTTATAAAAAAAATAAATTATAGGTTATGGCTTAGGCTACTATTTGAAACTATTTGACTTTTTTAGTGTTTGAGACTATTTTAACTCCAAACCTAAATTTCCAAACAGGATTATTTTTTAACCCAAGATTAAAAAATTTATTTTATCTTTTTATAACTATTTTAGTCTCAACCGACCCCACCCCAACTCCCCGAACCAATTTTAAATCTATTCATTTATGTATGATAGATTTTATCATTTATTAAATGTGATGGCCTTTATATGTACACATAGCATTTATTAAGCAAAATGATATTTAGAAAAAAGTACACCACAGTAATTTTAGGTGTAATCTATATTTTATTGTGACTTTAAATTTACATTATATCTTATTTTCAAAATAAAATTTGAGACAAAAATTCATGATAGATAATTTTTTTAACAGTAATACTCAACAATGCTAAAGATACCTAATGGATGATATAATTGCTCACAAAAAATGCAATGAATTTTTGGAATTCATAATAAATTTCTAATCACTAATTATTATTCAGTGTGTTTGGTTTCAGTTTTTTTTAAAAAATTAAGTTTTTTATTTTTTGAGTTTTTTTGTTTTTAGTGAATATTTTAAAAAATTAAAATTTTTTTTTTACTTTTTTAGATGCATCTTACTTAGATGTATCTTAATGGGGCAACCCAACCCATGGTTGCTACAGGTTTCCTAAACAATTATTTGATTAGTTATCATCATAAAGCCCAACAGAACAAGCTCAACACCAAGCCCAATAGAAAACTCACATTAGTCAAGCCAAGGCACCAGCTAGACATGTGTTAAGCAAGAGCCTAGCCACGTGGCTGACAAGGATTCTACAAAGATGTTGAACTCATGCGCCAAGCATTAAATACGACTGTCAAGACATTAAATGCAATAACATCTCTCACTCTGAAGTATAGTGAAATGGCCATGGCCGACGGCAAGTAGGTGACAGACTTTCGGCTAATGAGACAACATGAATAGATAAGGAAATGATTAATAGGAGATATAACGAAACTTCTAAGGAATGTTTGATAACAAGTAATTTACTCCTTCCTTCTCTCCATTCCTCTTCTCTTAATTTTTCTAAGTTCTCACCCTCGCTATATCTACATCTAACTTGGTTATCGGAGGGTCTGTAGGAAGAAACCGTCCCTATTTTGGAACCTTCCTACTAGACTTGTTGTAAGTGCGATTAGGAAGACGAAGGATAGTCAACCCGTGAAGTGCTTGGATTAGTCCAATCCATTTCCTGCTGACAAAACTGCATTTTCATATCTAAATAGTAAAATATTTGTGAAAAAATATTTTTAAAGATTAATAAATATACAAAAATACAAAAAATATATTGAATTTTTATTTTTTTTTAATATTTTTGATATTTAATGAATTTTTTTATAATTTTTTTCACAAATATTATACTTTTTAAGTGTATTTATGTTAGGTATGTTTAAAAAATTTTAAAATAATTAAAATATGAAAAAAATAATTGAAAATAAAAAATTAAAATTTTTTAAAAAGTATTTTTTGAAAACTAAAATTAAACAAGTTGGTTATTATTTTTTATTCGAAATCTTACATTTTTTATCGGGTATTTTTCTGTGGTGATAATAACCATACGTGGACCACATCTAAAAAGAGAGAGAGAGAGAGAGAGAGAGAGCGCGCGCGAAGGGGGCGGGCGGTGGAATCAGCTAAGTAGGCGGTACAGAAGGGCCTACAGTACAAGTGGTCCCACAGTCACGATTCCCGCAATAGATTACGATGGCGACCCCTTCATTGGAGAAGTTATTTTTTTGGAATCTTTAAACATTGCTCCACACTATTTAGGTTTTGTTTGAAAAGTTGGATTCACTTTTTTAATTTTTTTATTTAGGTTAAAAAATTTATTTGATTTGATTTTTTTTTAATTTTTTTATTTTTATAAGAAAATAATTATAATTTAAATATGACATTTTATGTTATTAATTTTTTAGCATATTTTGTAATTTAGTCAAATAAACCAATCCAACATAACCTAATTGCCAAACGACACCTTATTAATTAATATTTATCCAATTATTTTTAGAATGAGAGAAAAAGATGATGGTTATTTCAATTAAGAACAATACTAGAGACTCATATTTTTTTTATTTTTAAATTTATTTATAATGATGTGGTAAGGAAGTTGGCTCTTGTATTATTAAATGTGTGACCAAAAAAAAATTTGACAATATGATACTGTTTCTAGTTTAAGCCGAATCGACAATGATTTGATCGACAGACTGAAATAAATTTCAAGCAAACACAAATAAAAATAAGGCTTTGTGGTTAAGTTTTTTACCTTAAACAAATTAAGGATTTCCCTAGAGGTAATTAAATGAAGAGGAAATGGAACAGAACAGAATCTATATATCTATACTATCTATCCATATCTATCTATCTATCTATCTATCTATACTATATAAATAAGCAAATGTAGTGGTGTATGAAAATTCTCCAAACTCTTAATCCTAAATTCTTATGGATTCTCTCTCCTAGGTGTCACCTCTCAAGTCTCTCCACCCACTTTTTTTTTTTAATTTTTAATCATTTGTCAATTATCTAAACCTCAAAAACCAAAAGGATTATATATATTTAAATAAAATGATAAATATTTAGATATGAACAACAAAGATGTAGAGATAAAAATATAAAAAAAAAATAAAATAAAAAGATAACTATTCAAATTCCAACCACAAAATAATATAAAGAGTCAAATAAAAAGATTAAAAAATAACTAAGTAAAAAATATTACAAGTGAATTAATTTTAAAAATAAAAAGTTAATTATTTATATATGAACAATTAAAAAATATTTAAATAAAAAAAATATTACGAGTCAAAAATTTTCAAAATAAAAAGGTAATTATTTATATACGAATAAATTTTTTTTTTAATCATTTGTCAATTATCTAGATCTCAAAAGCCAAACAGATTACATATATTTAAATAAAATTATAAATATTTAGATATGAACAACAATGATGTAGAAATAAAAATATAAAATAATAAAATAAAAAGACAACTATTCAAATTTCAACCACAAAAATAATATAAAGAGTCAAATAAAAGATAAAAAATAACTAAGTAAAAAATATTACGAGTCAATTAATTTTAAAAATAAAAGTTAACTATTTGTATATGAACAATTAAAAAATATTTAAATAAAAAAATATTACGAGTCAAATAATTTTTAAAATAAAAAGGTAATTATTTATATACGAATAACAAAAAAATAGAGATGAAAAAATATACAAAAATAAAAATATAACTATTTAGATTTGAACTGCAAAATGAAAATTTAAATAAAAATAACAAAATATTTAAATAAAAAAAAAAGATTAAGATTGGAATATAAATATCCCAAAAAGATAATAATTGTTTTAAAGATCTATATTTATCTTTTGTTAGTTTATTATAGAATTTCTATATATTTCAGTTTAATCTTTTTAAAGTTTATCTTCAAGTTGAATTTAATATTTTATTTTTTAAAATCATCTATTAATTATTCATACAAATTTTAAATATGATAGAATTCCATATATATCTTTTGCTTAAGCATAATCTTTTCAATATAAAAACAAATTCTTGCTAAAGAAACCATGAATAGAAGATTGAGGGGAAAACAATCAACATTGTGCCATTTCTTATCCTTTTTCAGTGCACCTAAAACTCTTAAATATTTGTTTTACATTTGAAATGTGTACTTGCATGAGTTTTTGCATTTGTGAGAAAGTGAGTTTATGTAAATGGATATTATTATTTTATTTTTAAATTTTTTTGTTACAATCTGTATTTTTCCTTATTTCTTTCTTTTTTTTAATAATGTGTCATTTAATTGAGATTTTTTTTAATTTTTATAAAGTGTTACTATTATCAATTTGTAACTCTCTCTCACTTATTGATTATTAGTGTTTAATTTTTTTTTAGGTGTAGATGTTAGAATGAAAATGAAGAACACATTAAAAGTTATTGAATATGAGCTTACACTTTAAATGTATTTATCAGTTGATTTTTTATTGTTGATTATCCTGTTAAAATAATTCATGATTAAATTTATTTTTAGGAATTCATTTCCTTTGAGAACTAAATCACAAATTTCTTTTTTTTTATTTTAATTATTGAGATTCAGAGTTTGAGCAAATAGAAGATATCTCATAGTAAAAATGTTAATTATTTTTGAATAATATAAATATTTATATTCTTTATGTTTGTCAATTCAAGTTTAATGCATCTCCAAACCTTTTTTTCATTTTTTTTTTTTATTTTAATCCTTCCAAACCTATTTGTGTTTAATGAATCAATATAACCAAAAAACAAATAGCATGTAAAAAAAATTTAACCATATAATGGGAATTAAAATTAATTTTATTTTAATTTATTATATTATATGGGATGATTAATGTAATATCTACTATTGATTAAACAAAATTAGTGTTACTTTTATTTAATATATTAGTCATTTTGATTAATTATAATATGCCTTTGTTACTCTACTTTTTATCATCTAAAGTAATTCTTAAATAAATTAACTATTATATATGTGATGATTTAATGTATGATAGTTTTTAAAAATTTTCAATAATGTGAAATATTAAATATTTTTAATGATGTGGAGTAAGATTTATATACACAAACTAAATAAAAATATTAAGAAATATAATTAAATAGCAAATTTTTTTTAATGATTATTGACTTTCTAAAATCCTGTGCATCACATGGGTGACTAATAGTCTATACTATATATTAAGCAAAAGGGGGTTTTTAACCCCCAAGACCTGTGGGAGTTTCAATATCCCAATCTGAATTTTCTAAATTTTTTATTAAAAAAAAAAACTCAACATTTATTGATTTGGTCAAAATTCCTGATCAGCATTTATTAACTTTTTTCAATTCACATGTCTTTCCACATGCCTACATTTATTTATACAATCCCCTGATCAATATTTAAAATTCCCTCATACAAATAATTATAGATATAATCTGTGTATAATTACTGCAGTACCCTTTTCAACTTCTCCCATATGCTATGGTTAGTGATAAGATTGTTAAATTATCTTTATAAAAAATCTTAAAAGCATAATTTATATATTAAAAAAAATCTAGAACAAATATAAATATCTATAATTATCCCGTGCATAGCACGGGTGATAGGCTAGTATTATGTAAGTAAAAGGGTACTTCTAATGATAAGGTTTGTGGGAGCTCTAAACCCTCAAACTAAATTTTATGATATTTTGATTTTTAAATAATAAAAAACATTCTATTGGTTAAACTCTCATTTAACTATAACAATAAAAATCTAATTATTCCATAAATTATGATTTTTAAAATTTAAATTTGTGTTCCACTATATTTGGAAGTAATTCACCAAAATATAATTATTTTAAATTTTTTAAAAAGTCTATTGGCTAACTCTAATTTAACCATAACAATTAAACTCTAAATATTCTATAAATTACGACTTCTAAAAGGAAAGTATGCTCAATTATTTTAAAATTTAAATTTGTGGGCCACTAATATGGAAGCAATTCATTAAAATCTAATTATAATCATAAAAAAAACTTTAATTATTCCATAATTTATGATTTTTAAAAATATATATATTTTTGCATTTCAAAATTTAAAATTATGTGCCATTAAATATGATAAATAATTTAATAGAATCTAAAATTTATAAAAACCTTTCAAATGGTCACGTTATTTATGCTACAACTAATATAGAAATTTTTTCAAAATTTATGATAATGCTTCTTTCAAAATTCAATCTATATTATATAAGTAAAAGGGGGTTTCTAACCCATAAGGCCTTTAAGAGCTCCAAGTTTTCAATCTAAATTTCATAATTTTTTGATTTTTAAAAATTAAAAAAAAAATTCTATTGGCTAGCTCTTATTCTAGCAAAAAAAAAATAAATAAATAAAAATTAATATTCCTTAATTTATGACTTTCATACAAAAAGTATATCAAATCTAAAAAAAAAAAAAGATGGAAAGTATACTAATTCATTTCAAAATTCAAATTAGAGGGTCACTAAATATGAAAAGTAATTTATTAATTTAAATTTAAAATCGGCACAATATAAATTTAAAATTATAATGATCAATCCAATGATTTATTAGTTTTAAATACAAATTTAAAATTATCATAATTAGTTCATAATTTTTGTATTAAGGAGTAATAAGAGTGGCATTGAAATTATTTATATATTTATATATTTTATAAAAGAATGTTTTTAAGAAGAGATATTATGAGAGTTTTAAAATCTCATACAAAATCTATATATTATTATAATTGCAAAATGTTATCATCTTATTAAAGCTAAAAGTTGTAATTCTTTTTTGATTTTGTTTAATTTTTGTTAATATGAATATGAATGGTCTAAAAATTAATTTTATATTCTTAAAATAAAATTTTAAATTTAGATTCTTCCTTAAATTATATTACCAGAATAAGATCAATATTTATTTCTTAATTTCTGCATCTTTTATTAAATAATAAAATAAAATTTTGAATTTAAATTCTTTTTAAAATTATATTACTATAATAAGAATGAGATCAATATTCATGTATCATAATGATGTGTCATAATATTATTGGTCTAAACATAATATGTTATTAAATACACGTATTCAAATTAATAATTGCTATTAAAAGTTTATATTTTTATTTTTGTAATAACATAATATAAAAAAAATATGTGTATTTAATAACGGGGGATGCACTAATAAATCCCAAATTAATAACTTATACACTGTTTAGTCCTAAAAGTTTTTTTATAGACTGAAAGGTCCCATTACAATGTTTCAAACATCAGATTAATGTTTCGAATATTAGATTTCGAACATCAGATTAATGTTTCGAACATTAGATTGATGTGCAAATGGGACTAAATGGAGCATAAGAAAACTTTTAGGACTAAATGGTTCAACTTTTCATAAACTAGGACTTATGGGTAAATTTTCCATTTAATAACATATAAAAAAATTTATAAAATTTATAAAAAAAAATGACAAAAAATAAAAATAATTTTATTGTAATTTTTAAATCAAAAATAATTTTAAAAAAATCATGTTTAAATTATTTTATGCCATTATAAAATTTAATTTTTTTAATATTAACTTATTCGATGATCCCTTTCTAAAAGGTGTATTTGCTTTTATTAATATTAAATTTTTAATTAATCTTATTTATTATTGCAAATTAAATTAGCAAATAATTTTATATATTTATATATACAATTTTGTTTTGATTGCTCAGGTTGTTTGGTTTCTCTGTCCAAATCCATTCAAATTTATTCGAATTTTTTAATTTTACATACGTTCTCACTGAATTAAAAATTATGTTGCACAATCTTTAAAAATTTACAGACTTGATCAAGTTGCTTGGGTTTAACTCACCTAAATTTACAACTCTAGCAAGAGAATTCAAAGTTACATGATTGATTAAAATTGTGATAAATTAAAAATTGATACTTAAATTGTGATAAAATTGTAAAACTTAAATTGTAGATTTCAATATATTTTTTTTTTTCATAATTTTCATACAAAAATCTAACTATTTATATTATTTTATATAAATATATTTTATTATTTTTTTCATATCCCATGCATAGCACGGGTTTTCACTAGTATGTATTAATTCAAATAAATTATCATTTGTCAATAGTTACAAGAATTTAAACAAGAACAAATAATTGAAGAAATACAGCAATCAACAGAAACAAAAGAAGTGGGGGTTGGAAAAAGCTACTGGTTTAATCTATTCTTAAAATGCTAAATTAAACTACTCCTAAATAAACTCTTTGCGAGTGTGATTGGTGGTTTTTAATGCCTTTCTTTGTATCTCTCTTGGCCTATTTGTAGGCTCAGCCACATGAGAGAAAGAGATAATCTAAGTCCACAATTTCCTTAATAAGCCCATGATTTCTCAACGTGATACATATCCCATCTTTAATAGGAATCATTTTGCAGATTTGGTGCTTGATTTGATCTTGACTCCTTGATCTCAGCAACTAATTTTCAAATTGCTCAATTGCTAACTTTCTGACTCTCCATTTAATATGTCATCATGCCACGTCCTTAACACATCTGTCACACCACGTTAGCATGTCTGTCGACAAAAATAATAATAATAAAAACAAATGTAGCCAATTTTATTCTTAAAAATGGTCTACGGTCTTAATCAACAGACCATAATTGACTTTGGCTATAATCAATAGGCCATAATTGACAGAAAAATAAAATGTAGTACAAACAAGGCTCTCTCATTTAAATGGATTGAATAATGAAATCCAATTAAATGATTTATAAGAAGTTTTACCGCAATTGACAAAAAGTATTTTATGATGCAAACAATTCGAATTCTTGAATAGTTATATTATATCCATAGTAATTTTTAATTTATCGCTGTCAATTTGTGAACATTCCATCTTTGGCTCTGTCGACTGACATAACAAGTATATGTTAGCCACATTTTGGCTAATTAAAGAAAATTCACTACATATAACATTTTTTAACCATTGTTATTTTTCAAACCATGTCATGAAAATTATTTTTTGGTGTGACCCACAAATCCAAAGCGGATGTTAGATCTCAAAACTCACATAATTGAATGTTATGAAAAATTCATAAATTTGAACAATGTCAAAAAATTCACATTCAATAAACGTGATTTCATAATTTTCAACCACCTTTAGCTTAAAATTATGCCCCCCAACTTCATAATTTCAGCCATCTTTGGCTTAAAAATCATGCCCCCAAGTGAATTTTTACCATCATTTTGTGATATTTTTTAACAATTTTTTAGAGAAGGGGTTGTTTTTCGTTTTTAGTCACTAATGGCTTGTCACTTTTTGCCACGTTTGGCAAAACATCATGCCCCCAAGTGAACCTTTACCATCAGAGTTCTTGATATTTTTTGAAAGAAGGGGTTATTTTTTAATTTTAGCCATTAATGGCTTATAAAAATTCTCCAAAGTCATATTATTTTCATAACTCGATGTACTAACCCTTCGAGCCACATAGCCTAGCTCTTTATGAATGATTAGCTCTTAAAAAATACGTGTATTAACCATATGAGTCACAATATTTTCATATTTTAATTTTTCATTAGCCATTATGCCTTCTAATTTTTTCTTCTAATATCGAATTTTCCATCAATTAGAAAATTTTGGCCTTTAAGTTGATGAATTTTTTCATCACAGTAATTTAAATCTCTTTGTGTAAAAATAATAAAGAGATAACGAAATTATTTGAAATATTTGCCTATAAGGAGAATTAATTTCTTCTTTTAGGACCAAGATTTCACTCCCGCACCAATAAATTTTATCATCACTATGCCAAATCATTCTTTTCACATCATTTTTCATGCCATTATGTTGGCAATAAGCAGTAGAACCACCACCATAACACTGACAATTTTTAGAATATGAGGTATTTCACTGATAATCTATATCTATGGAAACACTGCCACTCCATTGGCAGTTTGCATCCATGGGTTCACAAGATGTAAACATACCTGTTGAAGGCATGATTCCATAAGGATAAGTCTGCTTCTTCACCATTATCACTCCAAGTTAGAATAGTCCTAATTTATGTTGGTAAAAATCTAGTTTAAGCCCAATCGACAACGATTTGATCGACAAACTCAAATAAATTTCAAGCAAACACAAATAAAAATTAGGCTTTGTGGTTGAGTTCTTTGCATTAAACAGATTAAGAACTTCCCTCGAGATAATTAAACGAAGAGGAAATAGAACAGAACAGAATATGTATTAATTCGAATAAATTGTCACTTGTCACTAGTTACAAGAATTTAAACAAGAACAAAAAATTGAAGAAATACAGCAATCGAAAGAAACAAAGAAGTAGGGGTTCGAAAAAGCTACTGGTTTAATCTACTCCTAAAATGCTAAGTTAAACTACTCCTAGATAAACTCTTTGCAAGTGTGATTGGTGGCTCTTGATGCCCTTCTTTGTATCTCTCTTGGCCTATTTATAGGCTCAGCCACATGAGAGAAAGAGATAATCTAAGTCCACAATTTCCTCAACAAGCCCACGATTTCTCAACATGATACCATATTCCATCTTTGATAGGAACCATTTTACAGATTTGATGCTTGATTTGAACTTGGCTCCTTAATCTTAGCAACTTACTTTCAAATTGCTTAATTGCTGACTTTCTGGCCCTTCATTTAATATGTCATCATGCCACATCCTTAACACATCTGTCACGCCACGTTAGCATGTTTGTCAACATAAATAATAATAATAAAAATAAATGTAGCCAATGTTATTATTAAAAATAGTCTATGGTCTTAATCGACAGACCATAACCGACTTTGGCCATAATCAACAGGCCATAATAGACAGAAAAATAAAATGTGGTGCAAACAGATACCATATCATTATGGATATAATTGTAAGAGTTTTTGGTGAGTCTTAGGTTTCGTTTGGGAAGAAGAGTTGGGTTGGGTTGGGTTGGGTTTAGGGCTATTTTAGCCACAAAAAGACACAATAGGCTTTTTAGCTCAATAAGACAAAATATCCCATCCAACCCATAATCATTATATTTTTTCTCTCATAAAAAGTCACAAAAGTCAAAAAGTCCTTCCCAAACGACGCTTTTTAACCCCCAGGCTGAAAAAGCCACAAAGCTAACCCACTTCCCAAACGAATCTAAACATTTTCATTCAACCAAAAAAATTCAAGTTAGAACACCACCTTAACTTGTCTCGGGAGCAAAAAAATAATTTGTACTTTCTATACTTCTCTTGCTAGAACTTATAATTTGCTCTTGGGCAAATATAGGTGATTCTCTAACTTGAATATTATTTTCTTTGGTAAATTTAGGTGATGTTCGAACTTGAATATTATTGGTTCAAAATAAGGGTAAATTACTAGCTAGTCTTACAGTTTGATTTAAATCTCATTAAGTCAGTTCAAAATAAGGGTAAATTACTAGCTAGTCTTAATAGTTTGATTTAAATCTCATTTAGTCTTATCATTTCGTCATTGAAAGTTGGTTATATTAGAATCGTAGCTAAAAAATATTTTTTGTGACGATTTTTAAAATTTGATACTAAAAATTGGCAATTAACAAGTTTTTTATGTGACGTATTTTTTAAATTATCACTAAAATTAACAATTAATGACATTTTTTTTATATAAAATTTCTGCTAATTATCACATACCTTATTAAATAATAAGTTTACCTATTAAGATTTGTACACAAGTCCCCCTTGGGTTTCATCACCTTTTTGTCTCGTTTCAGAGAATAATTATCTGACCCATGGGATAATTTGGGCCTTTGAAGAGATAACAGAACACTTGTCCAAATACAAATGATGTAACGTTTCTTTGATATAAACGACGATCAATGCAGCCTTGCTTCTGACTAAGGAGATGGTTGGCAATTTATAAAAAAATCAAAACAAAAAGTTAACTTATTCTTTTATTTTTTTTTATGTGTCCTTGTAAAAAATTAAAATGTTATTAAAAAAAGTTAATTTTCAAATGAAACCTAAGTATTTGGATTTTTTTTTTTTATTTGAATTGTGTTTAGTATAAAGATTATTAAATTGTTAAAATAATATTTTAAAATTAATAAAATATCTCTTGAATTTTTTTTATGCTTTAAAAACACCATACTCAACAAAAACATCGTTAAACTCAAGTAAAACATTTAAGTATTGATTAACATTTATTATTATTATTATTCACACAATGAAAGCATCTCTAACAATTACTTGCTCAAATTCTTTTATTTTTATTTTTGTTTTTTTTAGATAGAGTAACAAAACACCAAAAAAAATCACGGAGGCATCTACACCAAAACCAAAGCCAATATAGAGGATGGATGTCACATCTTCCAACTATAAATTGCGAAAAGCTCTCCCAGCCAGTTGCTCAAATTCTTGTTATTGCTATAATTTAGTAATAAATTGTTATAATTTAACAATGCTACTCCAATAGTATTTTACTATATTGTTTTGTTTTTTTTGTTTTAATCACAATAATTGAATTGTGGTTTTATAAATTGAATAACAATTATTCATTAATCACTCATTATCATCTTTCTCTTTATTTGATGGGTTGACAATTTTATTTATAGCTATTATTACCAATGGAAAATATATCATCAAGAATAGTAGAAATAAATTACAACAATGTTGTACCTTACTATTAAAAGGTAATTTTGAGACTTCTAGTTTTTCTTTTAGAATAGTAGAAATATATCATCAAGAATAGTAGAAATAACTAATATATCTTTATTTACGATTTTTGTGATTTTTGGTTATGGTCTATTGTGATATTAATTATGATTAATTGTGACATTAATTATGACATTAATTTGGTTATGATTGATTGAGTTATGATATTTGTGGTAATTAAACCCACAAATATCATAATTTGCATGTAGTGTACACCATTTATTTTAACAAGACTAACAATATACAGATAAAAAATTTATATAAAATATTACACAATTAATATGATTTAAGGTAGGCATTACCCCTATTCTTACTCCTATTGTGGGTAACCACTTAAATTAATAACTATTCTTGCCATAATTTATTTAGTTTCCTTTTATCTAGGGGTGAGTGAGGTTGGATTTAAGACTAAACCAGAATTTGATTTGGGCACACGCACACCAGCCATTGTTGTGTAGTCAAGTGAGTCTATTTCGAGGCTCATTTCGATAATTCAAACTGTTCATATTTTTAAATACATCAAGTACAATATATTTACAAATAATCAAGTTAATCGGATATCGTTTACCCTTTCATCCACTTACATTTGTATTCATTTTAATACGTTAAATCACAATTGTTATTTATTTTTATAGATACAAATGTGTGTGGATGAAAGGGCAAACGATATTCAATTAACTTGATTTTTTACAGGTATGTTCTACTTGATGTATTCTAAAATGTGAACGGTTCGGATTATCGAAATGGACCCATTTAGTTGTACAACAATGGCTACTGTATGCACAACAGTCACCCCAAATCTACCAGAATCAAATCATTACTTATAGTTCTACGGAATGTAAAACCAAAATCAAATCGTGAAAATTTTGGAACCCAAACAAAACAAAATAGTAAACCGCAGTTTGATTCAGCTTAAAATCACAATTTTTTAAAAAATATTATCATCATTCATGACTATAAAATATTGTTCACAATTTAAGAATTATTTAATTCTACCACTAAGACAATAACAAACTTGTAAAAGTAAAAGATTACAATTTATGTATATATATTTGATATTAACAAATAATTTGAGTATTTACTGTTGATAACAAATTATATATATATATATATATCTAAATAGTTCAGTTTGATTCAATTTCAAACCGGATCTGTAATTATAAAATCATAGCTTGAATCATAAAGTGCAATTCGCCTATTTTAAGAATCAAAACCAAACCGTATATTAAGAAAATCAAACCAAACTATACTATTTAATCTAAATTGAACCGATTTATGATTTTTCAATTTTTCTACTCAGCCCTACTTTTACCAATTGTAAAAAAAATCTGTTTGCGAAGATGCTCCATAAGTTAAATTGCCTAGTCCACCATATTTTTATGGTCCACTAATTAGATAACGAGAATACATAATAAGATTCGTGAGGTCAATCTCATGTAAACATGCAACAAATTCATATATTTTTTTTTAATGGAATTTTATTAGCCAGTATTTTAATGATATTGATTCATTTAATTTATAGTAAAGGTAATTTTTTCTTAAAAAAATTTACCATCATTTTTAAATTTGTTAATAAGTTTTTCTTAATTTTTCATTAATAATATATATATATATTTTTTTTTATTAACATTCATTGATTGAACATTGATGATAGGACTTGGGAGACATCATCATAATCATCTTGAAAAAAGAAAATCATAATCATCTTGAAATACTGCAAAAACTGTGGTTGGAAAATGATTAAATGACAAAATGTTTTCGATCACATGGTGTGTGTGTGTGTGGGGGTGTGGCCTATGAAAGTGCCTAAGATTCACAAATTTTGTACTTTATTCCCCTTGATTTTAAGTTTAATAAAATGGATTTGGTTATCCAATGTTTTAAGCAGTGCATAACCATGTTTTGAATTATTACCTACTATTTTTTACGGTAATTTTTAAAAATAAAAATATATAATTATTTCAAATTAATTAAAATAAATAAGAAATTAAAGATATTTCGGCAGGATAGAGTAGGTATAGACCTAATCTTTTAACATAATTTTGTAAAAAGTAATTATCCTTAATTTAATGTTTATTGAAAGGAATATATATATATATATATTATGCAAGGCTATTTTAAATATTTAACCTTAAATTCTATAAAATGTGTCAATTTTTTATTTATTTATGAATCTCTCATTTACAAAATCGAATAATAACATGTGGTTGGTTTTCGTTTTTCAAGCAATAAATCACAGGATCCTATTCGATGTTAAATTTGTTTACAATCTTAACCAATTAAATCGATTACACTACAACCTGCAAGTTACAATCCGTTTGGCAAGAGCTTGTTTGACTATTTTAGCCACAAAAGATAAAATAAGTTATTTTGGTCACAACAAACAAAATATCACATCTAACCCATAATCATTACACTCTTCTCTCACAAAAAAAACCAAAAAAGTTAAAAAGCTAAAAAGTCATTTCCAAACTAAACTTTTTAACCCAAGCTAAAATAATTCAAAAATTCAAAAAGCCAAAAAGTCAATCCACTTTCTAAACGAAAGCAATTATGGAGTGTAAGTTCACTGAGGTAGGTCACACTCTGGATCTATCCAGATCCAACCCGAGTAGTGCTTAGATTCATCCAAGTCCAATTTGTCAGCCCGCATTTAGCCAAGATCATTAAATTTAGTTCAAGGGGTGGTTTGGCATCCTATAAATAATCTATCTTTTTATCTTTTTTTTATCACATCACCTCTCTACTTTTCTGCACATCTTTTCGTAAAAAGATAAAAAGTATACTTATTTAGATCATCCCAAACTTTATTCATAAAAGGCTGAATTGGTCTATCGAACTCAAGTTTTTTGGACCACTTAAGGCCTCGTTTGAGAACAGATTAATTTAGTAACTTTTTGGCTATTTGGCTAAAATAAACTAAAAAAAAACTAGTATGTTTGGGATGACTTTTTGGCTTTTTACGAAAAGATGTACAAAAAGTAGAGAGAAAAGAAAATCTCTAACTTTTTGGTATAAATTGTTGACTTTCTGATTTTTTTAATAATTTTTTAACTAAAAAAGTCACTTGTCAAACGAAATAATATCTATTTAAGGCTAATTGGTAATTATAACTTTTTCATATAATTTCGAGTTGAGAGTCATCAATTAGTGTTTGATTCACGAGGGAATTGACAGTGTCTGTAATTTGAAATTTATGTTACTTTAATCACTGATTATTCAATTGTGATATATTTGAGCAGAATTTTAAACCATGTTCTAAATACGGATAATCAAAGATATTTCTTTTACAATAAGTCCATTTCGAGGGCAAAATCGTTATACAACTTATTTTTTGTTGGTTAACTTGTATGTTGTTTGAAATGTAATGATCTTTTTTTTAATAAATAATGTTTCTTGGTTATAAAGTTGTGTTTAGTTTGGTTTTCAGAATCTATTTTCAGAAAAATTTTTTAAGAAACTAAAATTAAATTGGTGAAAACAATTTAAAAACACATCATTTTTATTTAATTTTATTTTTTAATTTTTAAGAAAAAACCAAAAATTAAATTGGTGAAAAAAAAATAAAAACACATCATTTTTATATAATTTTATTTTTGGGAGGATAAAAATAATTTTTTTATATTTATTTTGTTTAAATTAGTTTCTATATTTTTAAAAGTCAAACATGACGATAACTTTGATATCATTATTAAACAAATCCATTAAATAAAAAAAATCTAAAACTATAAGGGTCTGTTTGGTAACGTTTACGTTTTCAGTTTATATTTACAAAAATTTTATAAACTGGTTTTTGTTTATTTTTTGAAAAACATAAACTACAAACGCGTTTGGTAATTGACAAAATGTTTAAAAAATTTTAAAAATATAAAAAAGAGTGAGAAATGACAAGTAATGGCGGAAGACGGTGGTGGAAAGTGGTGACGGTGGGTGGTGGGTAGCGGGTGGTGGTGGGTGGTAGCGAGTGGGTGGTGGTGGTGGTGGTGGTGGTGGCAGGTGAATGGCGGATGGCAAGTGGTGGTGGGTGGTAGCAAGTGGGTAGTGGTGGTGGTGGTGGTTGCGAGTGGTAGGTGGTGGTGGCAGGTGGATGGCGGATGACGGGTGGTGGCGGGTAGGTGGTGGTAGCAAGTAGGTGGCGGGTGGTGGTGGTGGTGGTAGGTGGGTGGGTGACGGTGGCCGGTTGTGGGTGGTAGCGAGTGGGTGGTGGTGGTGGTCGTGGTGGTGGTGGTAGGTGGTGGGTGGTGGTGGCAGGTAGGTGGCGGATGGTGGCTGGTGGTAGGCGGTAGCGGGTGGCAAGTAGGTGGCGGGTGGTGATGGTAGGTGACGGTGGCGGGTGGTGGGTGGTAGCGAGTGGGTGGTGGTGGTGGTGATGGTGGTGGTGGTGGTGGTGGTGGCGGGTGGTGGTGGCAGATGGGTGGCGGATGGTAGGTGGGTGGGTGAGTGGGTGACGGTGGCGGGTGGTGTGTGGTAGCGAGTGGGTGGTGGGTGGTAGTGGCAGGTGGGTGACGGGTGGGTGATGGTGGTGGGTGGTGGGTGGTGGTCGCGGGTAGGTGGCAGGTGGGTGGCTGGTGGTAGCAGGTGGTGGATGGTGGTGGCAGGTGAGTGATGAGTGGTGGTGGCAAGTAGGTGGCGGGTGGTGGTGGCGGGCGGTGGATGGTAATGGCGGGTGGCGGGTGGTAGCGGGTGGATAGCAGGTGGGTGGTGGTGGCGAGTGGGTGGTGGCTGGTGGGTGGCTGCTGGGTGGTGAGTGGTGGTGGAGGGTAGGTGGTGGTGGCGAAAGACGATGGTGGAAAATGGTAGCGGGTGGTGGCTAGTGTTGGGTGGTAAAAAAAAAAAAAACTCAAAACTCAAAACGGAAACATATTTTTTGAGTTTACATTTTTTGGCCAAATTTATAAACTGAGACTACTGATTTATAAATCAAAAATTTTACCAAACAAGTTTTATTTGAGTTTTTTAAATTTTTGTAAATATAAACAGAAAACTGAAAACGTAAGTGTTATCAAACGGCACCTAAATATTTTATATATTAAACATATCGATTACACATTAAAAACCTAATAACCATCAATTACATGATAACCATCTAAAAATATCTATTTTTGTCAAACTAGTTTATATTTTCTCAAATTAATGACTTTGCTCTTGAAATGGAGTAACAATATCTTCAATTGTCCTTATTTAGAATGAGAGTCAAAATTCAAGGTCAAATGTAGCACAATTAAAAAGTCAGGAATTAAAGACATAAACCCAAACTACAGGAACCGTAAGTGTAATTCACCATTGATTTAATCCAACAAATAGAGTGCAATTTCATAGACCTAATGGTGAGAATCGATCCAATTTATTATTTAAAGGATAAATTACACTGGCCTCCCCTGAGGTTTACCTTAATTACAGGGACCTCCCTCGTTGTTTCAAAAATAACACTAACCTCCCTTACTTTTGAAAATAATATACAAATTCCCCCTTCTGTTGCCCATCCGTCCAAAATTAAGTAGATTCTGCTGATGTCATCCATAATTATTTTGCAAATTCCAATACTACCCTTTGGCTATTGTAGGGTTTATATTGACTATCAACAAAGAACAAACAGATCAAAAACCAAGATCTCATATAAATACCAAATACAAACACAACAAATATATATATATATATATATATAGAGAGAGAGAGAGAGAGAGAGAGAGAGAGGAAGAGGCCAATTTACAAAATTCTTCATCTGAGTTTTACTCATTGCTATATTTTGGACTTTCCTCCGTTTTCAAAAAAAATCCCAAAAGGGGTTTTCCTCATTACAGAATTTTTGCAAAATTCTTGAGAGTCAATACATAAATTCACTTATCCACACTAGGGACTTAAAAAGAGGTCCCAAACAACAAAATTTTACCATTTGAAGCATAAAACCCACAAAATTCAAACTTATTGGTGATGTTTGGGAATGATTTTTTTTTTTTTTTTCACTAAAAGACAAATTGGTTACAAAACCAAAAAAACCAAATCCAAACAAAATATCATATCAAACCCTATAATCATTTCACTTTTTCTCTCACAAACATCACATCCAACTACAAAAAAACCCAACTATCCTCCTAAATACAAAAAAAAAATTCTCTAATAATATCCTACAACTAAAAAAATCTACAAAAAAATCCACTTCCCAAACATCCACATTGAGTGTTGGTGAGATCAAAAAACACCATGAAAAGGCCAAAAGAAAAACAAAAAAAAATATTTTTTTTTTTTAAAAAAAAAGAAGAAACAAAGATGGTTTGAATTGAATTTGTAACACACACATATATACTGAAATTGTAAGATGTGAAGCGTAAACTTATATATATATATATATATATATATATATTATGTAAATAAGAAAGTCAAATCGAAGAAAACCATAAGTTCAAATTCACAAAATAAAAGTAAAAGTTCTCTTCTATTTTACAAAAGCAACTAGCCATTTAAGAAAAAAAATAAAAGAAGACGTTTCATAAGTTCTATTTCCATCTCAAATATATATACACACACACACATAAACATGTTGAAAAAAGAAAACAAAATCAGAGAAAGAATTGGGGGCGAGAAATAGAAGAATTGCTACAACAACATATATATATATATATATACACAGACACACACATCCTCTCTCACTTCACTCTGAAATCATTTTCAGTCGAATAGATCTGAAATCGTTTCAGTTAGATGCTTTGAGAATCATCAGCCTCGGAGAGATGAGATCTTGTTAGCGACAGTAAAGAGATTTGGCTTCAAGGGCTTCTTCAAGCTTTTGCCGTCGCAGTTTCTCATACTGCTCCTCCTCCACTTTGCTCAGATCGACAGATCGGCGGGAATGGTGGAGTGGCGACGTATCGACGAAGCTCGAACAGCGGTACGTCGGCCGCAGAGAAGAAAGAGAAAGATAGGACGGCGAAACTCTGGTCAGAGAGAGAGAGAGGGGTTTGGTTTGGTCAGGGTTTGGAAACAATATATATATGAATAAAGCTTCGTAGCTCGAAACTTTTCCCCCCCCAAATCCCTCTAATGCCCAAAACGACGTCGTTTTGGGCATTTTCCTTCTTTTTCTTTTTTTCTTTTTTTTCTTCCATTTTCAGTCTGAAACGCAGAGGAAGAGAAAGAGAAGAGAGGGGAAGAGGAGGAGAGAGGGAGAAAGAGAGAGGAGAGGAGAGAGAGGGCCCCTCCTGTGCCTCCGCCACCGCCGATCGTCAGCTCGTCGAGGCTCCGATCGTCGTAGCAGCAGATCGTCGCAGCAGCTTCGACTGCCGTCGCCTCCGGCCCCACCTCCGCCTCCTCCTCCCCCTATGATTATGGCCCCTCCAGTCCTCCTCCTCCTCCTCCTCCTCCTTCCTCATCCTCCTCCTCCTCCTTCCTTCTCTTCCCCTTCTTCCTTCTGATTTTCTGTTTCTAGAAAAAAAATACAAAAACGGCGTCGTTTTTGAATTAGGGGGATTCGCGGGGGGGGGAGGAGCTTTCGAGCTCCCTAGCACGACTGTATATATATAGAAGGGTAGTCTTTTCACAGTATGATTGAAGGGTATTATGGTCAATTCAGCTATTAAGTTAACGTCGTTCCTACTCTTTTAACGGGAAGGGGGAATCTATATATTATTTTCAAAAGTAGGAGAGTTCAGTGTTATTTTTGAAACTACAGGAGAGGTGCCTGTAATTAAGGTAAACCTCAGGGGAGGTCAATGTAATTTACCCTTATTTAAATAGATGTCGAGTTATGAACTAAAAATTTTAGCAGATACCCAATTGTGTGTTTAAATATTCACTGTCTACGTGTTAAATTTTACCGGTTAGGCTTGGGTTGCTTAGGTTAAACCTACTCAAATTAAATCCTGAAAAATGTTTGGGGGCCCTAATTTTTGTGGCTCAAATAGCTCAAAATTGTCAAAACGACGTCGTTTTGGCAATTTTGATGTTGTTTTGTACTCAAAACGACATCGTTTTGACAAATTCGAGCCATTTGAGCCACAAAAATTAGGGCCCTCTACCATTGCTGTTAAATCCTTAATTAGAATTGATACCATTGCTGTTAAATCCTTAATTAGAATTGATATTACACTTTAATGGGGCCCTAATTTTTGTGGCTCAAATAGCTCAAAATTGTCAAAACGACGTCGTTTTGGCAATTTTGATGTTGTTTTGTACTCAAAACGACATCGTTTTGGCAAATTCGAGCCATTTGAGCCACAAAAATTAGGACCCTCTACCATTGCTGTTAAATCCTTAATTAGAATTGATATTACACTTTAATGGGTTACTGTAAAAAATTTAATTGCAAAGATTGTTAAAAGTTCTTCAAATTCACCCTTGCAAATTCCATCTACATCCCTTTCTTCTTTTCAAAGATTCTAGGCATATCTCATTTAACACCCAATATAAAAAGCAACATGTATTAGTAGTGCTAATGACAAATTGGCAAAAAATTGTTTTGATCCTCTCAACATAAACATGCAGTCTTAAAACTTAAATTTGCAACTATCCCTGATTTAATTTTAATTCGCAACTTTTGTTTCCACCTTGCCATTGACAATAAACATTAAAAAAAAAAAAAAAGGTGGTTTCTAGCACCACTTGTCAAGTCAAATTTTTTTACTGGAATTTTGATGTGATGAAGAAGACTGACTAGCCTCTACACCGTTGTTCACGTTGTGAGAAAATTGGTGTAAAAAGTAGTGAGATTAACGTTGGATGTGTCATTAACCAGTATTTTATTACCCATTATTAACACCATAAAATTGGTGAGTGGTTTCCAGGACCACCACTCAGAACTCTGGATTGGTTACATTTTTCATAAGTTTAATTTAAATTTTAAAAAATTTGAAGGTCGGTGGAGCTCATTACATGTCCTATTTCGATAATTCAAATAATTCTTTTTGTACCACCCTCTCGGCCAATTTGATAATTATAACATTTTTATTTTATTCAGACTTTTTAAATTCAAGTAAGCTTTTTATTAGACTAATATAATAACTAAAAATATTGAAACGCTTTATTTAGTCAATTTTCGAGGCTCAAAACTGCAACTTTGCCCCAAAATTGACATGTTTTTTTCAAAATAAATTTTCATTCTCTCCCCCAACACCTTCGGTCACCTCTTCCAACAACTCACCATGCTTTCTTGATTTTATTTTTGCGAGGAAAAAAAAAATGTCAAAACAAAAACTGATAAAGTTACCAAACGCCACCTTTATTACATTAGTCATAAACCCATGTTTTTCACTTGAGACTCTTTGGCATCCCATAGATTCTATAATAATACCCCATTTGGTTCCAATGGAATAATTGGTCTTGGTCAATGTTCCAAGTTTCATACATTCAAAATTCCATTCCCATTTAATTATTCCAAAATTATTCTGTTAATTTTATCTCAATATACTTCTAATTATTACATCATGTCTCAAAATTCACAGATCTCGAGATTCCTATATAATTCAATACTTCTAACTATTAGATCATGTCTCAAAATTCACAAGTCTCGAAATTCCTATATAATCCAATACTGACAAATGCATTGAAACAGTGAATACAAGAATTCAATGTTAAAAGTTCCACAAAAAAAAAAAAATAAATAAATAAATAAAATCGATGTCAGTATCAAATTTTGCCTAGTTTCCATCAAGGTTAAGGTCAAACCTATGTCAAGAAAACAAAACTGAACTTCATTTCTTCAGCAAGAATCTTTTACCAGTCAAAGAAGACTGTATGTGTATTAAACGTCTACAAATTGTATATTCCAATGAAGGTACAAGAGTCTATATTTAGAGCACAATTAGTAAATATTCTCTTTAAATATATCAGTAAATTTTTTCTCTAAATACATCAGAAATGTTTTCTTTTTTTTTTCCCTACAGATTTGCACGCCAGGCACTGTACACGGTTTTAACAAATACAAAGCTTGGACATTACTGACACCCATGCAAGTAGTTTGAGAAATAATGGGTGGAACAACACAAAGCCAAATATTGTTAGCTCGGTTTTGTAGCAGAAATCATCACAAACTGTCCGTTCCTGTTGCATGTAAAACCCACAAGACCGCAGGCATTGCAGAGATCTTCAAGTTCACTTTCAGCTAGGAAGACATGGCTGCCTGAGAATTGCCCAATGTTCTACAATGAGAAACAAATTACCCATCATCAGCTGCAAATTAAAAGCCAAGACAGGTTGGGTGAAAGATGCACCCATTAACTAAAGTTCTCATCAAATTAACAAAGTTAAATTTTTTTATTTGTTGAAAATGAAAAGGGCAAAAAAAACGAGAAAAAAAAGAAGAGAGAAAAGAATCAGCATTCGGACAAGTGTTTGGTTGCTCTCTAGCATACAGCGGCCACAGCATGGACAAGGGATATAGAATCAAATGTTTAGTGGGCTTGATGGGAACAATCAGGGGAAATTATATGCTCTTAATCTTAAGGATTCAACCACTTCTTTTCACTTTTTCATTTTTTTAAATTTATTTTCAAACTCATCTATTATCTCATGTGGAATGCACAAATGAGATTGAAGCTGAAGAAACATACCCGGCGCAGAGGCCTCAAAAATGGGACCACTGCAAAAGGACCATCCAATATGTAGGTGGTAGCAACAAAAACACCTCCAGGCCGTAAAACTCGACTTATCTCAGCCACCTGTAAAACCATAGCTGCAACATTAAAGCGCACGCATGGACGACTTACAAGATTAGAACCATAGACATCGCAATAGAGTTAAATAAGTGGGGCAACAACGCTGGAAGCTTCATAGAAGTTTGAACATTAAATTTATAATTTGGACTTGTGTAGTGGGAAGTTAAATTTAAAAACAAGGTCAGATAGGTTTCTGTTAGGCTTATTTGCTAGGAAGAAAATTAAACAGGACCCCATAAAATTTAGAATCTAGCTCCATGAGTAGAATCTTGATGACAAGCTTCCTCAAATGGAGGGGACTAATGTGAGACAAATGATGAAGTGTACCTAATACATTGCGCTAAGGCCAAGTTTGGGAAGACTAAATAAGTGCACTTTTTTATTTTTATTGTATTATGTGTAGAAAAAGTAGAGAGGAGATGTTGATTGATGTGACCCAAAAAAGATAAAAATATGAAATAAGTGCACTTATTTTGTTTAGCCAAACTTGGCCCAATCTGCTAGCGGTATTGATTGATCAGCAGGTGTTTTCAGCTGAAGAACTACAAAGAAAGTGCTGCAGTTATCTCGATGTGTTTTCCACTATCTGTACTACCAAAACAAGGAGAATGAACTGAATACATTTCCCAGAGTTCACCAGAATCACCAGTGGATGAGTTCAGTTTTGGTAGCAACTCAAAAGTAGGATTGGAGGACTTTGATTTTTGTGGTTTAATCGAATCTTCTTTGCCTTTCAAAAGTTTTAGTTGGAAACTACTAATTTGTATTTTGATTTTTATTCTTGGATTATAAATCAGATTTGTAACAGCAAGGACTATGGCAATTGACAATATCTCTTCATTTAGCACGATTGAGGCAAGTTAATAATAATAAGAAAACCGAAGCCTAAGATGTATGGAAAAAGTCTTGCCAAATTTAGATTTCAGAGAAGAAAATAAAATAAAATAAGAAAAGAAAAGAAAAAGAAGAGCACAATGGAGTGTCCAACAAAGTCTTGGTCTTGATGTCAAATTTATACTTACGCAATTTATATCCTTCACTTCACTCGGATGCAATGTTCAAAAATCAGTTTGAAGAATGTCTATCACACTTCGGTGCTGAAGGGCCAATGAGACACAGATTGACATGTCAACCATACGGAATTTAGTTCTTACATACAATTTTCAAATCAATCAACCTACATTTCATGCTTTTGAATATGCAGTATAAGCGAAGAAAGTAGAGTCCGACTGTGTGTAGAGAAGAGAGAGAGAGAGAGAGAGAGAGAGAGACCTGCTGCGAACCTTGAGTTCACTGTACTAGATCGATACGCTACATCTGCAAATCTCAGGTTCGAGCACGATGAGTTAGGGAGACTGAGTAGGCAAGGCGAACGGGGTCGGCGGGTCGTCCCGGAAGCTCTGAGTAAGATGAGACTGTGGGGAGTGGGAAGAGAGAGTGTTGGGGAGAGTGGCCGCAGTGGTGGTGGTCGCTATGGTCGCTCGCTGAGTCAAGCTTCCAATTCCAACTCCAACTCAGAAGCCAAAGCAAGTTACAATTTTAAAATCTTTCCATTGTTGTTGATTTATCCTTGATAGCTATTGGGTTGTGATTCCTCCCCATTTTCCCCAATCTGTTTGCTGAAAATGGGTAAGAAATTAAGAAACAAGAGGGGTAGCTCATCCAAAATCCCTCTTAAAGAATTCCATTCTAGCTTGGTGAAAAATAAATTGGGCCCTAATAGTTCAAATCAAGCAAATGATAAAAACCATAATAATATAGACTATATACAAAGGCAATTAGAACTTGAATTTGAACATGATGATTTTGATATTGAAGAGACTCACTGTGATTCCCCTAAAGCTTACAATGCCATGGTGGGTTCTAGTGTTTGCCATGGCTCTTCTGAACAAGGCCTGGGCAAAACAACCGTCCCTGAACCAATAGGGAACATTGAGATGGCAACAAAGGGAAGTACCCCAACCACAAATATGCAGGACTACAATGAGGTAAAAGGGCATGCTCAGCTTCAAATGTCATGTGTAGAGGGTTTGGTAGATGTGGCTTCTGTGGACTCTAAGACTAAAGCAAAAATAGTCCAAAGCCATAGTTCCAATGGTTTGGGTAAGTCTTCCCATAATGTTCTCTCTACACCATGGAGTGGTTTATTTAAATCTAAAAGAATGCTAAGAAGAAAGTAGTCAAAAGTCTCAAAAGATACTTGGTGGGTTATGAGAACGATCAAATTCAAATCCCATTGGAAATCTCTAAAATTGGGTTTAAGCAATGGGAACATGCTTTTGTGGGTTATTTTATTGATAGAAAATTGTCTTTCTTCCAAGTGAAGACTTGGGCCTACAAGTTGTGGAAGGAAAATCTTGAAGACGTTGTAACCTTAGATAATGACAACTTTGTAATCAAGATTAAAGATGAAGAAGCTTTAAAGTCCATTCTTGATGAGGGGCCTTATTATATTGGGAGCAAATTGATTGTTATCAAGAAATGGCACCCTTGTATGACCCTTATTAAAAATGTCTTCTCAAGTGTGCCAATATGAGTAAAATTTTTCAATGTGCCGCTTGAACTTTGGACTGAGGAGGGATTGAGTTACATAGCAAGTTTTATTGGTAATCCATTGTACCTTAATGAATTTAATCAAAACCATAGCCGGTTAACATTTACTAGAATTTGTATTGAGATAGAAAATACTAAGGAGATTCCACCCTCCTTTGTTGTAAACTTAGGATATGGAGAACCGTTCGAAATCAAAGTGGAAGTTCCTTGGAGACCCCAAGTGAGTGGAGAATGCAAAATATTTGGTCATGCTACAAGTTTGTGTCCGAGTAAATCGAAAACTCAAGCTCCTAGTAAACTCAACAAGAGTGGAAGGCCAAAGAAGTAGCCGAAGTGAAGGAGGGAAGCAAGCCAAATGAATGGGTTGAAGTGAAAAAGAAAAAAGGGAAGGACGTCGTTAATGCTCCTATGGGTAACTTTGTTCCTACACCCCCTCCATCTTCATCGAATGCGTTTGATATTCTCAATATTTGTGTAGCCAATGAGAAGGTTTCTTTTTGTGCGGATCTTAAGAGTGTGCTTAATGCCAATGAAGATATTCCGAATGTAGAGGCTCTAAGGGAAGAGAAAGAAATTGTCAGGGACATGGGTAATATAAATGGGTTAGCCCCTAGACGATCTTCATGTCCCAAAGGAGCTCCTCAATCCGTTTCAAATGGAACATTCGTGATTCCATGGACAAACCCATCTTCAAAAGTGGAAAACAAGAAAAAGTTTCTTGAGAGAATCGCCAATCTTAAACTTGCTCAAGAAGTTAGCCTCTCTATCAAGTCTAAGAAATCAAGTTATAAGACTCCTATGAAATCATAGGCGTGTCCGTTAATTATTGTTTGGCCTAGCTTTGGTTGCTTCTTATATGTTAATCTACTTGTTAGATTGTTGTGTAGAAGCTAGGCTTGCTTTTTTCCGTCCTCCAAGGGTGTTTGCCTCTGGGCGTGAAATGAGCCTCATTTTAATATCCATACTTTGGTATATAACTTATGACTTACCTACCAAAAAAAAAAAAAGAATATGCAGTATATTAAGATTTTGAGACAATTAGTACTAGAATTCTAGTGTAGTAAGCAGTAATACGTACTCCCCAAGCAAGTAAAAGATTAAACTTATAAAGGCTTACAGCTGCCGATGGCGAAGGCCAACAGTGCAAAGCAGCACCAGCATGTACTGCATCTACAGAGCTAGAAGCGAATGGAAGCCTAGAGATGTCTGCTCTAACCAAAATGAAGTTCCTAAAATGACAACATGTTATTACATTAGAAATAGAATCCAAATCATAATCTTGAAGCATTTCATTTAGAGAAATTTATGCAAAAGAAATTACAAACTCTAGTTCATTTTAATAGAAAAATATTAAATTAAAAAAAGTAACTGCTTACTCTTTAGGAAAGTTCTCCTCCTGATTAATAAATTCATAGCATTGCTTCAGCATGTTCTCCGAAAAATCCAAAGCAACAACAAGAGAAAATAGTCCACTCTTGGCAAAGAGCCTTGAAAACAACCCACTGCCACAACTTGCATCGACAATGTTTCCACCTAAGACTGGCTTAAGGAAATCTTTTGTTAATTCAAACTGCAGTCAACATCATTAATGATTAGCGACTTAACCATCATATTTGTATAGTAACATGCATGAACAGGACGAATCCTATTTACACCACTTCTAATCCCAACTAGCAGATATATATACACACATATTATGATTAACATATCTTGTTAATGGGGCATTTGGACAAAGATGAAAATTGAATAATACCAGTAGGGTTCACATAGCATTTATTTAAAACGAGTCAAACACATTTTAGACAGCTATTAACATCTTTATGATGGGAGAACTTGGAAATTCATGAAATGATTTTGCTTCTTAGTTTCTTTACTGTGACGGTATAAACTACAATGCTGGTTATTTAGGATGGAATTTCCTTCAAACATTATAGTCTTACAGAGAATGCATTGTTTAATTATTTTCAAAAAAATTCAAGGGATACACAAACACCCAGTGTTTATAATTGTAAATCTGTGCTACAATAATTCTAATTGCAACGCCAAGTCGGTAACCAATCAAAAGATTGTACAGGCTAATCTATATAATAATTTGTCAACACAAAAGAAAATTTTGATAGAACAACAAAATTATATATAACAAAGATACCTCCTTCTGTGGGCCTGGAAAACCACCCCATACTGAAAAACTTTGTCGCCAGCCCCGCTCATAGAGGAATGATACCAGAGGAACCCTGTGGCAACAAACTATTGGCGTTCATCATATGATACAACTCAAATTTAGTGTGTAATGTCAAATATGATATCATTTATGTATAAGATCACTAAATGTAGGAAATATTACAATGTGTTGTAGACAAATTAACAAAAAACAAAAATAATTAATTTTCAAGATATTGGATCTTTCTGTTAAAAATCAAGTTTCTGTAGCTTGTTACTGCAGTGTCAGCTTCAGTCCTAATGCATGAGTTAATCATCAGTATATCGTGAGGAGCATGGCATTTGTAGCAAAGAAATGGGATTATCATATGGAGAGATCACCATAAGCAGTCAAATTTAAAAGAGATGATCCAAGTGCATGCAATCACTTAAGCAAACTTAGAAAATGTTAAAAAATGAGAACCTGGATGGAACTTGAGCAAACTTTAAAAATGTTAAGAAAACAGATGATCCAAGTGCATGCTATCACTTAATCAAAATGCACAAAATTTGCAATGCAAATATTTGGTTCATATGACACCTCAAATCTTGGCCTGCCCAAAAGTATATTGTTCCATTGAGCCATAAGGATATATAAACCCATGATGACTCTGATCCCAATGCTGAAACTCATCAGCCATCTAACCAGAACATTCTAGATCTACACTACTAAAAGCTACATGCTAAAGCATAATGCAAGGTTTTTGTCAAATGAAGATATCGATTTTACCGGCCACCAGAATTTGTGGAGATAGTGAGCCACTTTAGTTTAGGGATATGAGGTTATAGCAATTCCTTAAAAGGAAGGTAGACAATGCTATTTGGAAGAATTTAAAGAGAAGTTACATGAACAATAACAAAACCTCGAACCATTACCTGCAGTCATCTACAACTTGAAGAATGTTTTGAAAAATACAATTTAAGCATTACTTGATTTGATCTTATGATGTTGTTGGACATCCCAGGTAAGCATATATTTTCTTGCCATATCAGAATATTGTCTTTTGTGCAAAGTTACTGTGCCATTTCATTTCTTACATTAAGCAGTCAAAAAGTACTGTCTATTATGTTAATAATTGCAGGAATTGAGAAAGAGAAAAAGTTAGAATAAGAAGGGGCATAATTCCAGATGACATGACCATGATAATAGAAGTATTATGGTGAAGAGTAAATGTTATACTTCCTTAAAATGATCTCCAGGATCGCCAAACCTTCATGATATGCAGAAACATAAGAGATACAAACAATTTTAACCATCCATCATGTGCTCTGATTAACAAACCCATCTATACCCAACTCTAACCTGAATAGCTCTGTGGAAGCCGGCATAGCTTCACCATACTCCTTGGCCCCACTAGCTACTGTCAGGTCAATATGAGTTTCATTGCCAAAGTAAGCCTTCTTACAAGTGCCGCATTGTAAACTACACCGAGGTGCAGAGTCCCTGTAGCAAATTCATCGAAAATGAATATAACATGAAATAAAGAACACTAACATTCAACTTTACAAGCAAAAAAGCTAGAATTATCAAATAAGAAAATTTTATCAATCACCAAAAAAATGGAGGAAGCAGGAAAAAACCAAACAAGCAAGAAAGCATCCTTCTAAGTATGACACAGATAACTTACACAGATAAAACAGGATCACCATTCCAAATCAGACGTTCATAACAAATGGGACAAGCTAAAATGTTCTTGTCGGCGCTGACCTCCTTTACATCTGAAATTGAATCCTAAAAACCAAAGAATACATGTAAGAAAATACACACAAATATATGTTGAGACTTGAGACCCAGAAAAGAGAAAAAAGATAATGGAAAAGTTAATAAAAAAACGCAATAACTCTCTTTTGTAAATCAAGTGCTCCCACCAAGAAATGTAGTTGAAAGAAGACAAAGGTATCTAAGTAAATAGGATATAGAATTTTACACATTTTTTAATCCTTCCATCAACTATATGCATATGCCCATGTGAGCATGTGTGTGATAAATAACAAGATTTACACACCACCCCTTTTGATGCAAGTGATCATTAATGAGATTCCCCACAGCTTCCTCTCCATACAAGCTATTGACCAAACTTTATCTCGACACAACATCAACCATAGTAATCCTTAGAATAAGTATCACTGTAATTAAGACATCTAAATTGAATTTGTACACTATAGCATTTCATAAGAAAGTAAAAGACATACCTGAAAATATTGAAGCAATTCAGAAGAAATTCAAAAATTACCCACAATAAGCATTCATGTAAGTGTGTAAAGTGTTGTGTGTAAGATGTTTCATGTCCATCAAACTACAATTATTTCAATTCAACCGGGTCATGTCATATCATATCATATCCAATAGTAAAAAACTTCATAATTAAAAATTTAATTCCCATATTTTCAAGTTGCAAGACTGACAATAACCAAAAAGACTCTAACCAGATCATCAGATTCTGTTCCCAACTTCATCCATACATACCCCTACCTCCAGTATTATAAATACAACTACACAAGTCTTACCCAATTTGCTAATGGTGATAAAATTCGGGCATTTTACCCCAATCCTCAAAATTTTCCCATAAAAAAAAACAACAACAACAATTGTCGTTTCTCAACCAACAAAAGAAAATATATGTTGCTTTGTAACTAAATTCAGAAATCTACTAAACGTATCAATTAACTTAAAGAACAACTAATGAATTCCTAATACTAGAGACATAAAAATCAAATATTGATGTATACCGGCTTGGTTTGGACGAAGGCAGTTGAAGAAGCAAGCACTTTTGGCGCGAAAGTGTGCTTGAAAATGGAGGACCTTGAGGAGGAGGAGGAGGAGGAGGAGGTCAACAAGGGTTTGAAGAAAAAGCGTATCGAGTTAGTACCGATTTGACTCGGAGTCAGCAACAAGGACACTGCTGAGAAGCTGCTTAAAGTGACCGTTGCCATTACCGTCTCTAATCACACTGTGCTTACTTCGTCTTCTTCTCGCAGAGGTTTTTGGGGCTCGAATATGGACAATTTGGAACTTATGTGTCTAGGATTTTCGTTAATAATATATACATACATAGTTTGGGTTGGGTTGGGTTGGGTTGGGGTTATTTTAGTTATAAAAAGATAAAATATGATTTTTAATTTAATAAGATAAAATGTTATATCTAAATTATAATTATTTTATTTTTTGTATAAAAATTAAAAAAGTCAAAAATATTTATCTCAAATGAGGTTTTTTAATTCTATATTAAAATAATAAAAAAGTTAAAAAGTCAATTCATATTCCAAACGAAAGTATAATGGATGAATAATGTTAGTAATTAGTACAGAGACCCTGCATCATAATTTTAAATTTTTATAATTATAATATTAATGGTGTTACATGTACTAATTAGTATATTAATTAATGTACCAACTTTAGTTATGACATTATTATTGACCTCACTCATCATATAAATTATAAATATCAAAAATATCTTAAATTATATTACATTATCAATTGATAAATTGATTAGTATATTAATTAATACATATAACATTTTCTTACAATATTATAAGATATAATTAATTTTTATAATTAGTGCGTGTAGATATTGGATTGGATTGGATGGAGTGGAAAGTGTGGGGGAAACGGCCAAACGGCTAAATCCCGGGTGTAGTTATCCCTTCTTCCGGACACCGTGTTAATTGTGTGTCCCTGGAAAAATGATATTCTTATAAATATTTTGCATAATATTTGTATTGACATTAGTGATAAAATTAAAATCTAATATTTTATTCTGTATTAATTAATTATTTATTTATATAACATTATTTGTTTAATAAAAAAAGTTATGAGATATTTACGTGTAAGTTTTAATAGATGGACTTATTATCCAACAGTTCCTGTGATAATTAATGGTATTTTTTTATCAAACACTATTTAAAAAAAGTCACTAATTGTTAATTTTTAGTTACAGTTTGAAAATTTTATCACAAAAAATGTAACTAATTATAAGTTTTAACGACAATTTAAAAAAATTATTACAAAAAAATGTCACTAATTTTTAACTTTTAGCAACAATTCAACAAATTCGTCACAAAAAAGTTACTAATTATAAGTTTTAACGACAATTTATAAAAATCGTAATAAAAAAGTCGTTAATTATCAATTTTTAGCGATATATCCAAAAAAAGTCACAAAAAATTATTTTTAGCAACAATTTTATTATGACTAGCTTTAGTACTTAATAGGAATTAAGTTAAACTATTAAGACTTATTAGTAATTTACTCAAAAGTTATTTATTTATATGATTTGAAAATTTAAAGAAAAAATAGTGAAGAAATCATAAAACTTATTGGTCAAAAATTAATGATGTATAAGACCAACTATATACATTGTTAAAGTTAGGGGTGCAACTCGGGTGGGTTGAAAGGTTGTCCAAGTCCAGCCTAAGTTGTGCTAAGATCTGTCCAGACTTGCCCAGGGCCAAATTGTAACCCGAGGTTATTTTTCCAAGCCTGACCCGAGTTAAACCCGAATTGCAAATGAATTTTAGTTTTTTTTTTTTTTCTCAGCTACATTATTAAATTATTAAAATTTGACTCTATTTACAATTTTTTTTTTATTTTATAAAAAATCATTAATACCATCAAAACAAATCATTTATATAATATAAGAGAGATACCGCTATAGTAGTACTTACAATTTATGAGTGAAAATATATATAAAAAAAAATAAGATTTTATGTTATTTGTATATATAATAATATATATTCAATATGATTTAATAATTTAAATTACTTTAATATCATGTAATAGCTAATAATTTATATGTATATTTAATATTTTTATATATCTATATATGTATAATTCGGGTTTCGGGTTGCTCAGGTTGTTTGACATTTTTGCCTATGCCTGTCCAAATTTAATTCGGGTTTCTGAATTTTTGTCTAAACTAGTACCAAATTTGAAAATATCTTGTCCAAGCCCTAAAAAAATTCAAACTGGGTTCGGGTTGCTCGAGTTGAACCTGCCCAAATTGCACCCCTAGTTAAAGTCAATATCATTTTAAAAGTTAATAATTTAAAAATTATAATTTAATTTGTTTTCGGAGTCAAATCTCAACTTTTTTTTATGGGTAAATTACACTGACACCCCTTGAGGTTTAAAGTTTCATTATTGATTCCCCATTCAGCAATTTAATTTTTTTAATACCAATTTTGCCCTCACTAGGTAAATTACATTGACACCCCTCACATTTTAGAAATTACAATCCCCTCCCTAAGGTTTAAAGTAGCATCATCAATTGCCCCCTCGGTTAGTATTAGTTGGGAAAAAAAAAATCATTGAAAAAAAAATTAATTGGGAAAAAAATTATTTGAAAAAAAAAAAAACTTAATTGAAAAAAAAAATTTATTAGTAAAATTTTTGAATTTCTGTTTAAAAACTAACGTAAGCTCATTTTTTGAATTTACATTTTTTCCTCAAATTTATAAACTGAGACAACCATTTATAAACCAAAAAAATTATCAAACAAGCTTTTATGACAGTGTAGACATCCCCGAACGTCCCGAGAGGGAATATCCCGTTTTGTTCATTGGGCTTACTATAGTTCAGGACTCAATGTCATGGTCCTGTATCTAATCTCGCAGAGTGCAATGCAAGACCGATGAATCATCAAAGAGTTCAAATCCGGCAAATCGTTTTTGAAAAACAGATTTTAAGAAAGAAGTGCCAAACATGGACTGCTTTGCCAGATACAGAGTCGCCACCTAAATATTTATTTTGGGGGTAATTTAGGAAACCCTGACTCGTTGCCTAAGGCCACGTGTCCGTCATCACCAAAGTTGCATCGGCTCGGGAACTTGGGTACGATTGGGGAAGGTCACTTCGTGAGCACCCCCGCTCGCCCGATCAAAGATCGGCCTCTACTAACCATGATATCGAGTTTTGAAAACATTATGTGCTCTTATTCCGGTTATTAGCCTAAAATTGCTATGTGATGCGCACAACACACAAGTATAGACTAGATCGCCTAATTTGGAACAATGCATTACATATCCGTTTGTTCGGAAAAATGGTTTGAGTTTTGCTACTCGCAAATAGGCTAAAATACGGATTTCAATGAATTGTCCCAATTCAAGCAATCCAACCTTCACCCACAAGCATCCAGGCAGTTATATCACATACGCAAATAACCTCATGGTAAGCATGCTGTCATGGCAACACTCACACACATGCAAGGATGCTAAAGCATAAAAACTTACCTAATACTCCGAGCCAAAACAAAAGCTAGTTAGTAATCAAATGCATAATCCTAGCTCATGTTAAGATGGCTAATGCAGCGCATGCAAAAATGCAACTAGAAATAGGCTCGGCTATTCTAAGATGGCATATGAGATGCAACAGATAGCATGTATTCAACTTGGAATTGAAAATACAATGCAGTTAGTATGATGCGCCGAGCCCGGTGCATACAAGACAAATGAATGGATGCAAACATGCGAGCATAAGTATGCTAATTGAAACATGCCCTAATCTAACCATCGTAAGCTAGTAAATAAAAGGGAGAAAGACGTGGGGTTGGAAGACATGCACATACGTACGCACACTTATTACACAATTGCCCTCGCTCGGAGGGTCCGAAAGAATAATACAGGTCAAATGAATAATTAACTAATTACAAAAACTCTAATCAATTAACAAATTAATTGCAAAACAAAATCTAAGTATGAAAACTCAAAAAGGTCGCCGCAGCTAGGCCCCAGAATGATGGGATGATGCATGCTTGGTTTGCTGCGCTCGGAAACTCGTTGCCATGCCACTTGTTGCCTCTGTTTGCACTGTTTCATGCCTCTGAAAGCTACACAAATCCCAAGGCTACTTCTGAACCACTCCCTGAGCATTATGGGATGCCACCGGCCAAGATAGAACATTACCGGCCATGGAAATGTGGCCGTCGGCCAAAAATTGGACCACCAGCTGGACACTGATGGTCGGTCGGCACTAAAAGTGGCCGACCGGCCATTTCTTCCTGCAGAACACTGGTTTTGCTGCAACAGAGGACAGACAGTGCATGACATAGAATTTACAAGACAATGTATGCGCAATCACCCTTCCTATCATGCTATGGACTCAAGGGAGTATGGCTCTTGACTCTCGGACCACCAATCACGCATTTCAATGCATGATGGCCCGAGGAGCCAAGTGTACAATTTGATATCAAATGAAATGCACATAAACACATAAACGACTCCAACCTCTATCATGGTTGATCAAGAGGCAAAGGATGCAAGCATGCAAGCAAAACTAATGCAACATGATCATGTTAAGGTAACAAGCATGTCAAATGCAATGCAACCTAGACAAGCATGCAACATGCAACATGGACATTCAAGCATAAAAGGCAAACATGTGACAACATGTGAGGATAGGCAAGCATGTAACAACATGCAAGGGATGGTCTTACACTAACATGGTTAGCTCTCAAGCATGCCAAAATCAGTGGCCAACCATGATGAAAACTAGGCACCAAAATGCACACAAGCATGCACAATGCAAGGGCTCAAGCCTAAAGCACAAAACTCAACTCTCCAAGAGCATGGCAAAGATGAAACAATGAACACAATGGCATATATTCCAGCTCTGAAATAGCATACAAAATGACTCCGAAATGATGCAACAACTCACACAAAGCATGTTGGATGGCTTAAGCATTGAAACTAGTGAAGTGTGTTACACTATAGGTATGCAAAGCAAGCATCATTCGACCATGGGGCCTCAAAACCAGAGCTAAGGCAGCCCAAATCATTAACAAAATCAGTTTAAAACATGGCCAAAACATGCTAGCATCAAGAGCCAAAACGACATGCAATGTGAGCTAGTAAGCATGGTTTACACTACAAGCATGTGAAGCAAATGAGGGACCACCAAACCAGCCAAAAAAAGTTTCAAGGCATGCCAAAATAAGCCCAAAAGGCCACTGAAACATAGTCAACACATGCTAGAATGGGGTGCTCCTTTGATAGGCCATGAAAGGGGTTACTCTACACATGCAAGAAGCAATCAAAAGTGGACCAAACCAGCTATGGAAAGAGTTTAGGCAAGTCCCAAAAGTCACCAAAAAGGGCTTGAACCAAACCTCCAAATGATCTAAACATAGGCTTCTTTGTAAGGCCAAAAATGCCAACAAACAAGACAACAAGGGAGAGGGTCACCCCTCTCTGATTTAGGCCCTCAAAGCAGCAATCCTACCACTGAAAATCCACTGGATTTCAGTGGCTAGGAGGCTAAGCAAAGATCAATACAAAGGCTTCAAGGTATGGCACAAAACAAGGCCAAAACAAACATGCAAGAGGGTAAATGACCGCCAACAGTAAAATGACCTTAAACAAACATGATAAGGACCTCAAAACAAGACTTTTTTCAGTTTACACCAAACCTCGAATATGCTTGCAAGTATGGCTAAAAAATGAAGCAAAGTAAAGCCTTAAAAGGGAGATGAAGCATACACAGGGGGTAGATGACCTCTAATAGAAAAATGTCCTTAAACAAACTTCAAGAGGAGCTCAAAATAAGACCTTTTCCAGTTTATGACAAAACTCGAAAATGCTTGCAAGTATGACTAAGCTATGAAGCAAGATAAGCCTTAAAAAGGGGGAAATAAGTGTTACCCTTGTAGACCAACAAAGACCAGCAGGCTCTGGACCCAGAAACTCAACCCTTTAGCCTCTGAAAACAAGCTTCAAGAACCTTAGAGTGATGGTGGAGGGGTTAGGCTAAGAGTTGTAGTACAATGGGGCCAAGAACCTCACACTTTTGAGCTAAAATGGAGGAGATATAGAGAGACAAAAAGGGATATATGTGTATATGCCCTAACCAAGTTCTAAACCTGGTATAAGGAGAGGGGAGCCTTCCTTTATAGAGCCAAGGGACTAAAGCTTCTCTTAGAAGTTTCAAACCAAGAGCAAAGATCCTCCATACACGTGTATGGAGGATCCAGTCTGTGCCCTCCAGCTGGCACAGCTGGCATCCATTCAATCTGTAGAACACGCTGGAAGGCCACCGGCCAGCAAAATTGGTCGTTCGGCTACTATAAATGGTCGGCCTGCTACTTATTTGGTCGGTCGGCGCATTGTTTGGTCGGCCGGCAGGAAAAATCTACTCTGCAGGTCCAACTTCAAATGGGCATAACTCCTTCATATGAACTCCTTTTCAGGTCATTCTTGTGTCCAAATTAAAGCCCCAGAAGTAAGCTTTCCAATGGCACCATCCTTGCATCAAAATTCCAACTGTGAAAAAAGTTATGCTTGTTTTGGTGAAGGTTGCTCAGTTTCGGTCCAACTGGGATGATGCCCAACCTCAACCAATCATATTTCCCCCATCCGGACTCGGCTTTAAGAGATTCTTGAATGCAAAATGAAGCTCCGGAAGTCTTCTTTCCAACGGTGGTAGCCTCATAGCTTAACTTCAAGTGCATAGACAGATAAGCCTGATTTAGCGAGGACCGCTCGACTCTCTCTCTTAGTGGTTCATACCCAACTTCTTTCTCAGCTAGGTTTCTTCTCTCTTCTCCTCTTTTCTTCAACTCTAAAACCCCCGAACAAGGTGTTTTGAAAGATTTTTCAAAGATTTCATCTCTCTTTCATTCATTTCCACTTTGTCCTTGCTCGGTTTATCGAAAAGCGCATCATTTGACAAAATGTGAGCCTCGAAACATTGTAGAAACTTTATTTCAAAAATGTTTTGAAAGAGAGGGTTTTAAGGTCTAAAAACCATTCAAAATAGCTTTGGTCCAAAATGGGGTGTGAAATTGAGATTTGTCTCTCTCCTTGCCGAAGAAACTGAATCTTTGCCCTACACACCTTTCTCCACCAAGTAAACCATCAGTAATGCCCAAGTCTTGAGGGCGGTAAAAAATGGAGTGTCTACAGTTGCCCCTCTTTGACAGAGATCGAAAGTCATGAAATGACGTGAGTGAATGTCAAAGCCCAGAGATGACCCGTTTTTTACAAGGCCGAAGACTTAGACAAACAAACAAAATACCGATAAATAAATGGTTGCGCCCGCAGGCTGCCTACGTATCCATTTGCAAGGAATCAAACCAGCGTAGTTCAGGGGCAGGATGCAAATGATATGCAGGAAGACTTTGATAATTGGACTTATACGCTACGCGAAGCCGGTTTGAAAATTGGACTTATACGTTACGCGAAGCCGGTTTGAAAATTGGACTTATACGCTACGCGAAGCCGGTTTGGAAATTGGGGATTTATGCCATGTAATGGAACGCAACGCAAAAATGCAATTAATGTAATAGCTAGAAAGTGAAGGTACCTTACAGGGGCAATTGGCAATGACCTACCTCATGCTGCTGAGGACCTTCCGCTTCTTATTGGTTAAACTGCAGGTACTACTTTTCTCCCTGGCTGTGGCCGCAGCTTTCCCTATTCTCCAACAGGGTGACAGACTAGGTTGGATCAGAGTATCCAGAATTGAGGTGCATACAGATGCTATCTCAATCTATGGGGCTGCCATACAGATTTCAAGCTGAGGATATACCTCTGGGTATTTAAACCAAACTTTAGTCTCGGAAATCCCGAACCTTTGTGTTCTAGGCATGAGCCATTCGAACTTTAGTTTCCACCGTCTCAGTTGGTCTCCTAGGAACTCACCGCAAACACAGGCAGGTGGCTATACCAGACCACCGGAAGTCGTTCGGGCACGACAAACACCAAAGGAATTGCACCTTTAGAGGATTTAAGGTCTCCTAGACCAGAGAGTGCACAAGACAGTGCAAGTGGAGATGCAGGATTTAAGGTCTCCTAGACTAGAGGATTTAAGGTCTCCCAGACCAGGTGAGTGCACAAGACAGTGCGAGCTAAAGGTGAATGCAAAGGAGAAAATACTCCAACCATGCTGGAATCATGCGAGGAGGAAAAACAATTAGGTGCGCATACGACGCAACCTAAGTCAAATTCCAAACACGCTGAAATCGTGTGAGGAAGGGGACGCTCAAATCATGCTGAAATCGTGAAATGAGGTCCAAGACAAACCGCCCAGGTGTGTACCAAACACAAACTGAGATGAATTCCAAACACGCTGAAATCTGAAAACGAAATGGTTATCAAACAGGTTTCAGATGGTAAAAATGTCATAAAATTAACAAATAATTAAATAAGTTACCAACGTAAGAAATGACTTATCAAAAGATTCTTAGGCTATATATGGTTTGATTTTTAGAAAAAAATTTTAAAAATTAAAAATTAATTTGGTTAAGAAATAAAAAAATAAAAAATAATTATCATTTGTATATAATTTTTATCTTTCAAGTGGTAAGAAATAATTTTTTACAAATTAAATTGAAACGGCCATACGTATGTATATAACCTACCCAAAAATTAAAATGATAATTATTTTTTACCCTTAAATGATAATTATTTTTTATTTTTTATTTCTTAACCAAATTAATTTTTAATTTTTTTAAAAAAAATTCTAAAAATCAAACCATACATAACCTAAGTGTCACGACCCAAACTCGCACCTATGGGTTTAGCATTATAACCGGCCAGTAATCCGTGATTACCAAAGGCCTGCTTAACAGTAACGACAGTAATACAGAGTAAGGGGCTGGCGGAAGCCAAACAGTAAATAAAAGATGTCCAATGAATTGTGAAAAAAACCTGAATGGAAAAGGACTTTTATGGACTAGTCCACATTTATAACCAAAAACATATATACATATCAGTCATACATAACATGCAGGTTAGAGATCCAATCCCTTCACCGTAACTATACAGTCGAATAGTCTGAAACATTCATTACAAAACAGGAACAAAAGGGTGAATTTGAAACAACCCAAAACAGCCTTGGCTTGAACAGACTTGGAACCTCGAAGTGAGGCACAATGGTTGGCTTGACAAAACATAAGCTTAGCTTGACGCTCCTAACTTCGGTCCGGTGCCTGGCTACCTACATACATATATAAACAGTGAGCTAAACCCAGTGAATAACAAATGCGTAAAGGGGTTAAGAATGAATGTCATTTCGTTAATTAAAACAGTCATTTGCATCAGTAAATCAGTTATTCAATCAGTGGCTCATATTTCATGCCATATCAGTCATTTAGAAATCATAACAGTCATATGTGGTACGTCCAATAGCAAAACAGTACAGTAGATCTTAATAGACCGAACAGTCAGTTGATGGCCATCAAAACAGTAAACAGTAGTAGTTTCAAACATTGGAACTGACAGAGATCTCTGTAACAGTAGCAGTAACAGTACAGTGACAGTAAGTTGCTATGGATGCCACGAGTATAGTTTACAAATAGGACAAATATTCATTCAGTAAACAATGTTATTTCAGAAAGCAGTACAATTAATCGTTCAGAAATAATTATAATTGAACGTATCTTTACAACATTGTTACTCACAGATTACTGGGCTACAGGCAAGTTAATCAGCGTCCTCGGGTGCCAACCCTACACAGTTACAGAACGAACACACACTAAATTACACATTAAGGATTAATAACTTAGCCCCTATCTTGACTTGGTGTGGTTCTATAATATTATCCTCATTAAGATGCCTTAAACATGGCCTAGGAATGCCTATGATGGAATGAGGATGCAAAGATGCACTTTAAAACACTTTTCAAAATTTGCTGAAAACAGGAGTTTCGCTCGAGCGAGCTTACCAAAACAGAGGGGTCGCTCGAGCGTGAACTCCTTTGCTCGAGCGGTTTGTAAAAATGCAAAAAGTACTGGTTGTTGAAATTCTCCGTTCGATGCTCGTTCGAGCGTGAAACACAGTTCTTCGCTCGAGCGCAGGTCTCGTCGCTCGAGCGTGCGTCTGCGTCCACAAAAACCTAAGAGCTTGCAATCTATGCTATAGCCAGCATTTCGTCGCTCGAGCGGGATTCAGAAAACAAAGGTTCTCGCTCGAGCATGGAATCCTTCGCTCGAGCGAGGAAGCCAAAATCTGGGTTTTTCAGATTTGCCTTCAAAGCTCAAACCAAGGATTAAACTTATCAAAACTCAATCTTTTGGGCCAATTTTCTGGAAAACACTTGGAAACTCATAATACAACATGTTTTGAAGATCATTTTACAAAATCAAAGCCCAAAAGTATGCCAATTGAACACCAATTTTTGATGGAACTTGAAGAATAATGCAAGAACATAACATGCAAGAGTTCCTATGAACTCTAATGCTCCAAAACATGATCAAATGCGAGATTGAGCTCAAAATCATGGTGAATTCATGGACCACAACTAAAATATGAACATGCATGTGGAATTTTCATGAAAATGATCTCAAAACTCAATGATATGGACATGCATGCATACATTGCTACTCAAATAAACTCTTAAGGCTATATCTTGACTCTAATCACCAATTTTCCATGAACCATGTATGTAACAACTTAAATTCATAATTAAAAGAATGAATTTCCTACCTTAAGTCTTGAATTCTAAGTATGGAAGTCTAATTTTGCAAATCTTCTTCAATTCCTCTAATTTTCCAAGCAACTCTTGATGAAATCAAGTTTTCTTCCAACTCTCTATCTCTCTCACGGTTTTGGTCTTGGAGATGGGTGAGATGATGTATCAAATGCATAAATTAAGTCCCAAACAATGTTTTAGAAAATGGCCCACTCAATGGCAAAACATTTAATTAACTAGGCTCAATTAATTTAACATTAATAATTCTAATTTAATCATTCCAAATTGAATTTTAATTAAACCTACCATAAAATCACATAAATCCTAATTAGCATATTGAGAGGGAGATTTATGATCTGGAATTGGGCCGAGGTAACGGCCGAGAAGATTGGTAGCCAAGTGGATCATGGAACCGAAATGATCCACGGTCCATCCAGAGTTGGGCTACTAGGTCCTGGGCTGGACAGGTGTTGGGCTAAGTATGCGCCGCCCAGTCCGTATATAAGTTGCTCGGTTAAGGCGACGCTCGGTTAGACCGAGCTACGTGGATGGCAAAGGCGAAGCCGGTCAGGTTGGACGGCGTCCCGAAAGGCGTCATCGACCGAGGTACTTGCCTGCTCGGCAAAAAGGCCAACCGCAGTCGAGTTGAAGGACCAGCGCCCGGAAAGGCGCGGTCAGCTAGATACCCATTTGCTCGGCAGGGAGGCCGGCAGCAGGCGTTCGCGAGACGTCTCTGGCTCGGCTGCGCCGAGGTACTACCTAGCCCGGTTCTCTTGAGCGAAGCCAGTGGAGTGCTTGGGCGTAAAGCGTAGCCCGGCCGTGGATAGAGCAGCTCGGTTGCCGAGCTTCAGCAGAGACGGCTAGCAGTTGAAATTAGGTGATGTTCAGCGAGGTTTACGCTGACGGATGGGATAGCAGAGCCACGTGTCAGGAGATGATTGGGAGTGGATATTGGGCGCAGAGGGTATATAAGCATGTCTGCGCCCCCATACAGACAGAGACTTTTGAGTAAGGTAATACTTACACTCAAACACTCTCTACCCTCTCTCTCTATCCCAAGGTGTGTGCTGACTTGTTCGTCGGAGAGGTTTTCCGGCCACACACCGCCGGGTAGTTCACCTCCGTTGTGCTTTCAGGTGATCAGACGGAAACGGAGCTTGGAAGAAAGGAGTACGGGCTTGCCGAAATATTTGCTCCCCGTACAATTGGCGCCGTCTGTGGGAAAGGCGTCATCGACCGAGGTACTTCGCCACTTGTTGGTTTCAACTCACAGCCAGAGTGGCCCTTGGGAAGATTATCCTGCCGGTCAAAGCGGGATCCGTCGTCAAGCAGGTGGAGTTTTGGGTGTTACATGTGCCTTCGACTTACAACCTCATCCTTGGGCGGGGATGGCTTCACGCCATGCAAGCTGTAGCATCGACCTACCACCAGGTGATGAGATTCCCCTCGGCTATGGGGGCAATCGAGGAGATCTGGGGGGATCAGGTCATATCCAAACAGTGCTTCGTGGCAGTGAACGGAAGCCGGGCTGCCAAAGGCTTCGTGCAAATGATAGAAGGACCGGAAGACCGAGGAGTTCTGGAGGATGTGGGCACCAAGGCAGAAGACAAAGCTGTGGAGGACTTGGTGGAGGTGCGAATCGACATGGAGCAACCGGATAAGTTCTTCCTGCCCGATTCCAGCCTTACTGCCCAGGAGAGGACCGAAATGGTTGAGTTTTTGATGGCCAATATCGAAGTTTTCGCATGGTCGCCTTACGACATGCCAGGCCTCGATCCTAGTTTTATCTGCCATCACCTCAATGTCTTCCCCGGAGCGAGGCCGGTCATTCAGCGAACGAGGAGATCGGCACTGCATCACGCCGAGGTAGTTGCAGAAGAAGTGAAGAACCTGCTTGAGGCACGAGCAATTCAGGAAGTGCACTACCCTCGGTGGATTTCGAACACAGTAGTGGTGCCCAAGAAGAATGGAAAGTGGCGAGTTTGTGTCGACTACAAGACAGTCAACCGAGCTTGTCCAAAGGATAGCTTCCCCTTGCCGCGAATTGACCAGCTTGTGGACTTGACGGCTGGACATAGCAGGCTCAGTTTCCTGGACGCCTACCGCGGCTACCATCAGATCGCCATGCATGGGCCTGACCGAGAGATCACTTCTTTCACGACTCCAAGGGGACTTTTCTGCTACCGAGTCATGCCTTTTGGTTTGAAGAACGCCGGGGCAACCTTTCAGAGAATGGTGACCAAAATGTTTGCTCCTTTGCTTGGCCGGACAATGGAGGCTTACATCGATGATATGGTGGTAAAAAGCCGACATGAGGCAGACCATTTGTCCGACCTAGCCGAGATGTTTGCTATCCTAAAGAAGCACAAGCTGCGCTTGAATGCGTCAAAATGTGCCTTTGGCGTGGGGTCCGGCAAATTTTTGGGATTCCTAGTCACGAACCGAGGCATCGAAGCGGACCCTAGTCAAATCAAAGCCGTGCAGGAGTTGAGGCAGCCCAGCTCAGCTAAGGACGTACAGCATCTGGCCGGAATGGCCGCCGCGCTTAATAGATTTATAAGCCGGTCATCAGATCGCTGTCGCCCTTTCTTTCAGGCATTGAAGTCCAAGTTTTCATGGGACGCGGAGTGTGACCAAGCTTTGGCCGAGCTCAAGGGATATCTGTCTTCTCCACCACTGTTGGTCACACCTAAGCTGGGTGAAGAACTCTATCTTTACCTTGCTGTCTCACAGCATGCAGTCAGTGCGGTGCTAGTCCGAGCTGAAGGAATCAAGCACCTCCCAATCTTTTATGTCAGTAAAACCTTGCTGCCGGCAGAAACAAGGTACTTGCCATTGGAAAAGCTTGCGTTAGCATTGATGATGGCTTCGAGGAAGTTGGCGCATTATTTTCACGCCCACACCATTATCGTACTGACCGAGTTTCCCCTTAAGGCCTTGTTTGAACGGGCGGATTTTTCAGGCCGAATTCTCAAGTGGGCGGTTGAATTAGGACAATTTGATGTGAAGTTCCAGCCGCGCACAGCTATAAAGGCCCAGGCTCTGGCCGATTTCGTTGCGGAATTCTCACCAGGTACCCATCCGGTATGCCCGGTCGATATTGCCGCGGCGGATGAAGAGGAGAATGCAAACCTGACCGAGATACAAAAATTTGGTGAAATTGGCGACGCGGAATTTGCGCGCCTCACCGAACTACCCTCAACTTCTACAATTTCGTCAACCGGTGATGCGTCGACAGAGTCGAGTGTTGTTGTCCCACCCACTCTGTCTGGTACCGCATCACCAGAGGGGGAAGTAATAGAGTTACACAACACAGAGCCCGCGGCCGTCATAGTACCACGACCTGGTGATTCGCCTACGGACTTAAGCATTCTAGACCAACTTGCTGAGTTCGGTGCCGAATCACCAAGGGGGGCTAGAGTGCAACCAGTAACGCAGAACTTGAAACCAGGCAGCCGGGCAACCACGATCCCATCACTTTTCGCAACTCCCAGGACCCATCAGACTGTTGGAAGCTTTTTGTGGGGGAAATGTGGAAGCTTTTTGTTCATGGAGCGTCCAATCGTCACGGTGCCGGACTAGGTATCGTTCTTATCTCCCCGGATGGCTTAACCATTGAACATTCCATCACCCTTGGCTTCCCTGCATCTAACAACGAGGCTGAGTACGAGGCCCTTCTGGCCGGACTCAAGAGCGCTATTCAGATGAAGGCTGCCGAGCTAATGGTGTACAGTGATTCACAGCTTGTGGTTAACCAAGTTTCTGGGATTTACGAGGCAAAGGACGACAGAATGGCGAAGTACCAAGCTCTAGTCAGGGAACACATCAAGCAGTTTCAGGCAATTAGAGTCCAATAGATTGGCCGCGAAGAAAACAGCCGAGCTGATGAACTGGCCGGCCTCACTTCGATGGTAGATGGTACGTCTCCAAACCCCCTGTTAATTGACTTTCTTCCCCGGCCAAGCATTGAAGACGCCGAGCAGACGGATGTTCTCTGCACCGCGCTAGGTCCCTCCTGGATGGACCTTATAATCCTGTTCCTCAGAGATCGGACTCTACCAACCGACAAAAAGGAAGCGCACAAAGTCCGGGTGAAGTCAGAGCGGTTTTGGCTCTCTCCATCTGGTGCGTTATATAAAAAGTCCTTCACTGGTCCTTATCTGAAGTGCGTGCACCCAAGTAGTGTGGAGACTTTCTTGTATGAAATTCACGAAGGTATCTGCGGCAGTCACATAGGAGGCCGGTCGTTGGCCTACCGAGCTATTTCGCAGGGATATTGGTGGCCGTGCATGCAGGCCGACGCACAGAAATATGTCCGCAAGTGCGAAAAATGCCAAAAATTCGCCCATCAGATCCATCAGCCTGCTAGGGAACTTCTTCCCCTCTCCAGTCCTTGGCCCTTCGCCATGTGGGGGCTAGATATAGTGGGGCCATTGCCAACAGCACCGGGCAATCGGAGATTCTTCATTGCGGCCACAGATTACTTCACGAAATGGGTTGAAGCTGAGCCCTTGTCAACAATCAAAGAAAAAGACGTGAAGCGGTTTGTCTGGCAGAACGTGGTCACGCGGTTTGGCGTCCCCAAGATCTTGATCTCTGACAACGGCACCCAGTTTGATGGTCGCTTATTCAGAGGATTTTGTGACGATTTGAAGATTGAATTCTACAACTCCACTCCGGCCTACCCGCAGTCCAATGGTCAAGCCGAGGCATCGAACAAAACTATACTGGATGGGTTGAAGAAATGGCTGGAGAAGGCAAAGGGAAAATGGGCTGAGGAATTACCCAGCGTCCTTTAGGCATACCGAACAACTCCGCGGCGAGCTACCGGGGAAACTCCATTTGCCTTGGCTTATGGCATGGAGGCGGTCATACCTTTGGAAGTTGGCATGCCCACCCTAAGAAGCGAGAGTTTTGAGCCCGGACTGAATGCCGAGGCTATTGCCTTGGAGCTGGACCTAGTGGAAGAGCGTCGTGAGAAGGCCCTCATCCATGTGGCCGCCTACCAACAAGAGCTCTCAAAGAAGTACAACAAGACAGTGCACCCCAGACCGTTCAAAGTCGGTGATTGGGTTTTGAGGAAAGTTATGGGCAACACCCTGGTGCCAGGTGAAGGCAAACTAGGGGCAAATTGGGAAGGACCATACAAGATCACCGGTCTGGCGGGCAAGGGGGCTTACCACTTAGAGGATATGGAGGGAAGAGCAATACCCCGGCCATGGAATGCGGCCAACCTCAAATTGTATTATTTCTAAGCTTTTGCTTTCTTTTCTTGTGCAAAGTAATATTTTGGGCTTGCACTTCAGAATGTAATTCTTTTTGTCAATATATAGAAGTGATTTTGCTTTAGCTCTTTGACTGTTGTTTTAATGAATAAACCGAGAAGATTTATTCCGATCGACAAAGTTGATGTCTTGTTCAACTTAGATATGTTTGGCCGAGATGTTTTGCTCCGGCCAAGAAAAGTTGATGTCTTGTTCAACTTAGATATTTCTTGCCGAGATGTTTTGCTCCGGCCAAGAAAAGTTGATGTCTTGTTCAACTTAGATATTTCTTGCCGAGATGTTTTGCTCCGGCCAAGAAAAGTTGATGTCTTGTTCAACTTAGATATTTCTTGCCGAGATGTTTTGCTCCGGCCAAGAAAAGTTGATGTCTTGTTCAACTTAGATATTCTCGCCGAGATGTTTTGCTCCGGCCAAAAAAAAAAAAGTTGATGTCTTGTTCAACTTAGATATTCTTGCCGAGATGTTTTGCTCCGGCCAAAAAAAGTTGATGTCTTGTTCAACTTAGATATTCTTGCCGAGATGTTTTGCTCCGGCCAAGAAAAGTTGATGTCTTGTTCAACTTAGATATTTCTTGCCGAGATGTTTTGCTCCGGCCAAGAAAAGTTGATGTTTTGTTCAACTCAGATATTTCTTGCCGAGATGTCTTGTTCCGGCTAAGAAAGGTTGATGGCTTGCATCACTTAGGATTCCCAACCGAGATGATTTATCCCGGTTGGAAGAGTTGGTGATTTGTTCAACTGCTACCCCCAACCGAGATGATTTATTCTGGTTGAAAGTTGGTGATTTGTTCAACTTTGTTATTACCAACCGCGATGTATATTCCGGTTCATGTAGTTTTGTTCTGCTTAAATACTTCAACCGAGTTATGCATTCCGGTTGACAATGCGTTCAAATTTATGATATATACTGAGGTGATATATACTGAGGTGCTTGGCTGAAGATAGAATTGATGACAACCATGCCAACACTTAGCAAAAATATCCAGTTCTTCATTGATAGCAAATCAATACAAAGGTGGGGACTGAGCCCGGTTACATCAGAAGTGCAGAAAGCAAAAATTCAAAAAGAAAGAAAACTACACTAGGGGGGAGAGATTGGTAAACTCATCCTCGGTGGTGTCCAGGTTGATGGTTGGGGTCTTGTCTTGGGCGCCGGGCTCGTTATGGCCGGGCTGCTCCTGCACCTCGGCGTCTTCTGCGTCCGTCTCGTCGTCACCCTCTTGAAGCCCTTCCTCGGCCTCAGCTTGCAACGCGCTGAAGACGTCGTTTGCGTAAGGCACGAGGTAGACCGGTAGGGTAGCAGGAGGAGGATTGGCGAACACGTCGGTGCCGGAGCCCTGACCGAGATGCTCACAAGCAGATTTCCAACCGGCTTTGAAATAGATGTCCTGAGTTGCGAACACCTGCTTCTTGTAGCTTTCCTCGGCTTCGTTGAAACCGGCATCGTTAGCATCCTGGCAGTCTTTCTTCTGCGACTCCTTTAGCGCGTCTAGCTCGGCCTGGAGCTCATCTCGTTTTTTCTCGGCCGCTTCCAGCTGACCGAGCAGTCTGTTGTTGTCCGCATTGGCATTTTCGAGTGAAGTTTTTGCCCGGCCGAGCTCGGTTTGGAGGCTCTGAACCTGGCTGGCTGTGTCATTGGCCCTTTGCCGTAGTCTATGGATGCGCTCCAAAACTAAGTGTTTTTTTGAATGGCCTGCAAGAAGCAAAGTTCGTTAGAGAAGGAACCGGGCAAACACTTGTGGAAATTTCAAAGGAAAATTGACTTACCCTTGCCATGGATTTCACAGATGATTTTACCAACCGAGTGTCAGGGACGTGGTCGCTGCCGACCACGTCACTCGGTAGTAGCAGAGCTTTGGAGAGATCGAAGGCTAACAGGTGCTCTTTATCAGCCTTGATCGAAGCCGTTGCCAGGATGTCTTTACCCCGGTGTTTCAACTGAGGGCGCCAAGCCGGTATTGGGTTAACTGTTTCGGTTGGCTGCTCAGTGGTCAGCTCGGCAACAAGTTCGGCAGACGGATCCGCGCGAGCTCTTTTCCCAGCCCGGCGTGGAGTTGGTTGTTTGCTGGATTGCCCGGCTGCAGGAGAGGCAAGAGCGACCACGGCGTCGCTTGCTTGACCGGCGGCCGGAGAGCGGATGGCCACGCTCGGTATCTCGGCGGAGGTGGCGGTGAGCAAGTTCTTGATTCTGCTTCTTTTTGCCATCTCTTGCTCCTCGGTCAGACGGATGAGTGGAACGTCTGGTAGGGTTGGATCTGGTGGAGGTGATGGAGCGCGAAGGAAATCTGTGACTTTACTCCGGCGGGGAGCGGAGTATCTGTATGTGGGAGTGTAGCCGAGCAATTGGTTGCAATCTCGGTCGCGGTAGCGGAGCGCGGTCCTGATTGCCTCTACGTTGGGGAATTGATAGTTGGCTTGCAGGGCTTGGATTGCTGCAATAGAAACAAGAAAAAATGATTAAGTACAGAAACATGAAGTAAATCAACCGAGCTAATTTACGCGGCTTACATGATCTGCCAAAGTTTTTGCTTATCATCCAGCCCGGTACCGCGGCTGTCTCGTAATTGCCAGACACCCAGAAGAAATCATCGTCGTGAAGATCCTTGTCTGGAGTGCCGGTCACGATTTTCTCTCTGCCCGGTCTAATCTTAAGATAATAGGCGAGATCGTCCCCGGTGTGGCCTAATGTGTATTGGCGAAGGATCTCGGCTAAACCTAGGCTTATGCCTAGCCGGTTGTTTATTTCGTGCACGCCGTTTATTATTCGGTAGGTGTTGGTGGATACTTGGGTTGGTGCTAGCCCGGTCCGGCGCAGGAACTCGGTCATCAGGGGATTGATTGGGAAGCGAAGGCCTCCTTCTACTATTGACAGTACGGTGAAGGGGCATTGGTCAAGTCTGCCCCAGGGTGTTGTCTTCTCTTCCGCCAGCACCAGATGGACGTCGGCCGGGACGCCGTACTCCTCTCTAAACGCGTCTAGCGCGGCTGGTGTATCCACTAGGAAGCGGAATTTCCCCATGAGACCGAGCTAGTGTATCTCGGCTGAGGGGTTTGGCACTGTGCTAGTTGGATTATGCTCGGCCTTGAGAGCCTCGGTTGTGGACAAAGGTCCCCTTGGACTCTGCAGGAAAAGGATGGCAAGTGTGAGTGTGAGCGCGGTCGCGCAAAGCGAGCTTGATTTTAGCTCGGTCACGAAAAGTGCCAAACCACCTCGGTGTTCTAAGCTTATCAAAGAGCTCGGTCGCCCAAGCAGACCAGATATTAGCCCGGTTGAGCGACCAGGTCCTTTCTGTTATCTCGGTTTTTGCTGGATTTGTGAGAAACATGTTCTTTGCTCGGTTCTAAGAGTTTTTTGGATCAAATGGAGACCAGGAGCCCGGTCCGCCCCAGTTCTTCAGTGTTCTTCAGAGAAAATGAAGAACACTATGAATGTTCGAAGGTTTAGGGTGGGTTTTGGTGCCCAAATCCTAAAAGCTACGTTTTTCTACCCTAATGTGTGAAATACCAGAAGAAGTGGCAACAAAAGAGAGGTTAAAGAGCATACCTGGAAAGGGCAGTGGCTCATCCTTCTTCCAACACAAGCTCAACGATGGCGAGAGAGAAGGGGGCACAGTAGCTCTGGGATGCTTGAACGTCGAAATGGCAGTAGGAAGAAATGAGAGAGGGGAGTGCCCTGTATATAGGCTGAAAACCGCCAAAATTTGAATTTCATTCGACGGCGGTTGGCCGCTCGAGGACGAATGGGAGGGCGCCACCTGTCACCATTAATGGCGGCATCAGAGTTGAAGAGACGGGGGGCAGGTGAGATGTCAGCCGAGCAAAACGAAGAGACGGACTGGAGAGTCGAGGAGTGAACCGGGATACATTTGAAGCAGGGATCATCAGCCGTGGGGCATAACCGGGCAAGTTTGCAAACAGGAATGTTTAACTAGCCCGGTCACCATTTCGTATTCTGACAACCGAGGCGGTGTAATCTCGGTCGAAGTGAATAATCCCAGTCACGCTTTTGCGGACGGAATTAAGGGGCAATTGAGAGGGAGATTTATGATCTGGAATTGGGCCGAGGTAACGGCCGAGAAGATTGGTAGCCAAGTGGATCATGGAACCGAAATGATCCACGGTCCACCCAGAGTTGGGCTACTAGGTCCTGGGCTGGACAGGTGTTGGGCTAAGTATGCGCCGCCCAGTCCGTATATAAGTTGCTCGGTTAAGGCGACGCTCGGTTAGACCGAGCTACGTGGATGGCAAAGGCGAAGCCGGTCAGGTTGGACGGCGTCCCGAAAGGCGTCATCGACCGAGGTACTTGCCTGCTCGGCAAAAAGGCCAACCGCAGTCGAGTTGAAGGACCAGCGCCCGGAAAGGCGCGGTCAGCTGAGATACCCATTTGCTCGGCAGGGAGGCCGGCAGCAGGCGTTCGCGAGACGTCTCTGGCTCGGCTGCGCCGAGGTACTACCTAGCCCGGTTCTCTTGAGCGAAGCCAGTGGAGTGCTTGGGCGTAAAGCGTAGCCCGGCCGTGGATAGAGCAGCTCGGTTGCCGAGCTTCAGCAGAGACGGCTAGCAGTTGAAATTAGGTGATGTTCAGCGAGGTTTACGCTGACGGATGGGATAGCAGAGCCACGTGTCAGGAGATGATTGGGAGTGGATATTGGGCGCAGAGGGTATATAAGCATGTCTGCGCCCCCATACAGACAGAGACTTTTGAGTAAGGTAATACTTACACTCAAACACTCTCCACCCTCTCTCTCTATCCCAAGGTGTGTGCTGACTTGTTCGTCGGAGAGGTTTTCCGGCCACGCACCGCCGGGTAGTTCACCTCCGTTGTGCTTTCAGGTGATCAGACGGAAACGGAGCTTGGAAGAAAGGAGTACGGGCTTGCCGGAATATTTTCTCCCCGTACACATATTATACCAATCAATTTCTGAATCGGTCGCCAATAAGACTTTCAATTCGCAGTTCAAAATTAAAAAATGAATAGATCATTCAACGACAAACAGATAAAAATGCAATTAAGCAACATGCTAATGAAATCAAGCTAGGATTTCATCTTAATCAATTACTTATCATGCTTAATCACAATTTAACGTTAATCAGGAGTGAAGGTTGTCACACTAAGAATCTTTTGATAATTTGTTAATTTTATGACATTTTTACCATCTGAGGCCTGTTTGTTAACCATTTCGTTTTTAGTTTTCAATTTATATTTACAAAAATTTATAAAACTGTCATAAAAACTTGTTTGATAATTTTTTTGGTTTGTAAATGGTTGTCTCAGTTTGTAAATTTAAGGGAAAAATGTAAATTCAAAAAATGAGTTTACGTTGGTTTTTAAATAAAAACTTAAAAATTTTACTAACAATTTTTTTTTTAATTAATTTTTTTTTCAAATAATTTTTTTTTTCAATGAATTTTTTTTCCAACTAATACTAGCCGAAAGGGCAATTGGTAATGCTACTTTAAACCTTGGGGAGGGGATTATAATTTTTAAAATGTGAGGGGTGTCAATGTAATTTACCCAATGAGAGCAAAATTGGTATTTAAAAAATTAAATTGCTGAAAGGGAAAATGTGTAATGAAACTTTAAACCTCAAGGAGAAGATGTAATTTCTAAAAGGTGAAATGGGAACTGTAATAAATATAAATTTCAGGGGGTATCAGTGTAATTTATCCTTTTTTTATTTATTGTAATTTCATAATATAACATAAAAAATATATTTAAAAAAAAAACCTTTATGGTGTGTTTGGTTAGGGGATTTGGGGAGGGATTTGAAAAGAGAAATAGAAAAGATAGGTGAAATGTGAATAAATCATGCTTATATTTCACATAGTTTCACACACTTTTTTCCTTTTACTTTCCAAATCTCTCCCCGAATCCCCAACCAAACACAACATTAAATTATTATGGGTAAGTGGTGCAATGCAATGTGACACTAGGTATTGATTACGAAAATCACTTCAATTATTAAGTAATTCAAGTCAACATTCACGAAACCAATACTAAAATCATTATTTTGTACGTAGGCATGATGACCATCTGGGGAGGAAGAAATATTAATATAACGCAAGACAGACCTGAATTAAGCAACAAGCAAACGGTCGGGATGGAGAAAAGTTCCTAATTAATAAAATCATAAAACACGGACCAATCATCGCTAGGATTGATCTTAATGATAAGAGAAATATTATTAGTGTAAATTATGCAAATAGTCCCTGTAGTTTATGTCAATTTGGTTCCTGTAATTTTAATTTGCTCGATTTTACCTTTTAATTTAACGGATTGTGTCATTTTAATTCAATAAATAACATTTATTAAGTTAATTTAACGGAATGTCAAATAATGTGTTAATTTGGTCCCTGTACTTTACACGATGTGTCAATTTGGTCCATGTAGTTTCAATTTTCTCGATTTTGACAGGGACTAAATTGACACATTATGAAAAATAAAGGGACTAAATTGACACATTGTTTGATTTTCCGTTAAATTAACTTAACAACCGTTATTTATTGGACTAAAATGACACAATTCGTTAAATTAAAGAGCAAAATCGAACAAATTAAAACTATATAGACAAAATTGACACATCGTATAAACTATAGAGACTATTTACATAATTTTCTCTATTATTTACATATAATAAAATTTGTGCACATAATACACTTTGTACTCTATGCATTCTATGCGTAAATTTTATGTATAAATATTGCTCGAATAATAATGAAGGATCATTATCATCAAATAAGCATGGACATATGCCCCTCATTACCTCCTTTTACTGATTTCTCTTCCATATGATAAACCGTAATAAGATCAATGTTTGCAGACAAGCCCCACAAGTCATGCCCATCCAAACTCTCTAATAACCACAAAAACAATATGGTAACAAAACCCAAATATAATAATGGCATTCGAAATTTAGTATTTAAATTTGTCACTATAATATTGATACTCCCTATAACCACAAGATTGATACTCTCTACCTCCACCCCTAAATTTGTTTTGTAATCTAAAAAGAGCCCAAGAGGGAGCCCAACAATGTAATAACAAAGCAAAGTAATGTAAGCCACTGGTGCTCGCCACTCCTCTCCAACAGCAATCCCCGCCAAAAAGTATTAAATTATTACATGCTTTGATTAAAAAAAATTTGTACTCATTGTATAAGGTTCCCAATAAGTCACGATTAAGATGTAGTATCAAATTGTCTTTTAAATAGGTCTTGAAAGAATAAAGAAGACTGAAATATAAGCCCACGTCTATTATTAAATTCAGCTCACTCGAAATTACTTTCCTGAAAATTAAGTGATTGAAAAATAAGATTTTATTGAGTGATTTCGAATCACTACTTGAAATTTTGATTTCCACTAATTACAAAGCACCTCGACAAATGTAAACTCAAAATTTCTGCATCCAATGAATGTGATGTCCATATTGGTTGAAGTGACCATTCATAATTGATTGGGACAAACATTTTATGCGACCGTCTTTAATTATCTAATAATTCTTCATGAAAAGGTTGTAAGTAGATTAGTATATCTAAGACTATGTTTGACAATTTTTTTGTTTTTTTTTTAAAATTTTTTTTAAGAGCAAAAACAAAAAAGAGCATAAAAGGTTTTTTTTTTTTTTTTCCTTCTCTTCAGTAAACTTTTTTTTTATATAGATTTTTTCAAATTTTTACTTTTTAAATGAGAGTCAGAGAGAGAGAGAGGTGTTATATACAATTAACTTTTGAGTTGTGAGTATTAATAAAAAAGTTAAATACCTGGTATAACTTGTTGAACAATGTTAATCACCATTGTTGTGGCCAGAACATAAGCCGAATGATAGTTAGATATGCCAAAAATGGCAATAACTAGAGACTCCCCCACATTGACGAACACTATTTCCAAACTCATTGGATTGGATAACCTTAACCCTCAACACTGTGAACGAACGTGAAGGACGAGGAATGACCTCACACAGAAGCCCCTGGGGTTTAAGTTCTTGAAAATGACTTTGAAAAAATCTTACTTTTTTGCTAAATTTAAGTATTAATTAAGGTGAAACCCAAGCGTTATTTTTAACATTTTTTTATTGGGTTCATATTTAATGCCGCGTAGTGAATAACATCGTGTATTTGGTTACTCAAAACCATTTCCAGATGAATGAGAATTCAACGCGCGTTTTCGGGTTCGTGAAAATGACTTTAGGTAGGTTTCCTACACATTTGTGAAATGTGCTTGTCCCACATTAGAAAGGCTTAAGGATTTGTATGGGTTTATATACTCTAACTTGAGATACTTGGGATGGGCCCCAAGGGGTATCAAAGTTTGTTGAAGGGTGAAGTTATGGGTAAAGTGAGTTAGACTCATTGGATCCAAAACAAAAATCACACGTGCACCGCTGACCGGGCTGGACTTAGGTGCGTGGTGTGAGATTGGGTTTGTCTAACCCAATACTTATTTTTTTAGGCCAAAAAACATAACATTTGAATTTTATTTATTTATTTTTATTTTTGGTTTCAAAATTCAAAAATAAATTGGTCCAATTTTGTTTCCTTCACCCAAACAGATTCCAATCAAGTTTACCCACCCAAACAGGTTCAAAACAGGTTCATACCTGTTGAATTCAAACCAAACAGATCTATATTTGTCCAAACAGGTTTTGTACCTGTTCAATCTGTCCGAATAGGTTTTCTACCTGTTCGAAAAAGCCACTATTCCTCCTATAAATAGTCTGCCATCCAGCAATTCATTTGCATTGAAAAATTTCCAAAAAAAACTCTTCCTTTTCTTCTATTGTTCGTCCTCCAGTGCTCTTGCATTTGTTTACCATTTAGTTTTTAGAAAAAGAAAGGAAAATAGTTACAATATTGTTTAGTTCGCAAGACTTGATTTTGTAGTGCTGCAAATCAAATAATAGTCGTTGCATCCTAGGAAGTAGACACCATTAAAACTCAAAGCACCGGAGTGAGGGCAAAATCTACTTTAAGGAGATTGTGTCCAACACAAGCCTCAACTTATAATTTCTATAAGTAATTAATTCGGAATTTAATTTATATAATTATTTTCTGAATTATTTTATTTTGTTGTTTATTTTATTTATATATTTAATTTACACACACACACCTCTGAATTTAACGATCTTAAAGTAGATTTCTGTTTTTTATTTGTGTGTTAGACAGATGAATATTTTGTTTCAGGAAATTAAATAGTAGTCATATACTGTTTAATTTCTTAAATAGTAGTAATATACTGTTTAATAATTTCTTTGATAACATAGTAGTCATATACTGTTTATCATTGGAATTTTGTTACAAAATATTATTTTGTATATTTTGTGTGTAAATTCTATTATGTATAAATTTGTGATTGGTGTATTATTATTTCTTCATAAATACGACAACTGAAATAAACAATACTGAGACTGTTCTTACTCTGACCCCCATACCTGTTGTGTTAGTGATGACTCCGGCAGTACTTGTAAATCATGAGGAGAAGCCAGAAAAATTCAATGGAAATAATTTTAAAAGATGGCAACAAAAGATGATGTTTTATCTTACGACATTGAATTTGGCTCGCTTCACTCATGAAAAAGCTCCGGCACTGAACGAGGGAGAAACTGACTGGCAAGTGGTTGCCGCAGTTAGGAGTGAGCAGCAGATGTACCGATCCACTCAAACCAACCGAACTGAACCGATCCGTCGCATTTTGGACGGATGCATGATAACGAGTGGACGGTTGTGGATTGATTTTTTTCAATCCGTCTAGTTTTGGACGGATGATGGATTTGAGGTTCCTTTAGCTGCAACCGAACCGCTAAACCGCGAGCACCCCTAGTAATTTATAAGACTTTGTATTTTCAATTTGTTTAGATATTCTAATTATATTTTCAATTGACAAATAGTTTAAATATTCTGTTGAATATATTTTTTGAATTGAAAAAAATTAATGTATTATTTATCTATATTTTTTGATTTTTAAATCTAACTCTAAAAATAATAAATAGAAAATATGATATATGCTGGTTAGTTTTTATTTTCAAAAACAGATATAGATGTAACAATATAGAGACATACAATCTCTATTACTGCTTTGTTCATGGTTTTGGTGGTTTGAATTGTTTTTATATTTTAAGAACCATAGATTGTAATACTTTATGTGGATGAGGCATACTGTGGTTGTAATACGTGGATGAGGTATGCAATGATTGTAATATTCTAAAGTTTCAAACTTTCTTTCTTTAGATGAGGCATGCAGTGATTGTAATATTTTTTTAAGTTATTGACTATAATATATATATATATATATATTTTTTGAGAAAGTGCACAAGTTGAATTATGTTGAAAATTTATAAAATTTTAAACCACCAAACCAATTCGCATCCATCCGCCAATCCGCTCAATCCACATCCGCCGGATTGGCGGACGGATGCGGATTGATTTTCTCTAATCCGCTAATCTGGCGGACAGATGGCAGATTGGAGATTCCGAGGCCACAACTAACCCGTGCCCACCCTTAGCCGCAGTTGATACATGGAAACATGGTGATTTTCTATGTTAGAATTATATCCTTAATGGGTTGGACAATACACTGTACAATGTGTATAGTGTTAAAAGTACTGCAAAAAATTTATGGGAATTTCTAGATTATAAATATAAGACAGAGGATGTCGGTACAAAGAAATTTGTTGTCGGCCGTTTTCTAGATTTTAAAATGATAGATTCCGAGACAGTTATTAGCCAGGTTCAAGATCCCCAATTACTTCTCCATGACATACATACGGAAGGGATAGTTCTTAGTGAATCTTTCTAAGTAGCGGCAATCATTGAAAAATTACCACCATCCTAGAAAGAATTCAAGAATTATTTGAAGCATAAGCGCAAGGAGAAGAAATTGGAGAAACTAATAGTGTGGCTCGAATTGAGGAGGACAACCGAGGTTTAGACAAGAAGTCAGGAAACCATGCCATGCAAGTTAAAAAAAATGTTGTGGAACATGAACAAGGGTCAAAGTTCAACAACAAGAAGCGGAAGCATGATAGTAATGGTCCCAAACAAGGATCTACTAGTAAGATCAACAACGGGTTCAATAAGAGGTTCAAAGGCAAGTGTTTTGTGTGAGGCAAAGATGGACATCGCGCTAAGAATTGTCACGTTCGCAAGGACAGAGGAGTTCAAGTAAAAAGCCAGCACAAGCGAACAAAGTCGAGGATTTTTATCTTTCTGATGGAGTGGCAAACATCAATCTTGCTACAATAACCTCTAAAGCAAATTTGGTGGGCAATCCTAAGGAGTGGTGGGTGGATACTGGAGCAACCCGTCATATTTGTGCAGATAAGAAGATGTTCACAACCTACAAAGTGATGGAAAGTGGAGAACATCTTTTTATGGAAACTCCTTCACTTCAACTGTGGAAGGACAAGGAAAGATTGTGCTGAAAATGACCTTAGGGAAAGAACTCGCTCTCAACAATGTACTTCATGTACCAGAGATTCGCAAAAATTTGATTTCTGGGTCGTTGCAGATCAAGAATGGGTTTAGATTAGTCTTTGAATCTGATAAAGTTGTACTCTCCAAAGAGTGGAATGTATATGGGGCGAGGTTACATGAGTGATGGGCTTTTTAAACTCAATGTAATAACTGTTGTACCTAATTTGGCTATTAATAATAAGAACATATCTTTTGTTTGTATTACTAAGTCTTCTTTTTTGTGGCATGATATATTAGGACATGTTAATTTTAATTCTTTGCGTAGACTTGTTTCTTTAGAATGCTTGCCAAACTTAAAGTTTAACCTAAATCATAAATGTGAGATTTGTGTTGAGGCAAAATTCACCAAGGCATCATTTAATAAAGTAGAATGAAGTACTGAACCTCTAAGTTTAATTCACACAGATATCTGTGATTTAAAATTTATTCAAACCAGAGGAGGTAAAAAATACTTTATTACTTTTATTGATAATTGCACTCGATATTGCTATGTTTACTTATTAAGAAGTAAAGAGGAAGCCTTAAAAGCTTCTAAGCAATATAAACTTAAGGTTAAAAATCAACATGGCCAAACTATTAAGATGGTGAGAAGTGATAGAGGTTGTGACTATGATGCACCATTTGAGGAATTTTGTTCTGAACATGACATTATTCACCAAACCACTGCACCCTATTCTCCTCAGTCAAATGGAGTTACTGAGAAAAAGAATTGGCCTCTTAAAGAGATGATGAATGCCATGTTGATTAGTTTAGGGTTATCTTAGAACTTATGAGAGGAGGCGATTTTGTTTGCTAACTTTATCCTTAACAAGGTACCCCACAAGAAAATTAATCAAACACCTTATGAATTATGAAAAGATCAACGACCTACCTACAATTACCTCAAAGTGTGGGGGTATTTGGCTAATATGGCAGTCCCTAGTCCCAAAACGACTAAGATAGGACCAAAAACCATTGATTGTGTGTTCATTGGTTATGCAAATAATAGTAGTGCATATAGATTTTTAGTTCATAGATCTAAAAATCTTGATATGTATGTAAACACTATTATTGAGTCAAGGAATGCGTCGTTTTTTGAACACATTTTTGCTTGCAAGGAAACTAAAGAGACAAGTTCAAATAAAAGAACTTTTAATGTTGTTATAGGCAGCAGTGAAGACCACAATGATAATGAAGCAGATGAACTTAGATGAAGCAAGAGGGCTAGGATCTCTAAATCATTTGGTCCAGATTTTCTGACATACCTGTTAAAAAATGAGCCTCAAAACTTCAAGGAAGCAATGTTAAGTCCTGAAACTCCATTATGGAAGAGGCTGTGAATAGTGAAATTGAATCAATACTGTAAAATCATACTTGAGAATTGGTGGATCTTCCACCAAGATGTAAACCTCTTGGATATAAGTGGATATTTAAGAGAAAAATAAAATCAGATGGTTCAATTGATAAATACAAGGCTAGGCTTGTTGTTAAGAGATACAGGTAGAAGGAAGACCTTGATTATTTTGACACCTATTCACCAGTGACAAGAATAACATCTATTCGCATGCTAATTACGATTGCAGCTTTGTATAATCTGGAGATATATCAAATGGATGTTAAAACAGCTTTTTTGAATGGCGAGTTAGATGAAGAAATATATATGGAATAACCGAAAGGGTTTCAAGTTCCCGGCCAAGAGGAAAAAGGTTTGTAAGCTTGTCAAATCCCTTTATGGATTAAAACAAGCTCTGAAACAATGGCATGAAAAATTTGATCACGCCATGCTTTCGGATGGTTTTAAGATAAACGAATGTAACAAATGCGTCTATGTTAAAAGCACAAACAAATGTTATGTCATACTTTGTCTTTATGTGGATGACATACTCATTATTAGAAGTAATAATGACATGATTAAATTCATAAAGAAAATGTTGAACAAAAAGTTTGACATGAAAGATCTGGGAGTAGCAGATGTAATTCTAAGAATAAAAATTACTAGAACATCTGAAGGTTATGCTTTATCTCAGTCTCACTATATTGAGAAGATTTTGGAGAAATTTGGAAAGCATGACGATTGTCTTGCTAAAACACCTGTTGACATTAGTCTTCATTTGTCAAAAAATACAGGTGCAAATATATCACAATTAGAGTACTCTCGAATAATCGGAAGCTTGATGTACTTAATGAATTGTATTAAGCCAGATATAGCCTATGCCATAAACAAATTGAGTAGGTACACATGTAATCCAAGGTCCGATCATTGGAAAAGAATAATTAGGGTACTTAGGTATCTAAGACATACTCAGAATTATGGCTTACATTATACAATCCAGTAGTACTCGAGGGGTACAACGATACAAATTGGATATCGGATACTAAAGACTCAAAATCCACTAGTGGATACGTCTTTACCCTGGGAGGTGAGGCAGTCTCTTGGAAATCTTCCAAGCAGACATGTATAGTAAGGTCGACAATGGAATTTGAGTTTATTGCATTAGATAGAGAAGAAGCAGAATAGTTTCGTAATTTCTTGGAAGACATTCCAATGTGGCCTAAACCTGTGCAAGCTATATGCATTCACTATGATAGTGAAGTAGCAATAAGACAGGCACAAAATCATATGTATAACGGTAAGTCTCGACACATTCATCAAAGATATAATACTGTTAGGCATTTGCTTTCATATGGAATAATTTCCATAGAATATGTAAAGTCAAGAGAGAATATTGCAGATCCATTGACTAAAGGGCTAACCAAAGAGCAAGTGTACCTTTTATCGAGAGGAATGAGATTAAAGCCTATTACTTGAAAGTCACCATAATGGCAACTTAACCTAGTTGGCTGAAAATTCCAAGATCTAGGTTCAAAGGGACAACCGAATTATGGATGACTTCATGTATCACTAAGGAGGTTTACTCCTATCCATTTCTATGATAAAAAGAGTGATACCTGCAGCGTTAGTACGATAAGCTTTGCTTTGAATGATTCTTATAGCTTGGAAATCCAAGTGGGGTATAGTAGGATACTCTTAATAAGAAATCACCTATATGAGTGTAACTGGGCCAGTTCTGTGAGAATTGAGAAGGCTAAATTCTCTAGAGTACTCATGAATTATCAAGTGTTGTTCAAGGCCAAAATGAACACAACCGTAAGAACTAAATTGTGTCTGCGGATACACTATGTGTAGTCTATTGTCTTGGCTTACACAAACAGCTGAACAGTTCAAGGCATCGCATCCACTGGTTAGCTAGTAAGTCTGATAGGTTTTCACTAGAGGAGGTTCAAAGCCAAAAGCTACCTCTTTCGATGTGGTATATCTTCTTAATGCACTCTTTCTTTGTCTGCATCTTGTTGCGTGTTCATTATCGTGAATTCCATTCATGTCAAAGATTGTTGGAAAATGGCTTTGAAAAAACCTTATTTTTTGCTAACTTTGAGCATTAATTAAGGTGGGGCTCAAGCGTTATTTTTAATGTTTCTCATTAGGTTTATGTTTAATGTCACGTAGTGAATAACGTCGTGTATTTGGTTGCTCAAAACCATTTCTAGATAAATGAGAATTCAACGCGCGTTTTCGGGTTCGTGGAAATGGCTTTAGATGGGTTTCCTACACATTTGTGAAATGTGTTTGTCCCACATTGGAAAGGTTTAAGGATTTGTATGAGTTTATATACTTTAGCTTGGGATACTTGGGATAGGTCCTAAGGGGTACCCAAGTTTGTGGAAAGATGAGGTTTTGAGTAAAGTGGGCTAGACCCATTGAACCCAAAACAAAAATCACATACACACGCTGTCGCTGCCATCTGTCCGGTCGGTCAAGCTGGTTGGGCTGGGCTGGGCTGGGCCTAGGCTTAGACGCAAGTGCATGGTGTGAGGTTGGGTTGGGCTTGTCCGGCCAAATACTTATCTTTTTGGGCCAAAAACATTTGAATTTTATTTATTTATTTTTATTTTTGGTTTCAAAATTCAAAAATAAATTAGTCCAGTTTTGTTTCCTTCACCCCAAACAGATTCCAATCAAGTTTACCCACCCGAACAAGTTCAAAACAGGTTCATACCTGTTGAATTCAAACCGAACAGATCTGTATCTGTCCAAATAGGTTTTGTACCTATTCAATTTGTCCGAACAGGTTTTCTACCTGTTCGGAAAAGCCAGCATTCCTCCTATAAATAGTCTGCCATCCAGCAATTCATTTGCATGGAAAAGTTTCCAAAAAAAAACTCTTCCTTTTTTTCTGTTGTTCGTCCTCCAATGCTCCTACATTTGTTTACCATTTAGTTTCTAGGAAAAGAAGAAGAAAGAGTTACAACATTATTTGGTTTGCAAGACTTGATTTTGTAGTGCTGCAAATCAAGTAGTAGTTGTTGCATCTTGTAAAGTAGACGCCATTAAAACTCGAAGTATTGGAGCGAAGGTGAAACCTACTTTAAGGAGATTGTGTCCAACACAAGTCTCGACTTATAATTTCTGTAAATAATGAATTCGGAATTTAATTTATATAATTATTTTCTGAATTATTTTATTTTATTATTTATTTTATTTACACCACTGGAAATAACATAAGTAACCCCAAACCCATCATGTTTTATACATTTCTAACCGATTTAGGCTTGGTTGAGCTTAGTAGTTGTTGGTGTTTATTATTTCTCTATTATTAAAATAAAAAATAATACATCAAAATATGATTTACAAATAAAATTTTATATAGAATTATATATGGGAATGATCTAATAATGATTTTTAATGTCATTTACGAGTTTTTATTATTTATTTTTTGTTTTTTTTGTTTTTTAAAGTGATAAAAAGGAAGACTACCAATTTATATATATATATATATTTCAGTATTGCTACATTCATCGAATTTGTGCATGTCAAACGACCGGCTGATCATCTAAGTTGATCCCCATGTTCGGTCCTGACCAAGAGAAAACACCTTTCATTAGCCCTAGAGGCACTTACTACTACAAAGTGATGTCCTTCGGCTTGAAGAACGCTGGTGCGACCTACCAGCGAATGGTCACCAAAATGTTCAAGGACCAACTCAGTAAAACCATGGAAACATACATTGATGACATGGTCGTCAAAAGCAAGTTGGCCGAGTAACCATCTAAGGGACCTTGAGCAAGTGTTTGAAATTCTGAAGACTCACAAACTTCGACTGAACGCCTCAAAATGTGCCTTTGGAGTAGGATCAGGGAAGTTCTTGGGGTACTTGGTGACTAGGTGGGGCATTGAAGCCAACCCCGACCAAACCAAAGCCCTCAAAGACCTCAAAGTGCCTAAAAAGGCTAAGGAACTCCAGAAACTTGCTAGCATGGCTCCAACACTTAACCGTTTCATCAGTCGGTCTTCTGATTAGATGAAGCGCTTCTTCCAACTTCTAAGGAAGAAAACTAGTTTTGAATAGGGAAGCTAGTGCTCTGAAGCACTAGAAGATTTGAAGAAGTATTTGTCCTCTCCTCCCCTTTTATCTACACCTGTCGCCAACGAAGAGCTTTTCCTTTACTTGGCTGTTTTTGATCATGTTGTTAGTGTAGAGGATGGAAAGGAGTAAAAACCAGTGTATTATGTTAGCAAGACTCTCTTAGATGCCGAAACTAGATACTTGCCATTGGAGAAATTAGCATATGCCCTATTAATTGCCTCTAGGAAGCTTGTTCACTACTTTTAAGGACATACCATCAACGTCCTCACTGAATTCCCCCCCAAGTCAGTGTTTGGTCGAGCAGATTTCTCAGGCCGAACAGCGAAGTGGGCGGTGGAGCTTGGAGAGTTTGACATCAAGTTCCAACCTCGAACTGCCATCAAAGCTCAAGTCTTAGCAGACTTTGTTGCCGAATTCACTCCGGGACTAACTGTTCCCTTCGAAAAGAGCTCAGCCTTGGTCACTGTGACTACCTAGCACAAAGGGCAATCCCCAGCCGAAGCATGGAAGCTTTTTATTGGAGATGTATAGAAGCTGTTTGTAGATGGTTCTTCTAACCAAAAGGGCTCAGGGGCGGGAATTGTCCTTATTTCTCCTGAAGGATTCATATGGGAACAGGCCATCTGATTGGGCTGGAAAGCTTATAACAATGAAGCAGAGTATGAAGCTCTACTAGTCGGCCTACGAAGTGCCAAACACTTCAACGCGGAGGAGCTACTCGTCTTTAGTGATTCCCAATTAGTGGTCAACCAACTCTTTGGAGTTTACGAGGCTTGTGACGAGCGGATGGCCACTTATGCAGAACAGGCCAAAAACTTGATCATAAAGTTCCAGGCCATCAAAGTTGAGAAGATTGACTGAGAGGAAAATGGTCACACTGATGCCTTAGCTTGCCTGGATTCCTCGGTCGACTCTAGAGACGGTCGCAAAATATGGATGGAATATGTACCCCAACCAAGTATTCAACTAGTCGAAAAGGTCTTCTGAATTGACTTGGGCCCAAGTTGGATGGACCCACTTTTGGCCTTCTTGAAGAATGGCACCCTTCCTGAGGACAAAAAAGAAGCGCACAAGATAAGGCACAGAGCTGCTCGATTTTGGGTCTCACCATCTGGCAAGCTTTACAAGAAGTCCTACATGGGCCCTTATCTACTCTATCTTCATCCAAGACTAGCGGAGAATGTGCTTTGCAAGATCCATGATGGAATTTGTGGGAGCCACACTGGTGGTCGGTCCTTGGCACGCCGAGCCTTGACACACGGATATTTGTGGCCATGTATGCAAAAGGAGGCCCAACAATATGTCTGCAAGTGCGACAAGTGCCAAAAGTTTGCTCATCTCATTCACCAGCCAGCCAAAGCTCTAACCCCCTTCACTAGTCCTTGGCCATTCGTTCAGTAGGGCTTAGACATTGTTGGACCATTGGCCAGAGGAACAGGAAATAAAAGGTTTTTCATCGCTGCAACTGACTACTTCACCAAATCGGTGGAGGTGGAGGCCTTGTGCAAGATCAAAGAAGCAGACACTAAGAGGTTTGTTTGGCGTAATGTTGTGACTTGATTTGGTATTCCCAGAGTCCTTCTTTCTGACAATGGCACACAATTTGATAGCAAGATCTTCAGAAGATTTTGCACTGACTTGAAGATAGAGTTCTGAAACTCCACTCCAACCTACCCACAGGGCAATGGCCAAGCTGAGGCGTCCAACAAGACGATCATCGATGGGATAAAAAAGCGTCTTGAAAAAGCCAAGGGCAAATGGGTAGAAGAGATACCAAATGTCCTTTGGGCCTACCAAACTACTCATCGCCGATCGATCGACGAGACATCTTACCCTCTTAACTATGGGATGGAAGCAATTATCCCTTTGGAGGTTGGCCTTTCTACCATCCATTCAGAGATATTTGAGCTAGTAAACAACGATGAAGCCATTGCCCAAGCTCTAGACATGGCCAAAAAGCGTAGAGAAGCTACTCTCATTCAATTGGCGACTTACCAGCAACAGTTCACTAAGAGCTTCAACAAGAATATGCGTCTAAGACAATTCTTAGCAGGTGACTTGGTACTCAGGACTTCACAAGAAAGTTGCTGGAGAAGGGAAACTCGGTGCTAACTGGGAAGGGCCCTACAAGGTTACTTCAGCACTTGGCAATAGCGCATACTATCTGGTCGACTTAGCAGGGAAGGCAATCCCTAGACCATGGAACATTGCCAACCTAAAGAAGTACTTCCAGTGATGTAATTCTTAGAATGAAGTACATTCAGTAATGTATTTCTCCAAATATGCCTTGATGTAATCAAAAGTTCTAAGTATTAATGAATGGAAATTTGTTTTACAATTTGCCTTTATTTACTTGTGTTGTACATTTGTGCTCAGTGAAGCAAATTGGCCACTGGTCTTAACTCAAGCCAAGCTCGGATGATCAACCCTTTGGTTGGAGCGGGTGCCAAGTAGTATAACTTGGTGGAATTTGTGCCAAGTATCGTTATTTGGAGCACGGTCCATATTCACAATTCGCGCTCGAAGAGGGGCTGAATTACACTCTACGATGGGTTAAACCACGCCAAAACTTGACCAAGTTAGGTGGCGGTTGAACCACATGATAGAAAACTTTCACAATTTTTTCTCTCCTAAGGCATGAAGCATGGTTTGACCGAACAGACAGCCTTCTGAGCCATAGAGCTTATGCTCGGTTGGGGGAATCAAAAACTCATTCAATTTTCTCCAAGGCACGAAGCCTGGTTAAACCGAATAGATGGCTTGTTAAGCCACAGAGCCTCTATTCGGCTAGGGGCAAACATTACACACAAGCAAAAATTGAAGATAAGCAGTTCAACAAGTGCGAAAATGTAAGAACAAGTGCATTAAAATGAAACTTCAATTACAAAAAAGAGTTCGGCCTTACAAAAGAAGAATTCTGGCCGACTGAACTCCAAGACAAATAAAAGAAAAGGCAAGTTGCAAATTACACTTGGCAAATTTAGAAGTGAGAGGGAGATTAATGATCTGAGATTGGGCCGTGGAATTAGCCGGACAGATTGGGCCGGACGAGGTTGGGCCGAGGTATTTGGCTCCGAGATTGGGCCGTGATCTTGCTCGGTAATGGCAAAGGCCTTGTGGAACCGAGCTACCTGATTTCGTTGGCACGGAGGCCGGTCAGGTTAAGGTTCAGTCAGGCAAGGGTTTCACAGCTCGCGCGTTGCTCGGTTGTAATACGCGCGCCCTTAGCCCGGCATGACCAGTGCGATCAATCTCCATCTCGGCTTCGCCGGAATGCAGTCGAGCACGGCTGGAAATGAGCCCGGTTGTAGGAGCACTACGACATCAAGTGCACTTGGGCTTGAAGTGCAGTATGGCCATTGATAGCCGAAATAATGTTGCCCGGCTGCCGAGCTCCCAGCAGAGTGGGCTTGCAGTTGGGTTAGGTGATGCTCAGCAAGACTTGTGCTGACAGATGGGATAGCAGAGCCACGTGTCGAGAGATCACTGGGAGTAGATTTGGGGCGCAGAGGGTATATAAGCATGTCTGCGCCCCCCATACGCGGACAGACGAACAATCTTGTAAGAAACTCTTACACTCAGACACACTCCTCTCTCTCTCTCTTTCTCTCTCTATCCCAAGGTGTGTGTTAACTTGATCATCGGAGGGGTTTTCCGGCCATATATCGCCGGGTAGCTCACCGCCGTTGTGCTTTCAGGTGATCGGACAGAAACGGGGCTTGGAGGAAAGGAGTACGGGTTTGCCGGAATATTTGCTCCCCGTACAAGAAGGTACTTTATTACAAGAGGGAGCTCGGTTTGTATCATAGCCTATCCGACCGAGCACTAAAGCAAAAGTTGAAGATACTTCATTAACTTCCAAGTTTCATTACAAAAGAACTACTAAAGTGAAAAAGCAAAAACTCAAGGCAACCTAATAGCTTACTCTTCGCGTTGCTCCTCCTCGCAATGTCTCTCCTCGCGATGCTCATTATATGTAGGATCGACAGTTCGCCCAACTAAGGAAGAGCCCGGTAGGAGAGAAGAAAGGTTAGAAGGATCAACATCTGTAGCTCTAACCCCCCGAGACCTTCGCCTCCTAACTCTTGCTGAGCTCTTTGAAGGGATTGGGATATCGTCAATATCATAAAGAGGAGAAGCCTCTTCTACCTTAGCAGCGCGCAGAGCCTCAGTCCAACCCTTAGTAAAGATCTTGTCCCTCAGCTTCAAAATCTCTTCCGAGTAGGTATTTTCGGCCTCGTCATAGCCCTTCTGTTCGGCCTAATCCACCATCCCTTGATAATTAGCCTTCAAAGACTTCAAAGCAACATCAGCATCTGCAGCCCTCCGTTCGGCCATAAACATCAATGCTTCCGCCTTCTTCTTTGCATCTTACATCTCTTTTAGATCCTCTCAGGCCGCCTTCAAGGACATATTAGCATCGGCCAACATGTTGATTGTCTTGACCCTCTCTTGCTCCTCACGATGCCGCCTTTCATCCATGATGTGCATCCTCTGAATACACTACACCAAACAAAAGTGTCATATTCTCAACAACTAAATTTAAGGAAATGACAAGGACATAGAAAAAGACTTACTGCGGTTGGCATCTGTACCGAACCCTTGATCAACACGTCACTTGAAATGTTTTGCTCTGCCATGTCCAAAGGTAGCAGTAATGCCTTTGATAAGTTAAAGGCCAAGTCGCTTGAGTAAATTGTGCTGTCTGATGTAGTGATTGCTCAGTCGTTATGCTCCAAAGGAGGCACCCATTCTTCGACTGAGCCCTGCTCATCAGAACTCCCAGTAACTTCTTTACCTTTGGATCTTTTCCTTTTTGAGGCCCTATCAGCAGGAAGAGCAAAAGTAGCGATAGGAGAAAGAAGTGCAACATGCTTTTTTCCACCCTTAGACCTTTCAATCGATGGAGAAGGAACTCGTGTGTCGACCGTCGAGATAGCTAGAGGGTCCTTATTATCAGATCCAAAGACTAAGGCATCAAGATTGAGCTTTTGGTAGCGATCCATTTTGTTTGCTAAGTCTGGCGACGGAGAGTAGCCCCTACTGAGTGATCCGCTTGATGAACAAACAACAGCGGAAGAGGAAGCTCTGGTGGTATAGCCAACTTGCTCTTTGGTTTCTATTTCAGATGAATCCCTCGATAACTTGTTTACGTTGGGCTTCCGTTGGATGAGATGTTTGTAAGTTCGCACATAATTAAGCAAATGAGGGGCCAACCGATCTTTGTACCTTAGTGCAACTTTGATGTTCCTCGGATGCTTTCTCCGGCCTCCTTTTTAGCTTCTTTGAACCTGCAAGTAAGAACAACAACATTTAAAAAAATATCACAGACAATAAGTGAATGGACAAAAGGAAACTAAAACGAAGAATGACTTAGGTGGCCGTTCTTCCGTGGAACCTGCTTTGATCGCACCACCTCATCGGCCGAAAACTCCCAATTCTCTCTGACTTGAAGGAAATCAGAGCCATATTTGTTATTATCGGGAAGTTCAGTGATGAGTTGGAGGTCCAACGACCGAACTTTGACATAATAGGTTTTGTCGCCTTTGTTATGAGACAAGGAATAGCAATGAAGGATATCCCAAATACCCAAGTCCAAGTCTAAGAGGTCATTTAAGACCGAGATGTCGCTTACCACTCTAAATGTGTTCATTGATATTTGCATTGGTGTAAGTTCAAAATAAGAAAAGAATTGACGCAACAAGGGGTTCAGCGGAAACCTAACACCCCCTCTACAATGGAGGCAATTAAGAAGGGTATTGTGGTATTCATACACGACCGATCTGCGTCCACAACCGCCAATGTCAACGTGACATCATTGGGAATGTTATATCTTCGGCGGAACTCGTCCACTCCCGTCGGAGTGTCCACTACATTCCGAAACTTACCTATAAGAGGTGCGATGTTCCACCAAACAACTATACTAAGGATGACTTGCAAGGTTGAAGGTACAATGGCCGACGGAGCAACCGTGTGCTAGACAACTCTCAATGTTACACTTAACCAAAAAAGTAATGGTGAAGGTGGAAAGGAAATACATGGGTTCTATGACGTACGATGTCAAAATCAAGTGGAACTCGATGGCGAACGTCTCCAATGAAGCAATCCCATTGTGGCAACCAAGAGAAAAATTGTGAGTTGCAAAAAAAAAAAAAAAATAGTGGCCTGAGGACTTACAAAACAGTGTCAATGACATGAATCAATAAATGACAGTGGCAAACCCACTACAAGGGATGGAATACTTGTGAAAAAGTAACTTTGAAGTAAAGGTTGGTGATACAGTCGGAGACTAAGAACTTCAAAGCTTACCACGTCAGAAATGACGAAGCAAAGTAACGAGAGCAAAATGAGCAGGCCATGGGAGACGAAACGGCAGTAGGGTCACTCCACCATCGAAAATGCACTGTTCGAGACGCCGAAGAAGCTTAAGCCAACGTGAAAAAGAGAGGAGATTAGTCTCTCTAAACTAAAATTCTAGAGAGAGAAAGGGAGAAAACCACAACGTTGATACAAGTCCTCAACTTTCTAGGAAGAAATTTAGAATTTATAGAAAGATAATGACTAAAGGCCAAGTTCTCATATTTTAAAATTGCTTTAGAGTTCCAAGGAAAGAAAGCGTAAGGATAGAAACAAAGTCAGAGCCTCTGTTCCAAAAATGGGTCCTATTGTTTTTGAAGTCAAAAATTGAGAAAGCAAAGACATGAGAAAAGTGGATTTGGAAATTCAAATGTTTAGTGTGAGAAAGTGATGGGTAAGATGGGTTTGCTTATTTTCAAAAAAACTCAGAGATGGTTTGCTTTCACGTCACATTAGCAGCCCCTAAACTAATCAAATATGGACGTGTGACAGCTCGACAGTCAAGTATGTACGTCCATCAATGCCGTGCTTGAAGTCCAATGGCAAGACGAAGATGGTGGCCAGTCGAGAGTGACGCTGAAAAGATGAAACCAAGCACAAATTAGTGATCACCGAGCAGCGTGAAAGAGCTGGTGCGAACCAAGCTACGGAATAACGACAACCAACCGAACTCATTCGTCAATGACGACGAATCAAGCTAGTGACCGAGCTGCAAATTTGATAGGTTGCTCCTCTGAGGCCGAGCAACGACAAACCCGTGGCTGAGCAACAATCCAACTGAACAAGACTGAACTGAGCAGAATTGAAGACAGCTGTGTAACACAGAACACGATTTTGAAGACCAAAATAAAAAATAAAAAGACCGTGCAATACCTAAAGATGGGATCAAACCGATGAAATAATGGGCCAAGCTACAACTTCATTAGACATAAATAAGGCTGGCCGAACATGACAAATGACCGACCAATGCATGAAGAGGAGCTGAAAAAATTGATTTGTTAATCATGTCCAAACCAGAGTGCACGAGTATGACTTGGCCAACCAAGAACTGAACGTCACCTATGGATTTTCTTAATGGGACCGGGCCAACGTAATTTTCCATTGTCTACTCTTGTTGGAAAGTGCATTTGCTCAGGACATATTATACAATTTTTATAGTTGCTCAACCCACCGATGACTTGCTCGGTTAACTGGCATGCAAACTAACTAAGCGACGCAGAACAAGATCTTGAAGACCGAAATAAATAGACAGCTGGGTAGTGGTCATGCATAAATTAAACAGGAGTTGTTCGGGCCATCAGGTGTCAGAATAGGCTTGACTGAGCAACAACATCAACCAAACAAGCCTGACCGAGCAATACCTAAAGGTGATGCTCAAATTAAAAAAAAAAAAAAGAAGTTGCAGGTAAACTGGCAAGGCAAACACATGGCTGAACAGAAAAGACGGAGCAACAATAACAATTGGCTAGACCCATTTTCATTTGCATGTAACAATAGTAAGGAGCTGTACGGATGGCCGATATACTCACTATATATATGCAAGAAAGAGCTCAGGTGGAACCTACCATACATGAGGCCGATCTACAACTCAATCTAAGAATGTCCAGTCATGCAATTTGAATTCTATCAGATTACAAACCTATTTTATAAGGCATAACCATGCACAAAGTCAAGTAACGGGCCCACCAAAAACATTCAAGGTGATTGTTTATACAAGTTAAAGATCACGTGCAATGTGCCAAGAAAAAGAATAAATGAGTTGCCTAGTGGATATTAGGGCCCACTTAATTTGACTATGTAAGATTAAGTATCTAATTTGGCAAATATAAAGCATGGCAGCCAAGCAACTTTTATACAAATTTGGCCTACTAAAAATTCTGGGTGGGCTGAGATGCTCTTGTATATTTACATATAAACATATATTAGTTGTCTTCTTGTAAAATTCGAGGGCCGAGATTCGTCTATAAGCACAAAAGTTACAGTACACTTTGAACAAATTGAGCTGATGAACAACAATGGCTTTCGCTCAATAAATTTGAATGTAAGCCAGGGTGCAAATGAAGTGGGTAAAAATTAATCAAGTCTTGGTGCTAGGCCCAATGCGATGCTCACTCCGAGGTTGAGCTAGCTTGGACCTCGGTCCTATGGCCAACACTTGCTCCGAAGCAGGACAATCATAAGAGTTCGGCCTAATGTACGAGTGTCACTCCAAAGTGGGCCGCGCAACATGGTGGACCTCCTGGATGGGCAGCCAACCACTCCGAATTGGGCTGAGTAATGTGTTGGATCTCTTGGTTGGACAACCACTCTAGAGTAGACCAAATTAAAGAAGGCCAATTCACTGAAGATCTTTTTTGGGCCCACAAGAGACAAACAACTTTACTCATCTCCCTTTGTGTGAATAGAATGTAGAGATGTGGAGGTGTTGTGGGACAGGACGCACACATGACAGACCTGTATTTGAATGTCAGGCGGAGTGGTCGTCCTCCTCCAATAAGAGACGACCACTAATGAGACAAACAAGACAGACCTGCACCCGAGTGTCAGGAGGAGTGGTCGTCCTCCTTTAATGGGAGACAACCACGAATAAGAAACATTGGACAAATGGCGGAGAGAGAAGGTCTTGGAGGACAAGCAACATTTTCCTATAAAAGGTGAGCACTAATCACCCTCAAGGGATCTGAAATCTATACACTTAACATATATATACTTTGTATTCTCTCTTCTTCCTCTCCCTAAGTCGCTAACTTCACCATCGGAGGGGTTTCCAACCAAACCTCGGTCGGACAGTTTCACCATTTGTTATTCTGTGCAGATCTTCAATTCCTAGAGTACGTTGTTTTTTCACGAAGTTCAACCCTTTTTCATAGTGAGGAAATCACCCCTGCACAACAATCACATATGACAAGGGTGACAATCATAATTAATACGGATGACGTCGGTCGTCAATCTTATATAATCCAGGCAATTCTAATAAATTCAAATTTTAGTGTATCAATCATTTTTTTTTTTTTTTATAAATATTTTATTTTCCTATCACTACAACTAGGGGTGTGCATAATACCGCCGAAACCGCCGAAATCGCACCGCCATGGCAAATTTGTTATTATTTGCCAATCGAACCGCCGGTTTTTGGTAAGAAAAATGACAAATTCTAGTGACACTTTTATCAATCCGCCGGTTTCTATTTTTCTTCCAAACCGCACCGACCCGACCCGCACCGCTATTAAATTATGTTTTATAAGATTCTAAAAATTCTTTTTTACTTAAGTTTGTTTGTTGTTCTATACCTTAGAATATAATATTACATTACTGCTCGAGGGGAATTCAAGATATCAGTAATCCAAAATAAAGTTGGATTCTAATTCACTTTTCAATCCTTTTTTTTTTCTGGCCATGTTACAAACTTGCATCAGCTCACTTTTCAATCTAAATACTTTTCAACAGTAAACATTTTCAATATATTGTAAACCCTGAATGATATTAATTTTATGTATTGTATTTGATCATTGTACCTTCCACAGATGCTTGTAATGAACTGATGGCATAGTCGTTGATATTATCATGTTGTTGCTACACTTGCTGCATCAGAAGAAAGTTTCGCAAGATGCTAAATATCACGGTATCTCTCGTCTTTTTTTTATTTTTTGATTTAAGTTTTGTAATTTGAATTATATTTTTTATAAACCGCCAATCCGCCCTAACCGCCAAGGTAAATCCGTCATTATTTGCCAACCGAACCATCGGTTTTTGATAAGAAAAATGATAAATTCTAATGATACTTTTATCAATCTACCACTCATCATACGATTTATATTTTTCTCTCAAACCGCACCGACCCGCACACGCAAACCCCTAACTAAAACATTATTACATTTTAGTTCAAGATGCGAATTCTACGTACACGCAACCCGTAGGACACGATCACGATTTCATGGTTGATAGTATGAATGGAAATTTCACTTTTCGTTTAAAAGTGTCCATGTCAAAGCAAAAATATCGATAATATATTATTAAAATTCAAAATTTGATGATTTGGCTTAAAAAGTGGATTTTTAAATTCATATTTTATAAATATGATTGTCCAACTAATGTTATAACCTAAATTAAATAAAAACTTTGGCCAATTTTGGCACTTTTGATTTTTTAGTTTTTTTTTTAAAATTTTTTGAATCACATTATTTCTTTACTTTTTTACACATTTTTCTAAAAAAAAAAAATTCAAAAAATTAACTTTTAACCTATTTTCCAAATTTTCAAAAATGACTTTTTAGAGCCTAAAATTGAAAATTCATTTGTTTATCTCTATTATGAAAACTATTCTCAAAATATTTTAAATATATTTCAAATTTACTTATATTCTCAAAATTAGTTGAAATATATTCTAAATTTATCTTTATTCCCAAAACTATTTCAAATAAAATTTATCTCTATTTAGATTGGGTGCACCTAAAATGTTTTTAAAAACAATTGACAAAAATACAAAAATACAAAAAAAAAAAAAAAAAAAGTTTACTAATGACAACAAGACATGAAAAAATAAAAACTCAAAAACTCAAGAATTAATTTTGAAAATTCAAAACTAAGCAAGTTTTAAAATTTTAAATTTTTAAAAATTATTTTCAAAATATATAACCGAATAAATTTTTAAATTTTATCAACTATTTTTTAAAAATAGTTTAAAAAATCAAACCAAACAAAGTTCATTCAGAATGATTGCAAATCTTGTGAAATGGGAAAAGTCTAGGCCATCATTTCAAATTTGTTGGTCGGTAAAGAGGATATGAAGTATAATAGAAAACTGAGGTTGTGTTTCATTACCCTTAGAGTCTTGCTACGTCGCTCGAATTCGGATGCCCCTAAATCCTCCGAATCCAAAAGAGAAGGAGATCGAGAGAGAGACGGAGGCAAGGCAGAGGCGATCGGCCGACGAAGAAGAAGAGAAGGACTGGAGGGGGCACATTCAACCGGGCAGAGGCAGAAACGGAGGCAAGGGGGCGACTCCGACGGCGGCGAAACAGAGGCACCATTTCGTTGATGGAGTTCGAACCCAGCAACGGCAGCGACTCCGACTCCGACTTCTGCGATCGACATCCACCGTCGCATCCACCGTCGATGGCGGGGCTGGGACAGCGGGGCTCGGCGATCGACAATCGTCTTCTCTCTCCCTCTCTCTCTCTTTCTCTCTTCCCCTCTGCCTCTGCTTCTCTCCCTCTCCCTCTCCCTCTCCCTCTCCCTGTTTCAGATCGAAAATGGAGAAAAAAAAAAAAAATCCCCAAAACGACGTCGTTTTGGGGATTAGGGGGGGCCAAATTCGAGCTCTCAAACATTATTCTTACCCTTATTGCTGCAAACCAAATAGACTCGTTCGTGAGTAAATTTGAACTCAGCTTGATAAGAGTTTGTTTGAATTTGGTTCGTTAAATTTTTTTTTTTTACGATTATGTTTGAGCTTAAGCTCGAACTCGTTAAATTTTTAATAAATAAGTTTAAACATTCTAAAGTTTAGCTTGTAAACTCGATTCGTTAGCTGATTCGTTTAATATTTATTTATTAAATAATATAAAAATATGCATAAAAAAATAAGATAAATATGTTTTTTTTTATATATTTAAAAAATATAAATGTAAATAATAGTTAACTATAAATAGTACATTTATATAAACTAGTAGATATTATTATTTTGATAAAATATTGACTTTTTTTTAGAATGTTTATATATATTGTATATATAATTATATAATCAAAGTTTTAATTATAACTTTAGTCTCATACGCAAGTATGAATTTATAAATTTTTTGGCTCGTTAAGGCTTGTGAATAGGCTCGAACTTGAGTCAAGTCTAAGTCAACTCGATTCGAGCTCGATTCGTTAAATTTTTATTGAGCTCTAGTTCGAGCTCATTAAAATCTTAATAAACAAGTCTAAACATACTAAAACTCGGCTCAGCACGTTTGAAACCCTAGTTACCATCCAAAAAATTTGTTTTGTTTAAATTTTTTAAAAAAATATTTTTAAAATTATTTTCTTTTTCTTTTTTCATTCTCTCATATTTTACACATCAATTAATTAATTTTTTTCTTTGTTATTTTCTTCTCTCATATTTTACATATCAATCGATCGATTTTTCTGTTACACAAAATTTTTCTGTTACACCTATCTATTCAACTATAAAAAAAAAAAAAAAAAAAAATTACAAATCATTTCAAAACTATTTTCAAAATATACAATCAAACAAAATTTAAAATTTTACAAACTCTTTTAAAAAATTATTTTCCAAAATTGATTATCAAAACTTTACCAAATAGAGCTTGAACTTTTCTTTTTAAAATATGAATTTGACTGTTATGTTAGATTTTTAGAGTTTATGATGGATTCTATTTTGATAATTTGAAACGTTTATTTTATAGATTTTTGGGTATGTATTATTCATTGAAAAAATTAAATTTATTCACTAATCATAACATTATATTTGTCATCTTTTTTTAAAACAAGATTTGCAATGATGAAGCTCAAATTTTGAACTTGAGACAATCTCTATCCAATAAAAAAAAATAAAAAAATAAATAAAAAAGAGGAAGAGGGAAGGATTTGGAAAAAGTTATTTGGGCTAAAATAGTTAATAAAATAAAATAGATTAAAATAGTTAATAAGATAAAATATTATATTTAATTTATAATTATTTTATTTTTTCTCTTATAGTCATCAAATGAACAATAAAAAAAATTAATTAATTATTTCTCTGAATATAACTTTTTTAACTAGATTAAAATAATTAAATTAAAAAATTAATTAAAATAACCAACTTCTCTCAAATGAGATAAATAAAAGAACTTGGTGAGGGGATAGTTTAGGTATTCTACTAAGAGTATCCCTAACAATCTCCCTAAATCCACTCTTTACTTATTTTAAGGAATTGAAATCCCTTTATATAGGGGTGTTTTAGAAAGATGATTAAAAATTATTTTTTGATTTTTTTTTAACTTTTTTGTAAGAGAGGGAAGTGGGTTAAAAGTTGGAAAGTGGCTTTTAACTCACTTCCTAAAATAGGACATACTTTCAACAGCTTTCCTAAACAACTCTTCAAATATAAGTGTTGTTATAGTAACTCTCTATTTGTGGAGAGTCACTGTAACTTCCTCATATCTGATAAAATGTGTGAAGGGACGTCCCCCAAACGTCTCTCAGATGCCCGTGATTGTCCTGTAAAACTGAAGAAAAAAAGTATAAAATTAGCTTGACTAGTCGATCGCTCAGTTGTCCGGTCAGTCGTCTGCTCTGCTTTACTGTTGCTTTGCATGTACGGTTACTTTCCATCACTTATAATTAAAAATATTATTTTAATAAAATAGAAAAAGGATAGAAAGTTTGTTGAGAGAAATATATAAAAAAATAATTCTTAAAATAAAAAATAAATTTTTTAATAATATTTTAAGATAAAATTTAAATGGCCTGATATGGATACTCTAAGTAAAGGGGTATTATGATGAACAGGGACAGGTGGAGCCTCTCTGTCGCACGTGCGTCCGTTTAAATAAATTAAAAAAAAGGCGGAATTAAAATTCAAATTGCGGTGCTACGCACACACTGACTCCGCAACGGTTTTAAAACAACCACAGTACCCAAGTAGTGGTGGTCGTAGCTCGCAACACAACACCACCAACAAGAGAGAGCGGGAAAAAAAATACTAGAGAGAGAGAGAGAGAGAACGGAGGACAGCGTCGTCATTTCGGAGGGGACGGATCTCATATCGTGTGCGTGGAGAGAGAGAGAGAGAGAGAGAGTCAATTTTAGAGAGAGAAAGGGAGACGCAGAGAGTGTGTTGTTGGAGAAGAGAGAGAGAAGCATCTGGAATCTGTTTGATTTGTGATTGGAGCATTTTGATTTGTTCGAGAAGGAAGGAAGAATGGAGAGAAGCACTCCGGTGAGGAAGTCTCACACATCCACTGCAGATCTACTCACCTGGTCTGAAATTCCTCCCTCCTATTCCCCCTCCACCGCCTCAGCTGCTCGTTCTCACCAGGTTCAATTTCAATTTTCTTCTTTTTAATTTTTGAGATTTCAGTGATTGACTTTTCATTTCACTATTTTTTAATTTTTTTGTCATCTTTTTTTAATTTTGTTTTTTTGTTTTTTTTGGGAATAATGTCAGCCATCGGATGGGATCAGTAAGGTGGTGTTCGGAGGTCAGGTTACGGATGAAGAAGTTGAGAGTTTGAACAAAAGGTGAGAGATCGAGTCAAATTTATGTCCAAAAAATTGAAAGTTTTGGTTGTATATACCTGTATTTATCTATATAGACATTTTTTTTCTTATAAATTTATTTATTCTTTCTATTCGTGATTTTCTAATTCAATGCCCTCTTTGGTGGAGACCTTGTGGAAAATTTATTTGTTTGTTTGTTTGATTTGAGCTTGTTTTCACAATGTTCAAATTTATCTTTTGGCATTTTTTGGGGGTTGAAGTTCAGAGATTTTGTTCTGTTCAGTTATCTTGCTCTCTCTATCTGATGCTTTGAATTGAAATGCTTGATCTTTTGAGTTGGGATTGTCAGGCCACATATTTGTTCTTTGATGTGTTGTCTATGGGATCACTTTGTATGAAATACTATAGTTTTGTTAGTTTTGCTGATTGGTTCTATATGAGAGTTCACACTTTCTTATGCTCTGTAATACCTAATGTTGCAATTAGATCTATCATAGTCGATTATAGAACATATCCCTCTAATTCAGTGTAGTATAACTAAATTAGTTTTTGAACATATTGTGACTTCAGAACCTTCATCTTGGAAGGGGGTGTAATGCAGTATATATGCATAATTAGGATCAGTGACTATTGTCAAGAATTATAGTTATAGCTACTATTAGGCAGGGGCATGGCTTCTAATAAAAAAAAAAAAAAAACCCTTCACTTCATGCTATGTTTGGATTTAGGATATTGGATTTTTCAGGAAAATAGAATAAGAAAGGAAAATGAAATTAGTTAACAATATAATATATTCATCCTTTATGGGTAACGAAATAAAAAGGAAAATGTTTATGAGAATCCCAAAAAGCTCTTACAATTTGACCCACTATGATGCGGTATGATAGTTGTCCATATTTGATTTGTTTTACATCCAATGATATAGGTCAACAACTCCCTTGCCACGTCATTATTGGTGAATTTGTGAATCAATGTCTCTAGCACTTCACAAATAAAAAATTGCCTTTTTTTATTTTATTTTATTATAAATATATATTCAATTTGTCTTCTCATTTTTCTAATCCAATCAAACAAAAGAACCAAAATCTATTTTCTTTTTCTATCTATTCCATTTTCCTTTTCCTTTTCCCCCCACAAATCTAATAACCAAATAGGCTTTGGCATATTTTTTAGGGCTTGAAATAAAATGCTAATTCTTTAGCATTGCCTGTACATTTTGGCTCACTGATGGTCAGGAACTAATTCACACCACATAACTTTTGATCAACCAGATACTGAAAATGAGTTACTCTTATATTGTCATATTTTCCATTAAACTTTGCATTGGGATCTAGCTGCCCAGACAGCTCCCTCTGATGTCTATCCAATTCCTGTTCCCAAATATAATGATTTTCCTTGTATTAGTTTCCTCCGACAACGGAACAAACCTTCTAATTGTTCCATCTACTCCGTTCATATGGCCATTTAGGAGTATACGGTGATGAGATGGGTATATGACTGAGCAGAGGGTTAGACAATTAGGGGATAAAATAATAATATTTTGTCTTTATTTCATCTTCCTCTGATTTGGTCTATTTTGAAATATCCTTTTGAGAATACTTCAAGATTAAATGCAGTCAGCAAGCTAAATTTGGATTTCTTTATGAACTTTGAAATAATATGATTTATTGCATATGCACTAAAAATTTTCACTAGGTCATTTTGCATTTTTCTGGTTTCATTCATAAGGTGATATATTGATAATGCATCAGTTGAGTTCTTTTTCTTGTTTATATGGGTTGCTGAAACAGTTAGCTTTGCAACACTCCAGGAAACCTTGTTCAGGGTATAAATTAAAGGAGATGACTGGTAGCTCCATTTTTGCTGCTGATGCAGAAAATGAGGCACTAGAATCTGATGTGAACCCTACTCCAAATAACAAAACTGGGTTACGTATGTACCAGGTATATAACAAATCATTGCTATTATGGAAATTTGTTGGCAATATAGAATCTCTGAGTCTATTTTGCTGTCAGTTTAAATGTACATCATTAATCACTTTTTATAATTCTAATGGTTGGACTTGTAATCAGCAAGCGGTCGCTGGAATCAGTCACATCTCATTTGGTGAAGAAGAAAGTGTTTCTCTCAAGAAGCCAACTGCACTGCATGAGGTGGCAAAGCAGCGTGAGTTGAGTGGGACGCTAGAAAGTGAATCGGAGGCCAAGTTGAAGAAGCAACTTTCTGATGCTAAGTGCAAGGAACTTAGTGGGAATGACATCTTTGCTCCGCCTCCTGAAATTCAACCACGGCCGTTGGCTGCTCGAGCTTTGGCCTTAAGAGAAAGCATAGAAATTGGAGAACCTGCACCACGTAACATACGCACATCTGTTAAAGTTTCTAATGTAAGTGAATTGTGTGGATGCAGAAATGCCTCATTTTGTGTTGTCTTTCTATGCACATAACTGCCTTAATTTTAATATTTTCCGGGGAGATTTGGAAATTTTAGTATGCCTGTGTTCGAGTGCATAGACTGGAAAAAGTTAATGTCAAACTGAATGACCCCCTGTGTAGAACTGTGTATACTGCCACTTATTTATTGTTAATTAAAAGAATATAATGAATACCTATGTGGAAGTGTGTAACTTGAATGACCCCCTGTAATATTTTGGACGAGGAACTTTACTGGGCTCGCTACTACGCTAATTGTATTAATTAGCTCAAGATTTGCCCTTAATTTTTTTCCATACCATATGATTCTCACTTGTTTATATGCATATTTTCTTTCCTACACTTCATAATCTGACACAATTTGAACTCTGTTACTAATCCATAGCCCGCTGGAGGTCAGAGCAGCGACTTGTTTAATGAGGAGCCCATAATCAAGACAGCAAAGAAGATTCCCAACGAGAAATTTGCAGAGCTGAATGGAAATAACATTTTCAAAGGAGATGTTCCACCAACATCTGCTGAGAGATCACTGAGTTCAGCTAAGCTGCGAGAAATGAGCGGCAACAATATTTTTGCTGATGGGAAGGTAGAATCTCGAGACTACTTTGGCGGGGTTCGTAAGCCTCCTGGTGGCAGCAGCAGCATTGCCTTGGTGTAACCTGTTAGGTCTCTAACTCAATTTATTTGAAATTATAACTTGTGTGTCTGGTTTTGTTTTTTATTTCTAAGGAGATGGTTCTCCTATGATTTGACCTTGTGTTGTGGGTTTTTGGTACTGTCATAGGTTTTAACATGTCAACTAGAACTGTGGACGACTGGCTAATTTGGTTTGTATGTCCATTATCTTGTGTTTTCTAGTGCTTATCTTTAACGAGACAGACTCCTTGGCTGTGATTTTGGACTAGCTATTCATAATCATTTCATTGTTTGGAATTTGGTGTTGTCAAATATTTGGTTTGAATTTTCATAATAGATATATGCTGTGTGTTTCAAAGAATTAGTATATTTGAGCTTAAAAAGGCATGTGGGTGGCTTTTGAACTAGATGTTTCAAGTGGTATTGGCTTAGTTTGGAAAGTGGGTTGATTTTTTAACTTTTTGATTTTTTTGGCTATTTTAGTTTGGGGTTAAAAAGCCTGGTTTGAGAAAGACTTCTGACTTATTTTGATTTTTTTAACTTTTTTGTGGGAGAAAGAATGTAATGGTTATAAGTTAAATGTGATATTTTGTCTTATGAAGGGTTAAAAAGCTTATTTTATTTTTTGTAACTATTTTAGCTCCAAACTCACTTTCCAAACAATGCCATTTTCTGCCACCTTGTATTTATACAGGACAAGTTTGACACATTGCGTTAATTTAGTACATTGTTGGGTTAGGTTGCACTAATAGGCCTTAGCCATCCAGGATTGGTGAAATAGTAATGGATGGCAGCTGTTGCTTGGTGAAGGTATTACTAGGGCAGCTGTGCTATGTAGTAATGCATGAACAAAATACAAATTTTTATTAATTCAAAATAGTAGAGTCAACAATTTTAATTGAGGTTATGGGTTTTTGGATATAGACCAATTACAATCTATGCATTGTATTGTATACACACTTTTCGACAATGGGTATATTTTGTGCATTGTTTCAGTGTACATAATTATGTCATGGGCTGTTCTTGGAAGTTGGCAAGACAACAGGCAAGATGTTGTCATGTAATATTTTTGGCAAGATTTTGGTTTGGGTTTTTTTTTATTTTTCCTAATAAAACACAAAATTTTTACAAAATCAAAAAAAAAAAATACAAATAAAATATCACATCAAATCCCATAATCATTTCACTTTTTTTTCTTATAAATATCACATCCAACCACAAAAAAACCTAACTATGTGCCGTTTTGAAAAGTTTTGTAAAAAGTCACGTTTTTTATCCAAGGAAAAAAAAATACAAGTGGCCAAAAACACAACAAAATTCATTTGGGGAGCCATAAAAACGCAAGTGTAAAATTATAAATTGGGGCCTATGACAAAAAAGTAAAAAAGTAAATTTCTTATGTTAGGTAAGGATATTTTAGTCATTTTAATTTGATTTGACACCATAAATAAATATTAAATCAAAAAGCCAAAATAATCATTTCACTTTTTTTCTTATAAACATCACATCAATCACAAAAAAACCTAACTATGTGCCGTTTTGAAAAAATTTTGTAAAAAGTCACGTTTTTATCCAAGGAAAAAAAAACACAAGTGACCAAAAACACAACAAAATTCATTTGGGGAGCCATAAAAACGCAAGTGTAAAATTATAAATTGGGGCCTATGACAAAAAAGTTAAAAAGTAAATTTCTTATGTTAGGTAAGGATATTTTAGTCATTTTAATTTGATTTGACACCATAAATAAATATTAAATCAAAAAGTCAAAAGTCAACTTTTTATCAATTTTCCAAATCACTTTCAAAAAAGCTAAAAAACGTAATAAAAAGTCAAAAGTCAACTTTTTACCAACTTCCCAAAACACCCTTATCTTCCCAAATACTAAAATTTTTTTATCCAATAATATCCTATAACTAAAAAAAACTACATAAAAACCCACTTTCCAAACACCCACATTGTCAATCGATATTTTGTATTTGCAATCATGATAAAAGGCTTTAATTTTAGAGTTTTAAAGAGAATTTTAATGATGTGGTAAGAAATAAAAAAATATACACACACATCACATTATATCACATATAAGTCTCACTTTTTATCATATTACTAGAATTTTCTTTAGGGCTAAAATTAAAGTTCTCATTGTGAGCTTTTTCTCCAGTCTGTCTGGGCTCACCCCTTGCACAGCAAATTTCTACTCTCAATGGTGATAAGAACTAGCTAGTGTAGTGGTCTTTCTTGAAAAAATTCTAATGTTGTGTTTAGTTGTTGAAAGATTTAAGAAGAAATTTGAAAAGAGAAAGAGAAAAAAATGTGTGAAATTAAGTAAAATATAAATATATTTTATTTATATTTTTTCTTTTTTTTTTTTTCTTTTTTAAATTTCCTAACTAAATGGTGAGTAGTAAGGCCTCGTTTAAGCATAGATTATTTTAGTAATTTTTTGAATTTTTAGTTGAAATGTGAGGTAAAAAAATTAGGTAGGTTTGGTTTGTGTTTCTGAAAAAAATTTCAGAAATTTTCTCTACAAACAAATTTCAGAAATTTTCTCTACCAAACAAATTTTCTCAAAAAATTTTCCCAAAACATACAAACCAAACAAGTTTTCCAAACAAATCTCTCTCACACACACATCAAATCAATCACTTTTTCCAAAACTCTCTCTCAAAACAATTTTCCAAAACAAATTTCCCAAAAAACCAAACCAAACATGTTTTCGTACTTTTTATCTCTAAAACACATCTCTCAAACACAAACCAAACATACCCAGTATGTTTAGAATGATTTTTTAATTTTTTATGAAAAGATATATAAAAAAATAAAGAGAAAAAAAATTTTTAATTTTTTTTAATTTAAGTTATAGGTATTTTAATTTTTTAATAATTTTTTAATTTTTAAATTAAAAATATTGTACACCAAACGGGGTCAAAGTATTATTTATTCGTCATGTCCTCTGTCATTTCATTTTATTCCACTGTTGCTGTTTGGCAGTGGCTTCATGCCCAAGAAAGGTCTTTTTCTGTGTTGGATAATTTCATTCCCAACCCCCATGTGTATCATCAGCTTTTTTATGTTTTTAGCAAGCACATGCTAATTGCTTATAAATTTTACAAAAATGTCTAACACTTTTTTTTTTTTTTCATTCCCTTTGACCCCCTCCCTCTCTTTTATTGGTTGGATTTTTTTTTTTTTTTTCCATATCCTTCAATCACCACCTGTCATATGTGTGTGGGGGTGGTAGGGGTGATGATTAGAGGGGGTCTCCATCATGAGCAAGGGTTCTCTCCTTACATTCTCTACTTCACTTCCTCCTTGTAATGGTTAAGATTCATCTTAAAAAAATTTAATAGCTCAGATTACTTTATTAAAAATTTAAAAATAATTTTTTTAGAATGATCTATACCATTGAATTTTCTTAAAATGAATCTTGACCATTGCAATGAGAAATTTAATAGAAGAATTATTTAATAATGGTGTAGAAAAAAAATTACAAACACATATGGCTCCGTTTGGCAAGGGTTTTTGTGGCTATTTTAGCCATAAAAGACAAAATAGGCTATTTTAGCCACAACATACATCACATCCAACTCATAATCATTACATTCTTTTCTCACAAAAAAAATCAAAAAAGTCAAAAAGCCATTCCCAAACCAAGCTTTTTAGCCTAGACTAAAATAGGCAAAAAAGCTAAAAAGTCAAAAAGTTAACCCACTCCCCAAACAGAGGCAAAGTGTTAGTGATTTTATAATGAGATATAAGTAGAGTGCTTTTATAATGAGATACAGAAATGCTTCCTATCCCCACTGGGGTCGACCCCCAGTGAGGTGTCACTCCGGGAGTGGACCAAAAAAATATATATATATATATATATTTTTTTTTGAGTTTTAGCAAATAAGGGACTGCCACCTCACTGGGGGTCGACCCCCAGTGGGGGTATGTAGCACGGTGGAATGAGATATTAGTAAAAAGTTATGGAAGTACAAATCTTATTTGCATTCCACATGTTTGTATAATTTTTTTTCGGCTAATTTTTCTAATTTTAATCCCTTAATTTATAAAGTAATTTATTGCCAAATTTCGAGGCTGTGATTCTTTGTCCTTGTTCTTTGTTCAAATGACTGCACTTATACGCTAAGTTAATTAAGGGTATTTAGAATGACTTAAATAAGTGTTATTTTTAATTTTTTATAAAAAAATTTAAAATATGAATTAAATTTAAAGTGATGTGGTAGAGAGGTGATATGACTTAAATAAGATAATTATTATCTAAATAAAATAATATACTACAATAACATATGCTCAAAATAGCACATGCCAAACATCCCTTACTGTATTGAGACCATCACATTCACATATGCATGAGTTTGGAAGATCATTATATCAATTTAGCCCTTTTCTACGATGAAATGTCATTTTAACATACACTATTTTAAAATAATAAATTTTAATGCTCTTAAAAATACATCTTTCCTGTTATAGTCTTTTCAATGAGAGATTATTTGTCAATCTTAGTAATTTTTCACTTTATTCAACTTAAAAAATAATATAAAAGTGATGAATTTCACTATTGAATTAATAAAAATAAAGTTAAAACAAGTAATCTTACCCAATAGTACTAAATAATTTTCCTTTTTCAAAGGTTGGGATTAGTTATTCCATGCCTCATTACAAATGAAAAATCATAGAAGGGTCTTGATACAAAGTGTCTGTTTGGTGCAGCTTAAAAGTTACTTATTTCAGCTTTCAGCTTAATTTAAGCTATTTTGATGTGTTTGGTTTAGCTTATAGCTTATAGTTTTTTGGAAGTCAGAAATCAGCTTATTTTTTGAGTAGGGCAGGAGATGCTTAATTTATAAGTCAGAAATCAGCTTATATTCATAGTTATAAGCTATAAGCTGTTTAGGCAAAAACTATAAGCACTTTCCCACAGCTCTACCAAACAGGGCCAAATTCATATGGTGTGCCAACTTATTTTTTATATGCTCATCATTTTTGTGTTAATTTTTGAAAGGCAACTACACATGGCACAAAGCGAGTGATATTTTGAGAAACGGCAGTGCTGGGACCCTAGCATCCCTACTTCCACGTGGGGGGCTGTGAGACCAAGGCTAAAAAAGAAAAAAAAAATTTGGGCCAATCAAAAAACAATGGGGATGGTGGGGTCTTAGTCTTTTTCCTTTGAGAAATCAATAAAAAGTTAACTTTTGATTTTTTTATGACTTTTTTAATATTTTTGTATAAAAAAAAAAAGAGATGATGTAATTTTAAAAAATTAAAAAATCAAAAAATGGACTTTTTATCACCCTGCCAAAAGGCTCCTAAATGGTGTAAAACTCCAAAACCACCGAGTAACCTTTGTATGATTTTATTAATAAATAAAAATTCATAAATGGAAAATTATGTGAATAGTCTATCTCTCACTATTAGGTACTCAGTTTGGGAAGTAACATGGTTTTAGTTTAAAAGTCAAAAAGTTACTAAAAAAATTAAAATGGCTATAATTTATATCAAAAAGTCAAAAATTCTCTTTTCTTTCTACTTTTTGCACATTTTTTCTTAAAAAACGAAGAAGTCATTCTGTTGGCTTTTTGGCTTTCGAAGGGTATTTTTGTAAATGCGAGCGTGCCAGCAAGGATCAATCAGTTCTTATAGAAATGTTAATTGCCAACCAATTATCAGACGATTATATTTTAGTTCTTTCAGCCTCAATGAAGAGGACTTTTACTGGTGGCTTGACTTAGGAGAAATTAAGTAAAATAACAGTTAAATGAAGAGCAATTGAAGTATTTCATTAGAATGAAAACTTACAATGATCCAAACTTAGCCTCGTAGAGGTTTATAGCAACAATCTACTTGAAACTACTCTTATGAATGAAGTGCATTGCAGGAATTTAAAGTACAGGAATGTAAAGAGCAGGAATTTAAAGGACAAGAAATGTAAAATTGGAAAGGAAATAAGTATAAAGAACTGGTTTTTTGGATCTGAGTCTGGGGGCTTTTCTGGGGCCTTCTCTACTATTTATACTGCTCAAGGGTGACCATCGAATTGCACTTTCAACCGTCGAACTGCTCCTCCATGATCATCGATCATGTTGCCCCAATATTAGCTCCATTATGCCATTACTTGCAGTTAAGCTTCCCCCCTAAATTTGAATCTGAAATGCGGGTAACCGTTGAAACCACGTCACTTTGTATCTTTTTGTTGATCCGCTACTACTCAGATTTTTTTAATAACCAATACTAACTGCCACGTGTACGATCAGGATTGAGGACCTGAATAGTCTTCCTATATTACCCTTATTTCGCCACGCGTTGAATTATAATTGGCTCGTACAAAATATGTAACCAACATTACCCCCGCACTAATATACCCAATATTTGGTGATATTAGTGGATCAAAGTCTTTTCCCACGTCTTAGAACGTGTATGGTTTCCAACAATGCAACTGTCATTTATCATCTGCATTAAACTCCCCTTCAATCTTCTGAACACCTCCACCACCTTAGTATTCGAACAGACTGGTACACTTTTTATGACCGAATCAATTATTCTATTCATTGATCGAGCACACGAAGAGTCATATGATGATGTAGTTCTTCCTCGAAAGAACCTCCATGCATTAATTAGCCACCTTTACCCATCCTTCTATATTCAGGTCATGGATGCCTTTGCAGATTATCAACCCTTGGACTTCGAACATATTGCCCTTAATCCTTTGATTCAAAAACTTACAAATATGGACATGGAAAGGTCTTCTTCTGATTCATCCTCAGACTATGAACAAACTGCTCTCAATCCTTTGATTCAGAAAGTTGCAAATATGGACATGGGAAGTTTTCCTTCACAACCCTCTGCATGGGATAAGGCTGCAACTTCTTCCTCTTTGGGGCTTCTGACTGGACAAACTGGTCCAAACCCGAGGTCTGTGATTTAAGGGAACGAATCAACCATCACTTTGTTGAGTTTACTGACCCTTTAGAATTCCCTTCCTATGCGCGAAGCTCGGTGGTCTATCCTTACGTGCCCATTGACCACCGACGCAGTTTGGAGGAGAATCTGCTTGTGGCATGGTATACATCTTCCATGCCTACAAAGACAGTGCATGTTGCCCAACGCTCAGAAGAGGCACAAGGATACAATCCATCATTCTTAGCTCAGAAGGCGAAGATTTGCTCTTCTGACTGGCTCGATTATATCAATGCCCTTGTTCTTTCTGCCCTTGCTCCCCTCCTGAGATAGAAGCATCCACACCTTCTTTCCGCCAAATCCTTGCTGGATAGAGAAACTGAGGCTTGTTCTCTCCGCGGATAAGGTCTTTCCACCTTACAAACCACCACCTTCCCCTACTCCGGCTGAGCGGAAAGAAGCTCAACTTTTGCTCGCTGCTTTTTCCCACTTGCCCTTCAATGTTCTTGAGGACGAAGTCCCTCTTAAGAACTTTTGATGGGCTTGTGATATTCTAACTCGGGGTCATGTCCTCAACCCCCTCGCCCAAGCAGAGCTTCACATGTTTTTGGACCAACTTCCATTGTTTCTTCACTCGCATCGGACCTCTATGAACACCACACAATCTTCAGACCAACTTTCGTCCCTCCGAATTCATGCCCAATACGAAGCAGAAAACTTTATTGAAGAATTTGATGATTTCAAGAATAAAGATTCTGCATACTGGGATGACTTGGATATAGACGAATTGGAACAAGGATTGAGAGAAATAGCTTTCAAAATAAAGGCTGAAGAACTCTTCTACGAAGTGAGAGCACATCAACTCATGCAGCCAATGTTAGAAGAAATAGAGGACAGAATAAAGAAAGAATAGAAATTCATTGATCACAGTTGGACTAAATTTCATGATCTTGTTATTTATTCCATTCCCTATTTTTATGAGCTTGAGTTTGTACCCAAATAGAGCCATTCGATGTAACTTCTTTTGCTTTAATACCACTAAGACTTTTCTTTGTTTGATATGGTTTGATCTTGTCTCCATTTGCCTTTAAAAGTAATTTCAGAGCTTCGAACTGAACAATCTTTTCCTTCGAACCTAGATTCAATCGTTTTAAATGAATATTAACAAAAACGACCATGAACTTTTCCAACTTATGGAATGTAGTTGATAGTTTTTGATGTTTTCCATTCAGGATCCATGCTTCGAATCTAACAACCTTACTCTTCAAAACTTGTTTCAATCATAACCAACATATGGTCAATGATTTAGTATGATCAATCAGTTTTAAATTGATCTTTTTGTCTTGAACAACAGTCCATACTTTCAAAAATATGGAAGCTCCTTTTGAGGGCTGCACTGTTTTAGTTCGAAAAGATAACTTTTCTGAATATATATAAACCAACTATTGGTTTTAATGTTTCGAATGCCAATTTCCATTCCTAAGGGATTTCTAGTTTTACTTCAAAGAACATCACTTTCATTGAGAAACCTAAAATAGGTCTTAATCCCTTTGAAGTAAACAGATACTTGAGCATTCTTGCATCCATTGGGTACGGAATGTGCTTCGAAGCCGGCTTCTTAGTTTCGAAGCCGTTGTTATTGGACTTTTAGCGCCAAAATCTGGTGTGTTATGTTTTGAACACCAATTCCCATCCTCACTGGGTCTCAAGTTTCACTTCGAAGGACATTACTTTCACTAAGAAACCTAAGATAGGTCTTTTAATCCCCTTCGAAGTAAAACAAATACTTGAGTATTCTTACATTTTTAAGTACGGAAATGTGCTTCGAAGCCGACTTCTTTGTTTCGAAGCCGTTGTTTTTTGGCTTTTGGCGCCAAAATTGGTTTCGAAGCCAAATATTTTACTTCGAAGCTAGCCTCAGCATTGGGCTGTGTTTTTCCCTCCAAATACTATCAATATTTGAAGAAACTTTTCGTATTCGTACTTTTAGTGCTTAACGAACCAAGCGTTTATATATCCCCCAAACACAAAGGCTTTTGAAACCCTTTTATTTCGTGTTCTGAAATCATTTGCTCGCTCAACACACAAACCCTTTTACCTCTGCCGATCTTCCACTTCTCTCTACTTCCTTTCTCAGCTTCACCTTCTGGAAACGCGTACTATCAATGGCTTCTTCATCGGTGCCAGTCGTAGAGCATGCAAGCCCATCTGTAACCCTGAAGAGGATCATTGATGCAGAATGTGAGAAGTACAAAGCTGGGGAGAAAAACGCTATCGATGGACGAATGTTCGTCCCTCGTCGCCATGTGCAGCAAGACTACGTGCTTGGGCCCATATTCAAGATCCTTACTGAGCTCCCAGCCCTATATTCTCGTTTGGAAAACCAATGTTTTCTTTACGAAGGTGGTCTTGACTGGAGGAACTGGAGGATAAACCGCCCCCACCGATGCTGGCCCACGGTGAGACCGGAGTGGCAATAATGGTATGACCGGGTTGTCCCTGCTAGAACTCTGGACCTTCAAGAGCTCTGCCTTCTCGATGCTCTCCGACTATCTAGGGTAACTATCTCAGAGGACCCTTTCCTAATTCCTGCTGCCTTGTGTTTTTGGAATCCTATCTTTAATTTCTTTCAATTTAGATGTGGGATGATGGCCCCTACTGTTCTTGACATTTGCCATCTACTAGGATTATTCCCAATTGGTATCCCCTTTGGACCAGATTACCCTGACTCAGTAGTCCCTTTCTCCCTCCCCTCTCTTAACTCATCCTATAGTGATTTCGCTAAGGCTGAGAATAAAAGAGAGGGCCTTGTGACTGATAGGGAATTCTTTTCTTTCTTATTGTATTGGCTTTGCAAATTCCTCTTCTGTACCTCCTCTCAGAGAATCATGCCTGAATTTGCCCCTCTTGCCAAAGCCTTCGTTTTACAGAAAAGGGTGGCCTTAGCCCCATATGTTCTAGGCCATGTATATAGAGTCTGTTCCCTCTTCTGTGAGAAACCCTTAGATGCTAACCAAGGGGGGCCATTCTGGATCCTTCAGCTTTGGCTTTTTGCCTATTTCACCGAGTTACAATCCAAATGCCTTAAATTTTCTGAGCCAAACCCTCTTACTCATGGCATAAGGCTGGCCAATACTTCACTTTATCCCTCCACTTTTGTTTTTTACTTCTCTTTCTTCCACCAACTTCCAGCTTCCTTTCCTACTTTTCGTTTTCATCCCTTCGAACCCACCATTGGTCCATCTTGGTTGAGGAATTTCCTAAGTGACAGGTCCTGCGCCTCACCTGCTCACAAAAATATATGGGCTTCCATTCTGATCCCTAGAGAGTTATTTATTGGGACCTTGAACCCCAGAGCCTACAAATGCATAGCTGAGCCGTATTGTCCTGCTCAATTTGCTAGACAATTTGGCTTCACACAAGGGGTCCCAATACCTCTCTGCAGCAATACCAATCTAAGTCTCACTAAGAGGGATCTGAAAGTTCGGAGGTCCAGGCTAGAAGAGGCAACTTCCAAATTTATAGATGACTTGGTCAATTTCGAGTATACCCCTTTCCTTCCTCAGGGTACCTTGTTGAAGAGGTACCAGAACTGGTGGGTGACCAACATGGAAGTATACTTGGCCATTTCTCCTCAGAACCTGCTAATGGTATTGGATCTGCCCAAGCCCAAAGGAGCTGGAACTGTTACTTCTTCCACTGTTTCAGTTGCAGTGCCTGCGTCCACTCCTGCTGCCTCAACTCCTCCTAGAGTCACTCGGGCTGCTTCGAAGAAAAGGTATACACCTTTGTTTCTTTTCCTTTGGCCTTCTCTATAATGGTTGTAGTCTTATCCTTAGTTCTTCTTTTGTGAAGGTAGCCCACAACAAAAGAAAAGGAGACTGCTTGAGCTTGAAAAAAAACAGCTGAGGTGCAAGCAGAAGAAGAAGAAGAAACAGATCAAGAGCATGAGTCGCCCTTAATAAGAAGGAAAAGAGTGATCGTCCCTACTTCTGACTTAGTCCAAGATGAGACAACTGCCAGAGAGGTAGAAGAGGAGCTCATCTCTACAGAATCTAGATCCCAGATTGAAGAAGTTGAGAAGAAATTGAGAAAGAGCAACAATACCAATACAGAGAAGAAAGAAAAGAAAGATGACTGTCTCTCCTTCTGATTTCACAGAAGACTCCGATTCCGAGACAATTGCCAAGGCAATAGAAAAGAGAAAGAAAGTGACTGCTTCTGCTACTAACTTGGTTGAAGATACCATCCATGAGGCAGCTGCCAAGGCAGTAGAACAAGAACATTCTAAGGCCATAATTGTCTTCGAGAGGGCTGAGAAGAGACGACAACAACAATTTCTGAGAGATGAAGCTGCTGCTGCTGATGCATTACAAAAGGAAACTGCAAGAAAACAACAAACTGCCAAACATTACTCCCTTCGTAGCTCTCCCATCACTGCCAACATTTCTAAAACAAGTAATTTCTTTCATGCTTCTACTGTTTTTCCTTATCAAATTTTGACATTGAAGCTTGACATTACGTTTCTTCTTTTTTGCAGCAACAACTACTGAGGCTATACTTCCAATGAGGACTCCCTCAATTTCAGTTGAAATTGATCAAATGCAAAATGTAAGGGCTATTCAGATATTACTATCACTTCCAAGGCCTGCATTTGATGTACCTTCCTTGAGTCCTAGCATTCCTGTAACTCTTTCTTCTGGTCTGACTCCATATCTTCCCTATCTGACCTTTGACCTGTCTCAATTTACTTCTCATTCGGCCCTGCTCTTCCTTCTCCTTCTAAGGAAATTTCAACCATTACCTCTTCTTCGAAGGTATCTAATTCCCCAATTGAGGGTGCTGGTAGTTCTCCAACTCATAGTTCATTACCTTTGCCTACTCTTAGCCCCTCTTCACTTGATTCATTGGTGGCTAAGACCATATAGACTGCCAAAGATGCTCCATCCATTTCTCCTATCCTTATGCAGTCCTTTATGCCTTCCACCACAACTCTCTCTGCACCCCTCATGTCTACAGATGAGGTAGACATCTTCGAAGCCAGGCTAGCCAGTCTCTTCGATGTGCCATCTACCTCTCCAATAACCAATTTTGAAGCTGAGCCATTAGTTTTGGCCGACTCCTTGCTACAAATTCTTGAAAGCTCTCCTTCCTCCAGCAGCAAGCCTTCTGCACCTCTGATGGGCTTAGACACCTGCTTGGAACTGTTAATCTCTTTTTCGAGGCTCCCCTTCAAGGCTTTGCAAAGGCCTATAATAAGAGATGGGTTCCTCCAGTGCTGCAAAGTTGCTGAACAGTCGGGCATGGATGTCTCAAGTCACTTATCCCAGGCAGCAGCTACTATCGACTTCTACATCAACATTTGCCATGCTGCCAAAGCTGCGGAGGAGAAATTGGCTAGAGACCAGAGTTTTGTTTCCCAAGTACATACTGAAGTCTCAGAGCTCAAGGAACAACACTCCTCTGCCTCTCATTTTCGAGTTCAGCTGTTGGAGAGGAAAGCTCAACTTGAAGAGGAGCTATCTGCATTGAACCAGGCCTTAGTTCGAACTGATACCAAACTGCAAATCACCAACCAAGGACTGGCCGATCGGAAAGAAGAAATGGCTGCAGCTATTCAACTATTTTCATCATTTAGCAATAGGAAATCTGTTGTAAAAGAACAATTAAGACATTGTAATGATTTTTGGGCCAATTTGTGGCAAAATGTACTTAACTCTTTATGAAAAAACAAATCCTTGTCTATCATCTGAGTAGTCTTGTGTTCTTATACTTGGTGTTTATTTTATTTCTTGTGTTTCCCAAATGGTTGGAAAATAAGGCTTCAAATATCTGCCATTAATCCTTTTGGGATGTACATAACCATTCAAATTTCTCAAATGGTATGCTCCAAAAGGCAAAACTTTATGAATTTAGTATGGTCCTTCCCAATTAGGTGACCACTTGCCAAACTTATGGCTTTTAATTCCTATTGGAAGTATTGTCTTCCATACCATATCACCTTCATCAAAGCCAATGTGTTTGACTTTCTTATTATAATTCTTGGCTGCTTTCTTCTTTTGGAAAAGAATGCTATTTAATGCCAGAACTCTAACTTCATCTATGCTTTCTAACTCCAAGCACATACTTTGATGGTATCGCTCATGATCTAACTGATCTTGGCATCTTACCCTCAAAGACTTAACATTGATCTCCACAAGTAACACTGCATCATACCCATATACTAAGGCATAAGGGGTGACTCCTGTGCTTGACCTTGGGGAAGTTCTGTAAGCCCACAACACATCCAACAATAAGTTATGCCAATTCCTGGGATTGTCCTCCACAACCTTTTGTATTCCTTTTTTCAAGGACTTATTGGATGATTCAGCTTGACCATTGGCTTGTACATAATATGGGGTGGAATTAACGAGACTAATTCCAAATTCTGCCACAAAGGACTTCACCATCTTCCCATCGAACACAGTCCCATTATCCACAGTTATAGTTTGTGGGATGCCAAATCTATGGATTAGATCCTTAATAAATCCAATAACCTCAGTCTGGTCTACAGCCTTGTATGGCTTAGCTTCGACCCACTTAGTGAAGTAATCAGTGGCCACTAGAATGAAACAATGATGCTTCGAAGAAGGTAGGTGTATTTTTCCCATCATATCCATGGCCCATCATCTGAATGACCAAGGCTTCACTACTGCATGTAGGTCAGTTATGGGCACATGCCTTATTGTGCCATGCTTTTGGCATGCTTGGCAACCCTTTGCATACTCTATGTAGTCTTTAAGGATAGTTGGCCAATAATAGGAATGCCTTCGAAGCAACCATCTCATCTTCACACTAGGCTGATGAGCACCACAGATGCCTTCATGAACCTCAGCCATAGCTGTTAATGCTTCTTTTGGGCTTAAACATTCCAGCAATAAGCCATCTCCCCCCCTTTTGTAGAGAGCGTTACCATATATCATATATTGCATAGACTGCAATTTAATTTTCCTGCTGGCCTTCGAAGATGGACTAGCCAAGTACTGCATTATTGGATGCCTCCAATCTTGTTCTTGCAAGTCATTATGATTGACTTCCAAGACCACATTCCTTTTATTCAAATGTGGTATCAATTTCTGATATGTTGTTTGGCTTATGTTCCTTTGGGCATTATCCATTCTCTTGAAGTTCGAAACTTTCTAAGCCACATCATTAGCTCTATTATTCAAGAATCTTGGAACATGAGTTACATTTGCTATTTGAAATTGAGAAAGTAGATGTAATGCAACAACATAGTATGGTAAAATGCTTATGCTTTGACACTTGAAAATCCCTTTCACTTGGTTAACCACCAATTGAGAATCTCCAAATATGTCAACTGCATGAACTTGTAATCCAATAAGAATTTCTAGTCCCACTATTAAGGCTTCATATTCAGCTTGGTTATTAGAACAGGTAACTTCATCCACTCTGAAACCATGTGTGGTCTCTACCCCTTGTGGAGACCTAATCACAATACCAATTCCAGTTAAGCCATTGGCTTTCGACCCATCGAACCACATCTGCCATGGCTCAACACTAGCCATACCAAGTTCCACTATCTCTTAGCTCTCTGTTTGAGATGGATGGTCTGCCAGAAAATTGGCTAAAACTTGCCTTTTTACTGCCCTTTGAGGGACATATTCTAGATGAAATTCTGATAAGGCTAGTATCCACTTGCCAATTCTTCCCATCAACATAGGTCTAGATAACATGTACTTAACCAAATCTGTGGTTGCAATTACCAAGACAGTTGTAGGTAAAAGATAGTATCTTAATTTCATTGCAGCAAAATATAAAGCAAGACACAACTTTTCAACAGCTGAATATTTACATTCACAAAAATTTAAAAACCTACTAAGGTAATTGTAGACACCCCATTTTGACCGGCCCTAAGACTTGGGCGCTTTCTTTTGATTACCCGATGATGACAATTAGAATGTGTTTCTCACAAAATTCTCAGTAAGAAAGATGGAATTTAAGTTTTAATCCCAATCTTCACCAATTTTTTGGCCAAACTATTTTAGACCTTAAAACCCTCTTTTCAAAATATGTTTTTTTTTAAAAATGTTTCTACAATGTCCCGAGGCTCCCATTTCGATTAAAATATTGCACCGAGTAAGGACAAAGTGGAAATAAATGGAAGGGAGGTGAAACTTTTTGAAAAATATTTAAAAAACATCTTCTTATAGGTTTGGAGTTGAAGGAAATAGGAGGGGATGAAAGAAAACTAGTTTAGGAAAAGGATGAGTATCAAATCATTAAGAAGGAAATGAGCAGCCTTTACTAAATTAGGCATTTTTCTTTGTACACTTGGAATTTAAATGTGAGGCCACCACTATTGGAAAGTAGACTTCTGGGGCTTCAATTTAGACCCAAGAACCATCTCAGACCAAGTCCAAATAAAGGAGATATGCCCATTTGAAGTTGGGCTTAAGAGCAGATTTTGTTGACCCAGCCCAAGATAGCCTTTACTAAATTAGGCATATCTCTTTGTACACTTGGAATTTGAATGTGAGGACACTACCATTGGAAAGTAGACTTCTGAGGCTTCAATTTGGACCCAAGAACCGCATAAAACCAAGTCCATATGGGGGAGATATGCCCATTTGAAGTTGGACTTAAAAGCAGATTTTGTTGACTCGGCCCAAAACAACAATAGCCCATTTTTTCTTGGTTTTGGTTCGGTTGGGACAACCCATTTACCTATTTTCTAAGCCATTGAAGTGCATCCACTTATCCTCCATTATACCTAATCATCTCCCATTGTCAAAAAGAGGTTTTGTTTGCATTCATAAAGGAGTATCCCATGCAACCACCTTGAAAATTTGCCCTCCTATCACATTCTTGTCTCCCACCTTCTTTTTGACCTTTACTCTCCCTCATTGCCTATATAGAATGATCATATTGTAAGAGAGAAAGAGACCACGAAATTGAAGAAAAATGGGTGAGAAAAGAGTGAAAAAAGAGAGAAAAATTGAGTTTTTGAGCCAAAAATATTCTTATCTTCCATATACATCCCATACTTTCCATAGCTACTGAAATTCCTTATTTCCATACACCAAAACCACTTCAAAAATTCTGAGATAGCCAAAGATCAATTGCCTTGATCATAAGGAAGAGTGTTTAGTGATTGAAAGTGTGAAAAACTAGAGAGTTAGCCACTTTCCACACCATAAACTCCATAATTTCGAATTGAGGATTTGAGAATACACTTCCTACACTTGAGGGTGATCAAGAGGGAGTTTGGGAATCAAGAAGTTCAATATTTCTTTGGAAGGTGAATTTTTAGTCTTTCATTTTCTCATATTTTATATCTCATATTTATTTTCTTACTTCTTATTTCATAGTGTGTTGTTATAATCCTAGTGGTTTGTTTAGCCCATAATTATTTATTATTTATTTATTTATTTTTATTCGCATGTTTTAATTTCATATTAGTTTTATAATTATTTTCTCTTGTATTAGTCTCAAATTAGTTTTGTTGTAATCTTGCATGTTCTACCTCATATTTATTTTTTTTCTTGTATTAGTCTCATGTTAGTTTTGTTGTAATCCTGCATGTTCTATCTTATATTTGCTTTATTGTTTTAGGTTTATATTGTAAGTTTGCACTTTTTTTAATTTCATATTAGTTTTATTGTAATCTTGCATGTTCTACCTTATAATTATTTTTTCTTGTATTAGTCTCAAATTAGTTTTGTTGTAATCTTGCATGTTCTACCTTATATTTATTTATTTTTTTCTTGTATTAGTCTCATATTAGTTTTGTTGTAATCTTGCATGTTCTATCTTATATTTGTTTTATTGTTTTAGGTTTATGTTGTAAGTTTGTACTTTTTATTTTATTTTATATTTATTTTCGTGTTTTTAATCTAACCGGTAGTGGTTAGTTGAGCCACCTACATATTTTTTGTTTGTGCCTTTTCTTGGTTTCGCAACAAGACAGGTTTTGCTTGGCTTAGTTGGCCGGCCGGCCTATTTGGCCGGTCGGTTAGCTTCTTCCAGACAAGATGCGTAATCTCCCAATGTTGACCAATTTCCGGTGGCGGTTCCAAAAAACATGAAGTTTTTTATTTTATTTATTTTTTTTAATTTTGAGTGTATTGTGAGGTTTTTATTTTGTTGTAATATTCTCCTCATCCCTCTCTAATTTGGTTTGTAATTATTCTTTAAAATGTTGTAATAATCCCCCCACCCCGCTTCTTTCTATCCCATTCTTTTATCGCTTTCCCTAACTGTGTGTATGTATATATCTGACATGCCATGCATATCCATGCTTTACATTTATGTCTCATGCATTAAGATTCGGTTACATTTACATGTGTGGATTTAATCAATTCTTCTGTGATTCTATGCGCTACCTCATGTTATTGAGATGATTCACATGCCATATTTTAGAAGCCGAATCTTTAGTGCATCTCATGAGTGAATTGCATTAGGATTCTGTATATAAGATCATGCATATTTTACTAACTTTGTTTTGTAGTTGTTCGAGGAACGTCGGTCAATCTGTGAGTTTTTATGCTTTAGCATCCCATTTGAGTGTGTTTTTCTTACTATGTGTTAGTATTCTACCATGAGGCTACTTGCTTACTTGATATAACTGTATGAATGCCTATGGATGAAGGCTTGTTGTTTAAATTGGAATAATTCAATAAATGTATGTTTTTAAGCCCACTTTGTAGTGGCAAATTCACAAACTTTAAGCACACTTTGTCAAGTGGCAAATTTAAACCCATTTCAACAAACAAACATGAAATTGAATTGTTCTAATTTGGGCAAACTAGTCTATACTTGTATGCTTCACATAGTAAATTTTAGGATTTATTCAATAATCAGAACATGAACATATAAAGAAAATAAAAAGTCATATCATGGTTTAGTAGAGGCCGATCTTTTGATCGGGTGAGCGGGGGTGCTCATTATTTACCTTCCCCTCTCATACCTAAGGTTCCGAGCCAAACATCCTTGGTTACGACGAACAGTGGCCTTGGCACGAGTCATGGGTTTCCTAATTTCCCAAAATATTAGGTGGCGACTCTGAAATCTGATGACGCAGTCCATTTTTGACAAAATTGCAATAAAATGGATTTTCAATAAAAGTTGTCAAATCTGGACTCTCGTCTACGTTTCACATTGCACTCGTGAGACTAGATCTAAGAAATCTCGGGAGTCCAAACTGTTTAACGCGCGCGGGTACCCCCCCGGGCATGTTACAGTAATAAATAGCTTGCTCCTTGCCTTTTTCATTATCTTGGGCCAAGAAAGCTCCCAATGAATCTTCTGCTGCAGCTATGTACAACTTCAAGGGCTTATCACCATTTGGTGGCATCAGCACTGGAGGGTTGGCCAAGTAGGCTTTGATACCTTCGAAAGCAATTTGATGATTTGCCGTCCACACAAATTCCTCTTCATCTTTCAGCCTTAACAAGGAAGAAAATACTTTAGTTTTCCCTGCAGTGTTAGAAATGAACATTCGAAGAAAGTTAACCTGTCCAAAGAACCTTTGTAATTCTTTCTTACTTGATGGAGGCCTGGCTTCAATGATGGCTTTAGCTTTATTCTGATCAATCTGTATTCCTTTCTTGTGCACTACATAACCCAAGAAGTTTCCAGATGACACACCAAAAACACACTTAAGGGGATTGAGTTTTAACTTGAACCTCCTCATTCTTTCAAAAACTGCTTCTAAATAAAACAGATGCTCCTCCATGGACCGGGATTTCACTACAATGTTATCAATATAACACTCTAAATACCCTCCAATGAGGTCATGAAAGATAGTGTTCATAGCCCTCTGATATGTAACTCCAGCATTCTTCAGGCCAAATGGCATTTTAACCCATTCGAAAGTGCCAATATTTCCAGGACATCTGAATGCTGTCTTGTGGACATCCTCCTCTGCAATGCAGATCTGGTTATAACCAGAGTGCCCATCCATCATTGATAAAACTTGATGCCCTGCTGAACTGTCTACCAACAGATCCACTATAGGCATAGAGTACTTATCTTTTGGAGTTGTTAAATTCAAGTTTCTGAAATTAATGCATACCCTCATTTTACCGTTCTTCTTAACCACAGGCACAATATTAGATAGCCATTCCACATACCTAGCTGTCCTAATAAAGCCTGCTTTGAGTAGTCTAAGAATCTCCTCTTTGACTTTCTGAATTACTTCTGGACTCATTCTTCTTGGTTTTTGCTTGTATGGCTTGAAGTTAAGTTTCATAGGGAGCCTATGTTCCACTAATGACCTATCCAATCCTGGTAGTTCATTATAAGACCATGCAAAGCAATCTTTATATTTCTTTAGAACAACCAACAACTGGTCCCTGTCCAGAACATTCAGACAAGCACTTATGTAGGTGGGCTGCTGTATGGAATCTTCCCCTAAATTTATTTCTTCTAAGGGGTCTTGTGTCTGAGAACTTACTGAAGTTTCTTCTTCGATTTCTTCTATCTTTGAAGCAATCTCCCTGCTTTGTTCTGCTCCCAGGTTCTGTAATTCAACATCTTTGCCCTCCTCCTCATAGACAAAGTCTGTCCACAAGGCTTCCTCTTCCTATATCTCCTAGACTTTTGTTTCAATGTCCAATACACAGTATTTATCAAGGGTCAAAACTTTGACCTGTTGCTGCTTTTGCTTGCAGCCAATTATCATGGCTGCTCTCTCTTGCTCCTGTACTTTCTGGACTATTGATTTTACATCCAATGTTGAGAATTTAATTAAAGCCAAAGACTTGGCTTATTGTGTTTCATTTCTTTGCCTACAACCAGGCATCATTGTCATCCTTAATGACAACCTCCTCATCAGCACTCTCCTGGATTAAGTGCTTCAGGTGTGTCACTTCCTCATCAGCCATCATTTCGGCTAAGCCATCAGGTTTCCTCAGTATACTGAGTGGTGTCACTCCCTCAATATACAGTTTGGCCTCTGCGAAGTCTGCATAGGCTATGAAAGGTTGAGGATCTGTATCAATTTCCTATGTCTCTCCATTGCCTAAGGCTATCATAATTTTCTGATACAAAGAGGAAGGCACACATTTGTTAGTGTGAATCCAATCTCTCCCAAGTAAAGCATTCTATTTAGCATTACTGTCGATTATGAAGAATGCTGTCATGCAGTCCCTGGTTCCCGCACTCAGGTTGATGGGTAGAATTTCCTGAGCCATCTGTTTGTCTCCAGCAAAGCCAGCGATGGCTGTGCTGGTTGGGATTAACCTAGGATTCTTTTTCCCTAGTTTCTTCAAAAAAGATTTCGGTAGTAAATTCACTGCTGCCCCATTATCTATCAGGACTCGGTTCAATTGTATCCCATCGAAGAAAGCCTTAATGTACAAAGGCTTGACATGTTGTGTCATAGAATTCGAGGGATACTCAAAAGGATATGAGAGGTTAATGCTCACCTCTTCTTCACTCTCATATTCAGTTTCCATTGGGGTAGCCATTCCAGAATCATCTTGTACCATAGTCACTTGTGAGTCTTCACTAGAGACAGGAATAGGATCAATTTCTTGACCATCTTAGTCCTCATCTCCAACCTGGAACTCATGAGGCAGTATGTGTACCATATTGACTGATACTGAAGGAAATGAGCCAAATTGGATGGCTGGCTGTACCTGTTTCCCCTCTTGGCCACCTTGTTCAGTTACTTCAGAAGCATCCTCCATGCTGCACTCTGGCACTTCGTTGTTAACTGATTTCTTCGAAAGATCTTTCTCAACTGGTTTTTCAACCAAAAATGTTTACTTAGCTATGAAGGCTTCGAACATTTCTTCCTCCACTATTTCTTTCTTTTGGCTTATGTCAATTTCTTCTTCTGTCTCGCTATCACTCTCCATCAAAGCTTTCTCCAATCCTGCCAAACTAGATTTCTCTCTGGCTTTTAGTTCAGAATGAACCTTGGCCAACTGTTCCCTGCTGCAACCCACTTTGCTTTGTAGAGTTGTCTTTGGAGTATGGTCTGACTTTGGAGTCTTCTTTCTTTCTGTCTGGACCAATGAAGAGCTCTCTCAATTTTCTTTCATATCTTTCTGGTACTGAGTGGACCTGCGCTGAATCTTTCTCCTTTGTGATCTCGAAATGACTAGGACCATATCTGGTTCCTTCGTCTTTGGGTGTTTAAGCAATACCCAATTGTTTGAAGCCACCAAAGGAGGTTTAACCATCCTTCCTTGGTTTCCAACATCTCTCTGAGTGGGCACTTTCCTAGGTTTGTTCTGCATCACAAACCAATCTGGAACTCCAGGTACCCACGAACTTACTGACTCAGATGTTGAACTGCTTCTTTCTACCTTCGAAGCCATCTTCGAAGCTGGCTATGAGGGCACTTGCTTGGTCTTGACCTCATGTTTCGAGCCTGATTCAGGCCTTCGATGAAGGTGGCCACTTTTTGTCCTGCGTGAGGTTGGTCTAGGGGGCCAATCTCTGGCTTTGATCTCATAACCTGAACTCTTCTCCAGTCTTCTTTCAGAATGACTGCTCTCCATTCTGTAATAGTTAGGTGGCCTGGACTCATACAAGGGCCTCTTGCCTTTAGCGTGCATTCTATCGACTGCTGGTTCAACTACCAATGGCTGCTGCCTAACACTAGCCGGATACGGCCTTTTGTTATAAGCATTGGTTGGTTTAGGGCGTCTCTGCACATCCCTGTAGTATTGCTTCCCATCAATTGGAAGCCCCTTCAACCATTTATAACTCAGTCTGCACCTGGGACACATCCTTTGCATTACTGCTGCCTCTAAGGAATCATCATCTAGTGATTCTTCATCAGAGTGTTCTCTCTGGTGTGAGAAACCTTGTCCAATAACTGGCAGATTTCTGGTGTCCTTTTTGATGGTTGTCTGGTTAGCAACATGCATCTGCACATTGACTTCTTCCAATTCTGTCAAGGACAAGTTCTGGAAGTCTGACATAATGACATTGGCTGCCACTTCTCCAACTTCTGGAAATGGATTACTGTCGATCCCCATGGCCTTTTCTGTTTTGGCTGGGAATTTCAAACTTTCTTTCCGAATTTGTTCTTGGATCCTGTCTCGAAAAACAATGCAGTTTTTAGTCGAGTGAGACCAAAAGTTATGCCATTTACAATATACTCTTCCCTTATGTTCATCTGGAGATGGCAGTTTTACTCCTTTAGGTAACTTAAGGAAGTTGGCCGCAAGCAAATGATCAAAAATGTCATCTGCCTTTGTTAAATCGAAAGAGTACTTTCTGTGAAGGTCTTTCTTTTTAAACTGCTGGTCAATTGTTGTATCCTTATGAATTAATGTCTCACAGATCACAGGTTCTTTGCCCACAATCTCTGCTGCATCGATCTCATAATTAGGATCTCTATAATATGTCTTGTACGATGCATTATTTCGATCTTGTTCCTCCTCTAGTAATGCTTCATACCTAGACACCTTATAGGTTAGTTCCACCAAATCTCTGAATTCAGTTGAGTCAAACTTCTTTCGAAGCCTGAACTCTAAGCCATTTTGAGCCAATCTTACGAATTCTGGCTCTGGCAGGATGACTCTACATTTATTTCGAGCCCTTTTAAATTTAGCAATAAACTGAGTAGCCTTTTCTTCAGGCCTTTGACTCAATCTTGCCAAGTCTGCCATGGAAACCTTTGGCTCCGATTGGAAGAATTGGGCATGAAATGCCTCTTCCATTTGTTGCCAAGTTTGAATGGAGCCAGGTGTAAGGTTGATGTACCATACAAATGCTCCCCCAGCTAGAGAATTTGGGAATAATCTTAGTTTCATATAGTCATGATTAATAAATTCACTGCATTGAACAGCAAACCTAGCAATATGCTCTACTGTTGATTGGTTTCCACTCCCATAGAAAAGGATAAAATCTGGTATCCTGAACCCCCTTGGGTATTCATGTACCCTATCTACCAATTCTGGGTATGGTTTTCTGTATACAGGAGTCTGGACCCCTCGAGCCATCGGTCCACACATCTCCTTAACAATATCAGCAATTTGGTCCCTAGGGACCATATTTTGTGCCTGCTGAACCACTACTGGAAGGAAAAACACAGGATTTGGTGGACAAACTTGTGCTTGTGGTCCTCTTGGTCCATAAGGTGGTACATTTGGGACTGGTTGTCCCTATGGTGCAGGTTGCTGTTGGGGGTGTGGGTAACCCCTTTGAGCCTGTCCTACGAAAGGACCTGCGAAAGGTGCTGGAACAGGTGTTGTGTCCCTTCCATTTGCAGGCAAACCTTCCAACCCCCCGGGTATAAATTCGAATAAGGGATTAGTAAACCCCCTTGTACCAGGTATGGCTTCGAACATGAGATTTGTGACCATTCTTATGCCAGTTTCTTGTACTGGGCCAGATCCACCAATTTGTATGGCTTCATTGTTGAGTACTGAGGCATTTTGACCTGCTATAGGCCTCGAAATGGGTTCATACCAAGACTAAGGTGATGGTCTTTCATAGTTCTGATTACTAGTTTGGCTATTAGAATGTCCATTAACTTGCATAGGCTGTTTATCTCTAGCCAATCTTTGTTGAGGGACATTTAAAACTTCCTCGATGTGTCTTGTGTTTGTTGGTTGGTGGTTATTCATTCGATCCAAAAAGGATGTTGCCCACCTTTCCATTGTGTTCATTAATTGCTGTCCCATGGCATTTACTAGGCCGTCCCATGGCATTTATTGGATGAGTAGATGGAACAGAAGATGGTCCAATTCTTTGGTTTCGTCCAATACTATGAACATGTGGTTCTTGTCCTGAAGTACTGGTCTGTTCGACCATAGGTTCTGATAATATGGGAGTTTTCACAGGATGTGTTACCACATTATCCTCTGGATTAGGTATTTCTACCTCTCCTTCTACGCCTTCTTCCAAGCGTTCATTTTCTCCTTGTCTTCTTCGTCTAGCCATTTCAATTTGTCCCACTGGGCGTGCCAAAAATATATGTTGGCTTTTTGGCTTTCGAAGGGTATTTTTGTAAATGCGAGCGTACCAGCAAGGATCAATCAGTCCTTATAGAAATGTTAATTGCCAACCAATTATCAAACGATTATGTTTTAGTTCTTTCAGCCTCAATGAAGAGGACTTTTACTAGTGGCTTGACTTAGGAGAAATTAAGCAAAATAATAGTTAAATGAAGAGCAATTGAAGTATTTTATTAGAATGAAAACTTACAATGATCCAAACTCAGCCTCGTAGAGGTTTACAGTAACAATCTACTTGAAACTACTCCTATGAATGAAGTGCAGTGCAGAAATTTAAAGTACAGGAATGTAAAGAGTAGGAATTTAAAGAACATGAAATGTAAAACTGGAAAGGAAAATAAGTATAAAGAACTGGTTTTTTGGATCTGAGTTTGGGGGGCTTTTTTGGGGCCTTCTCTACTATTTATACTGCTCAAGGATGACCATCGAATTACACTTCCAACCGTCGAACTGCTCTTCCATGATCATCGATCATGTTGCCCCAATATTAGCTCCATTACGCCATTACTTGCAATTAAGCTTCCCCCCTAAATTTGAATCTGAAATGCGAGTAACCGTTGAAGCCACGTCACTTTGTATCCCTTTGTTGATCCGCTACTACTCAGATTTTTTTAATAACCAATACTAATTGCCACGTGTACGATCAGAATCGAGGACCTGAAGAGTCTTCTTATATTACTCTTGTTTCGCCACGCGTTGAATTATAATTGGCTCGTACAAAATATGTAGCCAACACATTCTAAACATATAAATTTTTTTTTATCTCATATTTTAATTAAAAAGTTATTAAAATAGCATATTTCTAAACGTGACCTCAATCCATAAATTTAATTTTAAAATTTCTTTATTCAAATATTCACATTCTAAAATATTTTGTCTATAAAAATAAGTTTTTACAAAATAACTAAACTATCCATCTATACTATTATATATGTGAGCACATGACATATTCACATTCTAAAATATTTTGTTCATAAAAACAAGTTTTTACAAAATGACTAAACTACCCATCTATACTATTATATATGGACACATGACTTGGTGTCTAATAGTGTAGTGATTTCTCCTTTGTCACTTGACAAATTTTTCTATCCTAAAATAAAAAAATACTATTCAAAAGCGTGAGTAAAATTTGAATCCAAGACATTAAGTTTCATTAAGAACACTCCTGTTATTTAAATAACATACATATTATAATATTAATTTCTTTATTATTTATTTTATTTTATTTTATTACTTATTTAAATAACATACATATTATACATATTATAATATTAATAACATACATATTATTACTTATAATATTAATAACATACCACATGCATTCCACTTATATCTCTCTCTCCTCCTCTCTGTCTCTTCTCTCTCCTCTATGTCTTCATCGTCTCCGCCCACACCACACCACTCCACTCCACTCCACCGTCTTCGTTCCTCCTCCCATGACCTTGATCTCGCCGCCACTGCTCCTCCGCCGCCCTCCTCCGTTGCTGTCCTGATCGTGCGGCGATTCAATCTCCTCCTTTTCCCTCAGATCTGATCGAATCAGATCTCCTTCTTCCTTCGCTGGAGGTGTCGCCGTCGCCGTCGCCATCGCCAAGCTTTATGCCGCCGCCGTCTCGGTTCCTCTTCCTCCTCCGTTGGCGCCGCCTCTAGATCGGTGGTTTCGACGGCGATTTAGGCCTGTTGCCGATGATGAGTTAAGATCTGAGTGATGATGGCTCTAATGCATCCAAATCAGTGGTTTCTCACATTTTCAACTGTCATTGTTATCTGGCGATAGTATTTTGGACTAAAAGAAGATCGGACACCTCTCATCTTTATATAGAAGAAAAATGCCAAACTTGAAACCCAATTTGGACTTCTCTCTCATCCTCTCTCGGATCTGATTATCTATCTTTTTTTCATTATTATCTAAGTTTAGATCATTATTTTGAGTTTTGATTTGTTATCCGTAGCATTGTTTGTTGTTGTTGATGACGACGAAACAGATCCGAACAGATCTATTTTTTCTTTTTTCTTTTGGGTTTGAGCAGATCTATTTGGTATTTGGTTTGAACAGATAGGGAAAATTAAGATAAGAATTTCAAACCGATGGCATTTCACACAGATAGATTTTGAATGACTATAATCAAAATTTCAATAAATAGATTTTTGATAGATAGAATTGAGGAAAAAAATGAATAGATAATAAAATTGGTATAAATAGATTTAAACAAATAAATGAAAAAATTGAACAAATTATAAAACGAAAAAATGAGTGAGATCTCCTTTTTGGAGGATTCCCACAATCCCCAAAGTGATTCCCGCGTTGAGATCCTCTCCTTGGACTCTCTCATTGCCTCTCTACTTGTATGGTAGAGATACATTTTGAGTTGATTCAACGGTTCAGATTTGGTTATTATAAAATAATAAAATAAATTCAAATTTGTTTTTTCAGCCCAAATTTGGACCATTAGATCAATTTAAAATACATTTCTACCGTTACAAGTAGGGTGATAAGGAGAGAATCCAAAGAGAGGATCTCAACTCAGTGATCCACACTACTCATAATGTATGGGGCCCACTAATGTATGTGTGAGACTCACATCATGAGTGATATTAATTACTTTAGGGGCTATGAGATCCTTAAAAAAAGGAGTTTCTATTATTATTGTTATAAAATTTGGATAAGTAATTGAACATATAAGGAGGGAAAAATTAAACAGGATTTGAACATATATAAATTTGACTATATGGAGAAAAATATTGAACAAATTGATACAAATTTGAATAAATAGTTAAAAAAAAAGAAAAGAAAAGAAGAAATTTGGTCAAAATCCCTCCCTTAGGCCATTCTTAGTGAAAATGATAACCTATAAATTTTTCCTTTATAAACTCCCCCTCTTGGAGACCCATATTTGATGGCGGACACACAAATATTTTTTTATTGGGTGAATTATACTAACGGTTTCTATAATTTAGGACTTGTGTCATTTTGGCCCTTGAATTTTGACAATTGAAGATACCAGTGGATTTTCAGGGCAAAATCGTTAATTTGATAAAATATAAACTAATTTGACAAAAATAAATATCAAAAAAATATTTTTGAATTTTTAAAAATAATTTTTACCTACTAAAGATAAAATTATGTAAAATTGATAAATCTTTTAGACATTTATTTATTTATTTATTTTACCAAATTAATTTTTATTATGTATTTGGATGATAATCACGTAATGGATGGCTATTTTTATTTTCATTAAATTAGTTTTTATTTTTTCAAAAGTTAAATATGGCGATAACTTTGATATCATTATTAAATCAATTCATTAAATCAAAAAAATCCAAAATTTAAAACATTTCATATATTAAATATGTGAATTACACATTAAAAACTATCAATTACATGATTATCATCCAAAAATATAATAAAAATTAATTTGGTAAAATAAAAAAATGTCCAAAAGATTTATCAATTTTATATAATTTTATCTTTGGTAGATATAAATAATTTTAAAAAATTTAAAAATATTTTTTGGACATTTAATTTTGTTAAATTAGTTTATATTTTATCAAATTGATGATTTTGGCTTTGAAATTAAGTAATGATATCTTCAATTGTCCTTATTTGAAACAAGATTCAAAATTTAAAGTCAAATGTGTCACAATTGAAAAGTCAGAAATTCAAGTAACACGAATCCCAAACTATAGGGACTGTTAGTGTAATTCGCCATTTTTTTATTTTTTTGGGGGCAAATCTTGCCCTTCTGGTCCCTCAATAACATTAACTCACCCAACTCTCTCTCTCTCTCTCTCTCTCTCTCTCGTTCCCAACTCTCTCTCTCTCTCTACTCACTGAAATTGCTTTTGGAGCTGAAACAGAACTTTTTGAAGAAATAGATCAATTTTTTGCCTTTTCACAATGTTACTAGCTAAGATTCAAGAGTAACAGAGCTTGATAAAGATGTACGAGATTACAATGAAAAAATTACAAACCGAATTGGAAGCAAAAGATAATAGTATTTATGCTTTTGAAGAATAGCTTAATGAATCAATTTTCAATAACAAGTCCCTCGACAAGAGACAATTTTCGGTGGTTGATGGTACATGTGTCCTTGTTGTTGATTTGAATTGTTGTTTGTTGATTATTGTTAATTTATTTGTGATTTTGTAGTGAAAGAACTTGTAGAACTTCTTTTAATTTATACTCTGTTTTTTTTTTTTTGTTACTAATGCTCTGTTTAAGAAAACAGTAAAGTATTACTCTGGTAATAAGTAATATGTTATTGTTTACATCAATTTTGATGATATATTTTTTTATTTTACGAATTTCATAGTCAACATAGATCTTATTTGATACATCTTGATAAAAGGATTCTAAAAATATTAATTTTATTAAAAACCGATTTCTACGTTAAAAGTTATATTATTTTAAAATTTAAAATATTAAATTAATCACTGATGATATTTTGGTGTGGTGAACTTTTCAAGAAATTTTTTTGTGCTTGTCCTTAATACATTAAAATTTTATTATGAGGGAGTTTTGACCAAATTTTTCCCAACAAAAGTCAACAAATAATTAAGAGGTAAAATTGAAAACATTTTGTCTTTCAAATTAAACAAAAAGACTTTTCACCAAACTATTTTACAAATGGTAGGTCTCTCACAAACAAAAAAATATTCACTGGACCTAATGTTTTATACTCTCTTTAAGTTAAACTTTTTATCAATTATCTCTTTAATAAGTTGATTCTTGTGATATAAAAATTCTTATTAATTGACACAATTATCTCTTTAATAATTTGATTCTCGTGATATAAAAATTCTTATTAATTGATAATAATGTCACTTGATATTACAATTGTGAAATTTGTACTCTAGTATCAAAAATATCGTAATTTTCATTTACATCTTTTTGCAATTACTTTCATACACTTATTCCTAATAATTTGCAATTTTCCCTTTTAGAATCAATTGGTTGAGTTGGGGCTTTGATCTGTTAATTGATCCAAACAAAGTGCAGTTTGGGAATGTAGGATCTTGAAGCATTCAACTTGGTAGCACTACTCACAAAACAGTGATGAAAGCTTCAAATAGGCCCTCCAACAATTTCCAAAGGGTTCTCCAAGGGAATTTCATTTTTTTTTTTATATTTAATTTCTCCTCTTTTACACAAGCAAAAATGAGACCACAAGTGTCAGTTGGGCAAGTCAAGAATAATTTTATTTATTTCAAATTAGCAAGAAGGTTAATGTAATTTATCTTAAAAAATAATAAACAAATTAAATAAGTTGTAAAATGACAAACAATCTTCCTATTTATGGTTGGTTCACTCAAGCCTCTTTGGGGTTGCATAAGTTATTAGTCAAGATCATTGCTTTATTAGAGCATTTTTAGCAAAATTGGTTAAGAATTTTAGTCAAAATCTCACTTCGTTAATTTAGCTCGTCACGTTTTTTACACTCTAAGGATGCTCTTTATTTTAACTACTCCCTCCGTCCCATAATATTAGTCCCTTATTCCATTTTTCATTGTCCCAAAATATTAGTCCCTCTTCAAAAATCAAGTACAAAAATAATATAAATTTTCTATTTTGCCCTTCTTTTAAATTCATAAATAATATAAAAAGTACAATTATGACATTGATATTCCCAAAAAAATGTACTATCAAATGACAATTTTGGAAAATTAACTTTTTTAAAATACAATAATTGTACTACTAAAAAAAGTTAGATTCCCCAAAAGGGACCATTATTTTGGGACGGAGAGAGTATATTTTTTTACAAAAATTCTTAGTAATTTGCATTTGTGTGGTTTGAATGGGTCGAATCGTTTTGAAACATTCGGACCATTTGAGCTATGAAAATTCGAACTACCAAGTATTATTGATTCTTTTAAAGTAACCATTTAATACTTTTATAAGAAGAAGAAAGAGAAAAGAAAATAAAATAGTAAATAGTTGAAGAATACAAAATTAAGAGACAACACAAAAAAGAAGAAGCTAATTTAACAGTTTCTATAGTTTAGGACTCGTGTTACTTTGATCTATGACTTTTCAGTTATGACACATTTGACCTGAATTTTAAATTTTGTTCTAAATAAGGATAATTGAAGATATCATTACTCAATTTCAAGGGTGAAATCATCAATTTGATAAAATATAAACTACTATGACAAAAATAAATGTCAAAAAAATATTTTTGAATTTTAAAAAATTATTTCTACCCACCGAAGATAAAATTATGTAAAATTGATAAATCTTTCACACATTTATTTATTTATTTTTTACCAAAGTAATTTTAATTATGTATTTAGATGATGATCATGTAATAGGTGATTGTTTTTATTTTCATTAAATTAGTTTCTATTTTTTCAAAAGTCAAATATTACGATAATTTTGATATCATTATTAAGCCAATCTATTAAATTAAAAAATTCAAAACTAAAAACATTTTATATATTAAATATATCAATTATACATTAAAAGCTTAATAACTACTCATTACATGATCATCACCCAAATACATAATAAAAATTAATTTGGTAAAATAAATAAATAAATAAATGCCTAAAAGATTTATTAATTTTACATAATTTTATGTTTGGCGGGTAGAAATAATTTTTAAAAATTCAAAAATATTTTTGGCATTTATTTTTGTTAAATTAATTTATATTTTATCAAATTGATTACTTTGCCCTTGAAATTGAGTAATGGTATATTCAATTGTCATTATTTGGAACAAGATTCAAAATTCAGGATCAAATGTGTCACAATTGAAAAGTCAGAGACTAAAGTGACACGAGTCCGAAACTATATGGACTGTTAGTGTAATTCGCCCTATAATTATTTTAACAAAGTGTTTTGACTAATTTACTCGAGATATTTTCTTTTGAATTTAGCTTAATTATTTTAATAAAATTAATAATTTAACTAATTTGTTGTGACACTTGGCCATTTGGACATCTATATGAGAGAATAATTGCTTGTGCTTGTGAAGTGGTCACAATTTTGTACCTCATTCACTTAATCAATGCCATTATTCTATGTTAAAGTTCTCCTAACACCTTGATAACTTTAATTTGTCAACTTTTGAGACCTAAAAAGTTGTCGTACGTAAATTTTTTACCCATTATGCATCTAAAACAATACTCTTAAAAGTAAAAATTCCTAGAGTTATTATGCATCTAAAACAATACTCTTAAAAGTAAAAATTCCTAGAGTTATTATGCATCTAAAACAATACTCTTAAAAGTGAAAATTTCCAGAGTTGGTAAGCTAACAACTACGACAGTATGAGCCTAATGCCTACATATGGTTGCATCTTGCATGTAGCAAGTTGCATTTTAAAGGATTGGATGAAGCATTATTAAAATGGAGTATAATTAATTATCAATTACAACATAAATCACTATTACATACATAAAATTTGTTTCCTCTTTGTGATTATTTATTTATTTTTCATGCATATACCAGATAAAAGTTCAACAAAAAAGAAAAAGAAAAAAAAGTGTAAGGACAAGGGCAATTCCACAAGGGTTTATATAAATTTTCAATAATTATACTAGGAACACTATAACAATTACAAAACTTACACAGATAACTTATAAAATTTTTATTTACCTTTCTTTTCATTCTTTTCTTTTGTCCTTGATAATGACCAAACAATGAATAATTAGATATTCTAAATAAATTATTAAATATTTTATCAAATGTTTGCATGAGCATGAAGCTTATGTGGCGTGAATCTCACAATCATTTAAATATTTTGTAGAATATTAATAATTCATAACTATCTTTTTTTTTTTTTTTTGGTTGGAAAAGTGAGTGTATTAAAAAATATATAATATTTTAAAACTTTTTTAACACATGCTTAATAAAATTACTAGGTAGTTCAGTCATTATGTTGGAGATCAACTTTTAGGAGAAAATAGCGCTAGGTTAGTTTTTTTGGGGATATAATTGCGCTAGGTTAGTTGTGTTTGTGAGGAATTCAGCAATCTGTTTGGCTGTAGAGAAACTAATATCTAAAGGTATTATTTAAAAAAAAAAAATAAAAAAAATAGATAAAATGTGAATAAAATATATTTATATTTTATTTAGTTTTACATATTTTTTTTTCTTCCTCTTTCTAAATCCCTCCCTAAATTCTCCAATTAAACACATCGTAAATATATACTTTTTGATTTTTTTATAAAAAGATGTATAAAAAAAATAGAGCTGATATGATCTAAATAAGATAATATGTTATAATAATATGTGCTATTTTAACACACATTATAACACATTATCTTATTTAAGTCACATTATCTCTTTAAACTCAATTCATATTTCATAAATTTTCTTTTTTGGGTGTAAAAAATAAAAAATATACATCTTCCCAAGTAACCCTAAATTTAAAATATTAAAAATTGAGCAAAAACAATTATTAATTAAAAAAAATAATACTAAACTCTCCTAGTCAGAATACGGAGAGCCAGTGTGCCTCTTTCTCTCTCCTCTTCCTCCGCCTCTCTCTCGCTCTCTCTCTCTCTATGCTCTCTGCATTTGCATATGGCGACTCGCTCTTCATTTTAATGGCGTGAGCGTGAACAGTAACAGACCCAACAAACCCACCAATATCTCGAAATCCATCTCTTCTCTCTCTCTCTACTCTCACTCTTCTCAATCTTCGTCCCCAAAACCCCAAAACCAAATCAAATTCGCATGCCAAATACAACCGCAATTTCTTCACTACTCTACTGTACCTTGTGCGCTGATTTTAATCTCCAATTGATATTCATTCTTTAGCATCCCTAGTTTGATTTTCTGATTTGGGTTTTCTGATTTTGGATTGCGTTTTTCCATTTCTATCTATATTATCTCTGTATCTCTTATCTGTCTATATATTGGTGTTTTTGTGATGTTTAAAGCTAAAAAAGATGAGGAAGAAGAGAGGGTTGTAGAGAACATGAGGGGTGATGGAGAGCTTGACATGTTGTTGAATGAGATCCTTCATATTACATCTCCTGATCACCATCTTCATCATCAAAATAATAATCACTTGGTTTCACCAATTAGTTCAAGTTCTTTTTCTGGTGGGTCTTCTTCTTCTGAGGATGGATTTTCACCATCTATGGCTCAAATGGACCACACAATGTTTCGATCACCGAGTACTCATTACTTGGATTCTCTTGTTGTGAAGAACTCCAATGAATATGTCTTAGATGAGCCTGCTTTCTGTGATAATCTTCGTAGATTGAATGTTGGTGAGGCACATAAGGATTATTCCAAGGTTAGGCGATTCCCAAAAGATCCATATGGGTTTGGGTTTGGGTTTGGTGGACGCAATTTAGATGGGACTAGTCCTTGCAATTTTGAAAATTATAGAACATTTGATGGTTTTAACAGTGATATTCATGGCTATGGAGGTTTTCAGTCTTCAATTCCTGGAAATTCTGTGAGTTCTGATGATGATATGAAGCCAAAAATACTTGGGTTGTGTCAGGGATACAATGCAGGTAATTTGATGGGTTCTCATCTCACTCACAATCACTCCAATGCTTTGTATTCTGAACACAATTGCTACAAAGACAAGATAGATTATGTTATGGACCAAAGAAACCAGCAGGGAAGATTATCTTGTAATGGTGGACTTCAGTTACATAACCCATCTATGAATTGGCCTAATCTGAATGATGAATTGTCTTGCTCGCGGAAACTTGGGATGGGTTTTTATGGAGATAGGAGTCCCTTGAATCTAGTAAATTCCTCTCAATTGGTGTATCCTAATCTTGCTCCAATATGTAATAATAATTTAGTGTTAAAAGAGAAGACTAGAGCAATCCCAAATGGCAGTGTCCCTCCATCTCTTTTGTCAATGACAGATGCAGGGGATGTTGAAGCTTTTAGTTGTGAGGATAGCTTCATTATTCAAGGAAAGAGTTTGAAACATGTTGACAAGGGGTGTAATCGTTCTAAAGGTCAGAAGAAGAAGTCCAGCAATGAAATTGCAACGCATAATCGGCGAGAGAAAAGACAAGAGCTACATGGTCAATCGCAATTGAAAGGAATTTGTAAGAATAGTCCGACCCCAAGGAGTTATAGTCCATTGCTTTTGCAGCCAACATTTAGTTCACTAGCTCAGATACAGGGTTGTATGTACTTTATGGCTAAGGATCAGCATGGTTGTCGGTTTTTACAAAAGATATTTGATGAGGGAACCAGTCAAGATGTTCAAATAATATTTAATGAAATCATCAGTCATGTCGTTGAACTCATGATGAATCCATTTGGAAATTACCTTATGCAGAAATTGTTGGAAGTCTGCAGTGAAGAACAGAGAATGCATATTGTGCTCATGGTGACTGAAGGATATGGAGATCTTATCAGAGTTTCTTTGAACGCACACGGGTAACTCTTTTACTTGTTGCTTCATTTTTTTTTCTCCTTTCTTTCTCAGCATACTTACAATGTTTCCGAGTGACTTTATTGTTTGGTGTGGTGGTATCAGCACTCGCGTGGTGCAGAAGTTGATTGAGACTCTCAAAACCAGACAGCAGGTTTTGTTAGTTGTGCAAGCTCTTGAACCAGGTTTTCTTGATCTTATTAAGGATTTGAATGGAAATCATGTCATACAACGTTGCTTACAATGCCTTAGGAAGGAAGATAATAAGGTAAAGATTTTTATCCCTTTTGATTAGTTGCACAAAAATGACAATCCAGCTCATGTTTAATCTAATGTCTTAATTTTTGCATATCAGTGTGTGCTTGACATGAATGGAGAATAGTGCTTGATTTAAGCATAAAAACCTTAGATGTTGCATCATTAGCTTCTGTACGGAATGCTCAATCAAGTTGAGTAGATTAAGCTTTGTTTCATGTAGTTATAATTTGTAATGACAAAGCTTAGTTTTAGGACAAGTGCGCTTTTCCCCTTCTGTTCCAACACCAATTTAGGTTGAAACATTCTGCCCAATGTGATGCATTTTACGTTATATTTGTTTGATTGCCAGTCCAGTAGAGTGGGATGGGATGGAATGGGATACTTGATGAAATTAGTGTATTTCTGTACCTAGCTTGGAGACAAGCATATATAGTAAATAGCAAGCAAATAAACGAGGATAAAATGAACTTGCTCCTGATTATGTAGCCTCAAACCAGTCTTGAGGACCGAAGCATGACACAATTGACACATTCTGTTGCATCCCTAGTCAAATAATCATTTTTCCTGGTGTTCTCTGCATTTCTCTGGTAAGGACTACTATCCCTTCTTCTTCTTCTTCTTTTTTTTTTTCTTTTTCTTTTTTCCTCTTTTAGTCTTTTAGTCTTTTATCTGTTTTATTTTTATTTTTATTATCTGTTTTTCTTCTTCTTTTTTCCCTCTTTCTTATGGTATACACTGTTGGAATATTACTTGAGAACATATATTCTTGTGAAAATCCATCAAAACAGAGTATTTCATTCAAAATAGCGTGCAGTAACAACACGGTTCCTTTCAAACATTCTAAACCTTTGTCCTACAATCTGTTTATAACCTGTGGAGAACCTTAGACAAGATATGGTTTCCACATTCCATTAAACCTCTAATCTGATTGCATGCCTATGTGGTTTAATATTTAGTCTATCATGTGATTACTCAGTTACTGTTTTTTTTTGTTTTGTTTTCGCAGATCCATATTCATGTAAAAATTGATTCTGAATCTTCTTTGTCATTTCTGTCTTTTAATCTTTGCAGTTTATTTTTGACGCTGCTGCAAAGTTCTGTGTTAATATTGCAACTCATCAACATGGATGTTGTGTTTTGAACCGATGCATTGATAAGTCAGAGGGGAAATATCGAGAAAAGTTAGTTGCAGAAATTGCTGCTCATGGCCTTATCCTTGCTCAAGATGCTTTTGGGTAATTAGTTCAAGAGCTTAGCCCATATCTTTGATTGAATAATTGTTGTGCAATATGTATGCATGTGTGTGGGTGTAATCTGATACGAAAATTTTAACTATGTGTTTGGATCATGGATTTAGGAAGGGAAAGGGAAACAGAGAAAAAAATTAACTTATATTTTATTCACATTTCCCTCACCTTTTTCATTTCCCTTTCTAAATTCTTAACCAAATCCAAGATCCAAACATAGCCTAAAAGTGATAGGATAATCCGTATAGCAATATATTTAAGGTACAAGTATTTTTACTGTCCATCGATCCAATCAAGATGTACATCTTTACTGAGGTCAAGGAGATGAATATGTTAGTTGATTTTATAGTAAAACTTCACACCACCCTATCAAATCAATTTAATCAGGTCATCTTTGTTTAATCTGTTCTTAAGCGGGAGTTAGCAGTTAAACAGTAAATTATAGGGTTTTTTACCTGACCCGATTTCAATTATCAAATGTGAGAATCCTTGAACCCTTCTTGGTTGTTGATGTCCGAAAAGGACAGAAGGCATCCAACAAGCCAGCTGCAAACTAGATAAAGATGTCATTGCTATTTATTTTCAAGTATTACACACATTATTAGTGCACACTAAAGCATCCATTTTCATGGTTTAACGAATGAGCTACTTGTTTTCTTTCTTGTTGGGAATTATTGAGCTCATGGAATGCTATTGTTTTGTTGCTTGAAACCATTTGGTCATATTATTGAATATAATAAGGTAATGGATAATCAAACAAAGGCTAGGTTAAAAAAAAGATAAAAAAATGAAGAATTGCTGAAACAAATGCGAAGTACTATTTAACGTTGTTATCTTACTTGAGGGAAATCATTGATGTGAGAGGTTCTTCTGGTGAGAGAACCATGCGAAGTGGGTCTTACATTGATAGCTTGTTTATCCTATTAATTACTAGCTTTATAAAATGTTTGTTGTTATTTTTATCAGATTAACAGATTCTGACTAGTTCTCCCTTCTATTTGGCCGAGGCATGATTTATGTTGCATTGCTAAAAAGGTATAAGCACGGCATTGGGATCTGACACCCTTGTGTAGTGGATGGGGATGGCAATTCGCCAATTCCGTCCATTAATTTTAAGGGTTTTGGTTGAGATTTTGACCCATGTAATTAATTAATGGATTGGCTTGATGTTGCCTGTTCCAACTGTTTTAAGTAGGCAGTCGTGTATTGACAATGGGTCATTTTACTATTTACATTGGAAAATAGAATAATTGTATCTCTAACATTATTCTCATCAACGATTTACTTTGTCATCAATAAATATGTTTATATAATTTAATTTGTGATGGAATAACAATATACTAGTTCAAATTTCTACACTCTTTATAATCTTAAAAGCTTAATACTGCAAAAGCCTTAATCCCAGCTACTGCTCTTGGAAACATTAATCCTTCTGTAAGCTCTATTTAGGGTCCAAATCTTCTGTTAACAGTTAATTCATTCGCTAACATCTTCTGTTAACAGTTAATTCCTTTGCTAACGTCTTTATTTAGCATTCATCATTGTCATCATCATCATCAAATCATCATAATTATCATCTTTTTAATTTCTTTAATTGGTGAAATGTCATGCCTTAATGCTTTCGCATTTCATTATGATAAATCAATTTTCCCTCGGGAAATTTCATACATGAAGTTTTTCGTATTATGATCTCAATCAATGTGTTGTTATTTGGCCATCTTTTTGTGTATTCTTAGGCTTTTGCAGGTGTGCTTATTTTATAGAAATCAAGCTGCTCCTGTGCCTCAGTAGTGATTCTGCTCATAACATATGGGTTTGGAATCTTATAGTTGTGATTGCTTTCTTAATTGTGTACATTAATGGTTAACTTACATGTCACTAGATAATTTTTGTTTATTGTATTATATGCATCCCCCTAAACCTCTACCAAAGTACCAATCTGGTCAATTAATGGTTGCTGCGATTATTTATCTGGGGATTTGGGCCACAGTTTAATGTTGAATTTTGACTTTAATATTTCCTTTTTTGTATCCCAGAAATTATGTTGTCCAATATATTATAGAGTTTAAGATCCCTTCAGCTGCTGCCAGCTTGATTTCTCAGTTTGAGGGCCACTACGTTTACCTGTCCATGCAAAAATTCAGCAGCCATGTGGTTGAAAAATGCTTAAAGTTCTATGAAGAGAGCCGCCCAAGAATCATCCATGAATTGCTTTCGGTGCCTCACTTTGAACAGTTGCTGCAAGACCCTTTTGCCAATTATGTCATTCAATCTGCACTTGAACATACTAAGGTATGGAACCAACCAACACACACCTCTAATGTCATTAACTTGCTTCCATATATCGACGTTAAGGAAAATGTTTGAGACCCCTAAAAACGTTTCCCCAATTTTATACCTACAATGATGTGGCATGATAGGTGTCAACTTTTAATTTGTTACATACTCAAGGTCCAGCTCTCTTGTCTCATTATCGTGGGTCTCTTGCATTTTCTCCAACGTTAATTTGGCAGGAAAATCTGAAAGTTTGGTGGCTGTTTGGCTGATTCTGGATTTTTCACATTGAAAATTGGCCAATTTTCTTAAAAAGTCAGTTTCACAATCCAATTCTTTTCTTTTTATGTTTTTTGGAGAGCTTTTATTTGAATTTGGAAAAGGAAATAAAATTCAGGCTCAAAGTTGGCCTTAGGCCCTTAGTTCAGGGTTTCTAGCTATGTCATACTTTTGGGTCAGGAGAGAGAAAAGAATCACCCTATATCAGCATGCCTTTCCACCCTGTGTGACTGCATCTGATGTGTGAAGTTTTTCATGTTTTGTCTTAAACCAGGGTTCTCTCCATGCTTCATTGGTCGAAGCAGTTCGGCCTCACACCTTCCTTCGAACCAGTCCATATTGCAAGAAAATTTTCTCGCGCAACCTCTTGAAGAAGTGATTTTGTTCTGCCTGTGGCGAGAAAGTGTTGTTGTTTTCCCAGAAGTACTGCCATGTTCACTAATAATAACTACCCTTATCTTTCTTAGGGCTGCCAGTTGTAGATTATCTAACTGTCAGAATTTTGTGCTGCTCTCTACCAAGAGTGAGTGTAAAAAAAAAGAGAGCAAGTTTTGCTACCCATCTTGTTGAATTATGGATATGAGTTGTAATATTTTGTTGTCTTGTTGATCTAATACTCTGAATGCACCAGATTGCAAAGGATTGCGATGAATTTTTGCTTCCGCTTGTCTAAATGCAATGCAATGCACTGCCTGGATTTTTTATAGACTATTTTACTTTTATTTGCTGAAGGTTTGAGATAAATACTGCTGATGAGTTACTTGTGATTACTGTTTAGTATGCCATTTGGAATTGTATAAATGATAAGCAGGATGAAAACAATTTTTGATGATATGGAACCTCCTACATATGGGTACTTCAAAATTCTAGGAACATGCAAATATGCAAGCAAGCTATTTTTGCCCGAATATATTGAACTTTTCTATTCTGTAGCACTAGCTGCTTAAATTTTGTACAAACCCCCCATCTTCTCTTGTGTATGGCATATTTGAGTATTTGACCTCGACACTTGTCTTGTTTGGTACAATTTATATTTATGGATGCTTTTATTATTTTTCGTTCTATTTTTCGGAGTTTGTACTAAATATTTAGCACAGCCTTTGTTTACATTTTAGACACTAGGGCCATAAGTCTAAATTCAAAAATTTTGGGTCCCAAATTTTATTCATTTTTGTCTATATGAAGAACAATAATTTGAATTATTTTTATGTCTGTTCGTCCACTTGTCTGTTCATGGTTGCAACTGGTCATTGGCAACTTTTTCAACATGAGCAAAATTTTGGCAATTTTCCCGTGCGGGCGGTGGTAGTGGGGGATAGAAAATGTGTGGGTGATTTTCTGATCACACTGCCTATCTTAGTGATTCAGCGGTAAAAACACAGGCAGAATAGATGGCACAAATAATAACACGAAGACACAAAGGATTTAACGTGGTTCGGCAATAATTGCCTACGTCCACGGGAGGCCGAGGTAATTCACTATTGAATGAATGGTAAAGATTACAATTAACTCTCTGTAATTCTCTCACTCTCTAAGGAGGTAATTGTAAGTATTACAATTAGCTTGTAGTTGTATATGCTCTTGCTCAGGATGGTCTCTCCCATTCTTCTTCTCCACCTCTCCATATATACCGGAGAAATTTATGGAGAGGCCGCCAGCTTTTGAGCTGGCTGCCAGCCCACTGTTATGCTTTTGGCAGCTTTCCAGGCAAAAGCTCTTCATGGCTTCACATGGCCTCTAGTGGCCTCATGGCCAACTCACATGGCCTCAAGGCCAGGTAGTTGGTGAAGTGCTGGCCTCATAGCTGTACATCCACCCAACCAAGATAATATTCTATATTAGCAGGTATGGTCGATCTCACAGTAACCTCGGCTTAATTCTTCTGAGAGTAGCTCGGCCTTTGGAAGTAAAGCCGAGGTATGATAAAGAAGAGGCCTTTACCCCGGATTAAGATATCCTCGGCAAACCTTAGATTACTTCAGCAAGAACTTACCATGATACGTGGAACCTGGCCGAGACGTCGACGTCATCTTGCCACGTGTTGATACACAAAAATACAACCCCACAACTGCCCCCTAAGTTCTATTACCTCGGCATACTGAGGTGATGGAACTTAAACTGAACTTTCTTTCACGTACATCGGCTTAAAACTTTCTGCCGAGGTCATTCATTTCAGGCCGACATGTCTTCTCAAAAGAATAAGAATTCAGATCATCGCTTCTCCGCGCATGAGCTGTCATGCATCATTTTTCAGCCGCTTTGCTGACGTGTTTAAACCTTATTGGTCCGTTCTGGTGACGCGCCTGTAGGCTGTCGTTTCACTATCTGCGCCGTCTGACGCGTGCGTTAACCTAGGCGCAATGAATGCTTTTGCCGCCGTTTCACTTTTTGACAAAACAATTACCTCTCTCCTCTTCTCTTCACTTTTGCATCCTGATTTCCCTGCTCTCTCTCTCTAAAGCTCCCTCTTCTTTGAGTCTGCCATTTTCTCAAGCTCTGAGCTCTGCAACTGCCTCCATCTGCCATTTCTACGAAGCTCTCGTCACTGTTGTCTCCGTCGTCCGATCTCGGCAAAGCTTACTCCGGCCTTCATCTTTTCTGGTAAGCATCTGGCCTTTCTTTTTCAGTTCTTGATATTTCCCCTGAAATTTCTTGCCGTTGTTGTCCTGGTCTCTATTTGACTTGTGAATTGTTCACCTGTATGTACTATTTTTTGGTTTTTTGTTCATGTCTTGAACACTCGCACTGTTGCACCTCTTGTTCTTGGTCTTCCATCCTCTCTGTTCTTGAATCTGAGACTTCGTTTTTTGCTTTTCTGTTTTTCCAGATTTTCTGCCCCTCATACTCGTTCTTCGTAGATTTAGGTTTGGGATTTGATTATAGATCCTTCAATCCTTAGGAAAAATTGAAACCAATTTCACCAATATACACCTAGGTTTAAGCCGAGGTCCCAAGAGCCCTTTAGAAATATCTCGCCTTTGTAGCCAAGTATCTTTATAAAAATCATGGGTATGTGGAGAGATAGGGTTAACACCCCAACCAAACTAGAATTTTTTAGGCAAGAATTCTCCATCCCTGCCGATGTTCAACTCAGACTAGCTGGGGAGAACGATTCTATTATGCCCGAGGATAATACCATGCCTTTCCCTGTTGTCGCTTTTGTTGAGTGTGGACTTCGGCTCCCACTTAATCCCCTTTTCCGTGAAGTCCTTCATTACTATTCTTTGAACCCCATGCAACTAACCATTAATGCCCTTAGAACCCTTAATGGTATAATTGCCTTAGCTCGGCAGGAGAGTGTTAGGATTACTCTTTCCGACATCCAGTATTGTTACACCATGTGCGCCCTCGACCTGAAGGAAAAAGGTTTCGTTTATTACCTTAAGCCGAGGTCTACCGAGTATAAGATTGTAGCCGATCTCCCAGACTCCAACAAAGGGGCTGGAGATGACTATCTCATTGCTTCTGGAAATTGGGAGTTTGGCTCAGATGAAGAAGTCCATCTTTTCCCTCTCCCCGAACAGTAAAAGAGGGCAAGGGTAAGAGCCCGACATCAACTGCTTAGCTGTTGCTTTCTTCAAGTTTTCCAAAAATTCTATCTGTTTTTGATATTGTGTTTCTTTTTTGCAGTCGTTCGCAAGCCGCCAAAGTCCTTCCGCCAATCCTACTTTGTTAGCAAAGATTTGAAAAAGCTCCTAGATTTGCCAATCCAGAAGCGCAAAGCCCCATTGCTGCTGAATTTCATTCCCACCTACAAGTCGACTTTAGCCGACGTTCCAAAGAAGAAGAAGAGCGCTTCTCCATCAACTGCCACGACTCAAACCTCATCCACATCAATAACCAATCAAGAGTCCACGTCTGACCCAGCCGATCTACCATCAACCTCGGCCCAATACTTGATCCCACCAACAGAGAGAAAGCGTCGCCGACGTCTCGTAAAAACTGCCGAGATGGTGCGCCCGCAGAAAGTAGTGCTGGATCTCCTCGCCAACCTTCCAGACGACGGAGATGATGCACCATCCCAAACAGTGCCTCCGCCTAAACCAAAGAGAATCAAGAAGGCCCAGCCAAAGGCCAAGGCTGCTGAAGCCGAGGATGAAGATGCTGTGCCCATCTCCAAGTTAGCAGTGAGCCAGAAGACCACCTCTGCACCTTCGAAGAGGTCGGCTGAGGCGCAGCCCTCTGGATCCACTCCATCAAAAAAGCCGAGGTCATCATCTGCAACAACTTCGGGATCCAGGGTTCCCAAAATTCCTTGGGAGCCCAAGGTTACTCTTGAAAACAGGCCCGTTTACATCAACGAAAGTGCCGCCGACGTCAACATCGGCGTGGCACTCAGCACTGCAGTTCTCATTGAGGGTGATCTTGAGCGTAATGCCAAGATGAGTGGCTATGAGAATTACGCCCTCATGTTGCAGCGTTCAGTCCAAGTAAGTCTTTGAATTTGATATTTTGTTTTTCATACTTGTAAAATTTTTGGAATTTTTTGTGATAACCTTTGCCTTGTGAACTTTCAGGCCATCCAACACGCCCACTCCTTCTCCATGCAGGCTTTTGAATGTGAGGCCGAGATGAAGAAGGAGTTTGCTGCCCTCCAGAAGCAAAACAGGAGTCTCCAAAATAAGATGAAAAAACTGGAGGATCAGGCCGAGGAGGCAACTAAGGCTAAACAGATAGCCGATGAAAAGGCTGAGGCTGCTGAAGCTGTTAAAACCGTTGCTATAGCTCAGCAGAAGGAAGCCGAAGAAAAAGCGACCCAGGCCGAGAAAGAGCTCCAGGAAGCGCTGGCTACAAAGGCTGCCGAGATTAAGGCGGCCGATGACAAAGGGTATGCTGAAGGCATGGCCGACGTCGCAGAAGATTATAAGCTTCAGGTCAAGCAAGCATGCAACAAGGGATTTATCCTAGGTTGGAATGCTTTAGCCAAACAGCTTGATCTTCCTGCCGACTCGCCCTGGCGCAAAACCAAAGCCATGCGTCTTCCCTGTTCTCTTCCTCCACCTCCAAGCCAAGTTGAAGAAGAAGCTGATTCTGAAGCCGAGGTTGAAGATGAAGGTGAAGATGAAGATGAAGCATTGGTCAGGAAATCCAAGGAAGCCATTGAAACCAAGTCACCTCCTCAGCGTGATCAAGTCATGGACTTGACCCTAGATGAGGATGAGGAGGTTGAGAAGGTGCCCAAGAAACTGGCCCCATCCACCTATCATCTGACCTTCTGTTGGCTGAGCAAAGCGTGGAGAAGACCTTGGCCGAAATAGACGCCGAGGTCGCGGCGGATAAGGAAGCCGAGGTTTCAGCAGCTAAGGAGGCCGCAGTTGAGAAGGTTGCAGATGCTGTGGTGGAGAAAGATACCGAGGTTGTTCTCCAAGAGGCACCCGAGGTCCCAGCCCAACCAGCTCCTGAAATTGAAGAAACTTGAACGTCTTTTGTTTTTCTTTTTTGTACTTTGTTTCTTTTTTGATGTTTCTTGAACAATGTAAGCTTCTTCTTTTGTGGCCGATGTACTCCTTTGCTGCTTGTGAACAATTTATTTTTGCTAGGCCATAGTGCCTTCTTCATATATAACTACAACTTGTTTCTTTCTGAATGTGGTAGTCTTTTAATTTCTTCTTATTGCTTTCTGAATGGTTCCATACTTAGAATATTCTGCATGATATTCATACTCTTCTTCTTTGTGCAATCTTCTCGGGGTTACATACTTCGGGTATAACACCTGCAAATTTTACTTCGGCAAGGAACTGTCCTGCAATCTTTTCATAATTCTCAACAAGTATAAAACATATACTATTTAAGCTTGACTTTTGCAAACCTTTCTTAAGTTTAAACAACAATTTCAGTCTAACTTACTTGTAAATTGCTACAAATTTCAACAAGGATTATAAACAGTAAACTTTACTCAAGTTTTATCAAGTGTTAAGCAATAATCTTAACCTTTACCTCAACCTGTAAATTGCTGCAAATTTCAACAGATGGTAACATGTCGGCTTGACTCCAACTTGTAAATTGCAACAAATTTCAACAAGTGAAACCAAGGAATCTTCTCGTCTTGACTCCAACTTGTAAATTGCGACAAATTTCAACAAGTGAAACCAAGGAATCTTCTCGGCTTGACTCCAACTTGTAAATTGCGACAAATTTCAACAAGGAAGCCAAGGAATCTTCTCGGCTTAACCTCAACTTGTAAATTGCAACAAATTTCAACAAGCGAAGCTAAGCTTTGTTTTCGGTCAAACCAACTTGTAAATTGCGACAAATTTCAACAAGTGGTAGACTTTGTTATTCGGCCAGACCAACTTGTAAATCGCTACAAATTTCAACAAGTGGTAGGCTTTGTTATTCGGCCAGACCAACTTGTAAATTGCTACAAATTTCAACAAGTGGTAGGCTTTGTATTCGGCCAGACCAACTTGTAAATTGCTACAAATTTCAACAAGTGGTAGGCTTTGTAATTCGGCCAGACCAACTTGTAAATTGCTACAAATTTCAACAAGTGGTAGGCTTTGTATCTTCTCTGCCCCCAATGTGAACCTGAGTTCCACTTGGGTTCTCATTTTTCATGTCTTCCAGCATCTTCATCAATCATATGACATCGGCCAAGAATAAATATCTCTCAATGATAGAAAAATTTCAGATTACAAGTGTTCCAGGGTCTTGGCAGTGCTTTGCCCTCATTGTCCTCAAGACGATATGCTCCATTACCTAACACCGAGGTAATTCTGTAAGGCCCTTCCCAGTTTGGGCCAAGTTTGCCCTCTCTGGGATCTTTCTTGTTGCCGACCACTTTTCTCAAACTAGGTCGCCGACTTGAAAATCTCTTGGGTTGACCTTCTTGTTGTAAGCTCTGGCAAGCTGTTGCTGGTACACTGCAAGCTGAATTGCAGCCTTCTCTCTTCGTTCTTCCAAAAGATCCAGATCTCGGGCTAAGAGTATGTCATTAGTCCCATTTTCAACTCCCTGGGTTCGGATCCCTGGGATGCCGACTTCCAGTGGAATGACTGCTTCTGTGCCATATGCCATGGCAAAGGAGATTCCCCTGTTGATCTTCTCGGCGTAGTCCGATATGCCCAAAGCACGTTGGGTAATTCATCTACCCACTTCCCTTTTGCTGCCTGCAACCTCTTCTTTATTCCATCCAAAATTACTTTGTTGGATGCTTCTGCTTGTCCATTGCTTTGGGGGAAACTGGTGTTGAGAAATAATTCTTGATCTTGAATTTCGCACAGAAGTTCTTGATGAGTTTGCTGTCGAACTGCGTTCCGTTGTCGGCAACAATGGCTCTAGGAATGCCAAATCTGGTGATGATGTTCTTCCATATAAAATTCTTGACGTCCACATCTCGGATTTTAGCAAGAGGTTCTGCCTCGATCCACTTTGTGAAGTAATCTGTTGCCACCAACAGGTATTTCCTCTGCCCAGTCGCTTGGGGAAGTTGTCCGACCAGATCCATGCCCCATTGGGCAAACGGCCAAGGGCTGGATACTGGATTCAGGTCGGCGGCTGGCTGATGAATCAATGGTGCAAACCGTTGACAGGGTTCGCACTTCTTCACATATGCTTCGGCATCTTTTTGCATGTATGGCCACCAATATCCCTGGGTAATGGCCCTATGGGCTAACGATCTGCCCCCAGTGTGGCTTCCACAAATCCCTTCATGAATTTCATATAAAAAATCTTCAACTTGTAAAGGGTGTACGCACCTTAAAAGGGGTCCAGTGAAGGACCTTCTGTAGAGATGTCCCTCCGCAGTCAGGCAAAACCTTGCCGACTTCAATCTGACTTTGTGTGCCTCCTTGCGATCTTCTGGCAATTTTCCCTCTTTCAGGAATGCAACAATTGCATCCATCCAGCTCGGCCCCATGTCCACACACATTGCCTCTTGCGTGCGTGCCGTGGTTCTATGCTCGGGCCCGACATGTAGTCGATCATAATTGTTCTCGTCTTTCCAGTCTGCATTGAACTCGCCAGATTGGCCAACGCGTCGGCGTGGCTGTTATCATCTCGGCTAACTTGAAGAAGTCGGCAGTTCTGAAATAGCTCGGCTAATCTGATCACCTCTTTTGCATATGCCGACATTCTCTCGTCCCTGGCTGCAAATTCTCCTGTTGACTGGTTAACAATTAATTGTGAATCACAAAAAACTATTACCTCATCGGCTTCAGCTGCTGCTGCCAGTTTTAGTCCTGCAATCAATGCCTCGTATTCAGCTTCATTGTTTGAGGCCTTGAACCCCAAACGGATGGATTGTTCTATTATTTCTCCATCTGGGGATATCAGCAGTACTCCTGCCCCCGCTCCTCGTCGGTTTGAACTTCCATCGACAAAGAGTCTGAATGAGTCGCCGATGTAAATGCTGCAGGGTCTGAGCTTCTCCTTCCTTTGCTCTTTCGCTGTCGGCTGGGATTCTTCTTGCCTGCTAGAGCTTTGTCATCTCGGCATCGGAGGCCGACGTTCGATGGACTCCGGCGTGAATTCTGCCACAAAGTCGGCCAAAACTTGGCCCTTGATTGCTGTTCTGGGCCTGAATTCCAGGTCATACTGTCCCAGGGCTACTGCCCACCTTGCAATTCTTCCTGTCAAGTCTCCTTGTTGTAACAGGGATTTCAATGGGTGTTCTGTTAGCACCAGAATCTTGTGTGCTTGGAAGTAGTGGTTCAACTTCTTTGAGGCCATGACTAGAGCCAGCATTAATTTCTCTAGTGGCAAGTACCTTGTTTCAGCACTGGCTAAGGTTTACTTACATAGTAGACAGCCTTCTGTTCTCCCTGCTCTTCTCGGATTAGTACTGCACTCACAGCATGCTCGGACACAGCCAAGTACAAAAACAACTCCTCCTCGGGCTCCGGCGTTGAGAGGATTGGAGCCGTGGTCAGATACTTCTTTAGATCGGCCAAAGCTTCCTCACATTCCTCGGTCCACAGGAAGTCTGCAGTCTTCTTTACCAGGTTGAAGAAGGGTTTACACTTGTCTGAACTCCGGCTTATGAACCTGTTTAGGGCTGCGGCCCTGCCAGTGAGCATTTGAACCTGTTTTGCCGAGGTGGGGCTCTGTAGATCTAGGATGGCCTTGATCTGATCTGGGCTGGCTTCTATTCCCCTTCTGGTTACCAGGTACCCTAGGAATTTCCCAGATCCAACCCCAAATGCGCACTTTGATGCATTTAGTCGGAGCCGATATGTTTTGAGTATGTCAAATACCTCGGCTAGGTCCGCAAGATGATTTTTTGGCTCCTTGGTCTTTACAACCATGTCGTCGATGTAGACCTCCACTGTTTGGCCTATCTGGTGCTTGAACATCTTGGTTACCAGCCTTTGATAGGTTGCTCCTGCATTTTTTAGTCCAAAAGGCATCACCCTGTAACAGTACAGGCCTTTTGGGGTGATGAATGCTGTCTTCTCCTCGTCTGGGGGGTACATGGCTATCTGGTGGTACCCCCTGTAAGCGTCTAGGAAGCTCATCCTTCCATGTCCCGATGTAGCATCCACCAGCTGGTCAATTTTTGGTAGAGGGAAGCTGTCTTTGGGGCAGGCTTTATTTAAGCTTGTAAAATCTACGCAAACCCTCCATTTGCCATTTTTCTTCTTCACCACCACAGTGTTTGATAACCATGTCGGGTAATTGACTTCTCTGATGGCCCTGGCCTCTAGAAGTTTGTCAACCTCTTCTTCCACTGCGTCGACGTGTACCAACGTCGGCCTTCTGGCTCGCTGCACCACTGGTTTGGCCGACCTGTCGACATTCAGTCTGTGACATGTGACCTCGGGGTCAATGCCAGGCATTTCATAAGGTGTCCAGGCGAACACTTCTATGTTTGCTCTCAAAAATGCCTCTAGTTCTCTTTTCTTCCTCGGCTAAGCCTGAGCCGAGAAGAAAGAAGCGCTCTTCATCGCCCTTTTGAACGAAGATTTTCTTCAGTGATTCCTCACTCTTCTCGGCCGGCTCCTTGCCGACATCCTCTAGGACTTCCATGTCCTCATCTTCAATCTCGGCCTTGGCTGGTTCTCGAATATTGCAGGTAGTCTTCATTGCTGCCATGGAGCAATTTTTTGCCTGCAGTTGATCTCCTCGGATTTCTTCAATCCCATGTTCTGTGGGGAAGCGTAGTAGTTGGTGCAATGTTGAGGGGACTGCCCCCGTTGCATGCAACCACGGCCTGCCAATGATGATGTTGTACGGTGATGGAGTATCAATCACAATGAACTCAGTCTTGATCATCTTTGTGCCTGCTTGTACGTCCAAGGTTGTGGCACCAAGGGGCCACGTCGGCGTTCCGTTGAAGCCGACCATCGGGCCGTCCGACTGCTCCAGGTCATCAGAGTGAAGGCCCAGCTCCTTGTAACATCTAACGTACATGATGTTGCACGAGCTGCCTTGATCTATTAGGATGCGTTTTACTTGGCACTCCCCAACCTGGAGGGATACTACCAAGGCATCATTATGTGGATGCTGGACCATCTCTAGGTCGGCCTCGGTGAAGGTTATCATCGGACCTTGGCAATCTTCTGGCCGAGGTCTTTTCAGTCCGACCTGGTTCACATACTGCAGATGTTTTACTCGTTAGGTTTCTCCCCGAACGTCATTTTCATTCACCTTGGAATGAATCACATTTACTACCCGAGGTCTGTCCGCCCGGGGTTGCGGCGGTGGCGGGGCTGCTTCAGCCTGAGGTAGTCTTTCCTGTTCTTCTCTTGTTCTGGTTTCATCAACAAGGTCCCTTAAGTGGCCCTGCCTTACCAGATCTTCCAAGTGTGCTTTGAGGGCTCTGCAACCTTGCGTTGTATGTCCGTTTTCATTGTGATACGAACAATGTCTGTCCGCGTTTCGTCCCATAAACTCCCCGGGTTGCTTTGCTGGGGTTCTGAAATAGGGCTGCTCCGAATTTTTCCCAAGACCTTTTGAATTGGAATTCGGAACACAGTTGTCACTGCTTGTTTGGCCCTCAGCTCTACCTCTGCCTTGCTGAATCCGTTGTTACTTCGGCTTCGCTTCGGCGAGCCGTTCCCTTGCTCCTGTTTGACCTGCTTTGATGCCGATGTATCTTCCTCGGCTCTGGCGTACTTTTCGATCCTTGCCATGAGTTCCTCCATGTTCTTTGGCAATGTTTTCGCCAAAGATTTCCGAAGTGAACAATCTTCTTTTAGGCCGTTCTTGAAAGACACGACCGCTACCTCCTGGTTGCATTCGGGTATTCGGTTGAACACCTCGTAATATCTCTTTGCATAGGCCCTAAGGCCTTCATCCTTGCTGATCTTCAAAGCCATTAGTGCATCCACCCTCAATGGCTGTAGCTTGTTTGTCACGAACCTGGTCACAAACATCTCGGCCAAGCCTTCCCAAGTCTTCACGCTTCCCTTTGGTAACTTGTGGAACCAATCCGATGCAATTTCCCCAAAGGACGATGGGAATACTTTGCAGAGCAAAGGCTCATTTCCACTGTATAACGCCATTGAGTTTAAAAATAATCCAACATGGAAGTTAGGATCTGACTTACCGTCATAGATTTGAAACCTCGGCATGCTGAACCTTTTTGGAGCTTCAAATTTGTCCAGCTCTCCCGAGAATGGCGTCCTCGGCTTGACGAGTGAGGTGACCTCGGCTTCAGCATTCTGTTCCCTTCTCTTGAGGTAATTCCGCAAATCTTCTTTGCTCCTCCCCGGAAGCTCGGCTATCTGTCGATCTGAGTCCCTTTGGCATACTGCTCTCGGCCTCGTCTTGTGCCCGTTTTGATCTTTCTCCATTGGTTGTGTCGAAGCAGAGAGCCCGCTTTTGTACATGCCGATGTTCTCTGGTTTCATGATCCTTTGTATGGCACGTTCTCTGGGACTTTTCTTGTCTGGATTCCCCTCGTCCGACCTCCTCGGAGGGCGGTTGAGAATGCCTCTTGCTCCTGGAATGTTGGGGTTGGGATGCTTCAGGAATTATCTTTCTTCCTCCATTCTGATTTTTAACTGTTGGGATCGGCGTATCCTGCAGTGGGTATGGTGGTTGCATGACAATATTTTGCATCATGAAGTTGACGACCGACTGCAGGTCGGCCAACTTGTTTGCTAGGTCCTTGACTTCTTCATCCCTTCGTATGCACCGTTCCCTCCATACTTGGAGGTTATCCTCCTTGTAGTATCTGTCCTCCTGGATGGCGTCTTTCCCTTCGTGCCCCTGGCCGCGGGCTTTGTTGTTGTGGTTGTCTCTTTCAACATCAAGGTCAATAGACCTGTCACTCCCAGCAGGAGTGTTGCCCCCGACCTTCTCGTTTTGTGCGTTACTGGCCATCTATTCGTCTTTCGTTCCCACAGACGGCGCCAAATTGTGTGGGTGATTTTCTGATCACACTGCCTATCTTAGTGATTCAGCGGTAAAAGCACAGGCAGAATAGATGGCACAGATAATAACACGAAGACACAAAGGATTTAACGTGGTTCGGCAATAATTGCCTACGTCCACGGGAGGCCGAGGTAATTCACTATTGAATGAATGGTAAAGATTACAATTAACTCTCTGTAATTCTCTCACTCTCTAAGGAGGTAATTGTAAGTATTACAATTAGCTTGTAGTTGTATATGCTCTTGCTCAGGATGGTCTCTCCCATTCTTCTTCTCCACCTCTCCATATATACCGGAGAAATTTATGGAGAGGCCGCCAGCTTTTGAGCTGGCTGCCAGCCCACTGTTATGCTTTTGGCAGTTTTCCAGGCAAAAGTTCTTCATAGCTTCACATGGCCTCTAGTGGCCTTATGGCCAACTCACATGGCCTCAAGGCCAGGTAGTTGGTGAAGTGCTGGCCTCATAGCTGTACATCCACCAAACCAAGATAATATTCTATATTAGCAGGTATGGTCGATCTCACAGTAACCTCGGCTTAATTCTTCTGAGAGTAGCTCGGCCTTTGGAAGTAAAGCCGAGGTATGATAAAGAAGAGGCCTTTACCCCGGATTAAGATATCCTCGGCAAACCTTAGATTACTTCAGCAAGAACTTACCATGATACGTGGAACCTCGGCCGAGACGTCGACGTCATCTTGCCACGTGTTGATACACAAAAATACAACCCCACAACTGCCCCCTAAGTTCTATTACCTCGGCATACTGAGGTGATGGAACTTAAACTGAACTTTCTTTCACGTACATCGGCTTAAAACTTTCTTGCCGAGGTCATTCAGGCTCAAAGTTGGCCTTAGGCCCTTAGTTCAGGGTTTCTAGCTATGTCATACTTTTGGGTCAGGAGGGAGAAAAGAATCACCCTATATCAGCATGCCTTTCCACCCTGTGTGACTGCATCTGATGTGTGAAGTTTTTCATGTTTTGTCTTAAACCAGGGTTCTCTCCATGCTTCATTGGTCGAAGCAGTTCGGCCTCACACCTTCCTTCGAACCAGTCCATATTGCAAGAAAATTTTCTCGCGCAACCTCTTGAAGAAGTGATTTTGTTCTGCCTGTGGCGAGAAAGTGTTGTTGTTTTCCCAGAAGTACTGCCATGTTCACTAATAATAACTACCCTTATCTTTCTTAGGGCTACCAGTTGTAGATTATCTAACTGTCAGAATTTTGTGCTGCTCTCTACCAAGAGTGAGTGTAAAAAAAAAGAGAGCAAGTTTTGCTACCCATCTTGTTGAATTATGGATATGAGTTGTAATATTTTGTTGTCTTGTTGATCTAATACTCTGAATGCACCAGATTGCAAAGGATTGCGATGAATTTTTGCTTCCGCTTGTCTAAATGCAATGCAATGCACTGCCTGGATTTTTTATAGACTATTTTACTTTTATTTGCTGAAGGTTTGAGATAAATACTGCTGATGAGTTACTTGTGATTACTGTTTAGTATGCCATTTGGAATTGTATAAATGATAAGCAGGATGAAAACAATTTTTGATGATATGGAACCTCCTACATATGGGTACTTCAAAATTCTAGGAACATGCAAATATGCAAGCAAGCTATTTTTGCCCGAATATATTGAACTTTTCTATTCTGTAGCACTAGCTGCTTAAATTTTGTACAAACCCCCCATCTTCTCTTGTGTATGGCATATTTGAGTATTTGACCTCGACACTTGTCTTGTTTGGTACAATTTATATTTATGGATGCTTTTATTATTTTTCGTTCTATTTTTCGGAGTTTGTACTAAATATTTAGCACAGCCTTTGTTTACATTTTAGACACTAGGGCCATAAGTCTAAATTCAAAAATTTTGGGTCCCAAATTTTATTCATTTTTGTCTATATGAAGAACAATAATTTGAATTATTTTTATGTCTGTTCGTCCACTTGTCTGTTCATGGTTGCAACTGGTCATTGGCAACTTTTTCAACATGAGCAAAATTTTGGCAATTTTCCCGTGCGGGCGGTGGTAGTGGAGGATAGAAAAGTACAAAGGATAAAAATGAAAGTAGGTAAATAAATTAAAACAATGTTTTATACTTTTCACCATCATATATTTGATAAGCTATATGTTTAAAATCAAAACAAATCATTAATGATAAAATTCAAATATTTAAAAAAGAAAGTCAATTATAATAATATAATAAATATCACATTAATAAATAAAAATAATTAATGAAAGTTATTAATTTAGGAAAAATTTCAATTTAATTTAAAATTTAAAAATTGATTACAAATAAGTGATAAATTTTACAATTATTAATTATTAAAATCACAATCTTTTTCATGAGCGTGTAATAATTTTTTCAGAAGTACGTGCTGTAATTTTCCCATTAATTTATGGCTTTGGATCCTCTCTCCTAATCCCAAATATCTGTTTTGATTATGGATGGGTAATTTCAATTCAAATATTTAGGGTTTACTATCAAAAGCTTTGAGATTAAATTTACAATTTTTTTATGGATGGGTAATTTATACTTCTTAAATAAATGGTATCCAGATTTTTGCAAATTGCATGCCTCATGGTTGGAATGTGAAAAGAGTTCTGAGATAACAACAAATCAACTTGACTAATACTTTGTTCACAACCTGTTTACAAATTTCTTAATCAAAAGAAAAATTCTAATCTTCGAAAAAAAAAAGGAGTAACTTAAATAATATTCACCCTTAGGCCAAGTTTGGCATAACCTAAATAATACAAAAAGTTAAAAAGTCACTATCCTATTTAAGTCACATCATCTTATTTAAATCACATCACCTCTCTAACACATCACATTAAACCCAACCCAAACCCAACCCATATAAGTCAATAAGTCAAAAAGTGCACTTTTTTAGAACATCCTAAACCAACCCTAAATTACAAATACACATGCTCCACCAAACCATATCTCTGCCACTGAAGGCTTAGTACCCAATATATAAGTTATCACTCTTTGCGTCTAGTTTAACAAATTTGCAGTACATCATTTGATGAAATTTGTGATGTTATTTGTAATAGAAAAGTGAATCAAGCTTGTCATGGACTCTTCCTAACATGTTAATCGCTTTACATCATAAACCACCGCCTCCTTCCCCGCCAACCACAACCTTTCTCCCTATTCACCAAATCTCAAATCACCATCAAACCTAGAATCACCGCCACAAGCTCACCACCACCAACATCAAATTCGAACCATTTTGGTAATTTATACATAATTATTCAATGGAAAATAACACCGCAACATTGCCTTTTCAAATCAATATAAAAGAATCCAACATTTTTTGGTGCTACAAGGTTTATATTCAAGAAAAATAAAAAATAAAAATAAAACAAAACAAAACAAGATAAATAAGATGGCAATAAAGAGAGAAGCACACCATGAGTGTGTGGTTCGGCAAGTACCATACACACACTGCACAAAAATCCCCAAGGCTACATCTCTCATTTTATTGATTTCACTCTTCAATATTTATTTTTACAATAAAACTCCCTATATAAAAAGTATATTGTATTAGGTAATAGAGAAGATTGGGTTTTATCTAATATCTAACATATCCATACTAAACAAAATAGCTTTGCACTATCAGTGCACAAGTTTATGAGGCTCAAGTTTTGCTAAGCGCACAAAATTAGTGCACGGAAAAATATGCAGAATAGAAAGCGATCAATTCTGTGCATTTTTATGTGCAGTAATTCTGTGCACACAGTTGAGGCTCTACGGAATATTTAGTGTGGATAGCAATTGAGAAACAATGTGCATGGTTGGCCTAGATTGTGGATTGACATGCAAACATGCAATTGCCAATTTTACACTACGCATCACTACCTCCTCAACTTGAGGGGAGGGAGGTGAAAGGCGTTGGTCCAACACATTCTTTAGCTGTATGTTCTCAACAGTTGGGGTCAACAAGGAGGTGATGAAGTCTCTCGGATGCTTTCCTTTGATCACTTCCAGTGCCAACACACCAAAGCTATAAACATCACACTTTTCAGTTACCTTCATTGTGTAAGCAAGCTTTGCAAAAAAAGAGAGACATGATCATGCACTTGTTTTGTTACACTTCAAATTCTATGTCAATTTAGTAGAGCATAAAACTATGTTTACCTGGTGCAACATATCCGTATGTGCCTGCAAATGTACTCCAGTTAGAGGAATCTAGCTTCAAAAGCTTGGCAGTGCCAAAGTCCGAAATAAGAGCCTCGTACTCCTCATCAATCAAAACATTGTTGCTGGAAATGTCTCGGTGAACAATGGGCGGTGTGCAGTCATGGTGCATGTATGACAAAGCACTGGCCACACCGTTAATAATATTCACCCTCTTTGGCCAATCTATTTTTTTAGCTTCTTCATCTTTGTTGAAAATTGTAGCCAAACTACCTCTTTCGAGGTACTCATAAACTAGAAAAGAGTATCGAGCATGCGAACAAAACCCAAAAAGCTTCACTATGTTTCGATGCTTAATTTTTATCAATGCCCTTACCTCGTTTAAGAAATCTTTCCTATCAGCCCTCTCGGATAACGGATTAAGTTTCTTCACAGCTACTATATTAGCCGATGGTAACTTCGCTTTGTGGACAGTTCCGTATCCTCCTTTTCCAATGCAATATGTGGCATCGAAATCCTTGGTAGCTTTTACAATGTCATTGTACATTGCTCTTCCATCGAGTATTGATATTGATAACAAATCTTCATTTGGGTTTTGGGTGTCACTCTTTTCAACTTGTGACTTTCTCTTTCTTGAATCGAAGACGATGAAAAGTCCGATGAATGCACCTAACAATAAGACTGCTCCACCAAAAGGGAGCACGATTATAAGAACAAGTGTCCCCTTTTCTAGAGTGTGTTTGTGCATTGCAGAAGGAATTTTGCAAGGCTGCAAGCCTTTGACATTTCCACACAGACCTTTGTTCCTTTGCAGTGCTTCTATTGATGCATTCATGAAGGCGTTGCTCATGGGAATAGGACCTTGCAACTGATTGTACGATATATCAACATACGCCAAGCCACGCATACCTTCAAAACTCTTTGGAATGAGACCAGAGAGTTTATTGTGGGAGAGGTTCAACTTCTCCAAGCTCTACAAATTTGTGATTTCTAATGGTATTTCCCCTATGAGAATGTTACTACTTAGATCCATCTCGGTTAGTTGAAATAACTTACCAATCTGTAATGGAATTTTCTAGTTAAACATGTTGTTGCTCAGGTTCAAGTAAAACAGATTTCGATAATTCTCCAAAATACCTGGTATTGGCCCACTAAATTTGTTTGTGGATAGATCAAGTTTCAACAACTTAGTTAGTGATCTGAGTTCTTGAGGTATCCAACCTGAAAGCTGATTATCAGCCAAAATCAACCACTCTAAAGAAGTCAACTTTCCAAATTCCTTTGGGGTCTCCCCAACTAAACGATTTGAAGATAAATCAAGTCGTTCTAGGCGTGTTGACTTTCCAAACCCTAGTGGAATGCTACTAGTGATGTTATTTCTTGCTATTTTTAGGAGTGTCAAATTTGGAAATATTCCCCAATTTTTTTTGCCATAAAAATTATTGTTACTCAGATCTAGGTAGACCAAGTTTGGATTAGTGCCAAAATCTTCAAATATATTTCCACTGAGTTGGTTTCCCTCAAAGCAGGCTGTGGCTAAGCTTGAGTAGTTTCTCAGACTTTTAGGGATTGTACCTGTGAGCTGATTATGGTGCACCGTGAAGTATTAAAGTTTACCACCTTGGCAAAGCTCTGGGAGATTCCCAGAAAATTGATTTTCATCCATTACTAGCTGAACCAATTTTTTCAAATTGCCAAATTCTTGTGGAATGCGGTTGGATAGTCGGTTGGAACGGAGGTTTAGAATTTCTAAATTGGTCAAATCACCTAAAGAAGCTGGAATAGGACCACTAAGTTGATTTGAACTCAATTCCCGATAAATGAGGGACTTCAAGTTCCCTAATTCCTTAGGAATTGGACCAGAGAGTTGATTATTCCAAAGGTCTAGTCTGGCTAGAGAGCTCAAATCACCTAAAGATGTTGGGATTGAGCCCGTAAGATTGTTGGTATGAAAGGCTAGGCTCTTTAGTGATTTCAATTGTCCTATCTCTTGGGGAATGGAACCGGATAGGGAATTGTTGAACAAGTGCAACATAGTTAGGTTATTTAAGTTTTCCAATGTGGAAGGAATAGGACCTGTGAGATTGTTGCCATCCATGTAGAGCTCAACAAGACTGACTAGGTTTCTCATTTCGGGAGGAATGGAACCAGAAAGATCATTTTCATGGAGATATAGACGAGTCAAGTTTCTCAAATTTGTTAAAGAAGTAGGAATGGGACCGGAAAGACTGTTGGTGTACAAAGCAAGCTCAATTAGAGACTTTAACTGGTCTATCTCTTGAGGAATTGAGCCATTCAACTGATTATCGAACAAGTGGAGAGTTTCAAGATTTCTTAGCAGGCCGATTTCTAGTGGGATGATTCCTGAGAACTGGTTGGTGGACAAATCAAGATAGATGAGTTTGGAGAGGGAACCAATTAGAGATGGGATGACACCAAAGAATTTATTGATGCTGAGCTCGATATATGCAAGATTGGGAAACAATGAAAATGAAAAGTTGTCGAGCGTACCATTTACACTTGAACTTGTGAGGTTCAATCTAATGACGCTTCCATCAAGGTTGCAAGAAACTCCAAACCAATTGCAGGGACTTGCATTTGTTGAGCCATTATCATGGGGTGGAAGGACCCATGAAGTTAGCAGGGAATTGTTTGCACTTTGCAGGCTGGTTTTCCATGTGAGGAGAGCACTAGCTTCTTCAGCAGAAGCAGAAGCAACTTTAATGGTTGAAGAAAAGGGTGTAACAAACAAGACTAAGGAAAAAATGCAGAGTAGTTTCTCTAAAGGTCCCATTGCTTCTTCCCCCCCCCCGGTGGATAACTAATGGGTGTTTCAAGGCTCTAATTTATACACAAATTTTCCAATGGTACCCGTATTGTTTATCCTATATAGACTTTGAACTTCGTAGACTTTGAACTTGGAAGTCTTTGTAATTGGGTCCCATATATGTAATTTTCTCAAAGGTAAAATGATGGTTGACTTGAGTCCATTACAGGCTGAGGTTGTGTCTTAATTAGTGAAGAAAAACTAATGGGGAAATAACAGTGTAGTGTATCAATCAAAAAAAAAAAAAAAATTTACAAATCAATGTAAAACTTTATACACTTTAATAATTAAAATATTATATTTTTCTATGATTTTGTAATTTTTTTTGACTGTTACCACTGTACTATTATTTCCCCAAAACGATTCCCCTTATCTTCGATCTTTAGCTTTAGGGAAGTTCTTGGAAAGAACCTAGCTACATGAATGTTGAACTGACCTAATATTATACTGAAAAATAGAAGAAAAAGAGCTTGTGTGGAAATCAAGAAATAAATTACTTAGGCACTTTTTTTTTTGCACTATTGAGTTATAATTTATGTACTTATCTTGAGCCGGTTCTAGGGAAACTAATTGAATCCAAATTTTCTAATTTATTCTCGATCTCTGTCATTGCAATTGCAATTAGTTTATCCCCTTAATAAATTTCCATTTGACTGATCGATTAATAGTAAGTTGAAAACTGGGTTGGTAAAAATCTATACTACAAAATTAATCCAAAATCGAATAATTTAAATGTGAAATTAGTATAATAAAAGGATAGAAGTTAAATTAATGTTTGAGTGATAATTTGGAGACTAAAATTTCCTCTCAATTTTTTGTCATCGTTGTGGTTGGGTTATTGGTTAGATAAGTGTGTGATCTCACATTTTTTACTGTTTTCTGCAGATTTCGTCTTAGTGCTGCAACTTAACCGAATTAACATAAAAAAAATTCAGCTTGGGGGTCTGCTCAAATTCAGCTTGAAGTATAGAAGGATTTACTTGAATTAACATAAAAAATTTAACTTGAGTTGTCCTAAACCAATACAGTACACTTTCTGGAAAAAAGAAAAAAAAATTGCAAATAGGGACCATATAAAAAAATTAATTTGAGTTGTACACACCAAACATTAGAATTAATTACATTGCAATATGATTAAATCTAACTGTATAAAAATAATCGGTATTTTATAGATATATTTTATGTTTATTATATGTAATTATATATTTTAACAATAGAATTTAGATTGATTAGAGTCCCTAACCTCTAAAATTTTAAGGGTTAAACTCTAGTTGCTCAAGTTGGCGCCCTCCCTATTTCTATTTGGTGATAATACCCTTGAAATCTGGCTCTAATTAGGGGTGTAATTTGAGCAAACTCAACAGTCCAAAATCATTTAAGGGTTCAAGCAATATATATTTTAATTTGATGCAGACTTGGACAGAAACTTGAGCGAGAAACTTGAGCGAGACATGAGTAGAGACACCGGGCAATCCAACCAACCACCCAGATCAGCTGCCGCCTCCTCTTTTTCCCATCACCAAAACCTTTAGGCTGTGTTTGAATCATGAATTTTGACATAGATTTGGAAAGGAAAAGAGAAAGAGAAAATGTTGGTGAAATGTAGTTACATTTCATTTAAATTTGACTTACTTTTTGGCTTTTCTTTTTTAAATTCCTATCCAAATTCATGATCCAAATACAACCTCAATCGTGTAACTAATGAAACCATGAATAAGTGCTACAATTTTTTCTTCCCATTTCCGTTAAGATCCACCATTGATTTCAAACATATTTTCAAAGAAAGAAATGGACAATATTTGTTCAAATCAAGCGATTTTGTTCGAATTTTATGTTGAATTATTGTTCTAACTTTTGTGGGGATCCCGTATCAATCTATCGATCGATCTTGGTCGATCTATCTGTGCGAGGGAGCTGCTGTGGGTGTGTGGGGGAAAAGAATGTATAATTGCTGGAAGTTGGGGGGCTGATAGCAGTGGCGGGTGGTCATGGTGGAAAAGGAGATGTGGGGACTGTTTGTTACAGTTTGTGAGGAGTGATTATAGTTTATTTTGATTTGAAAGTTTGTGTCAGACTGTTTGGTGCAGCTTCTACTTATAGTTTATTAGGCAGAAATAACTTAAATAAACTAAAAAAAATTGATTATTTAAAAACTGGGATAAAATTGCTTTTAACTTTTACTTTTTGATTATCAATTTTTCACTTAAAAAAAATTCCACCAAACAGGCCATGTGGCCTGGGATGGGAATAAAGGAGGGTTGTTCCAGGTGGTTAGTTGATAATGATATTTTGGACATGGTGTGAGACGTTTAAAATTAAGATTTGTTTTTTAAAATAAAAAAAATAAAGGACAAATGACAGTATGCCATCCATAAATATTTAAAAAAAAAAAAAATTTGTTAAATGACTTAACGGAAATGGATAGATGGTTGAAATTATTACTCATAAAATTTAAAGTGTAGGGTTTGATATGAAAAAAATTAAAATCTTAGTTTGATTTGTTACAATTTAAACAAGGTCGGATTGCAAATTAAACATGAGCGAGCTTGGAAAACACTCACAACAATTCGATTTTTAAACAAGTTTGAACTACAAATTAAGCATGAGTGAGTTTGGATAACCCTCAACATAATTCGAGCTTAATTTAGATAAACTCTCAATCTGATCAAACCCATCTTAATTGCACACTTAGGCCATGTTTTATTTGGGCTTTGGAGAGAGGAATTAGATTAGTAATTCGTGAGTCCCACTTAGATCATGTTTGTTTGTAGTAAAACGACATGAGATTGCTAATAGTAACTATAGAGGACTATCAATTTCCTTTCATAGTGAGATTAGTAGTCCTATATGAGAGTTGAGATTACTAGTCCAATCTCATAAATTGGTGGCTAAATGACTATTTTGTCACTCATTTTATAAAATTAACAAAATTATTTTGTAAGCAATAAGGGTTTTACGTAATTTAATTATAAATTTAATTTCAATTAATTAATATCACCACAATAGAACATAAATAAATATATTTTATCTTATATTTTTAATATAATATCGCTATATTATTAATTTCATTATACTCATAATTTTATCTAACTTTAATCCGTCAAACAAGCACTAACTCGGGCGTGTTAAACATGGGCATTGGTCTTTTAAATATCTGGGGTCAATAAAGAAAAAATAATATTATATGCATTAATTATTGTATTAATTAGTGTATCAATTGATGATGTGATATAATTTAAGATGTTTTTAATATTTGTAATTTGTATAATGAGTGAGGTTAATAATAATATCATAACTAGTGTTGGTACACTAATTAGTACACTAATTGATGTATGTAACACTACCGATAAAGAAATGGTTTCATCTTTCTTAGGCCCGTTTGTTTTCAGAGATAAAATGGAGGGGATTGATAGTGAGGGATTAATAGTGAGGGGATTAATAGTGAGGAATTGTTAAATTATTTTTATATAAAATAATAAAACAAATAAAAAAATATAAAAAATTAAACATTATATTTAAAAAAAAATTCCCACTATATAAAAAATAAAAAAAAATAAAAAAATTTCTAGTCCCCTCACTATTTTTCTAATACCATCTCTACCTCCTCCTTACCAATCCGCCTTCCAAGGAGACTACTAATACCAAGGGATTAATAGTCCCTTCTCCATCTCTCAAAACAAATACCCCATTAATAATACCAAGGGATTAGTAATTCCAATCCCCTCCCTATAACCCCAAACAAACGAGATCTGCGTTAGTGACACGTCTTCGATTATTGTTGATGTGGTGTTTGGGAAGAGACTTTTTTTTTGGTCTTTTGAACTAAAATAATACTAAAAGATAAAATATATTAAAATAGTTAATAAGATAAAATGTCACATTAATTTTATAATTATTTTATTTTTTTATCTCATAGACATTACATTTAACTATAAAAAAAATTTAATATTCTTTCTAAACACAATTATTTTAACCATATTAAAATAACTAACTATTAAAATAACTTACTAAAATAATCAACTTCTTAAACGGGTTATAGTCTTAAGTCCCAAGTCAGTAATAGTGATAGTCTAACTCCCAGGCACCGGTCAGTAATTTTTTACATTAATGCCTATGTGAGACTTGGAAAAGTTTCATTTGGCCAACTCACAGAGTCTCTCTCTGCAAATAAATTATGTACCTGTGGAAAGAAATAATTATTCACATTTTGAAATTAAGCAAAGTGTTGTAGTTTTTAATAATAAATTGGTTGAAAACTCCACATGAAGGAGTTACCAATAAAAATTACCAATAATTCTTAGTATTATTAAGATTTAATTATAAGTTTATGAAAAATATTAAAAATAATCTTTAAGATTGTTGTTAATGTTGAAAAATATATATTGACATAATTTTTTTTATAGGTGATATACATTGAAAGACTTTACAAAATAAACGATTTAAATTTTTAAAATGGCATGTTTGATTGGGTGGATTAGACCATGGGATTGAGATTATTAATCCGTGGACTTAATTATCCTATGTTTGTTTTAACATTTTGATTTAGGATTATTAATCCAATGGATAATTAATCCAACAAATTTGTAAGATTATTAGTAATAGGATAAAGATGGAATTATTAATCCAATGGATATTAATCCAATTAAATAATAAATACCATACTAATTTAATAAAATTATTAATATTTTACTATTAGTCTTATCGATCAAACATGAATCAACCAGACAATAGTCCTAAAGATTCTTACTAGTGGCGCTAGCAGTGGCGGTGGGTAGTGATTAATATTAGTGTGTAAAGTAGAGAAAGTACAAGAGTAAAAAGGGGAAAAAATTACTATTTAGTGATAATTTTAAAAATTTATTACACATCCATGGAAAAATTTATAGTTTTAATTATTAATATTTATAAAATTTATCATTTTTTTTGTAATAAGTTTTTAAAATCTAACTGAAATTCTCCCCCCCCCAAAAAGGGGTGAATTACACTAATAGTCCCTATAGTTTAGGACTTGTGTCACTTTGGTCTCTGACTTTTCAATTGTGACACATTTGACCATGAATTTTAAATCTTGTTCCAAATAAGGACAATTGAAAATATTATTAGATTTTTCAAGGGTAAAATCGTCAATTTGATAAAATATAAACTAATTTGACAAAAATAAATGTCAAATAAATATTTTTGGATTTTTAAAAATTATTTCTACTCACTAAAAATAAAATTATGTAAAATTGATAAATCTTTTAAACATTTATTTTTTTTTACCAAATTAATTTTTATTATGTGTTTGGATGATGATCATCTAAAATTAATTTTAAAAAATTAATCATGTAATTTTTATTAATTTTTATCAATTTTACATAATTTTATCATTGGTGGATAAAAATAATTTTTAAAAAATTAAAAATATTTTTTTAACATTTATTTTTGTCAAATTAGTTTATATTTTATTGAATTGACGATTTTGCCCTTGAAATTAAACAATGGTAACTTCAATTGTCCTTATTTGGAACAAGATTCAAAATTTAGGATCAAATGTGTCATAATTGAAAAGTCAGGGACTAAAGTGACACAAGCCCCAAACTATAAGGACTATTTGTGTAATTTGCCAAAAAAAAAATTGTCCTCTAAAACTATAATGTACACTTTTCACCAAATATATTTCATTTTATAGATGGAGGCTTGAATCATTCATTATGTCGAAGTTTTTATCTCATTTTGAGATCTTGTGATATCATTTTACCAAATTGATCCGATTTTTTTTTATCGATTTTACAATAATTTTTTTTTCAATTAAAAAATATATATAGGTTATAAAACCCATAGTTTATGGCTATCCAATTAGTGTGGACAGGTCATTAATTCTATACACGGCTTTCGTGGTACACGATCACATGGGAAATATTCTTCAGGGTCGATCTCTCGTACCTCTTTAATCCTCTAAACCCTCTTCCATGTCCAAATTCCAAAATTCCAACTCTCATTCTATTAAACTAAAAAACTTTGACAATCAAAATGAAGCAACAATCAAAATGAAGTAAAACAAAATAATTGCCCAAGTGGGGTTTTCAGGTAGGAGAGAATTTGACAGTGAAAGGAGGGAAGGGAGATGAAGTAGACCCGATTTCCAAACACAAAATATATAATACAGTATTATAGTTGAAGCAAAAATTAATTGTCTTTTGAACCATTGATAAATGAATCTTCTGACTAGCAAAGCCTTGGAGAATATTAAATAAGGATATGATTGTGTACGGGGGCAAAATATTCTTTGCTCTCCGTACGCCTTGAACGTCAAGTTTCTGGTAACGGCGTCTATCTCTGCAACACAAAAATGGTGAGCTGCCCGGCGGTGGTGTGCCGGAAAGACCCTCCGACGATCAAGTCAGATTTCGGGGAGAAGACAACGTGGAAAGAGTGTTTGTGAGAGTGAGTTCGCATACCTGTAGCCTTCGTCTCTTCCCCTATTTCTAGGCTGGCCATGCAGTCTCAAGATTGTGCGCGCACTACCTCTGTTGTCCTTCCCTGGACAGGTGGCAGTGCGCGCCTCTCATCACCTTACGCGTGTAAAGGTTTTGTCCTTCCACCAGTACACACAGAACTGTCTAACGGTATTGAGGCGTTCGTGGAGCAGATGTCCTCTCCCTCACGCTATTGGCCCAGGTGGTATCATTAACCGGGGTACCATGACCGGCCTATAACTTGTGGAGGATTGCCACTACATGCACACAACCGAGCTACATATCGCCGACCTGTCCCTTTGGAACAACTGCAAGCCAGACCACTCCGCCCGAGCTACTCTAGCCCGGCTCATCAGAACCAACCGGTTGCGAGGCATGCCGGCCCCCAACCATTTCATCTGAATTCTCGGTCACACGAGCTGTCCATCTCGGCTGGCCGGTCAGAGGCTTAACGGCCTCGCTGTAATCTCGGCTCAGCCCGGGTCGTCCTATAGCTCGGTCACCGCTCGCTATTCCTAATTCTGCCCGGAACACGACTTGGCTAGGGCATGTTCGCACTTGCTCGGTCAGTGTCAATGACCGTGCAAGTCAATTGCGTCAACAGGGTTAGCTCGGCGTCGTGCATTTTGTTAAACTGGACGTCGCCTTAGCTCGACCGTACTGTCAATCAAATCTCCCCTCTCAGATTGATTTTAGGGCAGCATAATACGATTGATGTTGTGTTTACAATGACTGCCATGTTGATGGCCAACTCCTTCAACATGCCGATCGTCGTCGATGAGTCTGTGGGTGCCCTCATTCATTTTTTGGGTAGGTAAGGGTGACCTCCTTCTTGTTAAACCTTTACGCTGTGTTTGATTGAGAGATTTGAGAAAGAATTTAGAAATGAAAACAAAAAGGGAAAATATAAGTATATTTTATTTATATTTTAATGTGAGCCCCAAAATAATCCCTCACATGGACTGTTGTTGAGATTCAACGAAGATAGTCCCATGAACCTGCAAGAGATAAATATGGTTGATGCCACCCAACCGGGGTTACCGGCCGGGGACACTCCGATGATGAAGTTAGAATTCATGAATGAACAATATAGATCAAGAATTGTAAAGTGTGTTGTGTGTGAAGTGCAGGAGAAAAGACATATCTCTTGTGTATGGGGTCTCCTCCTTTTATAGGGGATAGATGATATTTGTTTAGGATATTTTACCCCTATAACTAGGATATTTTTCTGGCTCCCACAATAGCCCCAAAACTTTCGCTTTCTTTAACACAAGAAGTGGAAGTTTTTTTTTTTTGTTCTGAGTTCGTGGCATAAATAGATGCTAGATCTTTGATGGATAATGCGTAGTTGATGTAGGTCTCACTCATGGACCACATTGCCAAGCGATGTGGCTTGAATAAATATTAAATCCCCTAGAATATATGTATGTATGGGAAAGAAGTGAGTTAAATCCCAGTGAGTAATACTATCTCTATAATGATGGGACACGGTATTATAACTCCTAGGCAAGAGTGTAGGCCGTAGTATTATAACCCCCAGGCGTGGGTGTAGGTCGCGGTATTCTAACCCTTGGGTATGGGTGTAGGTTGCGGTATTCTAATCCTCCAACGTGGGTGTAGGCTGCGGTATTCTAACCCCTGGGGGTGGGTGTAGGCCGCGGTATTCTAACCCCCGGGCATGGGTGCAGGCCTCGGTATTCTAACCCCTGGGCTTGGATGTAGGCCGTAGTATTCTAACCCCCGGGCGTGGGTGTAGGCCGCAATATTCTAACCCCTGGGCATGGGTGTAGGCCTTTGCTGATGGTGCTTCGTGCCGAATGCGAAGATTATGCTGTATTCGGAGACTTTTACTGATTTTAAGTGGCGATCAAATGCTAATATTGCAAGGATTTTGAATAATGCATGTCATGTGAATGATGGCCTATACCAAATGAGGTAGACTTGTTAATCACAAATAAGTGGAAATTGAAAAAAGATGATAAGATGGAAGAGCATTAAAAAGTAGCATTGCTTCCGCTTGTAAGGAATTGCTAAGTAGATTTTGGGCCAACTATTTAATTGCCAAGTAGATTTTAGGCCAACATTGCCGAGGAGTAAGCCGAGGTCAAATGGTTGGCGCAGATTCCATGCCCTATAGCTTGTGAATGAAAGTTGTTATTCAGAAGGAATTCAAAATAAAATTGCTGAATGATGCGGGTTGTTATATTGGCAGGAAGATGCCAAAATTGTTGAATTCGGCATTGATCAAACTCTAGGTTGGGCGGCAAAGGGATTGTTTGAGTTGCGACGGAGATGAGGCAAAAAATTAACAAATTTTGGGTATGGAATTGGAAAAATCAGACTGTATGGATGTGGTCAAAAGGCTCCAAATAGTTGGAAACGACTATTCACTCATTGTAATCAGACGCATGATGGCATCGTTGTAGCCAAAATGAATCGGAGGGCTCAGATGAACAGGTTGTAATTCAATGACGAAGCACATGATAATTTCTTATGTTTGTCATTGCTAACTCTGGTAATCTTCTTCGGCAAAAATGGATGACTTTCTGAGCAAACTTTGACCGGCTTGTACGGCTGCGTTTGAGCTCTGATTTTGACGCAGTTTGTTGCGTTGGACTAGTCTCAATGAGTACTTCACATTGGTATAATCAAAACTTGATTTCGACAATGTTGAAAATTGCAGTTTGTTGAAAATATGGGCTGTTGCACAACTATTGGCAAGTGTCCGTTAATTTTTGGCTCCTCTGGTTAGTGGCTTTAGACTTCTTGAGTAGACGCGAATCCTTTGGTTTTGTTAGATGTGGATTTTGGCAAGCTGAGATGCTAGTTCTATGCCGATGTCAAGATTAGTGTCGAGGAATATTGTTGCCGAAGCTGAGATATTAGTGCCAAATATTGTTGCCGAGAAGTTAGTGCCAAATAAGTTGCTGATGCTAGATAAAATGCAGAGTTGATGATATTAATATGCTCTTGATAATATGTCGAATGATATGTCGAATTGCAGCGGTAATATACCGAATAAGTTGTGAATTGATAATATGCCGATTTGCAGAGTTGATAAGATGCCGAGTAAGTTGCTGAATAAGTCAAATAAGTTGTCGAAGCCGAGTTGATATCATGCAGAGTTAATATGCAGTTGATAATATGCAAATAAAAATTGCCGAATAAGCCAATAAGTTGCTGAAACTCCTTGTTGATAATATGCCGAATAAAAGTTTCCAAATAAGTTTGGCTTAGATTTTGGTTGCCAATAATGTGCCAAATAATGGTTGCTTCAAAATATGGACTTTCGTGCAGAGCTAGAGATATTTCTATGCCGAGCACGGAAATGATTGCCTAAACCAAATAATGTAGATCAAATAATGTAGATATATCAGCCAAAAAAGTGGAAAGTTGTAAAATTTATAAAAATGATGGCGCGCAAAAATATGCAAAGAACTGCCCACTGCCGAGTAGTATGTAATGTATTGCCCCAAAATTGGGGCTTGCTTGAAGCTGTGTGAAAATGAGCGGGAGTTTGTAATTCAAGTAAATTTTGTTGTAATGTTTGTACCAAGTTGGCCTAGTATGCATGTATACCAGAGGTGCCGAAATGATGATTGGTTGATATGCCCCAATTGGAAAGCAAAAAATTGATTAAGATGTCCCAATGGGCAATAAATGGCCAAGGTAACGAAATGAATGATTGGGGAAGACAGAGGATTATTTCCTAGCCCCAAGATCCTACTGTTGAAATTACATGCCGATCAAATATGATTTGACAGTTGATTTTGCATTTAATGTTCCTGATTGGCCGATATATTGATCTCAATATGCGACTTAGAATTTGCAAAATTGGATTCTAAAAATGGATTCTATGCGGCGAAAAACTAAAGGGTAGTCGCCCCCAAAGTTATTGGACCACCCGATTAACCCGAACACCCTAAGATGTAATGGCGCACCTTGCGCCGGGAAGCGCACAATAATTTTTTTTGTCATCTTCTTCATGCAACATATTGGGAAAAGCAGATTTTTTTTAGCTTCAAACTCCTAACTTTGAGCCTTTGTATCTCCCTCATTTTAAGTCCGATTTTCCTCATTTTTGCAGTGTTGAATTCATCTCTTAGCCTAGTGTTCAGTCCACTATTTAGATGCCTTATTACGCCTTTATTGGATGTTGTCGGACCTCCAAAAGTTGACCAAAAATAAGATTATTCTATCACTTTTTTTTTTCTTTTTTTTTTTAGTGGGTGTTATTTGGCTCTTGTCCTCGATTAAAGTGTGGTCGGTGGAAGGAAGGTGTTTAGAAAAAGGTTCTCTTGGTAGAATGTGCTTGGCAGAAGAGTGTGCTTGGTGAGGTTGTGTTCAAGTCGCACTTGGCGGTGAATAATTGGCAGCTCCTTGGTTTGTTGGATTGTTGAAACACTTGGTCACCATTTCGGCAATTTCCTTGGTTTAAAGAAACGAGGCATTGCAAACATTGATCTTTTGGCAACTCGACAACTCGGCAAGAGGAATTCGGCTATTTGCTATTTGCTGCATGTTTGATTGGCAACTCGGCAAGATGAATTCAGCTATTTGCTATTTGCTGCATGTTTGATTGGCAACTCGGCAATTCGGCAAGATGAATTCGGTTTTGCTGAGTTTGGCAATTTAGTTGTTCGGCTATTTGCGGCAGTTAAATGATCGTGCATGGGCTATTGAGCTCGAAGCTTGCGGAGCAAAGCTACCGAATACAAGAATGAATTACTGGAGGAGCCGAATAGCCTTGGTGTTCTATTTTTCTTGCCGGATAGCTTCCTAGAAAGAAGACATTGCCGTTGAAGCTTCAAAGCATGGTTATTGAATTCTAGAGAGTATAAACCCAATTGTAGAGCTGTAGTTGTCTTGCTTTCCACCCTTCTGTTTGTTTAATTAATATTGACAATCAACAATGATTTTCCAACAATTTGTGAGGACGTATGTACATTGTGCCAAGAAGCAACTCAAAAATAAGTTTTGTGAGACAATAAATAAATAAAGACCCAAGGGTGGGTTCAACCGAGCAAGAGAAAATCAAGATACAAAAGTAGATCCATAAATTGTGTTGTTTTAAAACTTTTCCATCAACGTTCACAATAAACAAATGTTTTGACAAAGTTTGTAAGTAGACACATGTGTATATACAATTCAAGAACCCATTTGAAAATAATTTTAAAAAAAAGTTTAGTGAGAAGCTAGATCACCATCACAGTGTTGTTGAAGTTGTACTTACTATAACATGTTTTCTATTTACTTTGTTGAACTCTCTCAGACGATTCTCACAGACGGCGTCAATTGTGAGTCCCAGAATAATTCCTCACATGGATTGTTGTTGAGATTCAACAAAGATAGTTCCATGAACCTGCAAGAGATAAATATGGTTGATGCCACCAAACCGGGATTACCGGCCGGGGACACTCCAATGATAAAGTTAGAATCCATGAATGAACAATATAGATCAAGAATTGTAAAGAGTGTTGTGTGTGAAGTGCAGGAGAAAAGGCATACCTCTTGTGTATGGTGTCTCCTCCTTTTATAGAGGATAGATGATATTTGTTTAGGATATTTTACCCCTATAACTAGGAAATTTTTTTGGCTCCCACATTTACCTACCTTTTTCTTTTCTCTTTCTATTTTTTTTTTTCAAAACTCCCAACCAAATACCGCGCTAAAAAATTGTTGCTCTATTTAGCGGGGAAGGTAAGTTCTAAATTGGCATTTGGGGCATCGTTATTTGGCAAATTTTGATTTTTTTATTTATTTATGGGATTGGACGTTTTTTGAATTGCCACATGTCCAATTGTCTATATGTAAAATATTTTAAAAATTAATTCTAAATTTTATCAATTTTTTAAATAAATTTTTAGATTGACCATTTATCTTAAGTGCATTTATATTTAATAATTGTGGGTGAATTACATAAAGGGTGTGTAAATGCTTTTTATTTAATATTTAATAAATATTATTAGAGTGTATACAATATACAAGTTATGTCATTTATGGATTTGATTATTACAAATGACATAATTCAATATTATAGGAGTCATAATTAAAATAAAAAAAAAAGAGTGATACCAAACATTTCATAAGGTATAGCACAAAACTCTTTGGTCATAATGAAAATAATATCATAATCAATATCACAATGAGTCATAATTAATAACACAATGTGTTTAACTTATGCGATTTTGTGAGGTGACTTACATGTATTTGTAAAAATTTATGACATTTTGTGATTTTTAAGACTTTCATGAGTTAATTTATGTGAATTTGTATTCAACTTACGTGTTTTTGTGAGATGACTTTTGTATGTTTGTGAAAATTCATGACATTTTATGATTTTTAAAATTTTTATAAGTTAATTTATGTCAATTTGTATTCAACTTATATATTTTTGGGAAATAATTTAAGTATATTTGTGATTGACTAATATAATTTATTGTTTTAATATGTTTTACCTATAACTGTAAAAGTGACCTGTTATGGTATCCCCATGCAATGCATACTTAAAAGAGTTTTCCATTTTGTTTTGCAAATATGCTAGTCTAACGCCCGAATAATACGACTTACAACAATCATAATATTATTCATCTTTAAATACCTTAAACAAAATTAACTATCTTATTATATAAAATAGTTGAATTAAAGCTTAGAAAAGAATATAGTTAATAAACTTTGAGGACATGAATTTCCTTGTTAATTGTTAAGAGTTAAAAAGTAACCACCTCTTAAACGTAGAAAACAAATATGTACCACACCGAAAATATTTTTACATGACATGATCAAATATTTACCTTGATTTAATTACTTTATAATACTCTAGAAATAGCAATATGCATTATTAAGATGAAATCTTAGAAGATGAATACTGTTGGTAAGGAATCTAACAAAAATATATCTAGTAGAACTGTAAGACTTAGTAAAATTAGATCAATTTTAAGGAAAGTCTTTGTATAAAATTTCAATGAATAATATTGTAGACACCCCATTTTTGACCGTCCTCAAGACTTGGACGTCACCGTTGGAACGCTCGGTGATTATCCATGTTTATGTTCGTTTGGAGTTCCCGGAGTTCTCGGCTCGCGCGCCTTGCCTCAGGACTTCCGAACTCGACCGTTTGGTGTTTGGTTTTGCACCAAACACTTGTGTTTTGCCTTGGGAAGGCAGGGAATGCTTTGTGAGGCATTCCCACACACCACCGGCAGTGGCTAGAGGCCACCGGCTGTTTGGTGTTGCCACCGGCACTATATTGTGCCGGTCGGCACTATTTTGTGCCGGTCGGCACTCTTTTTGGCAAAATGACCATTTTGCCCTGCCGACCACTTTACAGCTGTTTTTGGAGATATTTTCAGACAGCTTTCTGGTGTTTGTTTCCCCTCCATACACGTGTATGGAGGGATGAGCCCTTTTGATGCCTTAACTTGTAAGTTTTCATGTCTATACAAGAGAAGGCTCTTCTCTTGGCTCAAGGGTTAGAAAATTTGGAGAGTGAGAGAGGAAAAGAGAGAGAGAAGCTCTGGTTTTTCTAGGGTTTGAGTTGCATACACATTCTATCTCTATCCTTCTCTTGTGTGTCTAGGTGTTTTGTGCCTTACTATTGCACATAAACACCTAGTGTTTCACCTTCTCCTTGCAACTAAGGTTCTAAGGGCTGGTTTTTGAAGTTCTTGACAGATTTTGAGCCTAAGGAAGCATCAACTACAACTTTGTTAAAGAGGTCAACAAGGGTGAGACACTAGTCCTCTTTTTACCCCATTTTTGCACCCTCTTTTTGCTTACTTTAAAACAGTTTTTGTGCTTAGCATATAATACATAAAAGTTCTGTTTTTTAAGCCTCTTCATTGTATATTAAGAGTGTTTTGTGGTTTGAGCAAGTTTGACCACCCTTAGGCCTTGAAAAGGGCACTTTTTTGTGCTATTTTGGAGAGATCCGGGACTTGTGTGCTTGGACCTCTCCACCACTGAAATCTTGAGGGATTTCAGTGGTGGAGATGGTGCCTTAAAGTCCTAGAAAGGGGAGGGCCACCCCCTCTCCTTGATGTCCTTGAAAAGGGCAAGTTTTGGCTTCCAAAGGAGCACCATGTTTGAGTGTGTGTTGAGCATGTTTGACTTGTTTTCCCTGCTTATATTTCCATGTTATAACATGATTTCAAGTTGGTTTTAGTACTCTTTGCATGCTTAGCATGGTTACCTTGTAATGCCTTGTTATGCCTTAACATGCACTAGGTTGTATGCCTTCATTTTTAGCATGTTTTAGGCCTTGATTCATGAAGCTTTTGTGCTTATTTTGCCATGTATGAGGTCTGTCCATAGTCATTTTGGTCAATCTTAGCATGCTTAATATAGCCTCTTTGCATTGGGCTTGTTAGCCTTAAGAGCATGAGTGTGTAGCATGCCTTGCTTGCTTCATTTTTGATGGTTTGGAACCGTTTCATATGCTATTTCAGACCTTTTGGTGTGCTTGTATGCTCACTTAAGTCGCCTCTTTAACGCTTTGAAAGCATGTCTTGAATGCTCCATGTTTTGGTCATGTTGCGTGCCTTTGATTTCAATGACTCTTAGATGCCATCTAAGTAGCCATTTGGCTTTGTTTTGACATGCTAGAAACCTGTTTTAGGTTGATTAGTGCATGCCGTGTATGTTTGTGCAAAGTGTGGTTTAATGCCCTATTAGCTTGCCTTAAGCCTAGGCTATTTGCATGCTTTGTTTGATTTGATTTGTTGCATGATTTGGCATCATGTTTGAAATGAATTTGAGAGCTTTTAATGCATGCTAATAGTCCATGTTTAACTCATCTCAAGTGTGCTTGAATGTTGTTTATTATGCTTAAGTGTTGGTGCCTTAACTTGTGCATGTGTGCATGTGTGTTTGGCCCTCTTGACTTAGCATTTGGCCACTGATTTAGGGCCTTTTAGAGTTGCCTAATTCATGTATAAGACCATCCTTCCATTGGTTTGCATGCTCATAAATCATGCTTGCTTGTATGCCTTGCACAAGTGCATCACATTGTCCATGTTGCATGCCTAGATAACATGCTTAGGATTGCATCACATTTGCATGCATGCTAGGTCTCTTGAAGTGAGTTTGATAGAGGTTTGGCACCCTTGTTTGCTTGTTTGCATTACATGCATTTGAAATCAAAGTTGCATCCTTGGCTCTTAGGGCCATCACGCATGGAAATGCGCGATTGGTGGTCCGGGAATCGAGGCACATACCCCATTGAGTCATTAACATGATGTGGGATGTGTTTTGTGCATACATACCTTGAATTACCTTGCCATGCATAGTTTGTCCTCTGCTGCTGTGAGTTGCAGGATCTGCAGAACATTTTGTGCCGACCGGCACTGTTTAGTGCCGACCGGCAGTCAATTTCCAGCAGATAACTTCATTTTGTGCCGGTGGCCTCCTCCTTCAGCCGGTGGTGCTCTACCCCAGCCGGTGGTACTCCCTAGTGCCCTGAGAGGCACTCCTGGGACTTTGGCAATTTTCTTAGGAGGATAGCAGGGGAAACAGAGGCAAATCATGCATGACAGTGCGATTCCGAGCCAGTCCCGAGCGCGTGTCGCATCCGGCCCTCATCCTGAGGCGGTTTTCTGCTTTAATTAAATTTGTTAATTTAGTTAATTTGTAATAATTAATTTGCTTGCGTAGTTAATTAATTTGTATATTCTTTTGGTCCCTCCGAGCAAGGGCAAAATTGTAATAAGTGTGTGTGAGTGGGTGTATGTCTTCCAATCCCCATTTCTTTCTTCCCTTTTATTTACCTGCTTACGATGGTAGATTAGGGCACATCTAAATTAGCATACCTTATGCAATGCATGCGTGCATTCATGCATTTGTTTACATACATCGGGCTCGGTACATCATACAAACTGCATCGTACTTTCAATTCCAAATTGAATACGTGATAGTTGTTGCATTTCATGTGCCATGCTTAGGATAGCCGAGCCTGTCTAGATTACATTCCGTATGCGATGCATTAGTCACTTAACATAAACTAGGTCATGCATGTTTTGCTAACTGGTTTCTTGTTTTGGCACGGAGTACGATGTAAGTTTTATGCTTTAGCATGTCGCATGCGTGTGATTGTTAACATGACAGTATGCCTGCCATGCGGCTAAATGCTTATGTGATATTACTGCTTGAATGCCTGTGGGTGGAGGTTGGATTGCTTGAGTTGGGAAAACTCATTGAAATCCACATTTTAGCCTACTTGCGAGTAGCAATTTCAAACTGTTTTCAAAACAAACGGATATGCAATGATTATTTCCAAATTAGGCAATCTAGTCTATACTTGTTTGCTGTGCGCATAACATAGTAATTCTAGGCTAATAACCGGAATAAGAACATGTAATGTTTTCAAAATCGGATATCATGGTTAGTAGAGGCCGGTCTTCGGACCGGGCGAAAGGGGGTGCTCATAGCTGACCTTCCCCGATCGTACCCAAGCTCCCGAGCCGAGACATTTGGTGATGACGGACACGTGGCCTTCGGCACCGAGTCAGGGTTTCCTAAATTTCCCATTTTAAAAATATTTAGGTGGCGACTCTGTAATCTGGCAAAGCAGTCCATGTTTGGCACTACTTTTCAAAAATCTGTTTTTCTTCAAAACGATTTGCCAGAGTTGGACTCTTTGGTTCAGATTTAGAACCGCAACAACAAAAAGGGAGTCCGAACTGTAGTGAACCCCAATACGAACGGAACGGGACCTCAACCCTCCCGGGGCGTTCGGGGGACGTCTACAGTTTCTGGCGACTCTGCTGGGGATTTAGAGAGCTTGACTCGAACTCGTGATATCCTGTTTTGACTACACTTATGTGTTTCTTTGCATTGCATGTGCATTGGTGCGCCTAGGACACCGTGTTGGCCATCTGCTATTCCTGAGCGGTTTGCCGGAGGCTTGTCTTGTCAAGGCATGTCCATAAGGCTGACCGGTTGCGGGCTCTGCCAGTATGGGAACACAAACCCCGGTTTTACCAGGGCACCCTTTTTGACCATTCGACCTAGTGCATATTCGGATCCATAGTGACCATTCCAATCTAGGACAGGTTACTTACCCGATATAGGTTGTTTGAAACCGCTGCGTGCGTAGTGAAACCCTAGCTCCTGACAAAATAGGACAGGGAAACCCTACCCCAACATAGGGGTGTATTGGCTTTCATTTACTTGCTATGTGCTTTTTGAGTGTATCTCTGCAGGGAACGCATATATCAGTTTACAAGTTTGGGTATCCGGCCCGAGGGCATCAGTATCAGTGTTGTTGAGAATCAGTTGTGTCTGCGGGTATCAGTTCAGTTTGAACAGTGATTCTGGGGAACAGTGATCAGTAGTAGAGTGCAGTTGTTCGGCTACACCCGTGTTTGATCTGTTTGGGGCTGAAATACTGTTTGTTTTCCGTTTCAGTTCAGAGGTTCAGAGAGTCAATCCAGAACAGTTAGTGTCTTCTCCTTGCTGCGGCAGGACTTAGCATGACACAGAATTCAGAAGAAAGCGTGGTCATGACGGCCGCGTTGGATCAAGAAATCACCTTACATGATGAAACCACCGTTGACATGCCGCATCCGCCCAGATCGCCGGCCGCGCACCCGGTTTGGGCTCCCCAGCTATATCAGGCTCGCGAGCCCACTACATTTGAACTAATGGGGATGATAGGTGATCTTCAAAGATCCGTGACGGATCTCGCCTACGGAATGACAGTTTCGCCGCCAGTCGCACCATACGCCGGAGGCTTTGTACCCCAGGAGCCCCCGCTACTGGGACGAATTGTGATTGAACTAAACCAACCGGAGATGACCTCCAGTTATGGTGACGACGCATCAAACCAAGTTCTGAATCAGGCCGAGGCCAGAGATAAAGGCAAGATGAAGGCAGATGCCGACCCTATCGAACAACTGCTGTGGGCAGTAGAGGCTTTGAAAGCCAGGGGGATGAACAAGCAACAGGTATCTGCAGTTATGACAAAAGCTGTGGAGGGTGCTTTCCCCACTCCGCCTGAGGGCAGTTCCAGTCGATCAGAGAATCGAGATAGGCCCCGTCCTACCAAAACAGTTCTTCCCGCTCCCAGCCTTGCATCCGGAAAAGATCAAAAATCCAAGGCCGCACCCGTCGATCCGTTCGCTAGTGCATCCAGCAAGAGTGCTCAGGCCCCGAAGTATCTGCCCCGAGGGCACAGGGTCTTCCACCCTCTTTACATGCCTCTGTCTAGGGCACTGTTGATTTTGGCCAAAAAGGGGCATCTCAAACCCTTGGAGCCCCGGCCCCTACCGAAGAATCTCCCCGCCGCACATGATGCTTCTCTGTACTGTGCGTACCATCAGCAGACGGGCCATGCCACTGACAATTGTTTTCGCCTCCGTCACGAGGTGCAGGATCTGATTGACAACGAGGTTATCCTCCCACCCACCTCGGCCAAGTCAGTCACTACAGAGTTCTTGGATTTTGAGGACACAGATACTGCGAGTATGTAATCAGAAGGTGAACGCCTGTGGGCAATGCTTGGTGCATTTTGGATATAGCGTTTGGCACGCATCTTTGGGCACCTGCTAAATATTAATTTTTGTAAATTCTGACTTGGGTGTCGAGTCAGTCTTCTGTTTTGTCTTGAGCCTGTCTCATTGTTTTGAGACATTCCTTTTGCTTAAGGGTCTGTCTAATTGTAATGAGTCAGTCCCTCTTCTATAGAATACCAGGTGATTTCGGGGTTGTTGCCTCAAACACCGTTTTGTCTTATAAATAGTTGTTTTTGCTTTTTCTTGAGTCTGTTTCTGTCAGGGAGCCAGTTTCGCTCACAAATCTACATGAAACGGCCGTGGCTATCAGGTGCTGTGTATTTGTCGCTATTCGAGTTAGCCGTGCCAAAGGGTGTGAATGGAACGACAGTACATATCGCCTGCTCTCTTGCGCCTTGAACATCGTTGTGATGACCTAAGCTTTTCATAAAAACCCTTTTCGAACACTGCGGTGATGAAAACAAAGAGGAAGTAATTCCTCGGGCTTTGTAAAATTTTGATCATTTTGAGAAAAGGAGCGCATGCTAAGCTTTTTATGAATGAAATCATGCTTGTCGGCGTGAGTACTGAGAAGGACCCTGGCCTGACCCAGACTGGTTCCACACTATCTTCAGCACGAGCGATTTGTCGCTTTCTTAAAAACTTCAAAAACAAAATATTTTGTGCAGTCTCGCGAAGACTTGTGTGGAATCGCTCTTGAGATTGTGTAGCCCAGGATCGCTCTCAGCCTCAAGACTCGATCTATCTGTTGCAAACCGGAACCTGTTCAAAACATTCAGTGCCATGAAACGCCTGTGTGGCCCACTTTGAAGCAGCCCTCGAGCAAGAGGCATTGAAGTCAGCTCAGGGAGATCAGATCCCCACCAGGCAAAGCTCGAGAAGCAACCGTGATGGACTTTTCTGCAAATCAACCCAACAGTCGCTCTCCCGGATACAGAGGGCTTCCATTTCAAAAAACCATTGGCATGGGCTTGCTACACTTTTACCCTTTGAGAGGCTCGCTGGGCCGAAAACCCGGAAGGGCGGCCCAGGCAAAAGTTAGAGCAAAGAAAAGAAAAGACAAAAGAAAAAAAAATACAAAAAGAAAAAAAAGAAAAGAAAAAGAACAAAAAATAGCAAAGAAAAGAAAAGACAAAAAGAAATGAAAAGAAGAAAAACATAGCTCGCAAGGTCGAAAACCCGCATTGGGCGCCTTGGCAAAAATTAGAGCCTAAAAGTGAAGGTTAAAATACCCGAGTGTACCTTAACCGGAACTACGTAAGGCTTGATTCCCATGTTTGGGATACGTAGGCAACTTCATCCTGAAGTCCAGCCCCCAACGCTTCCATAGCGTCTTAGCCCATGTCATGGTTTTGATTACTTTTGCCTCCTCCGAATCCAGAGTCTCAATTACAAGCAACCGGGAGCTACGTGATTAACTTCTTCTTGAAGTCCAACCACCAACACCTTCCAGGTGACTGTGTCCATATATTGATTCAAACCGTCTTCGGTTCCTCCGCGTCTGAGGGTCCGATCGTCATCAACAAAGACTGGCTTACAATGTGCCGCGGCATCATCCCAAACAAGGGGCAACTTTCCGTTGCCCTGCATCGCCATAAGTTGCCCTGAGTTGCCGTCCAAACCAGGGGCAACTTTCCGTTGCCTTCTCCCCCTTTTAAGCCAGGGGCAATTTTCCATTGCCTCCGATCCGAGGTTGCATATCTCGAGGGTAAGTTCCGCGCTCGTTGAGCATTGACTGTTTGCGAAAATAGTTTTTGAAAATTTTTACTGAGGTTGACTTTTTTCTCGAAAATTATTTCATTTTTCAAAATTGGACCATGTTTGGACCCAAAAAGGAAAATTTTTAGTGCTCACCGCCTGATTCGCATGATTTTCAAATCAAAAATCGAATAAGTGTGTTAATCTGACTCTCATTTTGATCAGAACTGTTTTAGAAAGAAAAAAAAATGGTCAAAGTGACGAACTAGGGGCACAGTTGAGTCAGGTCTTCTGTCTTTCCCCCGTCAACATACTCGCCGGTAAGGCGCTCCATTCGTCAGAAGAAATAGCCGTGAGCTAACAATATTGGGCGTGAACTTGTGACTTTCTATTCGTCCATCAACCACCCTGGGGAGGGATGAAAAATGAGAGAATAAAGAATAGAGAGGTGTAAGTCGAGAGAAAAGTGAACAAGAGGGTTTTGAGAGAAAAACCGAGCTTGAGGGCCGAGTGGCGTGAGAATCACACAAATCAGAAAGGGTGGGAAACCTGCCCATAGGAATTGGCTCCTCAAGGTCTTTTGTTTTCAAGCACGTCCGTGTGTCGTGTCCTTTGATTTGTCGGTCTCAATTTAGCTTTGAGTCTTTTCTGAGTGTATCTCGTTGTGTTTAAGTCGTGTGCCCTGTATTTTCTTCACTTGAGTCCTTTCCACTGTGTTCAGTTGTAGGCTCGATACCCTGGTTGAAAACCCTTCTTTATTGCAAAAAAAAAAAATCGTTTGTGCTCAGGATGTTGTGCCATTCTCTACATTCGTACGAAGCAAGAGAAGAAAAGGGAAATTTGGGACATCCGAGCGTGTTTCAACTCCAACCGTGTCAGCTTTCTGATCCGTCTTGGCAGAAGTGGGCTGTTTGTTCAGGGTTTGCTGTGTGCAGAATGAGCCGAGAGCTGTATTATGGGCTGTATGCAGATCAATCCCCAGTGGAGTATGGGCTGTTATTTGTTCAAGCAGTGGTTTGTATGAGTTGTTTTGCTGTTGGTTGATTGGTTATCCGATTATCCTAGTACAATTGCTCAATTTTCAGACAAACAAATCATTTTCACTTACATTTGAGGTGTAACGTGATGCGATGCAGTGCAAAGTATGAAATACGCAGATATAACATTCTTTTCAAAAAAGTTTGTTTCATATCATCTCTTTCAAGTACATCGTTTCGGAAACAAAAATCTGCCTGCGGCAGTACAAAGCACCCTAACTACAAAAAGAGAAAAGTACAAAGAAAAGAAAATAAAAGAAGCAGCAAAAATCTGAGGTGGCGTCAATAGTCTCGCGCCTAAGGATCCGTCCTCGCCCTCTTCCTGGGCAGAAGCCCAGGAGCGTCACCAGGAGCATCGCCGTCTGAGCCTGAGCCTGAGCTATCTCCGGTCTCCTCCTCCGACGACCCCGCCTCCGCCTCTGTCTCTGCCTCAGACTCGTCATCCTGAACCGGAGCCCGCGAGCTGCTCCCGGCGTAAGCATGTCCTCCTCTGGTGCGGGGATAGGCTCTGCCGTCCCGAGTAGAAATGGGAGGCCCAGCTGGGGCGCCACCCACCGGGGGAATCTGGAACGGAGGCTGAAACAACATGAAAAGACAAATGCATCAATGCTGTGAGCAGTTTATCAGTGTAGAATGCAGTGTATGAGTACAGTGTATGTGAATGCCGTGAGCAGTTTATCAGTGCAGAATGCAGTGTATAAGTACAGTGTATGAATGCCGTGAGAATGCAGTGTATAAGTACAGTGTATGTGAATGCCGTGAGCAGTTTATCAGTGCAGAATGCAGTGTATGAGTACAGTGTATGAATGCCGTGAAAATGCAGTGTATAAGTACAGTGTATGTGAATGCCGTGAGCAGTTTATCAGTGCAGAATGCGGTGTATGAGTACAGTGTATGTGAATGCCGTGAGCAGTTTATCAGTGCAGAATGCGGTGTATGAGTACAGTGTATGTGAATGCCGTGAGCAGTTTATCAGTGTAGAATGCGGTGTATGAGTACAGTGTGAGAGTGCTGTGAGCAGTTATAAAGTTTTGTGCAGTACATCAGATTGTATGAAACAGTCAGAGAAAATATACCGGAATGCTGTAGAGAGCCAAGATGTCGAAGGTCCGCTGCAGCATCCCTATCATGGAGGCATTCAACTCCACGGACTGCCGGGTGTACTCGGAGGACGCCTGCAAAAGTATCAGATGTATCAGTATTCTGTGGAATATCAAATAAACCGAAATGAAAGGACAATGCAAGTTACGAAATGAAGTGGTACATACCGGAGGCAAGTCGGGGATACCGGCTAACTCATGACCAGCCGGGGAGGAGCGAAGGGGATCTGAAAGGTCTCCCCACCCTGCCCTCTGTATGTCAGCATAGTGGGCAGAGCAGGCCAACCGGCCCCCCGTCTCCTCTGAACCCCGCCCTTGCCGCGAACTCGAGCCCTCCTCGGCGCTCCTCCTCCTACTCCTGCTCCGGCCGCCGGCGCCGCAGGTCTCTCTCTCTCAGCTCGGCGACCACCACTCAGTGCCGCATGATGAAGGTCCGGACGTACTCTGAGTAATCGCCCTCGCCTCTGAAGCCGCTGCCTCCCAACCGATGGTGTAGTCCGCCATCTGCTCAGCGGTGAAACTCTCAGTTCCTCATGTGCTCAGGAGGATGCACCGGGACTATCTGCTCAGGTAACCCTAAGGTCTGACGCAAGAAGCGCTCGCCTAGGTACCAAGCCCGACAGACCGGGCCCTCCAGCAAAATCCGGTAACTCGAGGTCTCAACGGCGCCGGCAAACCGATCCCGCACTATCGCTGGCAGAGGAGCCCATGGCCGCCAGGTGATCTGAAATTGTAATACAGTTTGTTACCTACTAATGTCGCAAATATACAGTGGAGAAGCGAGGCTTAAATAAACTGTAAGTATAACATACCTCGGCAGGAGTAATGGTGTCGAAATAGCGACGAAAGAAACTGAGTGTATCCCGGGGCCTCCGGGTGCACGCCCGTCGTAGCGGCGGGAGAAAGGGACCACCAGAGGAGTCTCCGTCTCCGGCACTGGCTCCAGCCTGGGAAAGTAGGCATAGACCCACAGCTGCAAGACAGATGTCAGGATGACTATCAGATAAAGCAGAGTACAGAGTGAAGCAGAAATAATAAAGCCGTGTGTTGTGCAGTGTATTGAGCAGAGTGTACAGTGTGAACAGTGTACAGTCAGTACAAAGCAGAGTATGTGTGTGCCGTGTGTACAGTATACAGCAAGTGTAAAGCAGACTACAGTGTGTGCAGTGTACAGAGTACAGAAAGTATAGAACTGAAATGTAAAGCAGAGGAGAAGGCATACCTCCCAAGCCCGCCAGTAGCCCCCGAGTAACTGCCCGCTGCCACGGGAGACTGAGCTCATGTACCCATAAAGAGTGGCCAGAGCCGCACCACCCCAATCAAAGCGCAAGATATCTCTGACGTCCACCAGTGCGCTGAGTAGGCAGAGAGGCACGGTGTTCGCCCGGTCGGCGAAGAGGGTCGTCCCTAACAAAAACATCAGAAAGCCGCGCGCGTACTGCTCCACAGCCACCTCGGTCATCGGAGCCGCCGCCGCCAACGCAGGCTGCACTCTGAACTGCACCTCAAACCAGGAGTAACGGACAAAGCCTGGACGAGCTAGAGGTGGCGCCTCGCCAAGCAAGTAGATCTGAGTGGCGACCCACTCGTCCATATCGGTGTCGAAGGGGATCGGATCACCCCCTACCCCAATGCCAGTGAGCACCGAGAAGTCGTAGGGGTCATCGTCATGTCTCCTGCCACTGAAAGTGGAATGAATCGGTGGTGTCCCACCATCTCTCTGCCAAGGCGGCAAGAAGAGGTCTGCAGGCGGAGAGCCTGGAAAGTCCCCTGCAAAAGGAACTGAAACCCGCATCGTCCACGATGCGTCGAACCGCCTCTGGGAGCTCCAAATACCAATCTCGAGCCGCAACATTCCCATACCCGCGGATGGCATGGGAATCCCCCTGTTTTCAAAAAAATAGTTGCAAAGCAATGTGAAATGTGCAGTTCTGAAAACATGTGAAAGTCAGTACAAATCTAGCATGCGTGCAAGTCTTTCAGATTCAAACAGAAACCGGGTATCGATGTGCTTACAGTAAACTACGGCGCGTGATGCGTCAGTGTGTCTCGAGTGGTCCAGTGTAAATTTGGTGCACGTGTGCACGCTTTTCAGATGCAAGCAAAAGTCAGGTTTCAGTGCACCAGTAGGTAGACTACGGCCCGTGACGTGTCAGTACTCCCGTGCGGATCAGTATAAATCTAGCATGTGTGCAAGTTTCAAAGTTTAAACAGATGCCGGGTACCGGTATTTTTCAGTGGATTACCAACGTGTGATGCGTCCACGTGTTGGCGTAGTTTAGTGCAAATCTAGCATGCGTGCGAGTTTTCAGATTCAAACAAGTACCGGGTGTCGGCGAATTGGCAGTGCAATGTGTGCCATGTGTTTGGGTGATTCAGACTAGTGCAGTGTGTGTGCATGTGCGTCGGTCCTAAACAGATGTCAGTTATGAGTTTGTCTACAATCAACTACAGTACAGTACATCAGAACTAAACAGATAATGGGTTGTAATCAGCTATGTCAGTTGACAGTTTACAGTTCTACATTGCAGAAAGTAAAGCAGAGCAGAAGGGTTACCTCGGAAGCGCCGAACGAAAGGTGAGAGGTCGGCTCGCACAGCAGAAGCTCCGGGTCCAGAGCCCTGTCAAAACCGCGGAAGTGGCGGAGTCCATTTGGCGGAAGAACGTGGATCGCCGGCCGGTAGGTCGCCGGATCGAACGGGCGCTCGCTCAGTGGCAGGAGCTCGACCCCGGGATCCATCTCGTGGTCCGGGGGAGTCCCGACGTGTGGAATATCATCGGCCATAGCAATGGAGATGAGAAAAATAGCCGGAAGAAGAAAAATGGGCCGGAATGCGAAAAGTCAACTGGGAAGTCAACCCCGAAAGGGTCGGAAATGGCCGGGAAGGCCGGAAGAGGAAAATGCACGGAAATGTAGAGAATATCGAGAGGAACAAGTCCCGAAAAGGCGGAAACGGCGGAAAGTGCACCGAAACGAAGTTTTGTTCGGTCGAAAATGTCCGAAACGCGAAGAATATCGCGAATCCGACGAGAAAATGGGCGTGAAACGCGGAGAAATCGGCGAAAAATCGAAAGGAAAACACTTTAGAGAGAGAGAGGAGGAGTTTTCGGCGGTGTGGAAGTAAGAAAATAGGGTTTAGGTGCCCTATTTTATAACACCCGTGGCAAATTGGCAAAACTGCCCCCGATCAGGCATTTTCTGCCGGTCGGCACTTTTTTGTGCCGGTCGGCACTTTTTTGTGCCGATGGATGAGTTTAGGCAGCCGGTGGCAGCCGGTGACCACCCCACCCAGCCGGTGGTGCTCCCAAGGATGTTTTTAGGCAAGATGAGGGGTCTTGGGTCTCCATAGATCAATAAAGTGCAAGAAAGTGCATCCCCGATGCTCAACCGGCCTCCGTTTCGACCTCGGACCGTGTCTTCTGTGCATGGCGCTCAAATTCAAGCAAGATTGTATCCTTTCGTATCCTTTTTATCTTTCATAAGATTCAAAATTGCCCTATGTGCGCTGCGTGCATCCATCACTTTGTCTAGTGCGGCACGTCGCGCCGTTTAAAACGTCCTCTGCAACTTGTACTGTTTTTGTATTTTGTGCGACATGCGTGTCACACCCGCATCATTTTGTACTTCGTGTTGCATGCATGTCGCACTTAGCATTCATTTCATTTTCATTCGCGCGAGGTGTGCCACCTCACGTGTTTCATGTCGTTTGCATTGTATTTCAAATCCTATGAGGTGTGCCACCTCATTTGTATCATTTACATTGTTCGCGCTATTTTGCGCACCCCGCCTGTTTGCACTGTACGTGCATTTCGATCGCACGGTCCGGCGGGACCCTAAACACGCCCGGTCTAGGAGACCTTAAATCCTCGGAAGGTGCGAAACCCTCGTCTGAGCGAGGTACGTGTGCCTCATTTCGCATTTCATTGCATCTCGAGGTACGTATGCCTCGTTTTGCATTTCATTTTCCATTTCGATGAGATATGCGCGCCCCGCTTTGCATGCAATCGCACTGTCTTGAGCATTACATCTCACTCGTATTGTTTAACGCATCGCGCTACCTTGCGCATCATATTGCACTTGGCATACATTCATCGCGCTATTTTGCGCATCACACCGTCCTGTGCACATCACGGTCCGGCGGGACCAAAAACACGCGTGGTCTGGCGAGACCTTAAACACGCACGGTCTAGGAGACCTTAAATCCTCGGAAGGCGCAGGACCTTCATGTGCGTTATCCGAACACACCGCGCTATTTTGCGCACCACATAGTACATCGCGGGTCTGGCGAGACCCCAAACACGCACGGTCTGGCGAGACCTTAAACCCGCTCATTTGCATTGTTATGCATCTCAAAAGCCGTGCGTTGGCGCGCATTTCAAACATCATGCATCATGTGCATCTCAATGCATACGCTGTGCATCCCGGTCTAGGAGACCTTAAATCCTCTGAAGGTGCAATTCCTTCGGTGTTTGTCGTGCCCGAACGACTTCCGGTGGTCTGGTAAAGCCACCCTTCTGTTTTTGCGGTGAGTTCCTAGAAGACCAACTGGGACGGTGAAAACTAGAGTTCGAACGGCTTATGCCTAGAACGCAAAGGTTCGGAATTTCCGAGACTAAAGTCTGGTTTAAATACCCAGGGGGTGTACCCTCGGCTTGAAATCTGTATGGAAGCCCCATAGATTGAGGCGGCGTGTTTACGCCTCGATTCTGGATACTGAACCAACCTAGTATATCGCCCTGTTGGTAAGATAGGGAAAGCTGCAATCATAGTCGTTGCATCATAGTGCATTATCATGCATCATTTGTAATTACTGCATATGTCATGCATTTCAAAACCAAAAAAAAAAAACACATGCATTATCATGCATCATTTGTAATTATTGCATATGTCATGCATTTCAAAAACCAAAAAACAAAAAAAACACATGCATTTGTCATGCATCATTTGTAGATACCGCATATGTCATGCATATCAAAAAAGAACATGCATTTGTCATGCATCATTGTAGTATAGTGCATATGTCATGCATTTTCCATTATATCCATTCCATTGCATATTGCATTTTAGTTGCATGCATCCACTGCATCATCTTCCATCCATGGCTTGCGCCTTTCCAGGTTGAGCTTGGTCTGGTATGTGCTCGTACTTTTCACGTCTATACACTCATAGTTCTGTGTGCGCTCGCGCCTTGAGGGCTTCGACACCTTTTCTATGTTAGACATGGCTTGTATGCGTACATGCCTTTCCTAGGCAAGATTCGGTTTGGCCCGCGTGCCATATCCATTATATCCATTCCATTGCATATTGCATTTTAGTTGCATGCATCCACTGCATCATCTTCCATCCATGGCTTGCGCCTTTCCAGGTTGAGCTTGGTCTGGTATGTGCTTATACTTTTCACGTCTATACACTCATAGTTCTGTGTGCGCTCGCGCCTTGAGGGCTTCGACACCTTTTCTATGTTAGACATGGCTTGTACGTGTACATGCCCTTCCTAGGCGAGATTTGGTTTGGCCCGCGTGCCATATCCATTGTATCATCTATCCATTATATTATATTGTAGTGTAATTGTTGCATCCGGCATTAGGATCATTATTCCCTCCTCAGCGGGTCGTTACCCCACTTATGTCATTCCACCCAATACTTGTTCTCGTGTCCGTGCGAAGTACTCATAGATCAGACATCGTTCTATGGGAGACGGACTGGTTACCTCCATCAATCTATTTGACATTCGTGTGGTTTCGAACCGCTCATGATTGAATCATGATTCAATTGCCCTGCACGTAGTTTGCATATAGTTTCAATTGCATTGCATTATTAGTTGCATTATTCATACATAGCTTTGTATATTTTGCATATTATTTAGCATTCGCATTGCATATGTCATGCATGTTGCTAACAATATTGTACCTGTTAAGTTTGCTTTCTTTTCAGGCACGATATTGTATGTACGGTTCATTTACCGCTGGTGGAACCAGGCGAGCCGCACAGGTATTGTATCTCCCGAGTGAGACGTTTTGAGAATTGCATAATTCTCTTACACCCTTTCTGCATTGTGATGTAGACTGTTGCATGTTAGCTTATAACTGTCGCATGTATGCTTCATTACAGCTTTCTTTGCATGATCATAAGTTATGCTCGGCTTCTTGCATTTTCAGTTGCATCTTGCCCCCGCCTACGGGCGCATACCTTATCTGCGGCTTGTATGCCTGTGCATGAACTACGCTGGTTTGATTCCCTAAGGGATACGTAGGCAGCTTGCGAGTTCAACCATTTGCGCTTTGTATGTTTGTCCAAGTCTTCGGCCTTGTCAAAAATGGGTCGTCTCTGGGTTTTGACATTCACTCCCGTCATTGTTATGACTTTCGAGTTCTGTCAAAGAGGGGCAACTGTAGACACCCCATTTTTGACCGTCCTCAAGACTTGGACGTCACTGTTGGAACGCTCGGTGATTATCCATGTTTGTGTTCGTTTGGAGTTCCCGGAGTTCTCGGCTCGCGCGCCTTGCCTCAGGACTTCCGAACTCGACCGTTTGGTGTTTGGTTTTGCACCAAACACTTGTGTTTTGCCTTGGGAAGGCAGGGAATGCTTTGTGAGGCATTCCCACACACCACCGGCAGTGGCTAGAGGCCACCGGCTGTTTGGTGTTGCCACCGGCACTATATTGTGCCGGTCGGCACTATTTTGTGCCGGTCGGCACTCTTTTTGGCAAAATGACCATTTTGCCCTGCCGACCACTTTACAGCTGTTTTTGGAGATATTTTCAGACAGCTTTCTGGTGTTTGTTTCCCCTCCATACACGTGTATGGAGGGATGAGCCCTTTTGATGCCTTAACTTGTAAGTTTTCATGCCTATACAAGAGAAGGCTCTTCTCTTGGCTCAAGGGTTAGAAAATTTGGAGAGTGAGAGAGGAAAAGAGAGAGAGAAGCTCTGGTTTTTCTAGGGTTTGAGTTGCATACACATTCTATCTCTATCCTTCTCTTGTGTGTCTAGGTGTTTTGTGCCTTACTATTGCACATAAACACCTAGTGTTTCACCTTCTCCTTGCAACTAAGGTTCTAAGGGCTGGTTTTTGAAGTTCTTGACAGATTTTGAGCCTAAGGAAGCATCAACTACAACTTTGTTAAAGAGGTCAACAAGGGTGAGACACTAGTCCTCTTTTTACCCCATTTTTGCACCCTCTTTTTGCTTACTTTAAAACAGTTTTTGTGCTTAGCATATAATACATAAAAGTTCTGTTTTTTAAGCCTCTTCATTGTATATTAAGAGTGTTTTGTGGTTTGAGCAAGTTTGACCACCCTTAGGCCTTGAAAAGGGCACTTTTTTGTGCTATTTTGGAGAGATCCGGGACTTGTGTGCTTGGACCTCTCCACCACTGAAATCTTGAGGGATTTCAGTGGTGGAGATGGTGCCTTAAAGTCCTAGAAAGGGGAGGGCCACCCCCTCTCCTTGATGTCCTTGAAAAGGGCAAGTTTTGGCTTCTAAAGGAGCACCATGTTTGAGTGTGTGTTGAGCATGTTTGACTTGTTTTCCATGCTTATATTTCCATGTTATAACATGATTTCAAGTTGGTTTTAGTACTCTTTGCATGCTTAGCATGGTTACCTTGTAATGCCTTGTTATGCCTTAACATGCACTAGGTTGTATGCCTTCATTTTAGCATGTTTTAGGCCTTGATTCATGAAGCTTTTGTGCTTATTTTGCCATGTATGAGGTCTGTCCATAGTCATTTTGGTCAATCTTAGCATGCTTAATATAGCCTCTTTGCATTGGGCTTGTTAGCCTTAAGAGCATGAGTGTGTAGCATGCCTTGCTTGCTTCATTTTTGATGGTTTGGAACCGTTTCATATGCTATTTCAGACCTTTTGGTGTGCTTGTATGCTCACTTAAGTCGCCTCTTTAACGCTTTGAAAGCATGTCTTGAATGCTCCATGTTTTGGTCATGTTGCGTGCCTTTGATTTCAATGACTCTTAGATGCCATCTAAGTAGCCATTTGGCTTTGTTTTGACATGCTAGAAACCTGTTTTAGGTTGATTAGTGCATGCCGTGTATGTTTGTGCAAAGTGTGGTTTAATGCCCTATTAGCTTGCCTTAAGCCTAGGCTATTTGCATGCTTTGTTTGATTTGATTTGTTGCATGATTTGGCATCATGTTTGAAATGAATTTGAGAGCTTTTAATGCATGCTAATAGTCCATGTTTAACTCATCTCAAGTGTGCTTGAATGTTGTTTATTATGCTTAAGTGTTGGTGTTTGGCCCTCTTGACTTAGCATTTGGCCACTGATTTAGGGCCTTTTAGAGTTCCTAATTCATGTATAAGACCATCCTTCCATTGGTTTGCATGCTCATAAATCATGCTTGCTTGTATGCCTTGCACAAGTGCATCACATTGTCCATGTTGCATGCCTAGATAACATGCTTAGGATTGCATCACATTTGCATGCATGCTAGGTCTCTTGAAGTGAGTTTGATAGAGGTTTGGCACCCTTGTTTGCTTGTTTGCATTACATGCATTTGAAATCAAAGTTGCATCCTTGGCTCTTAGGGCCATCACGCATGGAAATGCGCGATTGGTGGTCCGGGAATCGAGGCACATACCCCATTGAGTCATTAACATGATGTGGGATGTGTTTTGTGCATACATACCTTGAATTACCTTGCCATGCATAGTTTGTCCTCTGCTGCTGTGAGTTGCAGGATCTGCAGAACATTTTGTGCCGACCGGCACTGTTTAGTGCCGACCGGCAGTCAATTTCCAGCCGATAACTTCATTTTGTGCCGGTGGCCTCCTCCTTCAGCCGGTGGTGCTCTACCCCAGCCGATGGTACTCCCTAGTGCCCTGAGAGGCACTCCTGGGACTTTGGCAATTTTCTTAGGAGGATAGCAGGGGAAACAGAGGCAAATCATGCATGACAGTGCGATTCCGAGCCAGTCCCGAGCGCGTGTCGCATCCGGCCCTCATCCCGAGGCGGTTTTCTGCTTTAATTAAATTTGTTAATTTAGTTAATTTGTAATAATTAATTTGCTTGCGTAGTTAATTAATTTGTATATTCTTTTGGTCCCTCCGAGCAAGGGCAAAATTGTAATAAGTGTGTGTGAGTGGGTGTATGTCTTCCAATCCCCATTTCTTTCTATCCCTTTTATTTACCTGCTTACGATGGTAGATTAGGGCACATCTAAATTAGCATACCTTATGCAATGCATGCGTGCATTCATGCATTTGTTTGCATACATCGGGCTCGGTACATCATACAAACTGCATCGTACTTTCAATTCCAAATTGAATACGTGATAGTTGTTGCATTTCATGTGCCATGCTTAGGATAGCCGAGCCTGTCTAGATTACATTCCGTATGCGATGCATTAGTCACTTAACATAAACTAGGTCATGCATATTTTGCTAACTGGTTTCTTGTTTTGGCACGGAGTACGATGTAAGTTTTATGCTTTAGCATGTCGCATGCGTGTGAATGTTAACATGACAGTATGCCTGCCATGCGGCTAAATGCTTATGTGATATTACTGCTTGAATGCCTGTGGGTGGAGGTTGGATTGCTTGAGTTGGGAAAACTCATTGAAATCCGCATTTTAGCCTACTTGCGAGTAGCAATTTCAAACTGTTTTCAAAACAAACGGATATGCAATGATTATTTCCAAATTAGGCAATCTAGTCTATACTTGTTTGCTGTGCGCATAACATAGTAATTCTAGGCTAATAACCGGAATAAGAACATGTAATGTTTTCAAAATCGGATATCATGGTTAGTAGAGGCCGGTCTTCGGACCGGGCGAAAGGGGGTGCTCATAGCTGACCTTCCCCGATCGTACCCAAGCTCCCGAGCCGAGACATTTGGTGATGACGGACACGTGGCCTTCGGCACCGAGTCAGGGTTTCCTAAATTTCCCATTTTAAAAATATTTAGGTGGCGACTCTGTAATCTGGCAAAGCAGTCCATGTTTGGCACTACTTTTCAAAAATCTGTTTTTCTTCAAAACGATTTGCCAGAGTTGGACTCTTTGGTTCAGATTTAGAACCGCAACAACAAAAAGGGAGTCCGAACTGTAGTGAACCCCAATACGAACGGAACGGGACCTCAACCCTCCCGGGGCGTTCGGGGGACGTCTACAAATATTGAATAGGGGATAGCTTTGAACATGAAATTGAAATGTTTAGACATTTTAGAAATCTTAATGGAGGAGCTTAACAGTTTTAATTTGATGATTAAAATATTTTAGACACTTCGTCAAAAATTAATCAAGATTAATGAAATTAAGCGACATTAATTTAACTTAATTGAGATTAATTAACTAATGGAGATTAAGAACTAAACCTAATTAATTGGACCTAAATAAGGTTAATTAGTTAATGGAGGATTAGATTAGTGTTTGATGACTCATGTATACCACACTATTAAAAAAAAATACTTTTTGCGACCGTCACATGCCGTCGCAAAAAATAGAAATACAGTTGCAATTTTTTTTTTTGCGACGGCCCTTACAATGACAAATGGGGGATGCAAATATGTGGGGTGCAAATACTTTTTGCGACGGCAAAGTAGCGGTGGCAAATTATTTATGACCGCCTAACCTACTTATTGCATCTGTTGTTTTGCCGTCGCAAAAACACAAAAAATTGCTTATTATGTTTTAGCAATCTTCTTGTTACCGTCGCAAATAGTCTTCAATGACATTTGTCACAAAATAATTATTTATTACAAAAATTATTTAAGCATTTGTTCCAACATAAATATCGATTGCAAGCACCAAACAAATTTTTTTATATGAAAAATAACATAAGATTAACAAATTAATTTAAACATTGTGGGGATATATTTTCTGAGTACCAACACGTGGCCAAGGTGACGCCGACGTGTCAGCCGAGATGCCATGTGCCCTGGCCATGACGCCGAGGTTATCTCGGCAAGGTCGAGGTTATCTCCGAAGATATCGGAATCCGAGATAAGCGGATAAGGCACAAGAGTCCTAGAATGATGAGGGGACTCAGCCTGGATAAAGATGAAGCTCTTAGGGAGTTTATCTCTATCTATTGAAGAGTCCTGGATAAGCACTGAGCTAAAGTCCATTGAAGCTAGGCTTCTGTTGGGACAATGATTGAGTTAACTATAAAAGAGAGGCACCCCCATGGGTCTAAGGTACGCAATTTATACTCAGAACAGTGAGTTTAGCCATTGATTATCTTTGAGAGATATACTGACTAGATCGTCGGAGTGCCCCCGGGTGGACGAATCACCGCCAGAATCTTCTCTTTCTGTTGCAGGTTAGCCAGGTGTCATCATTCTGCCAGTACTCTCCAGCTGAATACTAAGTTGGCAGTGTGATCGAAAATTGACACACACAATTTGGTGCCGTCTGTGGGAAAGAAAAGAGAATAGATGGCCAACGACGGACATAAGGAGAAGGTTGGGGATACCACTCCTACTGGGAGTGGGAGACCTATTGACGTTGACGTCGAGGAGGACAATTGCAACGAAGACCAGAATCACGGAATGAAAGACGTCGGCTAGGAAGGCGACGTACCAAAGAAAGCAGATCAAAGCGGATACTACAACGAAAGTAACCTCCAGGTATGGAAAGATAGATGCCTGTGGAGGGATGAAAAGGTGAAAGAGATGGCAAACAAGTTGGTGGACCTGCAATCGGTCGTCAACTTCATGATGCAAAACAACGTCATGCAACCACTATTCCTGCTGCAAGACACACCGATTCCGGCGGCCAACGCCCAGAAGGGAGGACAGAAACCTATCCCTGCAGTCCCCCAGTATGCCAAGAGTGAAAGACATTCTCATCGGCCTTCAAGGGAGGTCGGGCGAGGAGAGCCAAGAAGGGAAGAATCCCGAAGGACACATCGCACCAAGGAGGCAGACCCCAAAGAACATCGTCATGTTCAAAGGCAGGAATTGTGCTTTGATGCGACCAATGGAGAAAGGTCAAAAAGGACTCACAACGAAGCTGAAACTAGTGCACCTAAAAGACTGAAATCAGGAGACAGCCGAGCTCCTGGCCGGACAAAAGAGGACTTAAGAGATTACCTCAAGAGGAAACAAGATCATGCCGATGTAACCTCAACTATTAAACCGAGAACACCATTCTCGGTAGAGCTAGACAAAGTTGAGGTCCCGAAGAGATTCAGTATGCCGAGGTTCCAGATATACGATGGGAAGTCGGACCCCAACTTTCACGTTCGGATTATACCTGAACGCGATGGCGTTGTACACTGGGAACGAGCGTTGCTCTGCAAAGTGTTCCCCTCATCATTCGGGGAGATTGCATCGGATTGGTTTCACAAACTGCCGAAAGGAAGTGTGAAGACCTGGGAAGGCCTGGCCGAGATTTTCGTGGCCAGGTTCGTGACAAACAAACTACAGCCCTTGAGGGCAGACGCCCTAATGGCTTTGAAGATTGGCGAGGACGAAAGCCTGAGGGCCTACGCCAAGAGGTATTATGAGGTGTTTAACCGAATACCTGAATGCAACCAAGAAGTGGCCATCGTGTCATTTAAAAATGGCCTGAAAGATGCCTACTCCGAAAATCACTGGCAAAGACATTGCCAAAAAGTATGGAAGAGCTCATGGCCAGAATTGAGAAATATGCCAGAGCCGAGGAAGACATGCCAGGGACAACGACGATAAAGCAAGAAAAAGGAAACGGCTCGCCGAAGCGAGGCCGAAGTAACAACGGATCTAACAAGTAGGAGGTAGGACTAAGAGCTGCACAGGCAGTCACAACTATGTTCCGGATCCCCATTCACAAAGTCCTGGATAAAATCCAAATCCAACCCTATTTCAGAACACCAGCAAGGGTACCAGGAGAGTTTATGGGACGAAGCCTTGGTAAGCATTGTGCTTACCATAATGAAGATGGGCATATGACCCAGGGTTACAGAGCCCTGAAGGCACACCTGGAAGACCTAGTAAGGAAAGGCCATTTGAGGGACCTTGTAGATGAGGCCAGGACAAGGGAAGAGCAGGCAAAACTGCCTCAGGCACCAGCAGCTCCACCTCCCCCAGCACAGCAGCCACAGGTAGGCGGACCTCAGGTGATTAATGTAATTCACTCAAAGGTCAATGAAAACAAAATACGGGGGGAGACCCAGAAGGTGAGGCACTTGCAGCATGTGTACCAAG